>CM057349.1:487503152-488703152 GCA_030015575.1 Agapanthus africanus
GACCAAACAAATAATATTCGCAGGAAAATCATTCCATTCGCCATCCTGGTTAAAGAGCACTCGCTGAGGCAACCCAGTTTTCATAAAATTCCGATAGTTCCTCAATATATGTTTCCCCGAAAAAGAGTGAGATCGAACTCCACAGTTGTCAGATTCCATTACACTGCAGCACCTGAAAGAGGGTTTGTACATGTTTGGCTGTCGTGATACCATGGCATGGCCAGCATATGCAGCAGATGGCGCTGCTCGTTTCCTCTTCAGATGGCCAACTCTTCTACTGCCATTAACCGATGCCTTTACGTTCATCGCTTCCATTTCTACGCACAAAAGTAATCACTGACTGAAAACTAGTTTCTTTTAAAAAGTTTGTCTCCACGAAGCCTTCTTACTTACAGTAAAGTAAGAACGGTGACAGGGGTAAATCTAGGAAAACTCGCGTTCACAGAGATATGCATGTCGAACCTAAATGATAAAATGGACATTAACACAACGATGTCCTCATACACATCATATTTACATGATAAATGAAAAGGAAAAATGTTTATTCACCAACAAATAATTGATTCAAGAAGTGAATCAATAATATACAATAATGAGTGAGCTGTCACCATTAGATTCACATCTGCCAACAGTGGTGAAAACCTTGACGAATCCTAGAAGTTGCACTTGGGATCAGACAAGTTATAATTCATAGATCAATAACTGTGTTTCTTGGTTCATATATCTTTAATCCTACAATTCCCCTTCTTACAGACATGTTTCATATGCTCCAAATTTATTACAAACACAGTAACTTCCTTGATCCTCATAAATCTGGCATGTGTTTCTTGTTTAAAAATTGAATCAATGGTTAATTCTACTTCAGACAGTTCCTTTCCATGTTGCGGACAATCAATTTCAACCAAATTTGGAATCTTTTAAAATCTTAGAACAAAAGTGAGCTTTTCATTTAACTCTGAAGGTTTCAATTTTTAACCACAATCCTCCTTTTTCCTTCCTACTTTTACAAAACAATGGAGTTGTAGTTTTTTTTTGGGCACTGGCCCGTAAGCCCTAACCTATGCATACAACATACAACACACACATGCACACAACAAACACACACACACACACACAGGGGACCGACGAATTTGCCCCGAAAGCATTAATTTGTGGCCACATCTCCTCCTGGATTCTAGGGTTCGAACCTCCCACTCTCCGCAAGAGGGAAAGTGCCCATACCAACTGAGCTATAGCTCATTGGTGTGGAGTTGTATTAATAAATAGACATTTTTTCCTGTTCTTATAGATTAAATTCAACAGGGCAAGAACGTAGAGAATATTTATAGTAATCATGTTACAAGTCTAAATTTATATTTAAAAAGATTCTCAAATATTTTTGGACATATCATCTAGGGGAAAAAAGAACAAGATGCTTTCAGCTAAACTCCAACCATTACGTGAGAAATAAGTAACCATTGAAACTGTCGACGATAATGACTAGATCCTTATTCAAATTTATGAAGAAAGATAAACCATAATCATGGGGATTAGGGAAGGGGGGAAAGGCATTTCGTGCTCTTCAACTGCCGTATAATGGGCAGGCGCGCACGCACACACTATCAGCAAAATGTTGCTCTACCTATATCATACAAGTACTCCCAAGATACAAGAATGAATGTATTCACAAGGAACAATCAACATGAGAAACCGGTTTGCACTGTTTCATGGAAGGATACAAATCAATTATGCAAAAAAAAAAATCCATTTTGATTTTGCATCTCGTTGGAAGAATACTCCGATTATTTATATGTATTCTATTACCTCTTGCATTCGTAAAATCTCACGAAGATGAAAAAACAGAATCACACAGAATGACTCCACTGAAATAGCTGAGCTATCATTTTTAGCGACATCTGGAGAGTACAAATGGCCAAAGCCGCCAAAGAAGCAAATGGAGGTAATGATGCAATACTGCTACATGCGAACAAAAAGGGTGCACATTTTGAATCGCATCTTTGGATGCTTGACCCATTAGTAAAAATAGGACCTTGGCAGCAAAAAAACAAAACCAAAAAACAAGGACTATGCTATTGTTTCTTTGTTTTATTTTCTTCTTTTATATATTCTATTTTTTTTTAGGTAAATTGCATAAATGTACCCATAAACTTTCCTGGGTTTTGCGATAAGGTCACTGCACTAATTTAATTAAAGAACAGTACCATGAACTTCCATCCCCGATTGCAAAAATATACTCTAAACTATTGAAACGACTGCACAAGTTAATATTAACTGCGACGTCGTCCAAAATGGTCATGTTTTAACCATTTTACCTTGCCTTCTTCCTCTTCTCTTCTTCTCTTTCTTTCTTCTTCCTCGTCAATTTTTTTAACCTGTTCTTTCAAAACTTTTGAATTGATAATTCTCAAACTCCAAACCTCTAGAAACATATTTCTCAACCATCCTTTCAAAATCCCTAACGCTAAATTTTCAAATTTCTAAACTCCAAATCTTTAAATTCCTAACTTTCTAACTCTCAAATCACAAGATCCCAAAATCTTTGAACCCTAAAATTTCTAATCATCAAATTTCAAAAAGCCATGACCTACATACCTTTAAATCTCCATATCCCCAAATTTCAATATCCATAACTTTCAAATCTCTTCAAGTTTTCTCATAAATTTCTTTAAATTCTTAAAAACTTGATCATGTCCTCTAGTGTTTCTCTTTTTCTCCTTCCTCCATAAACCTCGACCTCCAACCCACGGCCACCTATGTATTCATCGCTCTTGCCAATGCTCTTCCGATCTTTAATTACATTTTAATTACTATTTTTTGTGTGGATTTTAGTTTTAAATTCATCATCTTTTATTTTGTTATTTACTTTTTTTAAGAAAATTAAAACAAAAGGAAGGATATAATGGTCCAATTAATTCGTGGTACTTATCTCTATTTTGAAGTTCAGGGTACCCATCGCAAAAAACTGAAAAGATCAAGGGTAAATGTGTGCAATTTACCCTTTTATTTTTTTGGGTCGGGGTTAGAGGAAGAGAATAAGCCATCAATAACATAACACCATATACGGGCTAAAACAAGGAATAAATTAAACAAACCGAAAAGGGAAGTCTAGATGATTTCATTTGATATAACCCTCACAGAAGGTCAAAGATGCATGCAAAGTTCCTCCAAGCAGATGGAGTATGCCCCAAGATGAAAAGGAATAAGGGAGTGTCCTTAGTCGCAAGGCTCATCCATCAATCAGACATAAAGGAAGTCTGTAATGATCTAACAAGACGGTGTACACTGGGGAGGATGCCGCACAGGGGATAGAATTTACTCAAGGGAATGGCGATCTTCTGAATTTGTTCGAATTAATACATCTGTCAGCAATTAATAGACAACTAACAGCCCATGAGTCTGGTGTGGAGCCCGTCTCTTCATAAGTCTTCTCTTAATTAAAATTAGACTACACAAAAACCTTCTATGGCTCCCAACCTAGAACATAATATAAGCGGACAGTAACTAACAAACAAATAATGTTAAGGTATCATATATCTTACCATCAAACTGTGAAACTTACAACAGAGTTCAAGCATAGAAGAACTACTATGTCTAAGTTCAGAAGCTACCATTTCCCTGGGAAAATTGACTAGGATATTGACATAGCAGGAACAGGATGTAACTCATGAGACCAAAAGCAAGAAAAACAAGGAACTCTGTAACTCATTAGACCAAAAGAAAGAAAAACAAAAAGGAAGCATAAAAGCTTGATTCCCTTGAAAGCTGATCAATGATCGGTAAACATAAACGTATTCACTAAACAATCGAGTTTGTCGGTTAAACATATGCTTAGGGAAAACTCCGTGGACAGATTAAGGACACTATCAGCTTGCAATCAAGCATCCACACAAGTCAAATTGCAAGATGCATCACCTCCAAAAAAGTTGGTATTATCTCATCTAATCGAATAGGCACCTGTCAAGTTCCCCCAGTACTCCAACCAACACCTAAAGTATCTCGATCCACCTCCTACTTGCATCATTAGCGAAAAAACACTTGTTCATCATGATTCACAGAACCCCTAAATTACACAGATCAAATTGCTTATAGTTTTTCAAGCATAGTTCAATCGTATATTGGCATGAACCTTTTCATCAAATATGCTTCGTTAGCATGCTGCTTTAAAGTCCTCATCTAAGTTTCGTCACTGCCACCCCACGGTTGAAGTTGGATAGCTGTGAATGTGGTGCTCACGAGAATTGAGCACCTCTGAGTAACTCTGGGAACCAAGAATTGGCGTTTGCTGCAATAAAAATATTCAACAAGAATAACAAGCATTCAATGCACAACAGCGAAAATAACATGATAAACTGAAATAAAACCCCTCAAAGTTTACCTAATTTTAAACTTCAATGCCTTATTGCTTTTTTATGTGCTTTAAAATACATCAATGCTTTCCACTGTTAAGACATTGATACCATTTCTTAACCTTCTTTTAGTTTTATTGAATATGAATGCAAATTAACCATTAATTCCTCTTCTTTCCAATTAGCTAATGCCCTGATTGCATCTTCTGCCATTCTCTAACCCTTCTGCTATAGATGAGGTGGGTAGACAATTCAACCTGTTGTGGCTTGTAAGTTCAAAGTGAGGTATCAATTAGCCAAAGATAGGCTTCTAACAAATATGGAATGTTTGATAGCATTTCTTGTAATCTGCAAATTGAACTAAGTGTAATTTTCATGATTGGATAAGAGTAAAAGTTTGGGTTAGTCTCAAGAACACACCAAGAAATGAATACAGAACAGAAGTGAGTATTCCATTAAAGATCAAACTTGATTATCTTAACCTATAGTGACGCTAAGAAGGACTGAAGGAGACGAATGATGAGGAGGAGAATATATAAAGAAGTTTGAGAATTGGGCTTATCAGCCTCCTTATTGATAACTCGCTATCTTTCAGAGAGAAGTATCATTAATCCCAGCATACTGGCTTCTTGAGTGCCATGTTAACCTAGATTGAAGAGGTACTATTATAAGATCGATCCTCATAGCGTCTAATGTGCTCCTAAGCGTGTTTGTTGTGATCGAGATGAACACGACTGGATCCAACGTTCAAATGTCGGATTAGATCGAATCGGATGGGTGTTTTCAATATCAGATGGCAGATGATATTTCGTACCTCTCCTTCACAGTTGAGCACGACATCTATTGATGAGGCTGAGATGTTCGACCTTGATATCAGGTGTCAATATCGAAAATTTCTACATATATAGAGACATGTAGCTCTAGTCCACAACGGACATTATACATATTTATTTTTATAAATTTCATAGATATAAAATTTATGATGAAATCTAAAAATATAATCTATCATTGACATATATTTCGTCAAAAACATTATACATACCTTTATGATGGCCGATAAGTTCAACATCGGTCGATATTGTGCTGATACAATAAATCCGTTATATCAGCCAATATTGAGCCCAAATGATATTAAAAAAAACAATACACATCAAAATCCAATAATAAGAGATCAGCCGATATATTGACTGCTATTACTGATATTTTATTCATTTTTGGATCATATACCTGAAATGCACTAGTTGTCTTTTAACTTTTCATTGAGAAGTGACCCTAATCTTATATGGTTTGCCCATGATTTGCCGTGTCCAAAGACTCCAACCCACGTCAAAATCTTATATCCATGATTAGAGAAATCAGAGTTTAAGCCATTTCTAAGCAGAGACCAGCCCAATGCTATTTAAGTCATGCTATCGGCCGATACATCACAATTTTAATCGAGATCATGCAATTTCGAGTCATTTTTTGTTGCCTCGGGTCAAGATTTTCAAGGATTTGGCAAAGGAATTAAAAGGATGAAGAATATAGGGTTCAAAGAGAATAAGGCTTACCTGGATAAACTTTGATTCTAGTTACTGTCTTATCTTGGCAAGTATATTGTTTGTAGGCTTAATTCTGGATGAAGAGGCGACAAAGATGAACATAGAGATAGGGATAAGAAGAGAGCTTGTGTTTGTTTTTTTTTGGTTTGGGGTTCACTTTTTCAATTCAAGAGAGAAAAAGAAATCAGATAATTGACTATCTTAGACTCTTAGCCAATACAATGCATCCTCTAAATTCCACACCCACACACAGAGAAGCTACAAATTTAATTTTGGTACCAAACATGTGAGAGGCTTATGCTAAACACTTAACTTATTTAGCTTGTTGCCCATGCATATTTCTTAATTCTCATTTTCATATTTTTCAATAGATTGTCTATTTCTTTTAATGAAATTTTATTCATTGCTAAGTACATCAAAATTATATCTGATGGATTCTTTTATGCAAAATTTATTCTATATCCTATTTCATGTATTTGCAAACAACATTTTTTTAAAAGATCAAGCAACTTTATATTAAAAAAGATTTAAATATATTTTATCATGTAGCGGTTAGGGACGGATCTAAAACCAAGTCAGAGGGGACACGTACCCTCTTTAAAATTTGGGAGGAAAAAGGTTTAGTATTGCTTGCAATTCAATTCCGAAATTTTTTTGTGTGATATATATTTACATCCTAAAAAATAATAATTAATATTGTATAGCTCTAGTTGTGGTATATTATATTTCTAAATAAGAGGTTATGGGTTCATATACCACAAAACTCATTATTAATTTTATTTTTATTTATCTTGTTAAAACTTACTCCCGCATTGAGAAAATAGCGAAAGCTAGAAACTTATTTAAAAACCTTATTTTGTATACTCATAAAGAGTCTAGAATGTGTATATAAGCATTTATTATGCGGTAGCCGGTGTGCCACCTATAACCAACAATCTTGGATCCGTCCGCTAGTGATAGCAGTCACATTCTATACTTGAGACGAGCACATCGTATACTTCTTTCAAGTGGCAAATATACATTGAAGTTTATGATTTTAATGAATTATATTTTCTATGAAGTTGCATGCTTTTTGGTACAAGATTACAAACAGTTATACATAAATTCATAAATTTATACATAGAGCTCTTTTTCGGGACAGCTAAAAGGACCCCGAACAGCGAATATCTTCCCATCAATCCTGTACCCTCCTGTACCCGTAATATTTGTATTTTGATCTAAAACCAAAACTCGAACCGAAACCCATCGAAGCCAACTGAATTTTCAACATCTGAAATCAAAAATAAGTTCTCAAACAATGCTTTGCTTTTATCCAATGTATGTATCTCCATTCCTAGACCATTGACCAATAAAGATTCCTTCTTTTTAGGACCAATGCACTGAAAAACCCATCATACTAGCTGGCTTGTCAGACACGTCATCATATGGTTTGAGACCCAAAAATCAACACTCGGTGTAGCTTATCCAATAACATTATGGTTCAAAGGAATGCCTATTGTCATGAACTCAACCAAATAGACATGCCTCGGTGCCTTCTCCAAAATGACACTAAACTTGTTCATTCAATCGGTATTGTGTTGAATCCGTCAAGTCATTCACCAAAGGCCTAAAGCTAGCAGCTACCGTCTAATAACCTGTCTTCATTAACTCTTAGAATAAGATGTCAGATGGGCTACCAATGTTGGGAAAAAATACTATGTACTATGAAATCAACAATAGTGGCATGCTGGCAATATAATTTACTTCACATTATTGCATGGAAGGGCCCCTTCTAGACAAGTTCTAAGATTTGTGCTTGGGATATGAGTCATATGACTTCTTCCAAGGGGTATAAAAAAAAAAAGCACTTGCTAGTAAAATCTCCTTCCAAATTAGTTAAAGACTCTTAGGGCCCTTCGTAGATGATTGAGAACGCTATTTCACAATGTTGGACTTGCCGCTTCCCAACATATAAGTGGCTCGCTTTTTTAATGACCGGTCAAACCAAAGGCACGACCAAGTTTAGAATGAAGGGGTGGCCAATTGAATAAGATAGACCGCAAACAATTTCTGAGTGGGACACCGAGTGAAAGGCCCCATTAATCAATCGTCTCCTCGATGGAATTGTAGGAATCATTTTCGAGTTATTATCTCCATCAGTCAATTGTCTTCTCAATGGAATGATATCCTTGTTATGTTCAAGAAGTTTGGAAGGGCAGAAGGCCTTCCAGGTTCAAGTGTCTTGAGGATCTTCATCTCGTAGGGTCTATATTCTTCTTTATCTATCAAGGAGACTATAAAATTCTTCTTTGATTCTATCATACCTGAGTTACTAGAAAACTATTCAATCCCTACATTAAATTTTGGAGATTTCAATCTGAAACAAGGAACTGTTTCAATCCAAAACTGTAAATTTGGCATTCCGATTAGCAATTACAGATTTACAACATGAGCATATGCTCGAAGTAAATTAATTTGAAGAATAACCTTCTGATTTTTTTAACCATTGTTTCGCAATCAACAATTACGGCATGGACTTATTGGCATTGCATAATAATGAAAGGTGGTTGTTTCGGTATTTGAAAATAACTATAAGAATGTCTTATTGAAAATTACTATTCATTCCATCAGAGGCACACACATACATGTAAAGATAACTATTCATTTCAGCGCCGATATCAAGTTACAAAACTGATATATATCCTAAAATTATGGCCAAGAGAAGGTACCACAACGCCATGCATGCAACAAAAAAAAACATTCATAAAGAGCAACAGCATTACGCAATAACAGGACCTCATGCTTACATACCGAAACTAAGTAACAATGACCACTTCATATTTTTATAAGAATATGAGACGGTAACATATTATGTTCAATTCAATAGAATTACACGCCAAAATACTCTCCAACTCGGATCATTCCCCCTTTTTTTTAACACACGCATGACCCAAGTCAACCCCGTCCAAAGTCAACCTTCTACTTACAATTTCAAATGATTCAGAATTACGAATCAATTCATCACAAAAAGCCCTAATTTTAATAACCCCATCCAAAACCATCAACCTCACTCAAGATCAAGATCAAGAACCTACACAAAACCCTAGCTGCAAACCTAATCAATTCAAAACTAGATTGCAATCAGCAAACGCCCTAACAAAAGATCATCACTAACCACCTCCAATCCCCGATCGAATCCCAAAAGGAGATTAGGGTTTGGGACAAAAGATCAAAGAAAGAGATCACCTGCAATCACAAGAAGTGAAATTTATACCTTGGGCGACAGATCGAAGGGCAATTCATCTCCAAATCGAAGCGGCTCTCTCTGTATAATCTCAAACCCTAGATCGGGAATTTTGCCACAATGGCCGAAGAGATAGGAAAGAAGAGCAACAGCTTGACAGCGTGTGTTGGAGGAGTTAATGGGGAAAAAAAAGCGATTTTCGTGCGCATAAAGGAATCGACGAATTTACGCCGACATTCAAAATTCCAACGGCTGGGATTTGGGGGAAGGTGTGATGGGTGAGATCTGGCCGTTGGTTGACTTGCACTTGTGACTTAGCTAATGTCGGGCCCGAGTTCGATTCCCATAAGTTGACGGTAAAAAGGTGAGGGTGATTTTAGTTTTGTGACATTTGTTGACCTTGGTTGTGGTGCTAACTATTGCATTTCGTATTCGAGTATCTTTATGTTAGAGTCACGTATCTTTATGTTAGAGTCACCATATAAAACGCATCAGGATTACAAATAGCCCAATCACACTGAAGAAGAAGAGCGCCAAATTTAATATGGTTCGACCACACCGGCTTACATCCATGGGGGCTAAATACGAGAATTTCACTAAACATGTGAAAGAGCTTACAAAGTACGCATACCACTCAACAATCTCTATTTCTCACTCTCATCCCTCTCTTACTCTCACACTACGAGAGGGGGGGAGGCACAAAATATCCTCACATAATTACATCTCTTCAGCCAATGTACCTCTTCCCCAAAAAAGAGATATATATACAACTAAAATCCCTAATATTTGTTGGTAGCTCACACCAATAGATGATCCTACCCAAATGGTCCATAAACACATACGGATACGAGACACAAACCCAACAATCTCTATCTCGGCTCGAATCCGTAGCTCGTTTTCCGAAGATATATTATTGTTCTCGTAATCCGCTTCACAAATATCCACTGGCACATGCACCATGCTCCACCTGTAGGAAACATCTCACGGTCATCATTGTCTCTAACACGAGCATCATGATCAACTCAAGATGTCCTGCACGAACAACCTCCGATCTCTCACAATCACTTATGATCACTACACCGTACTCTCTCTCCGAGCACTCATGATCACTACACCGTACTCTCTCTCCGAGCACTCATGATCACTACATCGTACTCTACATTGTACTCTCCTAACATGACCAGGCAACATACCGTGCACCAGGTTTTCATGAACATCTCGCTGCTCCACTCCGGTCCAACCCCAGGGACCTAATAACGAGACACCACCGATGACATGCTCACCATGTATGAAACACATCATGCATCTTTCGACTTTAAGGACCATTCCACACAACACACCATAGTGCCCCAGCGACTCCGATCAATCTCCAATCCATCCAATCATCATAAACATATGTTCATCGTCAAACAAGCACTGAATTGTGCCATATCAGCCCTAAAATAGTGTAATTTCACAAATCCAACACCGCCACCACATCCAGAGCGTCTCAGAATACAGGAATGCATATATGGATCACTAAAATCGGATTCAAAATGTTCGGTCCACAACCAAATCAATCTAAGCTGTTGATTAAAAAAATCCCATCAAAATTTGCGGGGCCGCAATTTGCCCAAATCTGACCAAATCTCACCACTACCGGCTTCTCAACTCTAGATCCGCCAATACCCGTTATCTATAAATAAGATCCGGTCATCACGACCCTCCGTAAGTTCCACCTCAACCAATCAATTCCGAAAACCGACAAAACACACTGAATCTAGCTTTTCTTTATCAAACATGGCTAACTTGTGAACTCAGAATCCAAAGGAATCACCCAAATGCAACCAAAGAGGCCAAAAGTGTATAGACCCCAAAATTTTTATACTTTTGAATATATTCCTTCTTTACTAAAAGGTCGTTTTATGTTTGCGTACTGAGTTATAACTAATTCTTTATAACTAAAGTACAAGAACAAGTTGTAGCCTGTTGGTTAAGTCTTTATTCTGTTGTCCTATAGTTTGTGTGTTCGAATCTTTCCAGCGCAATTATTTTCTTTTCTTTTCCTTTTAAATGTTTGAGCCCTAGAAACTCACGAGCGATGCACACGGAGTTACGAAACATTATAAAAGAAATGAGATATATTTTTGGACCGATCGCGTCAACACGAGCCCATACTTCGAAGCTCGAACCCATTGGCCACGACAGAACCGTCCAGGGCGGCCTGGACCCTGGTTCCGGCGTCCAGGCTGTGGGTTCCCATGTCCTGCCTATGGTGTTGCATCCCTTTGGCTCTCGTCTCTTCGTTTTCATATCCTGAAACTCCCCTACTCCGATCAGTGAATCGCTACTCCTTCAATCCACGATTAAATCCTTTTTAATGTCTTTAAAATTCTTTTTTAATTCACCGTACCCCTCTGAATATACTCTAAAAAATTACTCTCAAAATCATTCTCTCAAGACCTAGAAACCAAGCTCTCTCGAGTTCCCTCAAGCACGCCTCCCCCTGTGAGTCGTTGGTCTCGGTTCTTCAAATCAAGCATTTTTCTTCCTCTCTCTCCTTCATCTTCAGTACAAGCGTAACCTGTAAGTCCCCCCATTATTCTCCCCTTTTAAATCACTTCCATTGCCATGTCGTTGGATCAATCCTATGTTTTGTACTCGGTAGGAAAATTCCATGCTTAAAAAGAAATCTCTTTCATATATAGTCTATTTATGCCATCATATCAATTTCACAAAATTAAACTTACCAGTAAAAAACTTGTGATATCATGCCTCAACTTCTAACAAAATTTCCATGAATCCTCTCATAACAAATATTGCTATAATACATAGTCTGCATTTTAATTTCTTTTCATATTAGGCCTTTAGCTATATATATATATACATAACATATAGTTTCATGTAACTTCTATCACCCTATATACTTTAATATGAATTTTGAGAAATGGTTAAGCTTTATTAGTTGATAACGCACGGGGTAATGACCTACCTCACGCGTACACTTTTGAATCATAATACACTAACACTTTTGCAGCAACGTCTCTAATGATTATCTTTACTTGAAAATACCCTCGAGTTTTAAATAGAACCAGATAATATCTTTTCCTTTACGTAAATTGCCTCTACAACCCTTTTTAAGGGAATTTAGTTGTGAATGGTGCTGGTTATAGCATATCTGGATGTTTAGTGGAGTAAGATGCAGAATTCTTCACGAAGCGCGGTTTTGAAGGAAAAGTAAAATCGAATCTTAAAACAATTTCTTTAATATTAAAATAAATAAAAGATAATAAATTAAATTGATTAGGTTAGTACCCATTATTTATAATTTATAATTAGTTTAAAAGAAAAAAGGTTCCAAATTAGATTTTTAAAGAAAATGTCTTTAATTCCAGAAATGTTAGTTTTTACAAAAATACCCTAAAGTTAGGATTTTCACTAAAATACCCGGACTTTCCAAAAGTATATTTTTATCAAAAAACCATCGACATTTTAAATAATATTTTTATCAAAATATCCTTGAGATTTCAAATATAGTAGTTTACATAAAAAAAAACCTTGAGAATTTAGTAGTCTATTTTACATAAATATCATGAAATTTCTAAAATACCATATTTTCACATAAATACCTAGGTTCTATAAAACAACTAATTTTTAAAGTATTTAGGTAGCAGATTGTTTAAGTGGCCTATTATCTCTTGAGTCTCGGAGAGCTGGAGACAATGAGTGTTACCATTTGCTTATCTCTCTGTTTAAACAAAGTGCATTTATACTGTCTCAAAACGTTAAGAAAATTGACATAAAGTTGACATGTAATATGAATCAATTCTGTTTTATACTATCACATGCTATGCGCTTGTTATTGCATCAGCATGACTCGCTTGATTAAACCTATTGTACGCTTGACTCGACTTGACCCGAACAATGAATACGTAATGACTTAACATAAATACTTGAAACTTGACTTGAATGCTTGGACTTGAACTCTATCTTATGTATTCATGGTTTCGGGCAAGACTTATGATATTAACTATAAATTAGATACGTGAGGTGTTGGAGTAGTTTAAGTGTGAATCCAACGAAATCTCAGTAGTCCCCCTAATTCATGAATCCATATCTACTAACACAATATGCAATCATGAGAGCCCGTGTTTCAAAGCCTCTGGGGCCCTACTCTTGGGTTTAGAATACTTCAACAACGGTTGAAATCTCATTACTAACACTTGATTTGGGCTCGTGATTTCTTACTTCTCAGATTCTACTCTTGAGTTTAAGAATACTCTTGAGATTGGTTGACATTCATATTTGAACTCACGTTAATAGATTATCCTTGTAGAGACCTTTTAGGACACATTGCCATTCATTACATGTTTAGCACTTTTACTGTAAGTCCCTAGTGCTCTCGCCGCAGAGGCCGCGGCCGATGCGGAAGCAGAAAACAAAAATTATCGACGGGGCAACTAGAGACTAAAAACCTAGAATCGTTCTAAACACTTAAAACTAGAAACCAAGAATGCAATGGTTAGAGAATACAATCTTTGACGCGTGTCCACCTAATTGTGGAAAACCCCTCAAAGCCTGTACCCGCCGGAAACACGCTTGAGATGTGACCGCCCTTACCGAAGATGATTCACAAAAGAGAAACCGATCCAAGCTCCGACCGACATTCCAAACTCGCTTGGAATGGATTGTGAGTGATGTAGGAATTTTTCACTAACCTTTTCTCTCATTTTTTATGTTCAAGAGAGCAAGAAGAAGAAGGAAGAGGAGGTGAGCAAACTTAGCCATTTCAAGAATTAGCTAAGTGTTGAAAAAAAATGAATGAGAGAATGTAGAATGAATGACTCCATTTTACAACCATACAAAAATCTTACAACATTTTCTATTAAACAAATGAAAGCCCATTCTTCTCTATATTCCTCCAACCATGCACAATGCCACCTCACCCTCCACCTCATTTTTATTATATTTTCTATAAAAAAATCAAATATGAGGTGTCCATCTTCTAAAAGCATCCCCGTATAAATATGGAATACTTCACCTAGTATATGTATCGCTACATATATGCATATCCGTATAAAAATATGGATAGCACCAAAGAGAGAAAATGAATAGTGAACAATAATACTAATATATATAAATTATTAAATCAAAACCTGATGTAATAATCCGGCTTAATCCTAAACCGGCTAGTATTATCAACCGTCCGATTAAATTCCGTGTATCCTGTACACGTATTTAATCGGATCCCTGCATGTACCAACATACGGCCTCTACATCTATCGACTTAACCGGGAAAGTCCTATGTGTGGGACTCTAAAAACTCGACAATACGCTATCAGTAGGTTTAACCACAAGCACGTCAGCGGCACTAAATGTACGTAACAGCTACTCAGGTATATGCTGAAAGGGAGGTCGACAATTAAGTACGTCCTTACCCTACTGAGCCAGAATGTGATAATCTCCGTACAGTCCGGTCTCTTTGTCTAAGAGTATTGCATACCGGGTCTAAGGGGTGAATAACGTCAGAACCCTAATAACCCGATAAGTCGTGTCGGAGTCAAGCTCATCATTAACAAAGAAACTACTGAACAATTATCAGTAAATCTCATCCACCGTAGCCACGGATTTAAAGTGATAGCCAACCGAACATAGCGCGACATCGACTCCTGATATCAGGAGAGACGAATTCCTGACAATCAATCACTGCCTCTATGTGGCTCGGGACTGTACCCAGCTGAAACCTGTTTGTACGACTCCTTTGAGCCGTGGTAGGGTAGTAATCAAAGTACAGTGGGAACTCACACGAGACAAATGACGATCTCAGATCAAAATACTAACTTGTACTCATGCCACCTGAGAACTTCCATCTGACGATAGATATAATACCATATAGAAATTCTCGGTGAGTCCGTCCGGTGTGCTCACCTCCAGTGAACACCTGTATACTATCTTAGGTGACATAACACCAGTGGCTTGTGAGACCGGCCACCGCCCCTCGTCGGGGTCTAGAAACGTATACATTAGTCTCTCCGGAATATCGATGTCCAGTCTCGATACTTCCACGACTAGGGACATTTAAGTGTTAGTTGTATGTATGCCCTAGATGCCAGTATTGTACAGATGATGTATATTATATTGGATGCTTGGACATATATAGAGAGGACTTTCTTGCTCGATATGATAGTATGCTATCTGGTTGCTCTTTATCTTAACATGTATACTTGTTTCTTGATACTGTATGATGGCTACATGTTGGTAAAGCCCTTAGGATGTGTACTTGATTACCTGGACTATGATGCAGATCATACTAGTGGGGACAGAGTAGTCCATAAGTACATCCTTTAATGTCCCTAGTCATGGGTATATCGAGACGGGGCATCGATATACCAGAGTAGACTAGCGTATACGCTTCTCGACTCATGAGATGGGCGATGGATGATCCCATATCCATTGGTGTTTGACATCAGAGATCGTATACAGGTGCTCAGTGGAGACTGGGTACACTGGACGGACTCGCCGAGAACTCCCAGATGGTATTATACTTCACGTCAGATGGCAGTTCTCTGGTGACACTTGTGCAGGTTAGTCTGTAGATCCGAGATCGTCATAGAGTCTTGTGTGATTCCCACTGTGCTTTGATTTCCACCTTACCACATCCAAGAGGGCATGTAAAACGGTGGTTTTTGGGTACAGTCCCGAATTGCATGGAGGCAATGAGCGATAGGAGGGGTTTCGTCTCTCCCGGTATTGGGGGTTGATGTTGCACTGTGCTCGATTGGCCATAACAGGGAAGTCTCTGATCAGGGCTGATTTAGAGATTTACTGGTAAGTGTTACCAGTAGTTTCTCGACCCGTTATGAGCCTCACATCGGCACGACTTGTCGGTTATTGGGGTCTGACGTTTACCACCCCTAGACTTGATATGCGACATATCAGACGAGGAGACCAGACTGTACGGGAAGTGTTACCGTTAGGCTTTTACAGGAGTTGGAGCGGGCTTGCTTGCTGATCTTCTGATCGCTCAATACCCGGGTAGCCGTTACGTCCAGCTAGTACCGCCGACGGCTTGTGGGTGCTTGATATGATCATCGCCTACTGCCGGCGTATTGACGAGTCTTTAGAGTCCTACACAGAGGTTTTACTGGCTCAGGCAAAACGAAATAGGAGCACGTATGTGATATGTGCGGGACCGAGAATAATGCGTGTATGTGATACCGTATTCTGTTCTTGTGACTTTTTGTATCGGTCGGTTATATGTGATATAGCCGGGTTATCGAATCATGTGTTGATTCGATAAGTCGATACATTGGATGTTAATCGGTTATATGAGATATGACCGGATTATTAAGTCAAGTGTTGATTTAATAATTTAGTGTATAATTGTATATTAGATATACTAATTTACATTAACTAACATTTGTTCACTTAAGGATTATTCTCACATGTGCACAACTTTAATATATATTATTTTTGTATCATGGTTGTTAATACATCATTCATGGGTGTGCAAGACATACACCATTCTATTTTAAATGGTGGTTAATATTTATTTAAGGTAATTACTAATTAGTGGAGCTTTTGTCATAAGCATGAAGCTTGTAGAAGCTTGTGGATGCTTTGACAAAGTCTACTAAATTTGTTTTACTTTAGATTTTTATTAACCTAACCATTTTGGATTAGCCATGGTTATGTCTCTACATGAGTTAGTATATGATACTCACTCACCATGGTTAGCTTTCTCACTTGATCATTATCTTTCTCTCTTGATTTTCTTCATCTTCTTCCTTGAGCTAAAAAGCTCTCTAGGGTTTGATCCAAAGTGAGAAACATTGTGAGAAAATAAATTCTAAAGTGAACCCACTTCCTATTTCTCCATTCTCTACTAGACTAGCACTTTAGTTTAGGGTGTTTGCTTCACTAATTCTCTAGTTAGTGAAGTGGTAGCTTGAGTTGGTATTCTCTCGACGTAGATCATCTTCGGCCTCGAAGACTTCAAGCAAGGACGCTTCTTTCGCCTCGTGAAGTCATGCAAGAGCCCGGGAGAGCAATGATCGCAGCGAAGGGACTACAACAAGGAGCTTTAGAAGTGAATGACCGATCTACAAAGGTTGTATTTCGTATTCACTTAGTCGTAATTGATAATTACTTGCATGTGATAGCCTAATAGTCTAGCAAAGATCTTGTTTAGGGTTGTTAGGCACGGCTAAATTTTTAATCGGGCATGGTTGATGCCTTGGAGTACCTCGTTAGAGTGCCTAGTAACCCTACAGTGGTATCAGAGCCTAGCTAGAGCATTAGGCGACGTGTATACGAAGTTAAAACTCCGAACGAACCCCGAAACGTCAAAACGACCCCCTCTCTGGACATTTTTTAAAAACTGTGATTTTTCTGAATTAAAATACTTTAAAAAATCAGTAGGGAATTGTAAGAATTACCATGAAAAACGAGCCCCCAATTCTTTAATATGGCCGCGGAACCGCGGCAATGGGCTACTTGTCGCGACGGTTCCGCGGCATGAATAGTGTATTGGGGACGGTTCTTTATGCAGTAATATCAGTTACTATTCCTGCATATTTCTGAGTATTTTTAATCTGCCTCAAGTGTTGAGTGTTCTGGGGATTATTTTGTATTCGTTGATTCGATCAGAAAATTTAATTTCGTTCTTTTTCCGGATAATTTAGAAAGTATTAAAATGTTCGAACGGATATCATTAACTCAGTTTTTCCCGACACGAAAAACTTTCAAGTGTTGAATTTTTCTTGAGTTTAAATCTTTCGAAAAAACGTGCAAGTAAACTGATGGACCCTCTAGAAGAACACAAACCTTAACTCGATTATGTGACCGTCTGAACCGCCTCTAAACCTTAGGGTTTGGGGCAGTACGGCATGCCACATGTGAGGCGTCGGCTTGACCCTTCTACGGCTGGACCATTGGTACCGTGACGTATTCTGGAATTTTTGAACTCCGCTCAAGTGTTGAGCTATTAAGGAAATCTTGGGTATTTGATTATTCGATCGGAAAGTTTAATACTGTCTATTTATCTGGAATGTGATACAATATGTGGAATTCATATAGTTAGGCATGAAATGCGAAGTATGTGATATTTCGGATTTACGATGTCTAAAGAGATTGTGGATTCCAAATGTTGTAGTTTTACACTTTTTTTTCTGCGACCGTAAGTGTAATATGTGATATCGCCGGTTTCGTTGCTATATGTCAATAACAATTGGGATGCGCATATTTACTTACGTTGATGACATGTGATGTTATGTGTTGCTGGATATGTTACATTGGATCGTCGCGTTTTTGAATAGCCGGGGATTTATATGAGATAAGGGTTTTTATTTTCATTTATGTAAAATTAAATGTATGTGATATTCTTTTATTGGGGCACTTCCGGGATGAGGTTGATGTCACCATTTGTATATTATTTACTTTTCCGCACTAGGATAGACCCAGGGAGGAGAGCACAAGTAACCGGGTTCTAGAGTCCAGTGGGAGACCAACTCGAGGAGTCGAGTCCGGGTCTCCTAACTCTAGAATTGGTAGGGTTGCTTGCCGCTCTCGTAGGGGTCTAGGGGTGTGGGTTTGGCTATTCATCGCGACCGTGGAATCCGTGTTTTATAGAGGCTCAAAATAAAACACGGACGTCCTAGTATATCCAATATTTCATATGTTTCTTCTGCTGCGATATCTGTGATGTGATCATTTGATATGTTGTGATAGATACTGTATATAGTATATATGATATATTATATAGACGTTACTTATGTTTTACACCCGCGCTAGCCCTGCCCCGCTCTGCTGTTAGTTACCTAACCTAACGGTGCACGAGGGGACATCGAGGCGAATGCGGATGGCATAAGTGTACGTCGTATTTATCTGTGATGTTTAGGTGACTTAAATGATGGGACTTCATTAATATGATTAATGAAAGAAAAGAAACCTAAAAGATGTTGTAGAATCAAATTTTCAAAAAGGGGTAGCTGCAGTTTTTGCTTTGCATAGCGATATATATGATATATCCTGCACCTTATTCGATGAGGAAAGAGCCGAGATCCCTTCACTGGGAGTGACCTCTTTAGCAAAACTGGCAGATGCTACAACACTCGGTTTGTTTTCGATTGCTTTTGGAGTTATTGCTTTGCATAGCTATATATATGATATATCATGCACCTTATTCCATAAGGAAAGAGCCGAGATCCCTTCACCGGGAGTGACCTCTTTAGCAAAACTAATAAAAGCCTAAAAAACACTCCATTTCAAAATTCACTCTTATTCTACAACGATATCAAGTTCATTACGCAATAGGTTTTCTGAAAAACCTGTCGTAGCCCTCCGTCATTTCAGATAAGTCCTACTTAGTATTCGTTCTACGTTTGTTGGCCTGCGTCAAGGCGTAGTGTGCGGTAGCTAACTAGTATTTATCTGCTTATGCATATGATGCAGATTGGATTAGGATAGTCGTGCGACTTTGTTGGCCTGCGTCAAGGGTCGTGCGGGTGGGTTTAATTTAATCAAAAAATGACGGGTTGAACTTGACTAGCGCACTATGGTTTGTTGGCCTGCGTCAAGGTCATGGGACGCTAGGGGCAAAATATTATCGGGAATTTCAAGTGTTGAAATTTGCAATGAGATTGCATACCTTCTATGAGATAGTTGGATCCCGATACCCGCTGTGAGTAAGAGTTACTCCTAGGAGAGTTTTACACAGGACAATTAGCCGATCAAGTAGGTGTCTAGAAAGGCGGGGTTACGCCTCTGGGAAAACGAGCTTTACTTTAATTAGGTCCGTGCGAAAGCACGAGGAACCTCCCTCAAAGTACCGACACTGGCCTGGTTGAAAGATTGGCGAAATTCTAGGGTGTAATTAATCCCGGCTAGTCTTTCCTTTTAGGGTTTGAAGGAAGATTTGATAAAAACAGTGGGAGTCATCCTGATTAGATAAAATAATAACCAATCTGATCTTGCAAGAGCATACGCTAAAGTGTTTTCTTCTCTCTCTCTCCAGGTAGCGACCATGTCATGCCTTAATCAAGATAATAATATGGATGTATTGACCGAACTGGCATGTTATACTGTGCTGGGGAACGTTTGTTCCGTTCTTTCTTATAAAAGTTATAAGACTGAACAGGATATAGGGGAATACCAGGATTCCTATGCCACCCGAATGAAGAAAGTACATGTTGATGCATTTTCTTCGGGTGTGTTCGTTATAGAGAACTGTTTCTCCATTTGCTCTACATCCTAGGTATTAGATACCGGGTCAGGATCCCATATATGTAATCAGTTACATGGGCTTAGGAAAGATAGAGAACTTGGAGAAGGTGATAAAGACATAAGGGTTGGAAATGGTGCAATTGTTGCAGCTAAAACCGTCAGGGAATATCACCTTGTATTGCCAACTGGTAATACATTGATTCTGAACGAATGCTATTACATGCCGAACCTGATATACAACATTATATCGGTTTCTTTGTTGAGTAAAGAAGGATATAATTTTGTATTACAGGATAATGTTATGAACATTTTTCTAAACCAAAAGTTGGTAGGATCAGGCACGTTGTGCAATGGCATTTATGTTCTAAATCAATCAACAGTTCTGGGCATAACAAACACACACAAGAGGAAGAATTCAGAAATGAACGAATTCTTCTTGTGGCATTGTAGACCGGGTCACATCAATGCGACACCACTAGCTAAGTTGCATAAGGATGGATATTTGAATCCGTTTGAATTTTCATCTTATAACACTTGCCAGTCATGTCTCAAAGGCAAGATGACCAAAACTCCGTTTACGGGACACGGAGAAAGAGTTACAGAACTCTTGGGACTGGTACATAGTGATGTATGCGGCCCCATGTCTACACATGCCAGGAATGGTTCTGCGTACTTCATTACATTCACCGACGTTCTCTCTAGATTCGGGTATGTGTTCCTGATGAAACACAAATCAGAAGCTTTTGAGAAATTCAGAGAATATAAACAAGAAGTCGAGAACCAAACCGGGAAAAGTATTAAAATCCTTCGATCTGATCGAGGAGGTGAATACTTGAGCAATTAATTCCTGGACTTCCTAAAAGAGAATGGGATTCTCTCTCAGCTAACTCCTCTATATACACCACAGCACAACGGTGTATCGGAACGGAGGAACCGCACCCTATTAGATATGGTACGCTCTATGATGAGCACAGCTGAGTTACCTATTTCCTTCTGGGGGTATGCACTGGAAACAGCTGCAGACCTATTGAATATGGTTCCCACCAAATCTGTGCCAACCACTCCATATGAGATATGGAAAGGAAATAGACCATGTCTTAATTATGTTAAGATATGGGGTTGTCCGGCATATATAAAAACGCAAAATCCGGACAAACTCGCGGCAAGGTCCATTCTGTGTAAGTTTATTGGATATCCTAAACATTCGTGCGGGTATATCTTCTACCACACCGAGGAACAAAAGGTGTTTGTTTCTCAACATGCCACCATTTTAGAAAATGAATTTCTTGAAAAGAGATTAGTGGCAAGGAGGTAGAACTGGAAGAGGTTCCAGCAATACAGACTACGACAGAAGATTTGGTTGAACCGGAGGATTCGGTGGTTCCCGATGAACCCCAGCCACTCCGCCGATCTAGTAGGGTTCCTTACCCACCTGAGAGATACTACGGTTTTCTCATGGATGGTGGGAGTGAGGATTGCATCATGGAGGATGATGACCCAACTAGCTTCGAGCAGGCCATCACGAGTGGGGACTCAGTGAAATGGCTAGATGCAATGCGGTCCGAGATGGAATCCATGTACACCAACAAAGTATGGACTTTGGAAGATGCTCCTGAAGGGGTAAAACCCATTGGAAGCAAGTGGATCTTCAAGAAAAAACTTGGTGTAGATGGGAAAGTGGAGACTTTCAAAACTAGACTTGTTGCAAAGGGTTTTCATCAAAGACCAGGTGTGGACTATGACGAAACCTTTTCTCCAGTGGCTATGTTTAAATCCATCCGAATCATGCTTGCCATCGCTGCATATCATGACTACGAAATCTGGCAAATGGATGTTAAGACCGCCTTTCTAAACGGTGATTTAGAAGAGAGCGTGTGCATGACCCAGCCAGAGGGCTTCGTAGCTAGTGGGAGTAGCGGGAAGGTGTGCAAGCTGCTTAAATCCATTTATGGATTAAAGCAAGTATCGCGGAGTTGGAACTTCTGCTTTGACGTCGTTATTAAAGAGTTTGATTTCGTCAAAAACGTAGATAAACCTTATATCTACAAGAAGGTGGCAGAGAGTAAGGTTGTCTTCCTCGTATTGTACGTGGACGACATACTCTTGATAGGAAATGACATTCCTATGCTGCAATCGGTCAAGCTCTTATCACAAAGATTCTCAATGAAAGATCTAGATGATGTCTCCTGCATACTGGGAAGTATGATCTATAGAGATAGATCTAAAAGGATATTGGGATTGTCCCAATCCAGGTACATTGACACCATACTAAAGAGGTTTAATATGGAAGAATCCAAGCGTGGGAACTTACCCACGATCTCTGGACTCACTCTCTCCAAAGAGATGTCTCCCAAGACTGATTTGGAGAGAGCTTGCATGCAAGGGATACCCTATGCTTCGGCTATAGGCTCTATCATGTACGCGATGCTATGTACCAGACCCGATATAGCATACTCACTAAGTGTAGTGAGTAGGTATCAAGCTGATCCTGGAGAGAGTCACTGGACAGCTGTGAAGAGCATTCTCAAGTACTTACGAAGGACTAAAGAGATGCTCTTGGTGTATGGTAACGGAGAACTCCAAGTGGAGTCCTTTACCGATTCGAGCTTCCAGAGTGATAAGGACGACTCTAAGTCGCACTCGGGATTTGTCTTTACCCTTTACGGAGGGGCGGTTAGCTGGAAGAGTTCCAATCAGGAAATCGTGGCAAACTCGACGATGGAGGCTGAATACATCGCTGCCAACGATGCTGCCAAAGAGGCTGTCTGGATCAAGAAGTTCATTACTGAACTTGGAGTGGTTCCATTCATTGAGCATCCAATACCTTTGTATTGTGATAACAATGGAGCGGTGGCTTTGGCCAAGGAACCCAGGTCCCATCAACGATCCAGGCATATTCTGAGGCGGTATCACCTGATCCAGGAGATAGTTGATCACCGGGAGATCGAGGTCAGGAGGGTTGACACGAAGAACAACACTGCGGATCCACTCACGAAGGCCATTCCCCAGATACAGTTTGAGAGACTCTTCGGGATGCTTGGTATGCGATACTACAGCAGCTGGCCCTAGTGCAACTGGGAGATTGTTAGTTGTATGTATACCCTAGAGGCCAGTATTGTACAGATGATGTATATTATATTGGATGCTTGGACATATATAGAGAGGACTTTCTTGCTCGATATGATAGTATGCTATCTGGTTGCTCTTTATCTTAACATGTATACTTGTCTCTTGATACTGTATGATGGCTACATGTTGGTAAAGCCCTTAGGATGTGTACTTGACTACCTGGACTATGATGCAGATCATACTAGTGGGGACAGAGTAGTCCATAAGTACATCCTTTAATGTCCCTAGTCGTGGGTATATCGAGACGGGGCATCGATATACCAGAGTAGACTAGCGTATACGCTTCTCGATCCATGAGATGGGCGATGGATGATCCCATATCCATTGGTGTTTGACATCAGAGATCGTATACGGGTGCTCAGTGGAGACTGGGTACACTGGACGGACTCGCCGAGAACTCCCAGATGGTATTATACCTCACGTCAGATGGCAGTTCTCTGGTGACATTTGTGCAGGTTAGTCGGTAGACCCGAGATCGTCATAGAGTCTTGTGTGATTCCCACTGTGCTTTGATTTCCACCTTACCACGTCCAAGAGGGCGTGCAAAACGGTGGTTTTTGGGTACAGTCCCGAATCGCATGGAGGCAATGAGCGATAGGAGGGGTTTCGTCTCTCCCGGTATTGGGGGTTGATGTTGCACTGTGCTCGATTGGCCATAACAGGGAAGTCCCTGACCAGGGCTAATTTAGAGATTTACTGGTAAGTGTTACCAGTAGTTTCTCGACCCGTTATGAGCCTCATATCGGCATGACTTGTCGGTTATTGGGGTCTGACGTTTACCACCCCTAGACTTGATATGCGACATATCAGACGAGAAGACCAGACTGTACGGGAAGTGTTACCGTTAGGCTTTTACAGGAGTTGGAGCGGGCTTGCTTGCTGATCTTCTGATCGCTCAATACCCGGGTAGCCGTTACGTCCAGCTAGTACCGCTGACGGCTTGTGGGTGCTTGATGTGATCATTACCTACTGCCGGCGTATTGACGAGTCTTTAGAGTCCTACATAGAGGTTTTACTGGCTCAGGCAAAACGAAATAGGAGCACGTATGTGATATGTGCGGGACCGAGAATAATGCGTGTAGTGATACCGTATTCTATTCTCGCGACTTTTTGTATCGGTCGGTTATATGTGATATAGCCGGGTTATCGAATCATGTGTTGATTCGATAAGTCGATACATTGGATGTTAGTCGGTTATATGAGATATGACCGGATTATTAAGTCAAGTGTTGATTTAATAATTTAGTGTATAATTGTATATTAGATATACTAATTTACATTAACTAACATTTGTTCTTTTAAGGATTATTCTCACATGTGCACAACTTTAATATATATTATTTTTGTATCATAGTTGTTGATACATCATTCATGGGTGTGCAAGACATACACCATTCTATTTTAAATGGTGGTTAATATTTATTTAAGGTAATTACAAATTAGTGGAGTTTTTGTCATAAGCATGAAACTTGTAGAAACTTGTGGATGCTTTGACAAAGTCCACTAAATTTGTTTTACTTTAGATTTTTATTAACCTAACAATTTTGGATTAGCCATGGTTATGTCTCTACATGAGTTAGTATATGATACTCACTCACCATGGTTAGTTTTCTCACTTGATTATTATCTTTCTCTCTTGATTTTCTTCATTTTCTTCCTTGAGCTAAAAAGCTCTCTAGGGTTTGATCCAAAGTGAGAAACATTGTGAGAAAATAAATTCTAAGTGAACCCACTTCCTATTTCTCCATCCTCTACTAGACTAGCACTTTAGTTTAGGGTGTTTGCTTCACTAATTCTATAGTTAGTGAAGTAGTAGCTTGAGTTGGTATTCCCTCGACGTAGATCATTTTCGGACTCGAAGACTTCAAGCAAGGACGCTTCTTTCGCCTCGTGAAGCCATGCAAGAGCCCGGGAGAGCAATGATCGCAGCGAAGGGACTACGACAAGGAGCTTTAGAAGTGAAGGACCGATCTACAAAGGTTGTATTTCGTATTCACTTAGTCGTAATTGATAATTACTTGCATGTGATAGCCTAATAGTCTAGCAAAGATCTTGTTTAGGATTGTTAGGCACGGCTAAATTTTTAATCGGGCATGGTTGATGCCTTGTGGTACCTCGTCAGAGTGCCTAGTAACCCTACATTAAGGACGTGCTTATGGACTATCCAGCTCCTACGTATATGGTCGCCATCATAATACTGGTAGTCAAATAAGAATCATATGGGCTTCATCAATGATGAAGACAAACCATATACTATACTATCATCACGAGCAAGACTGTTCTACCTGTATAGGTCCTCCCTCAATTATCATAATCGATTACTTGCAATTACAGTAATTGCCTTAGGGGCATTATATCTAACAATTCTCCACTTGCACTTAAGGCCAATTATTGCGGTATCGCATACCTACAGCTCATATGCTACCGAATACCCAACTTCTCTACTAATCAGTTTCGCAAACCATATTTGTGAAACTAATGTGTTCGAGAAATAAGCTCAGTGAGTGGATCCGCTACAATGTTCCAACTTCATCTCTTTATATCTCAACTTCGCAGAGATCAACAATCTTCCGAACTGAGCGATACCCCGTCTCAAGAATTTGTCTGGATACTTGATAGGACCAAGTTCATAAATGAATAATTTTATCCAACAAACTTCTTAGGCTATATCCTCTGTTGAGTCATAACCAGTAACATGCACCATGTCTATTTCAGTATCCCTATTGGAACCCTATCCAATATACTACTCCTCAAAAGAGGGCAAACTCAAATCTCTGACAACATCTCTGTCATTCAGGTCACCTCGTGACAACCGAAGTTTGACCGATTATAGTATAGGAACATCACTTCCTATCCGGAGTATGTCATCCAAATCTCAAGACATAACTCACTACACCCTTCTTACTAGGTTCATCTGTTTTGATGAAATCAATCATCTTGACTGTCACATCAAAATAGATGATCCATCTCCGTTATCCATGCTTTAGTCTACAAATAGACATAAACAGCTTGCATACCTTCCGCTGCTCTCACTGACTGCGATAACCCTCTGGCAAAGTCATACAAACGTTCGCTTCCAAATTCCTATTTGGAATGACGTTATGGTCATCCATCTGCCAGATATCATAATCAAGAAAAGCAGCAGTGCCAATTCATATCCATATGGACTTCAGCGTAGACACTGAACTAAAAGTCTCATCACAATCCTCAACGGGTATTTGATGAGAATCTTTATAACAAGTCTAGCCTTATTAGGTCAATACCTTTCCACTTGTACAGATCTCGAAAGATCTACTTGCTCCTAACAGGTTTTACCCCTTCAGGAGCACTCAGCAAATTCCAAAATCCATAATTTGCTGAAGTGCGTAGAGTCCAACCTAGATATAAAGTATCTGGTCACCTGGAAGTAACAATTTCCTATGACCTTTAGATAACTGATAGGGACATCATAACTATGATGCTGACCTCCCTGTCAACGTCTACGAAAAAACCGAAGTATCTCTCGGGTGTCTGAGTTCACCTACTAAAATCCGTGGAGTGGCTAATGGTTTTTCAAGTCCAATTGAATTATTAGGTTCTACTAAATTTTCAGTAACTGTTTATGGTTCTGGAATCATTTCCAGTTCTACCATACTCCCACTAGTTTCTTTTGCAAAAAAAATCCTTTTATAAAAAATGTGGCGAGTCAAAAACAATGTAACTATTGATTTTGAAAATGGTAGAAACAAAATCCTAGCGAATACTTGGGATAATCCACAAACTGCCGTTATCGAAATGTGCCTTGAGTTTGTTCGGATTCTGCTTCTAAACAGAAACCGGATAACTCCATATCCTGACAACCTCAAGATATGCAACCAATCTATGTCCATATAGAATCATAGACACTGATTTAGATGGAACCGGATTCAAAAGTCATGAAGCCGTTTCCAGTGCATACCCTAAATGGAAAAAGACCAATACAGTATTACTCATTAAGGAGCGAATTGATTGGTTGTGAAAAGGTGTGTGTAACTGTTGTGTAAATAACCTCAATTAAGACGGTGTCGCAAATAGCTAGCCGCGATGAGTATAGGTTGTCCGCAGGGAAACGCGAACTTCTTTTCTTGCATTAGACGAGTTGATAAAAGAGACGAGGGGTTGTTGTCGTTTTATTTTAAAACGAATAGAAAATTTATAATAGAAAGACTTGTAGAGTTTATAGGACTTAGTAGTTAATGGATGAATGTTAGAAATGATTCTTTTTATCTTTTAATTGTTTAAAATCAGAGAGATAGCGATGAATGTGGATTAAGGGTTCTTGGAGGGAATTAGGGTTTTTCACTACCGCCCCTTGTCCTTCCATTGATCTCTATTAATTTCAAGCCCTTAACAAAACAAGCATTAACTAATCTCAAATCGTGGACGTGACTATCATTAATTGATAGCGCGCCCGATAAGAGGGTTAACATTTATTTTGCTAAAATTTATAAATATTAAAATGTCAAAAGTGTTAGTGTATATACCCTAGAGGCCATTATTGTATCATACTGGTTTGTATATTACTAATGGAAGCTTGGGATATTCACAGTTGTATTGACAGTCTTACTAAAAATGGTAGTATACTACTTGGTTTGTTTCTACTCAGATATGTGCGTATGTTTCTTTTAGCATATCACTTATACATATTAGTAGAGCCCTTAGGATCTTTGCTTGATTACCAGCATTGTGATGGCAGTCACACTAGTGGGGGCTGGGTAGTCTATAAGCACATCCTTATACAGGTCCATGGTCGTAGGATTATCGAGATGGGGCATCGATACTCCGGAGTAGACTGGTGTATACGTTTCTCATCACAGGTCGGGAGATAGTCTGTCCCACAGCCATCAGTACGTTGTACTGGAGATAGTATGCAGTGCTCGTTAGGTTACGGGTACACTGGACAGGACTCGTAGGGAAATGCTGATGGTTATTATACCCGTCGTCAGGTAGCAGTTCCCAGGTGATATTAGTACTGTAACAACCCTAATTTTTCTATACACTTTTCTATACAAATTTTTTTTTCAAAATCTATAAAGGAGTATTTTAACCTGAGCACAATATATATTATTTTTAAATAACTCCAATTTTAGTGTACATAAAATTGCTTTAAAATTTAAAGTATACTTGGGGTATTTAATGTTGTTGTTACCACTTTAAGTAATTATTTCACACCATAATTACAAGAAGGAGCTTGTAGCTCATTGATAATACCTTGCACTGCTGAACCAAGCCACCAGAGTTCAAATCCCATACCCCACATTATTTTTAATATCGATTTTTTTAAAAGCCTTTAGAATACCAAGAGTTTACACGTGCATATCTCACAAAAACCCCACTACACCCAAAGATGTAACACTTGCAGGAGTTAGATGAACCGTCGGGGGGGGATCCTGGCCGCCGGACTCGGCCGGGAATCGTCCAACTCGGCCTTGATTCGGCCGACTTAATGCTCCGACCGAGTCACGGCCGAGTCACCCCCGAGTCGGCCGATTCCGGCAACGGCCCCAACATGAAAGTTGTGTCTTTTCATACTCCCTATGCACCTGCAAAATTTCAGCCTCAGACCACTTCCAGAGCTCTTTAAAAACCCCAATTACTCCACTTTTAATACATTTTTATTACATTTTATCACATTTTTATTTTTAAACTTTTCATCTACCCTAACCCTATAAATACACCCCCTACCCTCCACCCTTTCACCCCCAAAATTCTAAG
The DNA here is from genome assembly GCA_030015575.1 of Agapanthus africanus. Lineage (NCBI taxonomy): Eukaryota > Viridiplantae > Streptophyta > Magnoliopsida > Asparagales > Amaryllidaceae > Agapanthus > Agapanthus africanus. The sequence goes on from CM057349.1 coordinate 487,532,327, forward strand.
CTCACTCTCTCAAAATTTTCCAAGAGTTGTGTACTTTGAAAACAAGTTCGCGGCGAAGCTCCGACAAAATTCCAGCGAAAATTCCGGCGACGTTTTTTTAGGAACAACCGGCGACGAAGCAACGCCTCGGCAACCCCTTTAGTCCCACCTCACTCCTTTGCTTAATCGAAACCCGTAAGTCCCATTTCATCTCTCTTTCTTATTCTCTAAAAATACGAAATTACAAAACCCGACGGAATCGCAACAAAATCCGATTTCCGATTCGGTTTTCTATAAAATTTCACTTCTCACCAATTCAATCATGCTTAAACATCTTATTGTTGACTATTAAACACTTAACAAATAATTTGAACAAGTTTTCTCACATGAAATGATAACCTTTCCAATTTATCGTATTTTTCATTTTAATACCATCATGTTTCGATTTCACATTTAACCCCTTAACCTTGCTATACATTCAAAGTAGAGCACGAGATAATGACCTACCTCCACACACACGCAAATACAACCCCAAAACGATATCATCAAAACTTAGAATACGATAAAACGAAACTTTCATTTAAATACCATATTCTTAATAAAACCATTCTTAAAAGTTTTAGATTTGATACGCTTTTAAATAAATACCTCTTATTACGAAAACACGATAAGTTGTGGACATCGATCGTTTATCTAAACCTGACTTTGTGGTGTCTAGGCTAGGCAAGTGAGCTTAGGTAACTTTAAAAGGCCCGTCTCACGATTCGTGAGCGGATCCCTCCTTCCTCACTTGTACTTACCTGGCCACAATTGGCGGTGAAGAGGCGATTTGAGACTTTTAACGACTTGTCGTTTAAACCATTTAGAAATAGGCTAGTTGGCTTAGGAAACTCTAGAATCTAAAATACGGAAAATTTACACCCTTACAAATAAATACCTTTTTCTTTATAAAACCGTTTTCTAAAGGATTAGTATTTACAATCTTTGCAAAGCGCCGCTACAACCCATCTTTGGGGAACCCGTTAGGGATAGTACGGTTTATCGTGCACCCTCGGGCTAGTAGTGCGAAATTCAGACCTCCGCAAGGAGCATTCGGTCTCGAAAGGTTTAAAATACGACATCTTAAGAAAATGAGATTTTTGGAATATAAAATATTTATTAAAATTATTTTTGTATAAACATATGTAAATTTATCATTTAAATATAAATTTTCCACCTTTTTCTAAAAATCACAAGAATAAATTTTACATTAAAATACCATGAACATCAAATAAGCAATATTACAGATAAATACCCTTATTTATAAAATTAGGATATTTTCACTAGAAATGTCACAACATAAAATCCACCCTCATTACAACTCTAAAGACGAACAATAAATACTTGAGGTGTATTTTGAAAAAGTATATAAAAGTATTTTTACATAAAACCCCCTCAAGTTTTATAAATTACTCTAAGGACCCTAGCAATTATAAGATTTTGATTCACATTTCTGATTGTCTGACTCGGGTTTGAGTCTGATTAATCCGACTTGAATATGATTCAAGTACTATCTACAATCTCCAATATTACAATTCAATATGAACACATGAATTCATGAATACAATTATCAATTTATACAACTTGACTGAACCGAACCATGGATATATTCTTTTTACATGATTCTCAGTATTCCATTTACATAACTCTATGGTTACAACTGTTTCCTGATATCATGGTTTCGGTCAGTCAGTCAATCAATCTTACAATCAATACAATTTACAAGATAACAATACAAACAAGATATCGCGGGGTTTAAGGGGTAAATTGGTACGGAAGGTGTTAAAAGTGGCACGAGACGGTCAGACTTAAGACACCTAACATGAATCCAATTGCCGTTGTTCCGGGCCTTCTAATGGAGCCTTGTACTCTATATTCCGTTTGCCCTGGTCTCTAGCATATAGAGACCCCTCTCGTATACACTGGCATTCTTCTGTACCAAGCTACAAACAACAGCGTTAATACAACATTATAACAATACAATACAACATTAAAAGCTACTCTCTCTCTCCTACTCTTTGTCTATTTCTCCCCTATTTTTGGGACTTACCAAGCGACCTATTCACTGACGACATTCTATTTCTTTCTTCTTTGAATGTCATCAGGTGGTTTGGACCCGGCGGAGATCGAGCCATCTCAAGAAGACTTGGAGCAGTTTGCCGAAGACCCTGCACTTTAGTTCATTGTACACTTTTCCTTTCTCTATTTTTCATTTCCTGTTATGCCACTGTTTATGCATCTTTTTATTTCAGTTGTATTTCCTTTTCATGCATTGTACAAAAGAATGTTAATAAATAAAAGTTGCTGTTCTTTTTATATCTTGTCTCTTGTGTATTTATTTTATATTGCTTAGATACGCTTAGCGTATGTACTTCTGAGTATATACGTAGCGGACCTCGTCGTGTCCCCTTCACCGTACACTGGGAAGCGGGGCGTGACAGGTTTTGTTGGTGGCCCATACAGGTCGAGCTGTATGAATCCCTATCATGCAGTTCTGTTCTGCGTGAACAACCTAAGCAATATAACACAAGAACCAGCAACTAAAACATTCTTTACAATTCATGTTCCTTGAATCTTGCAATTTCATATTCCTTGAATCTTATCATTTCATGTACTTGAATCTGTCCTAACCCAAATTTTTCTTCAGGGTTATGGATTCTCCGAACAACACCAGCACTAACGTCAACAACACACCTCCAGCACTACCCCTCACACCTGCTGTTCCTGCGCCACCTACCGAGCAAACAGTGTTACTTGAGGCAATTCGCAGCCTTCTAGAGGGACAGCAACAACTTTTGAACCATCCCGAGACTGACGCTCCGGGGGTAAAGCAATTCAGGGCTTTACATCCGAAACAGTTCTCAGGAAAGGGGAGCCCACTGGAAGCGGAGGAATGGGCTCAAAGTATCGAGGATGATCTGGCCGCAGCACAAGTGCCAGACATAGCTTGGGTCCGTGTGGCTAGGCTAAACTACAGCCCACGGACAATGCTCGCAACTGGTGGAAGGCGGAAGAAAGCCGTCTTGCACAACCTATTGAATGGAAGACTTTTCGCGAGAAGTTCGACGCGAAATACTTCCCTGTGACTGCCAGGTTTGCCATGGAGCAGCAGTTCCTTCATCTACAACAAGGATCGATGTGGGACAAATCAGTAGATGAATACGATGCTGAATTCACCATGTTAAGCCGATTTGCGGCACACCTGATACCGACGGATGAGATCAGAGCCCGTCGCTTTCAACAAGGTTTGGACACAGAGATTCAGGCTGCTCTAGCCACGGGGAAATTTCTGACACATGAAGATGCTTTGGAAGCTGCCCGCAGTTATGAGGCAGTGATAAAGGCGAGGGGCAGACCCCAATATGCCGGTTTGAAACGCTCTGCCACTCAAATAGTAGGAGGAGCCTCTCCAAGGCCATCGTTTGAACCCAGGAGATCAGAAGAAACCAATAACCAGTTGTTCCCTGATTAAAAATCAGGAGAAGCCTCACAGGAGGCATCACGTGCTCACACGTGACCAGTTGTCACGTGTTGGCACGTGACGCTTAAAGCAGCGGCAAAAAGAACATTCATCCCCTGATTAAAATCAAGAAAAAGCTCCAGAAGAGGCATCACGTGCTCACACGTGACCAGTGGTCACGTGCTGGCACGTGATGGTTAAGCAGCGGCCAGAGAACAGAGCGCAGAAGGAGAGAAGCCCATTCCAGGGGTCACGTGCCTACAAGTGACCAAGGGTCACGTGGCCATACGTGACCGGCTTTAAGAGCCTTATTCTTTAACAGAATTAAAATTCTGAGGATGAATCATTCAAATCTTTCCAAAATGGAGAAAGATTATTTGAAACCGTTGGATTAAAAATCTAAAGGTGATTAAACATCACCAATTTATGGAAAAATCTTGGACTTGGAAAGATTTTCCCCCTAAATCTAACCGAAATAACAAAGAGATATCTTTGGATTTAAAATCCAATGGTGAATAAAATTCACCTAACAATCTAAAAGCCCAGATTAATGATAAATATAAATCAAATCTCTCAATGAGAGATTTACTTAGCAGATTGATTCTTTTCCTTCTCCTACAAATAGGAACCAAGAAAAGAAGAGAGGGACTTTTTTTTTGAGACCTTTGGACCTTTTCTTTTGATACACAGAGAGAGAGATACAGAGCCTTTGATTCTCTGCAAAAGGAAAACCCTAGGTAAGAGAAAGAAAGGGAGGCTTAAAAAGAGAATTTAATTCTCAAAAAAGTTTAACTCTTATATAAAGAAAAGAACTTAGTTCTTTCTCTGATGGAGGATCTGTAAAGTGCACATCTCCCCATGAATTGAGAATTTAATTCTCATTGGGTTGAGATCCTGCCATGCAGATCTAAAACACAGAGGAGGAACTGAGTTTTGAGAATTTAATTCTCACAAAATGATATGAATTCAATTCTTTCGAGATAAAATTAGGGTTTAACCCTATGTTATGGGAATTTAATTTCTTCAAAATAAACAGAACTAGGGTTTAACCCTAATTGAGAACACAATTCCCTCAAACTCACAGGAATTTAATTCCCTTAAGAAAAGAAATTAGGGTTTAACCTTATTAAGAATATAATTCTTCAGAAGAAAGCAGGAATTTAATTTCTCTAAAGTTTGTCGCTAGGGTTTGACCCTATTAATTCTTAAAAGATGAACAGATCTTTAAAACATGAAGAGTCACGTGCTACCATGTGACCCCTACAAAGATCCATAGAAAGAACTCTGAAGTAAACACCTCACGTGTTACCACGTGACTCCTGCGAAGATCCATAAATGAGAACTGTGAGGCAATGCCTCACGTGCCCCACGTGATCTCTAAAGCACACAAAAGAAAAAGAAACAGAAAAGAGCTCTAAGGCACCCTCACGTGTCGACACGTGACCCCTAATGAACATTCTAACAGATCAAAGCGCAGGCCCCCATCACGTGCCCACACGTGATGGCTTTCAGAATTAAAATAAAGGGAAGCAGGGCACTCTCACGTGTTACCACGTGACCTCTCTTGTCTCAGTGTTTAACACTAAATTGAAACTTCTGTATTCAGTGTTTAACACTGATTTGCCTTAGTGTTAAACACTAATTTGGAATCTCTATTTCCAGTGTTTAACACTGATTTGCCTAGTGTTTAACACTAATTTGAAAACTCTGTTTCCAGTGTTCAACACTGATTATCTTTTAGTGTTTAACACTAACTTGTCAATCTTATTCCCAGTATTCAACACTGCTGGTCTCTAGTGTTTAACACTAGTTTCAGCCCAACTGGCTAAGTTTCCAGAGGCAAAGCATCTCCTTTAATGAACCAACAGAGGGCCAATACCCCCAAACATGATTGGACTTAGCCCAAGCCGGCCATAAGTCCTCAATTCAAATTCAATTGGGCCAATGGGCTCAGAATATAATAATTGATCTTAGTTTCCAAATTGGACTGCAGATCACTTAATCTACCTTGGTTCAAGGGTACATCTCTTCACTCCTTTGATACCTGGCGTTGTAATTCCTCAACGTCTTCAAAGAGGTGACGGGTCCCGATGACCATCCATTGATACGGACTGTGGGGTCCTTAAACTCATGGACTATGAGGTCCTTAACCTTGACCGGAATGTCTTAAAACTAACAACGGACTATGGCGTCCTTAACCTTGACTGTGATGTCTTAAAACTAATATCGGACTGTGGAGTCCTTAAATCCACGGACTACGACGTCCTTAACCTTGACCGCAATGTCTTAAAACTAATATTGGACCGCAATGTCCTTAAACTACCTATTGACCGCAATGTTACTAAACTAAACAACAGGGCTCTCTTAAATTGCTCTCTTGTTGGATCTAAACGATCCCGTTAAGTCGATCTTAGTCTAAAACTATATTAACGTATCCTTAACCAACGTTTAAGTCCATCTTAGTCTCAAATGAGGTTAACGTATCCTTAAACACAACCCCAAACCCAAATCTAAGAAAGATACGGATTTGGACTAGTCCACGCCCTACGGGCGATGACATAACTCAGTCTTCGTATACAATCCACGGGCAACCAAATACAAATCAAACACATACGACACGAAGTGACCATTTGGAGAAGAAGAAAGTTGTTACCGCGATGCGGTAGCATAATTAACTGCAGGGGCTTGCGCTTGCAGGGAAGAGCGTCCCCACAATAAAAAAACCCCTCAAACGAGGGGGAATTTGACGAAGTCTGGCCGCATCCGTTTAAACCTTTGATACATGGTGCCATAAATCAACTTGGCATCCTCGGAGAGGTGGACGGATAGCACTAATAAGCATCTGTCCCAAATTTCAGGCAAGACGTCCGTCGCGCCGTCCTTCGGAGGGGAACAGATTCTGGCACGCCCGGTGGGACCTTTTCCTCTTTCCACTCCACACTTCGTGTGTCGTGATTCGCGAACCAATCGCGGTTTGCTAATGGTTGCCCTCGGGTTTCGAAGTACTAAGACTTGGTGTTTCGTTTGCTGCAGAAAGCAAAAGGTTCAATGGCTGACAATTGCTCGAACTGCTCCAACTGCAAATGCAGTCGATGCTCCGCCTCACCTGGAGGTGTAGTATATGGACCGCAGGCTGCTTCCTTATTCACTATGCCTGTGGAGCAAGTGACTTAAGCTACCACCGGTCTATTCTTTGGGACCATGCTCCCGCCGGTAAACATTAACATCCCAATGCCCGTACCGGAAGCGTCAAAGAAATTGGTCTTTGATCGACTTGCTACTCCTACGGCCCCTCTCAGCGGGTCATCCAACTCCTCGGTCTTCACTAGACTGAGCCTGAACTCTAAAGGGCCCGCCAAGAAGCCCGTGATACCTGAGAAGGCCATCCCAAAGAGGACAGCTGCTCCCAGAGTCATCAAGGTGGCTTCTCCTCCCAGAGGGTCGGTCTTCGCGAGATTAACTACCCCCGTTCCCGCTCTCACTCAGAGATCTGTAGCTTCTCAACGAATGTCAGTCTTCGAAAGGTTAACACCAGCGGCAGCCCCTCTCCAGAACAGGGGGCAAGACAAAGCCGTCGCTGAATCAATCCCGATAACCCGCCAAGCCCGACGTCGCCATTGGCGCCGGATAAGGAAGAATAGGGGCAACTCCCCTTCCGGACTAACTCCACCAGCTCCAACGGTGGAAATTGAGACTGCTGTTCCAACCGGGAACAGCTTCGAGCTGCTGAACAGGGTACGCAGAAATTCGCCAACTGCGGTTATCAAAAGATCCCCTCCACCTGCGGAGAATGTTATAAAAACAAAGCCGGAGCAGCCCCCTCAACGGCTGTTGTTCAGTCGATAAAACTGCACATTTGTAGTACATTTTTCCTACCATTTTTATATTAAAAAAGGACTTTAATATGATATATTATACATATGAGGGTTTATGTGTAAAAACATTATTTTCCATGTGTTAATATATTTTAATTATCATTTGGTAGGAAAATGTATGCAAATAATATTATTGACCTAATCCTAGTAGAACAAAGTCTACTAAAATCTTATTTGAGTTGTTGTGCAGAATATTTCCAAGTTGTGCAGAATTTTCCAAGGCTAGAATCAAGCAAATCAAGTTGTTGAAGAAATCTTGCCAAATTAAGAAGCAAACTTGGAGACCAAGTCTGGAAGCAACCGGGAGAAGATTTCAAAGATACAAAGATTCCAGAGGAGCCCACATGTCACAAGAACAGAGCCCCTGAAGTTTGATGAACGACAGAGATTAAATGGCCGCGGATCCGCGGCCTTACCCACCTTGTGCCGCGGATCCACGGCAATATAGAGGGATCAATTGCTGAAAATTTGGGGCATGAATCTCTGACATATTTTACCAAGTTTTCAACCTAAATATTCTGGCTTTGCACTATAAAAGGGCACCGAGAGCCTCTTGGAAAAGTTATCAAGCCGAAGAGATCACGAAGTCCAAGACGGCTCACGCATCCAGGCTGATCATCAACGGTTCATCTACCTCCTTAGAAGAGATTGAGAAGCAAACTAGGTTTTTGCAATCATTTTCTAAGGAATAAAAGTGTACTTGATCTTGTTGATTAATAAAGGTAGTTCTTTTTCTTATTCTATTTCTTTGTAGTTTAATTATGCATTTTCTCTCCATCTCTTTTTCTCCCAACATGCGCGAGTAATTCTCCGCTTGTTAGGGTTCGTAGGATTAGGGTAGGCTAATGGACGATGAAAATAATTAAACCCTTTTTAAGTCCTATAAAGTTTAGGAACTTTATCAAAAGAATCATTAACATCCTAATCGGGCGCGCTAGCAATTCTTTGCTAGTTCTGACCGCGATTAGCGATCAGATTAATGATTGTTTTGGTAAAGGCTAGATATGAACGGAGTTCCGTGTCGAGATAAGGGTTAAGAGTGGGATTACTTTTCCCTCCAGAAACCCTAATCTACACGCATCACCGTCGTTCTAGTTCTAAATCTATTAATGGATAAAAAGGGTAACTTTTAATTAGTCGTCCATAACTACTAAATCCTAACGAACCCTACAAGCTCTCTTATTATATTAATTACATCTTTAAAATAATCTAGATCTATATTTTACATTCTTGTTTAACGTAGATCTAGAAATCTTTCTATAAAATTCTTTATCCCTCCTCTCTTTCTCAACACATCTAAAGTAAAAGTAAAAGGTTCCACGTTTCCCAGAGGACGACCCGTACTCATCTCGGTCTAGCTACGCGCGACACCGTTATTGATTGCGGTTAACTACAAACACAACTCTTTCATAACAATCAAATGGCGCCGTTGCCGGGGAAACGTGCGTAATTTTTTATTTTTACTATTTGTGTTGAATTCTTAGACGATTTATATCATTATTTACACAAAACTGCAAATTGCATATTTAACGACTTGTGTGTGAATTTTGCGAGGGAATCTGGAGTCACGGACTTGAGGAAACAGGAGATCTAGGGTTCCGAACTTCTCAGGTATCTTTCTTAACTCTTTCTCTCTCCTCTCAAATCCAATAAAATCTATTTTCTGCAGGATTCTTTGCAAAATAGCGCCGCTCAAAAATCTTTTTGTAAAAGTTTTGTGATTGGTTTTGTTTTGCATATTTTAATACGGACTCTAAGGGGCAAAGACCAAATCAAGATTAGGTGGGGATTTCATCACCCTTCCTAAGCCCCACAAATCACAAACCGAGCATATAGATCAACCCTTCATTAATTTAAAAAATATCTAGACCAGACTCTAAGGACTGTCGCGCTCAATAAGGACAGAGGAAGGTCGTGGGTAATCTATCGTTTATCCGCATTACTTTTGTAGTGCCTAGGCAAGTGTGACAAAGGCTAGTGGTTTTTAATTAGGCCCACGACGTGGTTCCTTCCCACTTACCTGGCACTTATCTGGCTACAAGGGTAGTACGGAGGCGGTAGAGGATTGATCCTGCGGCTTGTCCTTTGAAAGTCTAGGAGCGGTCTAGAGACTGGACCTAGGTAACCTTAGTTCTAGGGTTGCTTGTGCATCTAAGGGAGATTTGTCTTGAGTCCCACTTTTTCAAAACAAGCCAATTTTAAAATCACACACACGCTGCCACTTGCACTAAACCCGCTTAGTGCATGCTCGACTGGACATGGGATCCTAGTGCCCATCTTGTCCGCGTTCCTGCTATCGACGCCGAAGTCGGTACTTCTTCATCTTCTTTTCCCCCACCACACACCACATCAACCGAGATGGACGGCACTCCATCAGAGTATAACACCACGCTGCCACCGCCCGAAGGTGCGCAGAATCCACCGCGCATCTCTCTCCAAGAGAGATGCTATCCTATTCGTGGTCCTCTTCCTACTTGTCTATCTCTTCCACCACCTAACGGGGATAATTTCGAAATTAAACCCCATTACATCAATCTGCTGCCCAAATTTCACGGGCTTGAGTCGGAAGACGCGTACGTTTTCATCACCAAATTCGAAAACGTATGCGCAATGATGGGTACTTCACAATTGACTTTAGATGCTATGCGCTTACGTCTTCTCCCATTCACACTGTGCGACTTGGCAGAAAAATGGCTTTATAATACTGCCGCACACTCTATCGCTAATTGGGATGAATTCGTCGTAGCATTTCTTAAGAAGTTTTACCCAAATCATAAGACTGCACATGTTAGGAGCGAGATCAACCAGTTCACCCAGCTTCCCAATGAACCATTTTGGAAGTGCTTTGAACGTTTCAAAGATCTGCTTGTCCAATGCCCCCATCACGGAATACAAAGATGGGATTTATGTCGGATTATATATGAGGGCATTAATCCAGCGACAAAGCAGATGCTTGAAACAATGTGTCAATGCAATTTCATGTCTAAAGATGACAGTGAAGCATGGAAATATCTGGAAGACCTTGCTGAACACACGTTGCAGTGGGAAAGCGTAAGACCACCTTCAACTAAGGGAGGTATTCACCAGCTCGATGTTTCTATCGCAGTGAAAGCCGAAATGGCAGCGATACAGAAGAAACTCGATGCTATTGAAAACAAGTTCTCAACATTCTCCCTAAATTAGGTCACGCTTCCTAAGACTGTCTGTGGTTGCTGTTCGGATCCTTCACACTTAACGGAAGAATGTCCTATGAATGCATCGTTTCAAGCTAATGCTGCTTTTCAGCAGCGACCTAGAAATGATCCTTATTCTTCCACATATAATCAAGGATGGAGGAATCATCCCAACTTTGCTTGGAATCAAAACCAACAAAGTAATTATCAAAGACCTCCTCCACAGCAACCACAACCACAGAATCAGCCCCCCTTTCAGTCACAAAATTTCCAAAATCCGGCCAACATTTCTACACCACAAGTGGCCGGTACTGACAACTCACTTGCACAAACTTTGGATATGTTCATGAAACAATCCATGCAAAATTCGGCTGAGATAAGGTCTTCTATTGATACCCTAACGAAAAACTCCTCCTCCCATGGTGAGAGTATTAAATCAATAGAAAACCAAATCGCACAGTTAAACGCCGCAATGAGTGCGAGAGAGAAAGGGAAGCTCCCATCTCAACCCCTACTGAATCCTGGCCATTCACAAAGTCATAATGTGAATGCCATTACTACGTTGAGATCGGGAAGAGTGCTGAATAACCGAGTGGGTGAGCAATTTGATGATAGTGACACATTTGATACCCCTTCTTCTTCTTCTTCCCCTAATTCGTCTAGTCTCCCACCTTCGTCCGAGCCTATTCTCCGTTTTCCCCAAGGCTCAAACATTTCACCAAATCTATCTAAGTCGATTCCCACTCCAGTTTTGGGATCGAATCCATCCCCACAGTCTTCTCCACAAACGTTGGACCCAAAACTTATTGATCAAGCACCTTACCCAAACAGGTTAAGGGGCAACAGACCTAGTCCACAAATGGAGAAGATTGTGGAAATTTTTAAGCAAGTTAACATAAACATTCCTCTCCTATATGCTATTCAACAAGTTCCGTCATATGCGAAAATCTTAAAGGACTTGTGCACTAGGAAGCGAAAAGTTCAAGTACCTAAAAAAGTTTTCCTTGCGAGTAATGTGAGCACTGCTTTTACACAACAACTACCCAAGAAACGAAAGGACCCCGGAAGTCCTACAATTTCTATTTCCATTGGGGGTAAAAATATCAATCGTGCTCTACTCGATCTTGGTGCTAGTGTTAACTTGCTTCCGTATTCTGTGTATGAGCAATTAGGGATCGGAGAGTTAAAACCTGCGCATTGCACTCTTCAGATGGCCGATCGATCTATCACCCAACCAAGGGGTGAGCTAGAGGATGTGTTAATCAAAGTCGGGGAATTCATATTCCCTGTGGACTTTATCGTTATAGATACACAACCTGTGGCAAACCCACGCAATCAAATCCCGGTGATACTCGGTCGACCCTTTTTGGCCACTTCCAACGCAGTAATCAATTGTAGAAACGGCTCTATGACCCTATCCTTTGGAAAGAAGTCAATTGAGCTTAACATTTACAAGTTGGGAAGTGAACCCTCCGAACCCTATGCTCATGTGTGTTCTGTCGAATTAATGGATGTCGACAGCAGCGAATTTGATCAACCTCATGATACAGACTCTTTTCATATGTTGTTGTTTAACCCAACCATTTACTCTTCCACCGAGTTGTCCGGGTCAACATCTAATGAGGAACTTTATATTGAGTCTGACGATCACCCCATTTTTTCTGATGACATTATTTTTCGGGGTATCGATGATTTCACACCCCAGTGAGGAGTGCGACGCTTTTAAAACATGGTGGCAGGGATATGTTGCTCATCGGCAACATTTTAAGCGAATGAAACGCAGAACTCGTCGGGAGCAGAGAAGTACGGCCGAAGGACACGAAAGAACTACCGGTAACTGTTACACGGTCAACGCCGGGGGATCGCAAGTACTCACATTCGGAAGCGATTCTGACGAGGAGCTGGCTCTTAGCCCCCTCTTTAAAGAGTCCACCTTGGAGAAAGAAGAAGAACCAGAGGCCTGTGAAAACATTCAGTTGCGCAATCGCATGCTCCCGGAAAAGAATCTCGGACCCGCAACTAGAAAAGATAAGGGAAAGGAAAAGGTCACTGAGGATATCGCCTTAGATGACCAAGTTATGAAAGAGCTGACTGCCAAGGATCCGCCTAAGAAAAGTAAGGTGGACTACAACATCCTAGCGCACCTGAGGAAGCTACCCTCGCAGCTCAGCATTCTCGACGCCCTCCTGTTATCAAAGGAAGCGAGAGATTCATTAATCAAGGCGCTACAGGAGCCGGAACAATTCCAAGCTTTCCTGGCCGAAGAAAAGATGAAGGATGAATTGGAGGAAGTGCACACGGCCGATATCACTTTTGGCGATGAAGACCTCCTCCTTGGGACGTGCAAATACAATCGCCCTCTTTATGTCTCAGGATACTGCCACGATATAAAGATAGGCAAAATCCTGGTCGACAATGGATCCTCCGTTAATCTCCTCAATGTGCGGGTGTTAAAAGAAATCTGCATGAGCGTCCAGCACCTTGCTCGGGACAAGATCACCATCTCCGGGTTCGACTCCCAATCATCAAGAACTCTTGGGTCTATGATACTGACGCTACGCTTTGGGCTACTCGTCACGGACATTAAGTTCCACGTCATAGACGCCAAGACATGCTACAATGCTCTGCTCGGCCGACCATGGTTACACTAGTATAATATTATCCCTTCTACACAGTATCAGTGTATGAAATACTTTAAGGATGGTCTCGAGTATACCATGACGGGAGAACTGAACCCGTTCTCTGTGAACGAAGTCCGCAAATATGAAGATGCTAAATACTTTTTACCGGATTTCGAAGACACGGAGAGGTGTCACAAGCCGGAGAACAAAGCTAATGCCACCATCCCTGTCTTCGGCAGTGATACCGAGGAGGAAGAGGAGATGATTTATTCGGGTCCACCCCAACACAACAAGCCGGGACCGTCCGCTCCCACGTTGATCTTTGGCAGCGATTCAGAAGATGAAGTCCATGCTATATTCTCTGCTCGACCTTCAATACAGACATCCGCTGATGAAGAGCAGAGTCTACAAGTTTCCATGGTGCCGCTTAAACATCATAAAGAACTGGATACGCTCGATACCTACAGCATAGAGGAGCTGTGGACGTTCCATGTCCCTCCCAGGCGAGCAGGCAAAAAGGAAATTCTATTCTACCGCTCTGAAGAAACCAAAGTGGAGAAAGAAATCTGGCACGGTATGGATCCTACGCTTGACAGGCTTCAGCCCATGCGTCTGCCCAGATATTATACAGAAGACTTGAAGAGGTTGCTGAAGCGCCTGGGGATATCCTTCAAACAGACCGCTCGAAAACCCAAATTCTATGACAGAGTCTGGAACGTCCCGGGACTCAGCACAAGTTGCCTAATGGGAGAATGGAAACAATCGGGCTCGGATACATTCGGTCCAAGAAACGAGAACTACTCCACGGTTGCTACGCTGTGCATGACTTCGATGAAGAAGCGGATGCTCAATGGGAAGATGCTAATCCTGAACCAGTAAAAGTTCCTGATGCAAAAGTGACCAGTCCGTCGTTCGAAGAGCAAATGGACAAGCTTGTAAGGGAAGCTGGTCAAAAAGTCCGAGACGATCATAACCGCGAAATGGCCATCTACGAGAAAGCCAAAACACAACGCTTCCTCCAACAGGCTGTGAAAGATGAAAATGCCGCTCCCTGTCAACCTGTTATAAAAAAGGCACGACGCAGAGGCAGAAATAAGCCGAGAGGCGAAAAAGACGCCCAACAGCAACAAAGCGGGACTAAGAAGCCACGCAAGCGGGAATCAAGCGGTTCCGATCTATTCCTCATAAGGAAAATGGGTCGGGCGTACTCTTTTCCTCGGGACAAGACAAAGAAAATACTTGACCTCGCTCTAAAACATCAGATGCTTACACTGCCGGAGTCTAAACACCCCGAACAAGCAGACGAAGTTCCTCACCCAAACTATTGCTCTTATCACCGAGTAATAGGGCATCCTCTCGAAGACTGCTTCACCTTCAAGAACTGGGTCGAAGACCAGTACCAGCAAGGCAGGTTGGCTCTATCCAGCAGTTGGAGGATAATGCCGCCACAAAAGCACGAACCCAAAGCCACAAGAGCAGAACCAAATCCATATCGGTCTTGCAAGCGTGCTCATACCTGTCGTGTGGTAACGATATCAAAAGAAGAGCCCGAGAATATGGCTGACTTTCTCTGGTGCTTCGAAAACGATGACGACGAGGTAATCCCAGAATTTCCACCAGCGCCGAAAGAGCTGGAAGATGGTATACATACTACTGCAGACAACCTCAAGAAGATTGAGTTGGGGACGGCAAACGACCCGCGACCGACATTCGTCAGCGAGTTGCTATCTGAAGAAAGGGTGGCTGCATTAAAAGACGTACTTATACAGCATAGAGATTGCTTCGCATGGAACTATTCTGAAATGCCAGGACTAGATCCAGAAATTGCTGTGCATAAATTGGCAATATCCCCGGACGTCAAGCCGGTCAAACAGTCGCCGAGAAGAATGCGGTTTGAGCTTGAGATGAGCATCAACGCCGAAGTCAAGAAGCTGATCGATTCTGGGTTTATCCAAGAAGTTCAATATCCTGACTGGATCGCCAACATGGTCCCGGTAATAAAGAAAAATGGGACAGTGCGAATATGCATGGACTTCCGGGATCTCAATAAAGCCTGGCCGAAGGATGATTTCCCAGTGCCAATCACAGAGCTGATGATAGATAACATGTCCACTCACGAGATTTTCTCCTTCATGGACGGCTCATCAGGATATAATCAGATAAAGATGCATCCCGAGGACCAGAAACATACCGCTTTCCGGACCCCTTTGGGAATATTCTGCTACAAAGTTATACCCTTCGGTTTAAAGAACGCTGGTGCCACCTGTCAGAGGGCCATGACGAAGATCTTTGATGACCTCATACATGAAATCATCGAATGCTATATCGACGACCTCGTCGTGAAAAGCAAATCATATGAGGAACATCTCGAGCATCTGAAGACTGTATTTCAACGCCTTCGGCAATACAACTTGAAGATGAACCCTCTCAAGTGCGCGTTCGGGGTGTCCTCAGGTAAATTCCTAGGATTCATTGTCCGTCACCGGGGCATCGAGATAGATCCGTCGAAGATCAAGGCGATCATGGAAATGCCACCGCCAAGGACTCTCAAACAATTGCGGTCTCTCCAAGGGAAGCTCGCATACATCCGGCGATTTATAGCCAACCTCTCAGGCAAGTGCTGCCCTTACAGTCACCTGATGAAGAAGGGAACCCCGTTCGTCTGGGATCAAAAATGCTAAAGCGCGCTAGACGAGATCAAGCAATACCTGCAAAACCCGCCGGTGCTGGCTGCTCCGGTCAAGGGAAAGCCTCTCATTCTTTATACGACCGCCCTCGAAGGTTCCTTAGGTGCATTATGGGCGCAAGAGAACGATCAAGGGAAAGAAAGAGCACTCTACTATTTAAGTTGAGTTCTACTGGGGGAAGAAGGCAACTACTCTCCCATTGAAAAACACTGCCTGGCGTTGATCTTTGCGATAACAAAGCTCAGGCACTATGCGTTGGCGTATGAAGTTCGTCTCATATCGAAGGTGGACCCCCTTAAGTATTTAATGTCGAAGGCCATACTGGCTGGACGACTCGCTAAATGGGCCCTGCTCTTGATGGAGTTCTCGATAACCTATCGACCTCTCAAGGCAGTGAAAGGCCAGGCCATCGCCGACTTCCTCGCTGAGCATCCGATACCTGCTGATTCTCCTTTGAATTGTGAGCTGCCAGACGAACATGCGTTTGACGCGATCGACGGCGGTGATACCCGATGGGAACTTTATTTCGATGGAGCATCTTCCATGAAGAAGCGCAAACAAAGTACGCCCATAATCAAATCGGGGGTAGGCCTTATCTTCGTAACTCCACAAGGAGGGATAATGCACTTCGCTTTCTCCTTAACAGAACCGAGGACGAACAATGAAGCCGAATACGAGGCTTTGATAGCCGGCCTCGAAATCGCCATCGACATGGAAATTGAAAACCTCCTTATATACGGAGATTCCCAACTGGTCGTTAGTCAAGTAAACGGCGACTACCAGACATGCAAGCCAGAGCTGGTGAAGTATGGAGAGAGAGTACAGCAACTGCTGACTCAAATCCCTTCCTACACTTTGGAAAACATACCGCGCGTGGAAAATAGCAAAGCGGATGCATTAGCCAAGCTCGCTAAAGAACTGGCTGATGAGAACCTCGATGACGTTAGAATCGTGGTACAAACCGTCGGGTCCTCACCCTAGCAGAAATGTCTCTGGAATCATCCGAAGAAAAGGGAATGGCCGAGCAAAAGGCTATGCAAATAAAGGACCAAGAGAAGGCTGAAGATTGGAGAGAAGTCTTCATGGACTACTTCAAATCCCGTCGAATGCCTGAAGATGCGTCCTCAAGATATCAGCTTGTGAAACGAGCTCTGTCCTTCGCCTTCGTCAATAATACTCTGTACAAGAGGCCATTTGATTCCCTGTGGCTGAGATGCCTGGGACCTGAAGAGGCGAAGAGAGTCGTTCAGGAAGTTCACGACGGACTCTGCGGTTCTCACCAAGCAAGCCCGAAGATGAAGTTGAAAATTAAACGGATGGGCTACTATTGGCCCACGATGATTCAGGACTGCCTCGAATATGCAAAGCAATGCCACTCATGCCAGATTCATGGGGACTTTATCCATCAACACCCAAATCTTCTACATCCAACGGTGGCTAGCTGGCCGTTTGAAATGCGGGGAACCGACGTAATCGGCCCCATCGAACCAACGTCGTCCAGAGGACATCGATTCATTTTGGCGACAACTGATTAATTCTCCAAATGGGTAGAAGCAGTACCGCTGAGGGAAGTGAAGACGGAGAATATCCTCCACTTCTTCAAGATACACATCATCTATCGGTTTGGAACTCCGAGACGGATCATCTCCGATAACGGGCCAGCCTACAGAAGCCACAAGATCAGCCGCTTCATGCAACAACACAACATAGACTGGAGATATTCCTCAGTTTATAATCCCCGAGCTAACGGTCTGGCCGAGGCTTTCAACAAAACCTTGACAAAGATCGTGAAGAAGACGGTGTCCCGAAACAAAAAGGACTGGCATGAGAGACTGCAAGAAGCTTTTTGGGCGTATCGAACTACGTTCAAGACGGCCACAAACACAACGCCGTACGCGTTGGTATTCGGTACGGAAGCAGTACTCCCCCTCGAGATAGAGCTACCCTCTCTACGAATGGCGGTCCACTACGAACTGACGGACGAAGTAAATGCTCACCTTCGGCTTGAGGAGCTTGATGCCCTTGATGAAACCCGGCTCATAGCGCAACAAAATCTGGAGGCTTATAAAGAAAAGATGACGCGCTCATATGAAAGATTGACCAGGCCGAGAGCATTCCGCCAAGGCGAACTCGTACTAGTGGTCAAAAGACCTATGATCCCCAATCGCGCCAAGCGGGGAAAATTCGAGCCGAACTATGAAAGCCCGTACATCATAGATAAGGTCTACCAGGGTGGAGCGTATCTGCTCATGGATATGCACGGTGAAAGACCTTTCAGGCCAATAAACGGTCGCTTCCTGAAGAAATACTACGCTTGACGGGTCAAGCCTTAGGTCAATGATAGATGACGACGACCATGTCCGCTCGCTATCTTTCTAAGCCCGAACTCTAAGTAGTAACCGGCATCCTTTAGAACGGACCGAAACGTCCTTAAACTAACAACGGACCGAAACGTCCTTAAACTAACAATGGACCACTATGTCCTAAAACTAACTGTTGACCGAGATGTCGATAAACTACAGTGGATTGCAGTATCTCAAAGCCGATATAAAAAAAATATATAAAAATAAAAAGAATAATAATAAAAGCGGTATGTCCATAAGCAAAATGGGTACGGATGAAAACCTGAAAGGGCGCAACCTCGTTAAAGAACACTTGCAAGGTCCTCACGACCTTGTAAGGAGAAACCACCCGCGTGAGATCCTTACGACTCACAAAGGAGCAACACACTTAGGAGTCCTTACAACTCCTAAGGAGAAATTACACTTGCGAGATCCTCACGACTCGTAGGGAGAACTCTCTTATGGGACCCTCACGGTTCATAAGATTTGAAAGTCTTAAGTCACAGAGACCTAAACCTGTGCTTAAGCAACCCCCACAACCTTTAATTTATGCCCTACAAGTGGCTCAATAGTGACCCTTATATACAATCCACGAGCGCGAATAAACATTTCCCTAACAAGGTCCCACCCGTGACTAGGGACATGTTCGTACGGTGAACAACCCTTGTGAGTCCTCTCGACGTATAAGGGGAAAACTCTCTTGTAAGATCCTTACGACTTACAAGAGGCCATACACTTGGGAGTCCTCACGATTCCTAAGGAGAAAACACACCTACGAGATCCTCACGACTTGTAGGGAGAAATCCCTTTGTAAGACCCTTACGGCTCATGAAGTCAAAAGCCTTAGTCGACAGGATCCTAACCCTGTTCGCTAAGCCACCTTTGTTCAATATCGACAGAGGAAAATGATGATTCGCTCCTGGCGACATCCCAGTTGTAGCAGTGTTGATGCCGAAATTGGTGTCTAAATCCAAACTTACAGCAAAAAGCCAACAAGCCGCACATGCATACGAAATAGCCGAAATGATGGGGCAACTTGCAATAAAAATCAGCAAGTAAAAATGTATGCATGAAAAATAGCCGAAATGATTGGGCAACTCACAATAAAAACCAGCGAGTAAAAAATAAAATAAATAGCCGAAATGATTGGGCACCGCGAAAAAAAAATAGCCAAAATGATGGGGCAATCGCGACCTTCGCGATATAAAAGCTGAAATGATAGAGCATCGCGGGAAAAGAAATAAAATAAAAATGAAATTCCCGCCCTACAGGTGATGTTACATCTATCCCTTATACAATCCAAGGGCGCAAACAAAGAAGGGATCATACTCCTCCCCCAGGTTTCATCATGAGAAGAAGCCAAATCTCGACGGGCCGCAAGTGACCTAGAGATCGTCTCAACACTCGTCTCGTCACAACGAACACAACGTCAAGCGAAGTGGAACAGCGGCAACTCCCAGTTCCATGGCTCGACGATATACAGATCACCAAGAGTCAAATCCCTACTCCGTGAAATGCGGATATAATCAACAAAATTCCTGGTCACGTGGAACGCGGATAACGTCACTCTTTGACCCCGTGGAAAACGTCCAGAGCGGATCCTGGTCCTCGCAAAACACGGCAGTGAACCCGTGTGAAGCATCCAGAGCGGAGCCTAGTCCTCGCCGAGCACGGCAGTGAACCCGTGTGAAGCATCTAGTGCAAAATTCCTGGTCACGTAGAACGCGGATGACGTCACTCTTTGACCCCATGGAAAACGTCCAGAGCGGATTCTGGTCCTCGCAGAACACGGCAGTGAACCCGTGTGAAGCATCCAGAGCGGAGCCTAGTCCTCGCCGAGCACGGCAGTGAACCCATGTGAAGCATCTAGGGCAAAATTCCTGATCACGTGGAACGCGGATGACGTCACTCTTTGACCCCGTGGAAAACGTCCAAAGCGGATCCTGGTCCTCGCAGAGCACGGCAGTGAACCCGTGTGAAGCATCCAGAGTGGAGCCTAGTCCACGCCGAGCACGGCAGTGAACCCATGTGAAGCATCTAGTGCAAAATTCCTGGTCCCGTGGAACGCGAATAACGTCACTCTTTGACCCCGTGGAAAACGTCCAAAGCGGATCCTGGTCCTCGCGGAGCACGGCAGTGAACTCGTGTGAAGCATCCAGAGCGGATCCTGGTCCTCGCAGAACACGGCAGTGAACCCGTGTGAAGCATCCAGAGCGGAGCCTAGTCCTCGCAGAGCACGGCAGTGAACCAGTGTGAAGCATCTAGAGCAAAATTCCTGGTCACGTGGAACGCGGATAACGTCATTCTTTGACCCCGTGGAAAACGTCCAGAGCGGATCCTGGTCTTCGCAGAGCACGGCAGTGAACCCGTGTGAAGCATCCAGAGCGGAGCCTAGTCCTCGCCGAGCACGGCAGTGAACCCGTGTGAAGCAACTAGTGCAAAATTCCTGGTCCCGTGGAACGCGGATAACGTCACTCTTTGACCCCGTGGAAAACGTCCAGAGCGGATCCTGGTCCTCGCAGAGCACGGCAGTGAACCCGTGTGAAGCATCCAGAACAGAGCCTAGTCTTTGCCGAGCACGGCAGTGAACCCGTGTGAAGCATCTAGTGCAAAATTCCTGGTCCCGTGGAACGCGGATAACGTCACTCTTTGACCCCGTGGAAAACATCCAGAGTGGATCCTGGTCCTCGCGGAGCACTGCAGTGAACCCGTGTGAAGCATCCAGAGCGGAGCCTACTCCTTGCCGAGCACGGCAGTGAACCCGTGTGAAGCATCTAGTGCAAAATTCCTGGTCACGTGGAATGCGGATGGCGTCACTCTTTGACCCCGTGGAAAACGTCCAGAGTGGATCCTGGTCCTCGCAGAGCACGGCAGTGAACCCGTGTGAAGCATCCAGAGCAGAGCCTAGTCCTTACCGAGCACGGCAGTAAACCCGTGTGAAGCATCCAGAGCGGATCCTGGTTCTCGCAGAACACGGCAGTGAACCCGTGTGAAGCATCCAAAGTGGAGCCTAGTCCTCGCAGAGCACGGCAGTGAACCCGTGTGAAGCATCTAGAGCAAAATTCCTGGTCACGTGGAACGCGGATAACGTCACTCTTTGACCCTGTGGAAAACGTCCAGAGCGGATCTTGGTACTCGCAGAGCACGGCAGTGAACCCGTGTGAAGCATCCAGAGCGGAGCCTAGTCCTTGCCGAGCACGGCAGTGAACCCGTGTGAAGCATGTAGTGCAAAATTCCTGGTCCCGTGGAACGCGGATAACGTCACTCTTTGACCCCGTGGAAAACGTCCAGAACGGATCCTGGTCCTCGTGGAGTACGGCAGTGAACCCATGTGAAGCATCCAGAGCGGAGCCTAGTACTCGCCGAACACGGCAGTGAACCCGTGTGAAGCATCTAGTGCAAAATTCCTGGTCACGTGGAACGCGGATAACGTCACTATTTGACCCCGCGGAAAACGCCTACAGCGGAGCCTGGTCCTCGCCAAGCACGGCAGTGAACCCGTGTGAAGCATCCAGAGCAAACACCGGATTGTGGAGTCCTTAAATCCACGGACTATGATGTCCTTAATCTCGACCGTAATGTCTTAAAACTAACAATTAACCATGATGATTCTAGACCGATTTTAACTTGGTTAAAGGGTACATCTCTTCACTCCTTTGATATTTGGCGTTGTAATTCCTCAACGTCTTCAAAGAGGTGACGGGTCCCAGTAACCACACATTTCGTGGACTGTGGAGTCCTTAAATCCATGGACTATGAGGTCCTTAATCTTGACTGTGATGTCTTAAAACTAACATCGGACTGTGGAGTCCTTAAATCCACGGACTATGAGGTCCTTAACCTTGACCGTGATGTCTTAAAACTAACATTGGACTGTGGAATCCTTAAATCCACGGACTATGAAGTCCTTAACCTTGACCGTGATGTCTTAAAACTAACATCGGACTGTGGAGTCCTTAAATCCACGGACTATGAGGTCCTTAACCTTGACCGTGATGTTTTTAAACTATGGTATCCCGGAGAACATCCCAAAGCAACCCCTAACCCCGTGAAATACGGATAAGGGCGACCGCACCCAACACTTACGGGTCCTCACGACCCGTAAGGAAGAAAACTCTCTTGTGAGATCCTTACGACTCCCAAGGGAAAACCCGCTTAAGAATCCTCACGATTCTTAAGAAGAACTTACACCTACGGGATCCCCTCGACCTGTAGGGAGAAAAACTCTTTATGAGACCCTCACGGCTCATAAAGCTCAAAAGTCTTAGGAGGCAGATCTTAACCCTGAATTCTAAGCCATCGCTACCCTGCAAGGAGGCCAAGATAAATTGCCCACAGAACAAGTTCAACCGAGAGAGACACACCATCGAAAAAAATATATATGTCTTTATTCATGGAACAAAATAGGCACAAAGTACAATTCATGAAAGAACAAAAAAATACTCTTATTCAGGAGTATGTGCAAAAAGAAAGGAAAAGATACAAGTCTTCAAGCAGGCGGGCGATTTAGTAATTTTGCTAGCTCAACCTGCTTTTGCTGGGCCACGGCTTCATGATTCAGGATCGCCAGAAGACGGGCCTCCGCCTGAGCTTGCTGGGCCTGATATGAGACAAGCCGACCTTCGAGCTCCTTCTCGGTAGCTTTGTGGGTCTCAACTCTTTCGCGAGTAAACTCGGCGGCCTTGTCGATGGCCACTACCTATTTGATAGACTCTTGAAGCACCCGCCAGAGTTCATATGCTTTGTGGGCCTTAGCGGTAAGATTAGCTTGAAGCTCGCTCAGCGTCTTAGAAGCCAGCTCCCTCTCCGAGAATTTGCGGCCGAGCCTCTTCTCGCACAACAATATGTTCGTCACACGTCGCTCTATCATACCACGCAAGCCCGCTTTCGCGACCGCAACCTCTGAAACAGGACACATACGCTCAAGACCGTATAAACAAGCCTCCAGTCGATAGCAATAGTCGATCTAAAACACGCGCACATCATCTGGTATGGGAAGCAACAAAAAATTCTCGATGTATATCCTATCAAGCATGCATTCGCAACTATATGAATATCCGAAAAGAAATAATACCCGAAGCTCTGACGTGCATGCAACATGGTGATAGTGTTCGCAATTAAAGAAAGTTATCATGGGAAAAATACAAAGTTCATTTATGCAAGAAAAAAACATACATACGAGTACCCAGCATACATGAAAGTTCAACATAAAGCATGCGAAAACTAATACACTACGCTAACGGGAAAAGGTCACCAAACAAAGGATCGGTAGCACAAGGGTTAACAAAACAAAGAACAAAATTCTCCATCTCTCTCTCTGCTTTCTCCAACACATCAAAGCGACGGTTTTCGCGAGGGGTCTCTCCCCACCGATTGGTGCCATGTTCGTCTGCAAAAGCAGACATAACCGCCCGCCTAGCTCTTATCTCGCTCAAGAGGTAAACTGAGCGATCTTTCAAAGCCTGAGTGATCAGGCACGCCTCGAGAAAACCCTCGAGCTTTTCTTCAGCCACGTCAAGCATCGCCAGGGTCATCTCCGCCGGGTGAGGAGGGACGTCGGCAAGTACGGCAGCAAGAATCATCCGGAGCCAGAGGGAGCCCATCGGGAGGGGGGACCCCCTACGGATCGAGAGCTCATATGTCGCTGAGTCGCATTCGTCGTCGGTAAGGACAGGGTCCACCAATCGTGCAGCAAAGCGAGAAATCATCTCCTCGATAGACACTTCCCATGGCTGTCGACGAGCGTGTGGACGGTTGCAGGCCATGGCACTCAGTTGTTTTTCAAATTAAATCACGTCAAAATGGGAATAAATTTCTCTGTGAATAGGAAATAGGCTATGGCCTCAAGACTATAAAGGAGAGCATTAAATGCTGCGCGCGGAAAAAATTGCATGATGGAACCCATTCCAAGGCCCAAAAAAGGGAAGATATTGGAAATCAGGAAAAGGAGCGATTTCTAAGGCGCCTTCTCTGCATCTAATGCCATGCACAGAAATATGGCATGAAAAATTGAATAGCCCCATAAAAGGCCCCTCACGTGTGGAGCACGTGAGCACCATGTTGGTGTGTACTAGAAAGTGAAATAGTGCCCTGCACGTTAAAAATATCAACAACAACAATAGCAAAATGACAAAATCCCAAAAAAAGGGGGGCATGCAAACACAGAAAGACACGATAAGATTTATCATTCATGCTTTAAAAGGTTCATACAAAATAAAAAGAAAACGTTTACAACGGTAAGACCTCGGACGCGGGGCATGGATTGAGAAACTCGAACGTAACTTTGTCCAAGATCTTCCAGGCATTTCGAACCATCTTAGTATGTTTCCTCTCGCGGTCGCAAGCATCGGGGTCCTCGCGAATGTTCTCCACCCTCCGATAGGCAGCAAGTATAGCCGACTGCTGAAAAGCCTGGTGCAAAAGATCAATGAGGTTGTCGCGCCTTCTCTTCGAGATTAGGCTCATCAGATACACCGAATGTATCTTATCCTCGGCAGCGTCCAATGCCCCGAGCGGTACACCGGTGCAGAAGAGAGGAAGCGCCTCCCAAATCACCAGCACGATGAGTCTCAGAAGAGACGAGCGACGGAGGAGTGGCCGATGGTTGTACTCGTCAAAACGGCTCATGATCTCAGCGCATTGAGCATTGGTGAACTCTTGATTCTGGCTGCGGCCCAGCGCTCGAATAGTCCCGTAAGAAATAATTTCGTCAAGATCAATCAAATGGGCATCCATGACACCTGAAATAACGATCATGAAAAATTCATTCCAAACTTGTTCCTCTCGGATATGAAAGAGACAATCCAGGGCAAGAAAACCCTAAGAAACCTCCATGGGAAGAATTTAGTTCCTCATAGGAATTAAATTCCTTCTTAAAAAAGGAATTAAATTCCCAAAAAGTTTGTTTTCCCAGAGCCAGAGCTCCTTGAGGATGGATTTAAATTTCATGGAAGGGACAACTGTCACCATCATCTCCCTAAAGATCATGTGAACCCTAAAAGATTTACCGTTCGAAGATAAAGTGGTTTTCAATTTTTTGTTGATGAACTTGAAGGAAATGGGTTCATGTTAAAAGGGTGAAACCCTAGATGTGGATTTAAAATCCAGAGAATGTTATGAAAGTTCTTCGTTCGCTCAAGATGATTACCTGAGGAGTAGAAATCGGTCAACAGAGTTAAACTCTGAAAATTTTTCAAGGCAGAGAACTAAGCTCTGGAAACGAGAATTAAATTCTCAAGGAAAAAGTTGCAAGGAAGAAGACAAGTAAGAGTGGAGGCGCTTCTAAAGAGACCCCTATATTTATAGGATGTGATAAAAACGTTTCATCTACCCTACTCCCAGAGCAGATCCGACGGTCAAAAAAGTGACAGCGTTGTACTCACGTGCAGACACGTGAGAACAACACTGTGGGGGCATTTGTTCCCTGATTAAAAATCAGGAGAAGCCTCAGAGGAGGCATCACGTGCTCACACGTGACCAGTTGTCACGTGTTGGCACGAGACGCTTAAAGCAGCGGCAAAAAGCACATTCATCCCCTGATTAAAATCAAGAAAAAGCTCCAGAAGAGGCATCACGTGCTCACACGTGACCAGTGGTCACGTGCTGGCACGTGATGGTTAAGCAGCGGCCAGAGAACATAGCGCAGAAGGAGAGAAGCCCATTCCAGGGGTCACGTGCCTACACGTGACCAGGGGTCACGTGGCCATACGTGACCGGCTTTAAGAGCCTTATTCTTTAACAGAATTAAAATTCTGAGGATGAATCATTCAAATCTTTCCAAAATGGAGAAAGATTATTTGAAACCGTTGGATTAAAAATCTAAAGGTGATTAAACATCACCAATTTATGGAAAAATCTTGGACTTGGAAAGATTTCCCCCCTAAATCTAACCGAAATAACAAAGAGATATCTTTGGATTTAAAATCCAATGGTGAATAAAATTCACCTAACAATCTAAAAGCCCAGATTAATGATAAATATAAATCAAATCTCTCAATGAGAGATTTACTTAGCAGATTGATTCTTTTCCTTCTCCTATAAATAGGAACCAAGAAAAGAAGAGAGGGACTTTTTTTTTGAGACCTTTGGACCTTTTCTTTTGATACACAGAGAGAGAGATATAGAGCCTTTGATTCTCTGCAAAAGGAAAACCCTAGGTAAGAGAAAGAAAGGGAGGCTTAAAAAGAGAATTTAATTCTCAAAAGAGTTTAACTCTTATATAAAGAAAAGAACTTAATTCTTTCTCTGATGGAGGATCTGTAAAGTGCACATCTCCCCATGAATTGAGAATTTAATTCTCATTGGGTTGAGATCCTGCCATGCAGATCTAAAACACAGAGGAGGAACTGAGTTTTGAGAATTTAATTCTCACAAAATGATATGAATTCAATTTCTTCGAGATAAAATTAGGGTTTAACCCTATGTTATGGGAATTTAATTTCTTCAAAATAAACAGAACTAGGGTTTAACCCTAATTGAGAACACAATTCCCTCAAACTCACAGGAATTTAATTCCCTTAAGAAAAGAAATTAGGGTTTAACCTTATTAAGAATATAATTCTTCAGAAGAAAGCAGGAATTTAATTCCTCTAAAGTTTGTCGCTAGGGTTTGACCCTATTAATTCTTAAAAGATGAACAGATCTTAAAACATGCAGAGTCACGTGCTACCACGTGACCCCTGCAAAGATCCATAGAAAGAACTCTGAAGTAAACACCTCACGTGTTACCATGTGACTCCTACGAAGATCCATAAATTAGAACTGTGAGGGAATGCCTCATATGCCCCACGTGATCTCTAAAGCACACAAAAGAAAAAGAAACAGAAAAGAGCTCTAAGGCACCCTCACGTGTCGACACGTGACCCCTAATGAACATTCTAACAGATCAAAGCGCAGGCCCCCATCACGTACCCACACGTGATGGCTTTCAGAATTAAAAGTGTTAAACACTTATTTGTAGAACAAAATAAAGGGAAGCAGGGAGCTCTCACGTGTTACCACGTGACCTCTCTTGCCTCAGTGTTTAACACTAAATTGAAACTTCTGTATCCAGTGTTTAACACTGATTTGCCTTAGTGTTAAACACTAATTTGGAATCTCTATTTCCAGTGTTTAACACTGATTTGCCTAGTGTTTAACACTAATTTGAAAACTCTGTTCGCAGTGTTCAACACTGATTATCTTTTAGTGTTTAACACTAACTTGTCAATCTTATTCCCAGTGTTCAACACTGCTGGTCTCTAGTGTTTAACACTAGCTTTAGCCCAACTGGCTAAGTTTCCAGAGGCAAAGCCTCTCCTTTAATGAACCAATAGAGGGCCAATACCCCCAAACATGATTGGACTTAGCCCAAGCCGGCCATAAGTCCTCAATTCAAATTCAACTGGGCCAATGGGCTCAGAATATAATAATTGATCTTAGTTTCCAAATTGGACTGCAGATCACTTAATCTACCTTGGTTCAAGGCTACATCTCTTCACTCCTTTGATACCTGGCGTTGTAATTCCTCAACGTCTTCAAAGAGGTGACGGGTCCGATGACCATCCATTGATACGGACTGTGGGGTCCTTAAACTCATGGACTATGAGGTCCTTAACCTTGACCGGAATGTCTTAAAACTAACAACGGACTATGACGTCCTTAACCTTGACCGTGATATCTTAAAACTAATATCGGACTGTGGAGTCCTTAAATCCACGGACTACGACGTCCTTAACCTTGACCGCAATGTCTTAAAACTAACATTGGACCGCAATGTCCTTAAACTACCTATTGATCGCAATGTCACTAAACTAAACAACATGGCTCCCTTAAATTGCTCTCTTGGTGGATCTAAACGATCCCGTTAAGTCGATCTTAGTCTAAAACTAGACTAACGTATCCTTAACCAACGTTTAAGTCGATCTTAGTCTCAAATGAGGTTAACGTATCCTTAAACACAACTCCCAAACCCAAATCTAAGAAAGATACGGATTTGGACTAGTCCACACCCTACGGGCGACGACATAACTCAGTCTCCGTATACAATCCACGGGCAACCAAACACAAATCAAACACACACGACACGAAATGACCATTTGGAGAAGAAGAAAGTTGTTACTGCGATGCGGTAGCGTAATTAACTGCAGGGGCTTGCGCTTGCAGGGAAGAGCATCCCCACAATAAAAAACCCCTCAAACGAGGGGGAATTTGACGAAATCTGCTATATCGGCCGCATCCGTTTAAACCTTCGATACATGGTGCCATAAATCAACTTGGCATCCTCGAAGAGGTGGACGAATAACACTAATAAACATCTGCCCCGAATTTCAGGCAAGACGTCCGTCGCACCGTCCTTCGGAGGGGAACACCAGTCAAGTCCAGATTTCTGCTACTACTGCAGAAGAAAGGGACACTTGTGGAAGAACTGTAGGCACGCAAAAGGCCTGTGCCTAGTTTGTAACGCGTCCAATCACAGAATTGAGACATGTCCATATAGATACAACTCAGCTTACACACACACCAATTACCCGCAGCGGCCAGCAATCCAGGCTCCTGCAACCCGTCCTGCACTACCTGCTCCACCACCTGCACAGCCTACTCGCCAATTCCAACAAGTAATGAAGGACATGCCTAGAGGGTAGAGAAACAGGCCCCAAAGGCAGAATGTGCCTCCAGCTAGAAGGAATGTACCACGGCGACAGACATTCACATTAGAAGCCGTAGAAGCCAAGACTGTAGGTCAAGGTAACACCGGTAAGCCTTTTTCTCCCTTGTATCACTTTGTTATACACTATCTATACTACAGTCATCAAACTTCTTTGCACTGTTACACTTTCCTTTTACAAATTTCGATGACGAAATTTTTATAAGGAGGGTAGAATGTAACAACCATAATTTTTCTATACACTTTTCTATACAATTTTTTTTTCAAAATCTATAAAGGAGTATTTTAACCCGAGCACAATATATATTATTTTTAAATAACTCCATTTTTAGTGTACATAAAATTGCTTTAAAATTTAAAGTATACTTGGGGTATTTAATGTTGCTGTTACCACTTTAAGTAATTATTTCACACCATAATTATAAGGAGCTTGTAGCTCATTGGTAATACCTTGCACTGCTGAACCAAGCCACCAGAGTTCAAATCCCATACCCCACATTATTTTTAATATTGATTTTTTTAAAAACCTTTAGAATACCAAGAGTTTACACGTGCATATCTCACAAAAACCCCACTACACCCAAAGATGTAACACTTGCAGGAGTTAGATAAACCGTCGGGGGGGATCCTGGCCGCCGGACTCGGCCGGGAATCGTCCAACTCGGCCTTGACTCGGCCGACTCAGTGCTCCGACCGAGTCACGGCCGAGTCACCCCCGAGTCGGCCGATTCCGGTAACGGCCCCAACATGAAAGTTGTGTCTTTTCATACTCCCTATCACCTGCAAAATTTCAGCCTCAGACCACTTCCAATGCTCTTTAAAAACCCCAATTACTCCACTTTTAATACATTTTATCACATTTTTATTTTAAACTTTTCATCTACCCTAACCCAATAAATACACCCCCTACCCTCCACCCTCTCACCCCCAAAATCCTAAGCTCACTCTCTCAAAATTTTCCAAGAGTTGTGTACTTTGAAAACAAGTTCGCGGCGAAACTCCGACGAAATTCCGGCGGAAATTCCGGCGACGTTTTTTTTAGGAACAACCGGCGACGAAGCAACGCCTCGGCAACCCCTTTAGTCCCACCTCACTCGTTTGCTTAATCGAAACCCGTAAGTCCCATTTCATCTCTCTTTCTTATTCTCTAAAAATACGAAATTACAAAACCCGACGGAATCGCAACAAATCCGATTTCCGATTCGGTTTTCTATAAAATTTCACTTCTCACCAATTCAATCATGCTTAAATATCTTATTGTTGACTATTAAACACTTAACAAATAATTTGAACAAGTTTTCTCACATGAAATGATAACCTTTCCAATTTATCGTATTTTTCATTTTAATACCATTATGTTTCGATTTCACATTTAACCTCTTAACTTTGCTATACATTCAAAGTAGAGCACGAGGTAATGACCTGCTTCCACACACATGCAAATACAACCCCAAAACGATATCATCAAAACTTAGAATACGATAAAACGAAACTTTCATTTAAATACCAAATTCTTAATAAAACCATTCTTAAAAGTTTTAGATTTGATACGCTTTTAAATAAATACCTCTTATTAGGAAAACACGATAAGTTGTGGACATCGATCGTTTATCTAAATCTGACTTTGTGGTGTCTAGACTAGGCAAGTGAGCTTAGGTAACTTTAAAAGGCCCATCTCACGATTCGTGAGAAGATCACTCCTTTCTCACTTGTACTTACCTGGCCACAATTGGCAGTGAAGAGGCGATTTGAGACTTCTAACGACTTATCGTTTAGACCATCTAGAAATAGGCTAGTTGGCTTAGGAAACCCTAGAATCTAAAATACGGAAAATTTACACCCTTGCAAATAAATACCTTTTTCTTTATAAAACCGTTTTTTAAAGGATTAGTATTTACAATCTTTGCAAAGCGCCGCTACAACCCATCTTTGGGGAACCCATTAGGGATAGTACGGTTTATCGT
Source organism: Agapanthus africanus (assembly GCA_030015575.1). Classification (NCBI taxonomy): domain Eukaryota; kingdom Viridiplantae; phylum Streptophyta; class Magnoliopsida; order Asparagales; family Amaryllidaceae; genus Agapanthus; species Agapanthus africanus. The sequence continues at coordinate 487,563,112 of CM057349.1, forward strand.
GCACCCTCGGGTTAATAGTGCGAGATTCAGACCTCCGCAAGGAGCATTCGGTCTCGAAAGGTTTAAAATACGACATATTAAGAAAATGAGATTTTTGGAATATAAAATATTTATTAAAATTATTTTTGTATAAACATATGTAAATTTATCATTAAAATATCTATTTCATTATAATATAAATTTTCCACCTTTTTCTAAAAATCACAAGAATAAATTTTACATTAAAATACCATGAACTTCAAATAAGCAATATTACAGATAAATACCCTTATTTATAAAATTAGGATATTTTCACTAGAAATGTCACAATATAAAATCCACCCTCATTAGAACTCTAAAGACGAACAATAAATACTTGAGGTGTATTTTGAAAAAGTATATAAAAGTATTTTTACATAAAACCCCCTCAAGTTTTATAAATTACCCTAAGGACCCTAGCAATTATAAGACTTTGATTCACATTTCTGATTGTCTGACTCGGGTTTGAGTCTGATTAATCTGACTTGAATATGATTCAAGTACTATCTACAATCTCCAATATTACAATTCAATATGAACACATGAATCCATGAATACAATTATCAATTTATACAACTTTACTGAACCGAACCATAGATATATTTCTTTTACATGATTCTCAGTATTCCATTTACATAACTCTACGGTTACAACTGTTTCCTGATATCATGGTTTCGGTCAGTCAGTCAATCAATCTTACAATCAATACAATTTACAAGATAACAATACAAACAAGATATCGCGGGTTTTAAGGGGTAGATTGGTACGGAAGGTGTTAAAAGTGGCACGAGACGGTCAGACTTAAGACACCTAACATGAATCCAATTGCCGTTGTTCCGGGCCTTCTAATGGAGCCTTGTACTCTATATTCCGTTTGCCCTGGTCTCTAGCATATAGAGACCCCTCTCGTATACACTGGCATTCTTCTGTACCAAGCTACAAACAACAACGTTAATACAACATTATAACAATACAATACAACATTAAAAGCTACTCTCTCTCCTACTCTTTGTCTATTTCTCCCCTATCTTTGGGACTTACCGAGCGACCTATTCGCTGACGACATTTTATTTCTTTCTTCTTTGAATGTCATCAGGTGGTTTGGACCCGGCGGAGATCGAGCCATCTCAAAAAGACTTGGAGCAGTTTGCCGAAGACTCTGCACTTTAGTTCATTGTACACTTTTCCTTTTTGTATTTTTCATTTCCTGTTATGCCACTGTTTAGGCATCTTTTTATTTTAGTTGTATTTCCTTTTCATGCATTGTACAAAAGAATGTTAATAAATAAAAGTTGCTGTTCTTTTTATATCTTGTCTCTTGTGTATTTATTTTATATTGCCTAGATACGCTTAGCGTATGTACTTCTGAGTATATACGTAGCGGACCTCATCGCGTCCCCTTCGCCGTACACTGGGAAGCGGGGCGTGACAAGTACAGCTTAGTCCGTCGACTTGACACTGCTACTTCGCTTCGAGTGTGTTCCCACTGTACTTTGATTACTACCCTACCATGGCTGAAAGGAGTCGTGCAAACAGGTAGTAGTTGGGTACAGTCTCGAAGCACTTGGAGGCAGTGGCGGTTAGACATGATTCGTCTCTCCCGGTATTGGGGGATGATATCGCGCTGTGTTGGAGAGCCATTACACAAAGGTCCGTGGCCACAGCAAGTGAGATTTACTGGTAGGTGTTCCAGTAGTTTCTCAGGTTGTTCTGGGATACACTCCGACACCACTTATATCGCTATTAGGGGTCTGACGTTCACCATCCCCCTAGGCCCGATATGCGATACTCTTAGACGAACAGACCAGACTGTACGGAGATTGTCATATACAGGCTCAGTAGGAGTTCGGATGAATTACCTCATCGGCCTTCTTATCGACGTCTACCTGGGGACCGTTACGTACAGCTAGTACCGCTTACGGCCTGTGGTTAAACCCACTGCCAGCGTAGTGTCGAGTCTTTAGAGTCCCACACAGAGAGTTTTCTTACACCGGGCAATAGGTGTAGAGGCCGTATGATTTTACGGCAGGGCCGCGATCACTTACGTCCACTTGTGCACGTACTGTGATCGGGAAGATAATACTAGTGGGCTTTGGTTTAAGCCGGATTCTAGTATTATACTGATGGATTTATTTAGTCTCAGATTATCCGTGTTTTTCGTAAATACGGATGGGAGGGGCAGTCTCGTAATTTGTCGGGAAGCTTCTAGAAGGAAATGAGGTGTAGTTTTCATTAAATGAACCATGACTCATGAGGTGATTCATCCTTTGAATTAAATGAAGCTTACAAGATATTTCTAGATATTTATCAAGAGATATTTATATGCTTCATTATTATTCAAGCATGAGAGTAATTCATTATCATTATCACAAACACCTTCTCTCTCCTCAAGTCTTCATCTTCTTCCTCAAACCCTAAAAGCTCTCATGTGTTGAGGATCCTAGGGTTTAGAGAGACAAAGTAATCCATCTAAATACTCCACACCATCTAGGACTTCTATCTTAGCAAACTAGAAGCCATAGTTATCTCAGATTCGAGATAGGAGCTCGAACTATAGACTCTCGGGTGGATCGTCTTTGACTCGAGGAGGCCGTCAAGGTAGCCGCAATCCGTTACGATCCTTAGATCCTATGATGACGAGGAGGACAGCGATGAAGGCCCGAAGGACTTGTAACGTGAGGTATAACTTCGAGACCGAGTAGTTAAACCTCATACTGTTTGCTAGTAATGGTTTAGACACGATCCGTGTGCTCAAGTCCGTGTTACGAAGCTTTGATGATTGTTTTTCATATATTCCGCCTCCCCGCGAACACGTGGGGTGCGTGACATGGACTTACAGTGGTATCAGAGACTACTAAACCATAGCTAGCAGTTTAAACAATAAGTTAAACTACGAAACCGAAACGACCCGAAAACATCGAAGCCAAGATTCAAGTTTCTGTCGATTTTTAATGGGGCTCTGAAAATTATTTAAATAAGTACAGAGTGCTATTTGAGCTGTAAAAAGAACACAGAACAAAAACGGGACAATTCCTTTTAAACTTGGTCGGCCACATAGGCCTAATTTCTGGCCAGCTCGGTCTTAATAGGGAGGAAATGCTTCGTTTTTGGTGTGCGGGCTTTTGACTTTAATCTAGGGCTTCAGGAGTTATTTGTTTTTGCCAATTTTGATTTTACTGTAAATTCTTTATTGTGGCAAATAACGGGTGTTTTGAAGTCGCAGTTTAATGTTGTTTAATGTTACAAGTTCTGTTTATTGTGTTCGTAAACTTCCGCTAATTGCTATATGTCGGTTAGTTAGGGGTTGCACATTTCTGTGATATTGGATTGTGTATATGAACTTGTTGGATTGTCGTGGATGAATAGCCGGGGATGTGAGATGAGGGTTTTTATCTTTCATTCGATATAAATTGTAATTTGTTGTAATATTATTTCTCGGGGCACATCCGGGTTGAGGTTGTAGCCACCGTTGTATTATTTCATTTACTGTTTATTGCTCCTAGGATAGACCCAAGATAGGGTGCACAAACTACCGGGTACTTGGAAGTGCTAAGTGGCCTACTCACGTTGTTGAGAGAGACTGCTTCACTTTGGATACTTGGCGGGTAGTTTGCCGCACCCGTAGGGGTCTAGGGTGGGGTTTGGCTATTCATCACGACCGTGAAAACCGTCTTTTATTGCAGGCTCAAACGAAACACGGACTTCCTAAAATATCCAATGTGTTCATCAGTGTTCTGGAATGCCTATTATTGCGTTAGACGAATGTACATACTGTATATGATATCTAGTAGACGTTGCTTATGTTTTGCATCCACGCTAGTCCAGCCCCCGCTCTGTCGTTAGTTAAGTAACCTAACGGGTGATGACGGGGCCTAGTGGCGAATGCGGATGGCATAAGCGTATGTTGTATTTTCGTTGTTTTCTGCAATGATAGGTTTAAATGATAGGACTGCATTAGATTAATGAAAAGCAAATAAATCAAAGTTGAATCGTTGGAACAAAGTTTAAAAACCACTCGGTTATTTCAAAACAGCTGATTTTTAAAATGCAGAGCTTAAACCACTTCTTTTAAAAGCTATCAGGTTCCTTCGATTATATTGAGTTCATTACGTTCACGGTTTTGCCAAAATCAGTCGTAGCCCTCCGTCATTTCATATGAATATTCAATAGTATTCAAGCTATGTTTGTTGACCTTCGTCAAGGCATAGTGATTGGTAGCTGCTGGGTGTTCATATGTTGCATAGATAGATGCGTTGGTTTGGGACTGTCGTATTACCTTGTTGACCTTCGTCAAGGGTAATACGGGTGGGTTCAGATTAACCTGGGCAATGATGGGTAGAACTTGACATGTGATTTATGATTTGTTGACCTTCGTCAAGGTCATAAGAGCATGGGGCAAAAATCCACATCGGGAGTTTCTAAAGAAACCGAAACTTGTTAGTGCTGCATACCATTTGGAGTTTGATAATGTTGGTAGGATTCCTTCAGCATTATCACACGATGATATTTGGGTCATGATCCTGCTGTGAGTATATGCTACTCTTCGGGAGATTTTCACTTAACGATCAATACTATAAACCAAGTAGGTGTCGAGAACAGTGTTAGCGGGGCTACGCCTCCAGGAAAAGAGATTATTTAATTAAGGAACTTCGCGAAAGCGTCGTAAAACCTCTCTCGAAGTACCAACACTAGCCTGGCTGAACGTTAAGCATGGTTTGTACGGTGAGATAAGTCCTGACTAGTTCTTTTTTTATGGTTTGAGGAATGATTCGAGAAACAGTGGGAGCCATCCTGTTTAGATAAATTAAAAACCAATCTAAACTTGCAAGAGTATCGAGCTAAGTGTTTTCTTCTCTCTTTCTCTCTTATTGCAGCGACCCTGTGACCGAGACTAGGTTACATCTAGATAATAAAATGACTGAATCTGACTATAATGACTGGCAAAGGTTTGTTCAGATGTCCATTGCCTATGACAAGCTGGACCACATCATTACTACTCAAAACCCCGCCGTCCCAGGTCCAGTTTCCACCGTCGCAGATATGGATATGCGTAAGACAAGAGAAAAAGAATGTGCGAATGCCAAGTGCCTCGTGATAACCTCAGTTGATGGTGTATACCAGAGGCAGTACGAGAAGATGGACTTAGTTTCTATCTTCCTTCATAACAAAGTTTTATATGAAGAGCAATCTCATATCGCAAGATATAAGACCTCGAACGAATTGCTTCAAGCTAGGTTGGCTGTCAGGTCATCTGTAGGGGACAACGTCCTTACGATGAGTAGCTATATTGATGAGCTCACGGATCTGGAGACCACGTTGAGAAACGGGTCATATGCTGACTTGATTCTACAGTCCCTACCTCCTACTTACGCCCAGGGGAAGAAAGTTACACTTCCAGATAAGGGCACCCTGAAGGAAACCAGGGTGACACCCACTCTGATTATTGGAGAATCTTCCTCTTCTGGATCCAAGGCGGATGCCAAGGGTGAGAAGAAGAAAACCTCTACAAAGCTGATATGTGGTGTCAGTAAGGTAGAAGGACAGGGAAAGGTAAAAGTTTCGGGGTTAACAGTAGGGAAGGAGGGTTGTTCCTGTTGTTATGGGAAGGGGCATTGGCAGAGGGATTGCAGGGCTTGGAAAGCCAGAATCCAGGATCCGAAGCATGTTGTTGCTTCGACTTCGGTTGTGTTTGTGGTTGAAAACTGTATGTCAATTAACTCTACTTCCTGGGTACTAGATACCTGATCAGGATCTCATATATGTAATTCATTATAGGCTTTGAGAAACCGTAGAGTTATCAGGGTAGGTGATATGTCTCTCAGAGTTGCAAACGGAATGAGCGTGGATGCTGAATCCGTGAGGGAATATCATCTAGGACTGACAAGTGAGCAGAAATTGATTTTACGTAACTGTTTGTATGTACCTAGTTTGGCTTGTAATATCATATCAGTGTCCCTGCTTTCTAAAGAAGGATATGATTTTACATTTGTAAGCGATGTCGTGCACATCCACCTAAATCAAGTTCTGATTGGGTCTGGTACATTAGAGGACAGTATATACGTATTAAATCAAGCTCAGGTTTTCAGTGTCCAGAACACACTCAAAAGAAAGTCTCCAGAAACAAATCAAGCTTTCTTATTGCATTGTAGACTGGGTCACATCAATGAAACACGGTTGACGAAGTTACATAGAGAAGGATATTTGAATCCATTCGAATATCAGTCTTATTTCACTTGTCAATCTTGTCTCATGGGAAAGATGACAAAGGCTCCGTTCACTGGACACAGAGTAAGAGCGAGCGAGCTCTTAGGACTCATACACAACGATGTATGCGGTCCAATGTCTACACATGCGCGATGTGGTTATTCCTATTTCATTACTTTTACGGATGATTTCTCTAGGTATGGACATGTCTTCTTGATGAAGCATAAATCCGAGACCTTTGAGAAATTCCGAGAATACAGGAATGAAGTGGAAAAACAAACAGGCAAAAGTATCAAGACACTAAGATCTGATCGAGGTGGTGAATACTTAAGTGCCGAGTTCCTGGGTTACCTAAAAGAGAATGGAATTCTCTCTCAGCTTACTCCTCCATACACGCCACAACACAATGGTGTATCGGAAAGGTGGAATCGAACTCTATTGGATATGGTTTGTTCCATGATGAGTAAGGCTGAGTTACCGAAATCATTCTGGGGTTATGCACTAGAATCAACTACATATCTTTTGAACAAGGTTCCAACCAAGACTGTGCCTACCACACCATATCAGATGTGGAGTAGGAAGAAACCCTGTCTTAGTACCTTAAGACATGGGGATGTCCAGTTTTTGTAAAAAAGTAGCATGTGGACAAGCTCGAGGCACGCTCAGTACTGTGTAAGTTTGTGGGATACCCAAAGAACTCCAGGGGGTATCTTTTCTATTACGCAGAGGAACAGAAGGTTTTTGTTTCTCAGCATCCCCACTTCTTGGAAGCTGAATTTTTAGAAAAATCAGACTAGTGGGAGCGCAGTAGAACTAGAAGAAATTCCAGAACCACAATCTATTACTGAAAGCTTGGTAGAACCAGAAGTTTCAGAAGAAAGGGACATCCCAGTGCCAATCTGCAGAACTAGTAGGCAGTCTCATCCGCCCGAGAGATATTAAGGTTTTCTCATAGACGGGGATCGAGAGGATTGCATCATTGAAAATGATGAGCCTACTAACTTCCAGCAAGCCATTCATAGCGGCGACTCGGTAAAATGGCTGGATGTAATGCGGACCGAGATGGAGTCCATGTACACCAACAAAGTATGGACTTTGGACATTGCTCCAGAAGGGGTAAAACCCATAGGATGCAAATGGATCTTCAGAAAGAAGATTGGTATAGATGGAAAGGTTGAGACCTATAAGGCTAGACTTGTTGCAAAGGGTTTTCGTCAAAGACCTGGTTTGGACTATGACGAAACCTTTTCTCCAGTGGCTATGCTCAAATCCATTCGGATCCTTCTTGCCATTGCTGCCTTCCACGATTATGAGATCCGGCAGATGGACGTAAAGACGGCTTTTCTAAATGGTAATTTGGAAGAGTGCGTCTATATGGATCAGCCATAGGGTTTCATTCAGAGTGGGAGCAGCGGGAAAGTGTGCAAGTTGCTTAAGTCCATTTATGGACTAAAGCAGGCATCGCGGAGTTGGAACATCTGTTTTGATGATACTGTTAAAGAATTCAACTTTGTCAAAAATCCATATGAACCATGCATTTACAGTAAGATTGTAGGGAGAATTGTAGTATTCCTCGTCTTGTACGTGGATGGCATTCTCTTAATCGGAAATAATATTCCTATGCTATAGTCAGTCAAAGGATTCTTGTCACAGAAGTTCTCCATGAAGGACCTGGGTGATACCTCCTATATTTTGGGGATCCAGATCTATCGTGATAGATCTAAACGGATAGTTGGACTCTCACAATCAAGGTATATAGACATCATACTGAAAAGATTCAGTATGGAAGATTATAAGCGCGGTAATCTGCCGGCTTGTTACAGAATCACCCTCTCCAAAGAGATGTCTCCAAACACTGATTTGGAAAGGGCTCGCATGTCATCTATACCCTACGCGTCAGCGGTAGGCTCTATAATGTATGCGATGTTATGTACCAGACCAGATGTAGCCTACGCATTGAGCGTTGTAAGCTGGTATTAGTCGAACCCAGGGGAGAAGCACTGGATAGCAGTAAAAAACATTCTCAAGTATCTGAGAAGGACTAAGAAGATGTTCTTGGTGTATGGCGGAAAAGACCTCCAGATCGAGACTTTTGCTGACTCCAGCTTCCAGAGTGACAAGGATGACTCCAAGTCCATGTTGGGTTATGTCTTTACCCTCAATGGAGGGGCGGTATGTTGGAAGAGCTCCAAGCAGTACACCGTTGCTGACTCGACGATGGAAGCGGAGTACATAGCTGCTTGCGATGCCGCAAAAGAAGTTGTCTGGGTGAAGAAGTTCTTGACTGAACTTCAGGTGGTTCCTACCATTGTTGATCCAATACTGCTGTATTGCGACAACAACGGCGCTATAATTTTAGCGAAGTAACCCAGGTCCCATCAGAAGTCCAGACACATCTTAAGGCGGTATCACCTGATCAGGAAGATCGTTGATCGCCAGGAGATCAAGGTGAGGAGAGTAGATACAGAGGATAACACTGCTGATCCACTCACGAAGGCCATCTCTCAGACACAGTTCGAGCGGCTAATCGAGATGATAGGTCTGCGATACGCCAGTACATGGCCCTAGTGTAAGTGGGAGATTGTTAGTGTATATGCCCTAGAGGCCATTATTGTATCATACTGGCTTGTATATTACTAATGGAAGCTTGGGATATTCACAGTTGCATTGACAGCCTTGCTAAAAATGGTAGTATGCTACTTGGTTTATTTCTGCTCAGATATGTGCGTATGTTTCTTTTAGCATATCACTTATACATATTAGTAGAGCCCTTAAGATCTTTGCTTGATTACCAGCGTTGTGATGGCAGTCACACTAGTGGGGGCTGCGTAGTCTATAAGCACATCTTATACAGGTCCCTGATCGTAGAATTATCGAGACGGGGCATCGATACTGTCACGCCCCGCTTCCCAAAATACGGAATACGAGAGGTAGACAAGGCCAGCCATGCTCCTACGGTTAAGGAAAAGTCCTGCCGTAGTCACACTTCGGCTTCTAGTTTATCATGGTAAACAGTAAACGATACGCAGGTAATGGGAAATGCAGTAACTGAAAGATACAATAATATAAACTGACCTGAAGTGGAACGAACGGATGTAACTAGGAACGGCAAGTCAGGAAGTCTGTGATGCACTGGTCCAGGCTAAATCGTCTTCCCACACTGAGCATGCATACTCAGGTCGTCAGAGCGACACAATAGCAATATAATATGTATATAATCAAGCAGCAGTTATAACAGTGTAGTAGATATGAATAACAGTAAAACAGCATGAATATGAATGAGCAGTAATCAATGCAGCGGAGCAGTAGAACAATATAACGATATGTCATGTAAGGCAACACAGAATATAACGTATGAAAATGACAGTAACCCTATCAGTCTCTAAGTCTCACTGCACAGGTCAATAAGCCTATCGTCAGTCCAAGTGTGAGAGTCAACCACTCGCGAGTGTCCTCCACCCAAGGGTAGAACCCAAGGGCAAGGGACCACGGGCCCAACATGTAACGAGTGTATCACGGTGTATATATCACGTACCCTGTAAATCTCCATATAACTCCCTAAATATATAAGCCGGCATAGGACTCCCGAGATTCTGTTGAGCTCACACTTGAACTACCCCACACCCCGTGGTCTACATCAAACGCTAACCATCACCCTAAATACTAATCGATCCGTGACAAGTCTGCGCGAGAACTGGAGGCAGGACCTCCATCAAGCACGTCCCGACTAATACCTAAGATAAATGGCAGTGTCGGATGCCTTATCTGTGACACCCGTGCAAGCGCTTCCATAAGTGTCCCATACCACTTATAGTCACACGTACACGCATCCCACAGACGTCGACAATGCAATAGAAACATAGGGTCGCTGATTGTGCACAAGTACGTATCACTTTTCACTTAATCACGAATGCACGAACACTGACGTACTTGCCACAATCATCACTAGGATCTAACACTGGGTAAATGCACGATGTCACTAGGTTATCACTAAAATGATATATGTATGATATGATGCATGAACAGTATAAGAAACGCAACTAAGGTATCATAAAAACAACAGTCTATCACTTGCATGATTTATCATGAAACATAGGTACATAATTTAGCGAAATGATAAACAGGTAGTAATTAATATGTTCAGTTATCTATCCATAGAATTTTGTTTCAAGTCAATCGGGTTCCAGGATCATTAGTTATGATTATTTCCTTTTAAGCGCACGCGGCTGGAAATCCAATTTCAGAATCAGAAGTCCATTTCGCAACGCATTTTGATCCCAGTTGGGATCATAATTTAGCGACGCTACAGTTGAATAAATTCTAGGGTTTTCAGTAAAGTTTTCAACGCAACAAACGGATCTTCAATCGCGTCTGTACGTTAGGATTTATAATCTGTTTAATATTAACATGTCAATTCTGAATCTGCTAGGACTGTTATGTGTCCCGATATATTAAATTACCGATAAAATATCAAACGGTAACGAAACAGAATGAAACCAGTTGTGTTGTCTAGCTAACAGGTTTATCTACAATAAACAGTGGAGTTCCGCAACCTAAGAGTTAAGTAAATCCTGTGGTACCCATTACGGAACAGCAACCAATAACTGGAGTCGTTCTGGACTGCAGTCCAGAGTCGCACTCCGATCCAATTTTCATCATGGTTTAAGTACAGGAATGTCTGGAAACTAGTACAGAGTTAAAGTTCGTCGAGTTGGCTTTGATTCGATCCCTCGAACGCAGCATTCTAGTGTGTATAGGATTTATGGTGAATTTTAACGGTTTTCAGGTACACTAAAATTTCAGTTTTACGGTTAAACTTGGGGTTAGTCGTTTTGGACATAAACGATCAAATTTTTCAACGAATCTTGTACAAAGTACTCAACATAGCAAGGGCCAATGAGAGCCCTCTAGTTCCGTCAAATTTGATATTATTTTCCTAAGGGAACAAGCATCGAACGGTTGTGTTGCAATATTTAACATAAAGCAAACATGAGATATATATATGATATTGACTTGTAACATATAGAGAATAGCATGAAAGCAAGTAAGAACTTGCCTGGACACGTTTTGGGGCACACGGCAGCGGCTAATACGACGACTTGTATCCGTCACGGCAGTAAATCGGTTGGGTTAGAGCTTTAGCGGAGCTTGGGCTCGAGAGCTAGGAGGCTTGACTTGGGCTCTGTGCAATGGCGGTGACGGTTGCGAGCTCAGGCGATGGGGTTCTTGGATGGTGGCTGGTTACCAGAAAGTGTAGCCTTGATTAGTTCACCTTCACAATACCCATCAAACTCCGCTGCTGCTAGTTCTTTTTCTTGTACACGGGCATCTTCAACTTGGACAACTTGATGCTTGGCCACTCAGAAAAATGTTGGACGCTATTGGAGAGAATCGATACTTGAAAGATTTCGTGGGACACCGAGAGAGGGAAGAGAGAGAATATTTAGAGAGAGGGAGAGACTTAGGGAGAGAGACACAGAGAAGAAATAGAGAGATAGAGAGAGGGAGTGAGAGATTAGAAACAGAGGGGGGGTTAGTGATGGGGGAGAGAGAGAGAGATGTAGGGTGAGAGAGAGAGTTGAAACAGAGAGAGAGAGATCGTGAGAGGGAGATTTAGAGAGAGGGGAAAACTGCAGGGAGAGAGAGGAAGTGATCGGAGGTCGGGGGAGTGTGGGGAGCTCGGGAGTTGGGTCGTCGGGTATTGGAGGGAGGTGAGGAAGGCAGGCGAGGCTCGGTGGCGGGGGCGAGAGGAGCGGGAATGAGGGGGTGCTGGAAGTGAGGAGGAAGAGATGGTGAGGCGAGGAGGTGCGCGAAGAGAGAGCGAGTGGGTGAACGATGGTGGTGGAGGGCTGTCGTGGCGGTGGTGATGGAGGGAGGTGGCCGGTGGAGACGAGCTCGGTGGATGATGGTGGTGAGGGTTGTAGTGATGGTTAGAGGCGGAGGAAGAGGAGGTGAATGGTGGTCGAAGTCGTCGTCGTTCACGGCGGAGTGATGAAGACCGTGGGGAGCTCGAGAGTGCTGCGGGTTGGGTGGAGGAGAAAACAGAGAGAGAGAGAGAAAGGAGAGGGAATGATGTAGGGGAAAGAGAAAGGGAGACGAGGCGCGAGGTGCGGTTGAGGGGGCGGGTCGTAGGGAAACGTGCGCGTCGACGTGGGCACGGGCGAAGGAGGCGGCGGAGGAAACGCGCGTGAATGGAAAGAGCCGTTGGAGGAATTTGAAGGAAGATGAACAGGAGTGGGGGTCGGGTCGGGTAAGGAGAAACGGACGCGATGAGTGGGCCGTTGGAAGTAGGCCGGGCCAAAGAAAATAAGATTAAAAGAATTAGAGGAAAAAGGGAACGGGCCGAATGGGAGTGGGCTGGGAATATAAAAACAATTTGAAGAATTATTTAAAAGTGTGGGCTGGTGAGGGCTGGGCCTGCTCAGGAGAATCTAAATCTAAATTGAAAAACGAGTGAAACGGGCCGGGGTATATAAAGGATAATAACAAAAATAAATTGAGATGAGGGGCTGGGCTGGCTGATTTGGTGGGAAAAATAAGGAAGTGGGCCACAGATAAATTAAATAAGAAGGAGGGGAAAAGGCTGGGCTAAATGGAGAAGGCTGGGAGAAAAGAAAAGTAATTGGAAAAATAGCAACGGGCCTTAGGCGAGTTTGGGCTAGGGGAATTAAAGGAAAAATAATTGAGTGGGCTTAAGGAATAAAATATGGTTTGTGTTTGAGGCTATATAAAAGAAATTTAAAGATAAATAAATAATTAGCAGTAAAATTTAAATAGATTTTATAAGTGATTTAGACATACGGGTATAGTATATAAAAAGGGCTGGGTATTACATCATACCACCCTTACAAAAATTTCGTCCTCGAAATTTAAATAAAAGATAGGTTATATAAACATAAGCGAAAGCTATTAGATTGCACACTAACACAAAAGATTTATCAGCAGTACGTGGACGAAGAAATTTGAAAATATATATATAAGTAAAAACAACATACGGAAGGGTAGGTCTAATAGATAGAAGGCAGGAACAGCTATAAGGGTAAATACATGTATACAAGAATTTAGGTAACAATAGCGAATAATAATACTCAAGGTTTGTTCGATAGAATCGAGCTCAAATATGTGTACACATAAGCATATCGAAAGTAGCAATATAGAAATAATAAGTATGAGACACAATCATTTATATTAGTAAACACAGGCACAACACTCGAAAATATAGTAATGAAAACGAGGTAGTGAAAGCTTAGTCGATAGGTTAAAACATTTTAAGGTAATTTGTCAATCGAATAGTTTTAAATCAACTTAGAAAACTCACATAACGGGGAACATGGAACAATATATACGCAATGTTAGTTTGCGCTACTGAAAACGAGAGGAAATAATAGCGTACTAAAAATATATAAAACGGAGTAATTAATAACACGTACTCTTTTACAAAATACTGAAAACTAAATTTCCGAATAACAGTGTTCCTAAATATAGCTAGGGTAACAGGAAAACACAAAGAGGTATAGGTCTAGCTAGGATAATGATTACAAAGAAGTGTGGCTTATTCAAAAGTCAGAGTATGGCGGCTTTAGACTGAATGTTAAGGAGATTGGGATAAGGTCAGCACAGGGAATAAGGGTGAGCAATAAAGGAATACAAAAAGGAACAAAAAATGTGGGGGAAACAACAGTCGGTACAACACACGAATCAAAATTTGAAGGGTTAGTGAACTCGGAAGTTTCACAAGAACCGTTCTCCTCCCAGAAGGATCTCAAACGGGGCACAGAGGAGGGATAAGGATGGCTCATTCCAAGGATCAAGGGGCCGTACTTTCTAATCAAAACGGGATGGAAACCATACAATGGGTAGGGATGGACAGTCAGGGATCCCGGCAGAAAAGTAAATGGATGCGGGCAATAAACAAGTATTAAACGAACCAATAATCAACAAGTTTACGAATCTAGAAGATTTATTTCATTCAAGATAATTTGAAACAAGCATTCTCGAAGACGGAAAGTGGCCCTAAACTATACACATTTTATTTGGCCAGACGACAACATTAAAAGAAATCCCATCAGTCGCGGTTGTGGAGATTCAGCAGGTTGCGGTAGGCTCGCGCGCTCAGGTAGGGGCGTCCATTTCCATAGCGCCTCGCAGGTATCTCTATTGGAAGTCCTTCCACCACAGGATCTTGATCTTCTGGTTCTTCTTCCTCAGATAGGGCTTCTTCATCGAGATCTGATTCCACGTGATCTTCTCCTTCTGGGTTCTCTTCCATGGGGTCTTCCTCCACTGGATTTTCTTCTATCGGTTCTTCCTCGGGGTCTTCCTCCATCAGGTTCTCTTCAGGATCTTCTCCCTCTTTATCAGAATCAGCTATCATGTCGAACTCTGGGACAGCTGCTCCTTCGTCCCCTGAATCATTGTTTTCGAAGTCGACTTGGGGACCATAGACCTCGTCATCGGAACTCGTCAGAGTGTGATCTAGGGAAACGCATGACTGTGCGTCCTCGTCTAGATGCGGCGCTGCTCCAGGGTGGGCCATGGCCTGAAAAGAGAAGTCATGATTAGACAGTGGAAAACATCAAGGAAAGCTCAGGGTACGAAATATAGGAGAAAAATATGCGGTTGCAGGAACTGAAAGATCAGAATAAAAATACTGTGATAATGAATAGAATTTGATATAGAGAAAGCATGAGAATGATACATATATTATGATTCAAATTTTATTTCATCCAACTAAAGTTCGACGGATACAAAGGTTCAAATGGAAGGAAATATTCATAAAAGATGACAACATTATTATTGAAATTGGAAATCATGGAATTCTTCTTCGATTGCCAGAACGCTGCATCATCGTTACGCGAGTTGAATCCTGCGTTAGATCCGCCTTATGGTCGAAGTTCAAACTACGCGATGATCCTCACTTGGTAGAAGTGGGGAGTGTGGACGAATTTCCTCCTTGTAGTTCTTTCCTTTCTGGACAACCGTTGAGGAGATGTTTGTCAGAACCGCATATCAGACATTTCCCTTGGGCACGGCGACAATCCTTCTGAAGATGTCCTGGCCTCTTACAATATCCACAGCAAGGGTTCTTCTGATGCTTCTGTTGACACTTCATCTTCTTCTCTTTTCCTCGTCCAATAGGGATCCCTTTATGATAGGATGCTCCCGCTGATGCCTGATTCACCTGTCTTCTCAGTCCTTCAGCTAATAAGTCGTTTGTTCGCTCCTGGGCTTCCTTTAAACCTTGTAGTACACTAAGGATCTCAACGGTCTGATTCTGGGGAGCTGATAAAGGCGAAGAGTCGTTGGAAGTCATGATCCTGAAATAACAATTTTGAGGATGATATAAGTCACAAGATTACGGATCAAAATGGATAGGACAAAGATTCAAAAATATCAGAGATGCTGAATTTATTATAAGTGGAGAATCAACTGTATGACTTTAAGTCACTTGATTAGATTACGATAGTGCAATTGCAACCACGTAACCTTGTCAAGTCACCCGAAACCTTAGCGAATGGATAGCTGAACACACGATATGAATATGGATCAGGAATGACAAGTTTACAATCTAGACAGAGTGATGTCTTAGATTGCCAAGCCCTACACAGAAAACTGCAATCCCAAACGATGCAAAACCTGGCTCTGATACCAACTAAACCATGTCACGCCCCGCTTCCCAAAATACGGAATACGAGAGGTAGACAAAGCCAGCCATGCTCCTACGGTTAAGGAAAAGTCCTGCCGTAGTCACACTTCGGCTTCTAGTTTATCATGGTAAACAGTAAACGATACGCAGGTAATGGGAAATGCAGTAACTGAAAGATACAATAATATAAACTGACCTGAAGTGGAACGAACGGATGTAACTAGGAACGGCAAGTCAGGAAGTCTGTGATGCACTGGTCCAGGCTAAATCGTCTTCCCACACTGAGCATGCATACTCAGGTCGTCAGAGCGACACAATAGCAATATAATATGTATATAATCAAGCAGCAGTTATAACAGTGTAGTAGATATGAATAACAGTAAAACAGCATGAATATGAATGAGCAGTAATCAATGCAGCGGAGCAGTAGAACAGTATAACGATATGTCATGTAAGGCAACACAGAATATAACGTATGAAAATGACAGTAACCCTATCAGTCTCTAAGTCTCACTGCACAGGTCAATAAGCCTATCGTCAGTCCAAGTGTGAGAGTCAACCACTCGCGAGTGTCCTCCACCCAAGGGTAGAACCCAAGGGCAAGGGACCACGGGCCCAACATGTAACGAGTGTATCACGGTGTATATATCACGTACCCTGTAAATCTCCATATAACTCCCTAAATATATAAGCCGGCATGGGACTCCCGAGATTCTGTTGAGCTCACACTTGAACTACCCCACACCCCGTGGTCTACATCAAACGCTAACCATCACCCTAAATACTAATCGATCCGTGACAAGTCTGCGCGAGAACTGGAGGCAGGACCTCCATCAAGCACGTCCCGACTAATATCTAAGATAAATGGCAGTGTCGGATGCCTTATCTGTGACACCCGTGCAAGCGCTTCCATAAGTGTCCCATACCACTTATAGTCACACGTACACGCATCCCACAGACGTCGACAATGCAATAGAAACATAGGGTCGCTGATTGTGCACAAGTACGTATCACTTTTCACTTAATCACGAATGCACGAACACTGACGTACTTGCCACAATCATCACTAGGATCTAACACTGGGTAAATGCACGATGTCACTAGGTTATCACTACAATGATATATGTATGATATGATGCATGAACAGTATAAGAAACGCAACTAAGGTATCATAAAAACAACAGTCTATCACTTGCATGATTTATCATGAAATATAGGTACATAATTTAGCGAAATGATAAACAGGTAGTAATTAATATGTTCAGTTAGCTATCCATAGAATTTTGTTTCAAGTCAATCGGGTTCCAGGATCATTAGTTATGATTATTTCCTTTTAAGCGCACGCGGCTGGAAATCCAATTTCAGAATCAGAAGTCCATTTCGCAACGCATTTTGATCCCAGTTGGGATCATAATTTAGCGATGCTACAGTTGAATAAATTCTAGGGTTTTCAGTAAAGTTTTCAACGCAACAAACGGATCTTCAATCGCGTCTGTACGTTAGGAGTTATAATCTGTTTAATATTAACATGTCAATTCTGAATCTGCTAGGACTGTTATGTGTCCCGATATATTAAATTACCGATAAAATATCAAACGGTAACGAAACAGAATGAAACCAGTTGTGTTGTCTAGCTAACAGGTTTATCTACAATAAACAGTGGAGTTCCGCAACCTAAGAGTTAAGTAAATCCTGTGGTACCCATTACGGAACAGCAACCAATAACTGGAGTCGTTCTGGACTGCAGTCCAGAGTCGCACTCCGATCCAATTTTCATCATGGTTTAAGTACAGGAATGTCTGGAAACTAGTACAGAGTTAAATTTCGTCGAGTTGGCTTTGATTCGAGCCCTCGAACGCAGCATTCTAGTGTGTATAGGATTTATGGTGAATTTTAACGGTTTTCAGGTACACTAAAATTTCAGTTTTACGGTTAAACTTGGGGTTAGTCGTTTTGGACATAAACGATCAAATTTTTCAACGAATCTTGTACAAAGTACTCAACATAGCAAGGGCCAATGAGAGCCCTCCAGTTCCGTCAAATTTGATATTATTTTCCTAAGGGAACAAGTATCGAACGGTTGTGTTGCAATATTTAACATAAAGCAAACATGAGATATATATATGATATTGACTTGTAACATATAGAGAATAGCATGAAAGCAAGTAAGAACTTTCCTGGACACGTTTTGGGGCACACGGCAGCGGCTAATACGACGACTTGTATCCGTCACGGCAGTAAATCGGTTGGGTTAGAGCTTTAGCGGAGCTTGGGCTCGAGAGCTAGGAGGCTTGACTTGGGCTCTGTGCAATGGCAGTGTCGGTTGCGAGCTCAGGCGATGGGGTTCTTGGATGGTGGCTGGTTACCAGAAAGTGTAGCCTTGATTAGTTCACCTTCACAATACCCATCAAACTCCACTGCTGCTGGTTCTTTTTCTTGTACACGAGCATCTTCAACTTGGACAACTTGATGCTTGGCCACTCAGAAAAATGTTGGACGCTATTGGAGAGAATCGATACTTGAAAGATTTCGTGGGACACCGAGAGAGGGAAGAGAGAGAATATTTAGAGAGAGGGAGAGACTTAGGGAGAGAGACACAGAGAAGAAATAGAGAGATAGAGAGAGGGAGTGAGAGATTAGAAACAGAGGGGGGGTTAGTGATGGGGGAGAGAGAGAGATGTAGGGTGAGAGAGAGAGTTGAGACAGAGAGAGAGAGATCGTGAGAGGGAGATTTAGAGAGAGGGGAAAACTGCAGGGAGAGAGAGGAAGTGATCGGAGGTCGGGGGAGTGTGGGGAGCTCGGGAGTTGGGTCGTCGGGTATTGGAGGGAGGTGAGGAAGGCAGGCGAGGCTCGGTGGCGGGGGCGAGAGGAGCGGGAATGAGGGGGTGCCGGAAGTGAGGAGGAAGAGATGGTGAGGCGAGGAGGTGCGCGAAGAGAGAGCGAGTGGGTGAACGATGGTGGTGGAGGGCTGTCGTGGCGGTGGTGATGGAGGGAGGTGGCCGGTGGAGACGAGCTCGGTGGATGATGGTGGTGAGGGTTGTAGTGATGGTTAGAGGCGGAGGAAGAGGAGGTGAATGGTGGTCGAAGTCGTCGTCGTTCACGGCGGAGTGATGAAGACCGTGGGGAGCTCGAGAGTGCTGCGGGTTGGGTAGAGGAGAAAACAGAGAGAGAGAGAAAGGAGAGGGAATGATGTAGGGGAAAGAGAAAGGGAGACGAGGCGCGAGGTGCGGTTGAGGGGGCGGGTCGTAGGGAAACGTGCGCGTCGACGTGGGCGCGGGCGAAGGAGGCGGCGGAGGAAACGCGCGTGAATGGAAAGAGCCGTTGGAGGAATTTGAAGGAAGATGAACAGGAGTGGGGGTCGGGTCGGGTAAGGAGAAACGGGCGCGATGAGTGGGCCGTTGGAAGTAGGCCGGGCCAAAGAAAATAAGATTAAAAGAATTAGAGGAAAAAGGGAACGGGCCGAATGGGAGTGGGCTGGGAATATAAAAACAATTTGAAGAATTATTTAAAAGTGTGGGCTGGTGAGGGCTGGGCCTGCTCAGGAGAATTTAAATCTAAATTGAAAAACGAGTGAAACGGGCCGGGGTATATAAAGGATAATAACAAAAATAAATTGAGATGAGGGGCTGGGCTGATTTGGTGGGAAAAATAAGAAAGTGGGCCACAGATAAATTAAATAAGAAGGAGGGGAAAAGGCTGGGCTAAATGGAGAAGGCTGGGAGAAAAGAAAAGTAATTGGAAAAATAGCAACGGGCCTTAGGCGAGTTTGGGCTAGGGAAATTAAAGGAAAAATAATTGAGTGGGCTTAAGGAATAAAATATGGTTTGTGTTTGAGGCTATATAAAAGAAATTTAAAGATAAATAAATAATTAGCAGTAAAATTTAAATAGATTTTATAAGTGATTTAGACATACGGGTATAGTATATAAAAAGGGCTGGGTATTACAGATACTCCAGAGTAGACTGGTGTATACGTTTCTTATCCTAGGTCGGGAGATGGTCTGTCCCACAGCCATCAGTACGTCGTACTGGAGATAGTATGCAGGTGCTCGTTAGGTTACGGGTTCACTGGATAGGACTCGTAGGGAACTGCTGATGGTTATTATACCTATCGTCAGGTAGCAGTTCCCAGGTGACATGAGTACAGTTTAGTCCGTCGACTTGATACTGCTACTTCGCCTCGAGTGTGTTCCCACTGTAGTTTGATTACTACCCTACCACGGCTCAAAGGAGTCGTGCAAAAAGCTAGTAGTTGGGTACAATCCCGAAGCACTTGGAGGCAGTGGCGGTTAGACAGGATTCGTCTCTCCCGGTATTGGGGGATGATATCGCACTGTGTTGGAGAGCCATTACATAAAGGTCCGTAGCCACGGCAAGTAAGATTTACTGGTAGGTGTTCCAGTAGTTTCTTAGGGTGTTCTGGGCTACACTCCAATATGACTTATACAGCTATTAGGGGCCTGACGTTCACCATCCCCCTAGGCCCGATATGCGATACTCTCAGACGAACAGACCAGACTGTACGGAGATTGTCACATACAGGTTCAGTAGGAGTTCGGATAAGTTACCTCATCGGCCTTCTTATCGACGTCTATCTGGGGACCGTTACGTACAGCTAGTACCGCTTGCGGCCTGTAGTTAAACTCACTTCCAGCGTAGTGTCGAGTCTTTAGAGTCCCACACAGAGAGTTTTCCTGCACCGGGCAATAGGTGTAGAGGCCGTATGGTTTTACGGCAGGGCCGCGATCACTTACGTACATTTGTGCACGTACTGTGATCAGGCAGATAATACTAGTGGGATTTGGTTTAAGCCGGATTCTAGTATTATACTGATGGATTTATTTAGTCTCAGATTATCCGTGTTTTTCGTAAATACGGATGGGAGGGGCAATCTCGTAATTTGTTGGGAAGCTTCTAGAAGGAAATGAGGTGTAGTTTTCATTAAGATTGAAATAACTTCTGATATGTTTATTGATCAATCATTAGGAGTACATGGCCTAATTCATGCCACATATCCAGAATTACAATATCAAGCTGAAAATCCCCAGTATTTGAGATCAAGAGCAATTCTTACTCAACAAACAATGAAGTGGAACAATTACTCCCGGGTGAAACAATCACATATTTCAGTGCAAACACAGTTGTATCTGAGGGTTGTCCGACAAAAAAGGATCAAACATTATATACACAAGAATTTCTTAATGCACTAACATGCTCTGGTCTTCCAAACCATTGTCTTAGATTGAAGATAAGTACTCCAATTATTTTAATTCGCAATCTCAATCACAGTATTGGCCTTTGCAATGGTACTAGATTAATTGTCACAAAGCTTGGAGATAAGGTTATAGAAGCAAAGATAATTACTGGAACAGATGTCGATAATACATTGTCGCTGTCAAGAATCAAGTTATTTACCGATAAAGGAGATTTCCCATTCATTATGAAAAGAGTTCAATTCCCAATTCGCCTTGCATTTGCAATGACGATAAATAAAAGTCAAGGCCAAACATTAGAAAAAAAATTGGAATACATCTGCGAACACCAGTTTTCTGCCATGGCCAATTATACGTTGCCGTGTCAAGAGCTACATCTCCAAACTCATTTAAAAAAAATTCTTGGAGAACAAACCGACGTTCCACATAACTTTACACAAAATATAGTTTAAAAAGAGGTCTTACAAACAATTTTGAACCAGATTGTAGACAACTCTACAAAGGTATCCCTTCTCACGTTAAATGATTATACAAAATTGATATTCACATCATGCACTTCCTACTTGATCATTGGCAGATAACTTGAAATTTATAATGTTTTCCTTTTCATCCTAGCTGCATTTTTCGCACACTTTCCTCATTCTAGGTAGAATTATCCATGCGTTTATATTGACTATTTTAAAACAGCTATGCATGTTTGAATGTATGAGCAAAGATATTAGAATAAATCTATATTGTCATTAAACATTTGTCGATCAAACACATGCAGGAATCAAGCTTATAATCGTTCTATATCAGGAAAGCAAGTTGTGGTTGCTGCATCTCTCAATCTATTTCTCACTGTTTTTTATCACATGTAACTCATTATTTGTTACTCGATGTATTCACATTACTATGAGATATAAATCTCCTTCTTTCCTTTAGTTTTTTCTTTACTGAATGAACATAGTATCTTGAAGATTGCTTGGTACATGCAAATTTTAAAACTTTGTAGCAAAATTTTGTTAGAGTTTAAATATGATAATTTATCATTGTATTTTTCACAAGGTTTGAGGTTTCGGACGAAACCGCTGATACGGCCGATACGTGGTGGTTTCGGACGAAACCGCCGATACGTGGTGGTTTCAGTGGAGACCGAAACGAAACCAACCGAGACCACCCGAGACTGATACGTAACCAACCACACAATATCGTATTGGTCAAAACCTTTAAAAACTTATTTTTTTATACCATTTTTACTGTCATTGTAATCATTATAGACCTTCGTTGTTAGAAAACCGCAAAAAAGTAAACCCGAACCCTATATTAATACTTATCTAAGTACACTTTTCAATATATTTTGCATCATGACTGGATTTTTAAATACTAGGACCATTGTCTTATAATATAGATGCATAAATTTAAGTATTTAATATATCTACACTTATGTCTATTGTATTACCGTCAAAATCGAAGCCCGAACCGAGATTAGCGAAACTAGCCGAAACCCAGCGAAATTAACAAAATTATGAGAGACCGAAACCGAGTCCTTGACCCTTGATTTTTCATCCTCATATAGGTTTTTTCTTAATGGCGAAACTTGGCATTTGTTTCTGGTTTCAATGATGTAGATGTTTACCCTCCTGTCAGATAACACCATGTTTTAAAATGCACAATGATTTATATACTAAACATGGTCAATAAATGCATTTAATGGATAAGTTTAATTGTTAGAATGTAATTTAGACGCCAGGTTCTTAAAAAAATTGTCAATTTTATCCTAACAACAAATCTAAAATTAGCATGATGTCGCACGTCTAAAAACAACAATTATCAATATATGAAACAACCAGCAGTTAACACAAAACAATCTCTTATATTAGCCAAAACACTATCACTCTTTCTATTAGTTTTCTTGCTCATTTGACCACTTATTTCAGGTCACGCTAAGATGGATGAATCACAGAAGGAAGAAAGTAGCCACACAAATGAAGATGATAAAACCAAAAGAGAAACAGAGTGTATTGCAAAAATAGTACGCGATAAAGCATTACCACATGAAACACTTGCTACGGAGACCATGATAATCAACACACCAATAACTCCAAAGAAAAAGGAACTGGGTAAAGCGCTCCCCCCCCCCCCCCCTCCCCTCCCTTTTTATCCATCTAATTGAAGCTTTTAAATGTTTTTATCTACTCATTAACTGTTTACTTTTAGAACTGAACATCAAAAAAGAAACTAGCGGCTCAAAGGATAAAACACAAGAAAAGAAAAAAGAAGCATCATGAAACATCATTGGCTGAAAACAAGAAGGCTTAAAGGCAAATCAAAAGAGCCTGTCATGAGTTATTTCAAAGAGATGACAACGATTACGCATCCTACAATTCTGGTATGGACAACTTTACGGTCCCAAATCTCTGAATTCAGCTACTTTTGTAGCACGTGATGAACAGGTTTGCGTGATATATCCATTTAACACAGCAGCCTATTTTTTTTTAATTATTATTGAATCTATTAATTTCTTAGACATTACAAACGAACAGGGAACTGTAATGGAAGGCTTTATGTCAGGGTTGCTAGCGGAGAAATGGAAACCTTTGATCAAGGAAAATGATGCATATTTGGTCACTAATGTTTCTTTATGTACAACTACGTATACAAAAGTGATGGATGCAATATTCCAGATGCCATTCACCGAAACCACCTCACTTCAACAACTAACTGATTGTAGAATTAAAGATGAACCATCTTACGAGTTTAAAAAGATTAACAAAGTTGAAGATCTAAAAATATATAGAACTCTACCTTCGACCTCCTTATTTGCATATCTGCAGCATAACATCTATGACCATAGATGCAACAAGAAATTATAGTGAGCTGCTTTGCAAAACTGAACCCATCACAACCATAGCCGCATTAATTAACCGCACTCAAGAATGCCCACCTCCAAATCAGGTAATCAAATCAACTATTATGTCTATTGTATAACTATATCTATAAATCTTTAATTATCTTGCATCTGTTTTAAGGATATAACATGCACGATACAAGGTACGATCGTACGCCTACTTACCGAAGGACAAGTGGTCTATAGAGCATGTGCATTTTGCCCAAAATCTATGCCAAAGACCAAATGAAGACAAATATGGATGGCCAAGCCAAAAATGCCAGAATAGAAAGGGGGACACAGCATATAGGGATCTTCTTTCTTCTTTATATTTGCACTCATAAGTAATTCTATCATTAAGGAACATACTTATAAGAAATATTAACGAATAGATACAAGTTGAGAATCGAGGTCGAAGATGATACTACCAAGACAACTTTGACAGTTTTTGACAAATATGCAAAAGATATCTGATGGAGGTCCTTTTCAGGTCTCCGTCAAATGTTGTCTTCCGTTGATCTCGCGGTGGATTTTGGTGGTGATCTTCTGTTGCGTGTGGGTCTCAATGGGTTTTGGTGAAAGAGGTGGTATGAGGGGTTTGGCACCGAGTACCTGCAAAGAAGTCCCGGGATGGTTTGGTACCACCAAGGACCCTCCGACGATCAAGTTAGTAACGAGACCCGAGCAGAGTAACGGCTTAGTAGAGTCCAGAATGGCTTCCTTGACCCCTCTGTGATGGGGGTTTATATAGCGGCAGTAGCACGCAGCAGCAGGCGCGAGAATCTCGCCGGCAGTTATGCTCCCGACGTCACGCCCACGCGGAGAGCGGATCGTCCATTAATGGGGATCGTGATGGCGTGGAACGTGGGATATTGCTGGCGGAGAATCTGCGCATGGCGAGATTTGCGGAGCAGCGGTTACGCCCGTGAACGGTGAAGTTGGTCGGAGGACCGAGGAAGACGTCCTCGGCTGGGGAGCTCGGGGGCGAGCGAGAAGGCCGAGGAGTCTTGGTCTTGTGGCAGCTCAAGACGAGCTGAGGGGCCAAAGAAGCCAATTCGCAGGGGGCCCCGAGAAGGACCAGCTTGTGCTTGCAGGTCGGGTAAAGGGTGGCCTGGTCGGCCCCTGTGGGCCCTTTCTTCTGAGTCCTGGATCACGTCATCTGCCACGTGTCCTGATCTTGGAGATCGCCAATATTGAGCATCATCATTAGCCCCCCACTCTTGTCTCAACTGGCTAGCGGGTCGGGTCAGGAGTGGACCGCCGGGCCTCCCGAGGTGAGCTCCTTTCTAGGGCTTTGTCGGGATGAGTTCTCGGGCTATCAGTTGTCTTTTCCGCTAGCGAATCAGGGCGAGATCTCTGCATTTAAGGAAGGTGCACCGGTTCGTGCACTCTGCAACTGAAGCGACGGTCCACGCGTCAAGCGTCGGTTGGCTCACGCGACTTATGCAGGCGTGCGGTATCTGATGGGACGCGGTCCAGCGCAGGATCGACACGTGGAACAATTGGTGCCGCTGGGCGCGAGGAGTCGTTTCAGCGGGAGATGACGTGCGCCGTTGGATGAGGACATTTGCAGCAATAAACAGGGGTGGGGTCCGCCCTTGGGCCCTCACTCCCTCATATTTCCCTCTTTTAAGTCTTGGTTGCTCGGCGCTCGTCTCCTTTCTCCCGCTTTCGGCTCCACAAGATTCCCTTTTCCAAGATTAGATGTCTTCCTTTATAAAGTCAGTAGATATTGTAGGAGTAGGTTCTAGGGTTCCTTAAGTTGTGTCTGAGTCCCCCCGGGGAGCAGGGGTCGGATCCTCTCCCAGGGATCGTGAGGCGGGGGCAGCCTCCAGGGAGGCGGCGACAGATGCGGCCCCTGGCTCCTCGTGTTGGGTGAGGCATGAGGATGAGCTCGCCAATGCTCGGGCCCGCTTCCACATCCTCCGCGCTACACGCTCCGACTGGCCAAGAAGGGAGAGAGGGCAGATCAAGTACGGGGCAGAGAAATCGCCCTGTACTTGGAAGCTTTTGGGGCGGAATGCGCCTTCCCTTCTCTCCCGAGGTCGTCGCTGTGCTGAATTTTTTTGGTTTGGCCCCCGACCAGTTAGTGCCGAACTCGTGGAAAATCCTCCTCGGATTCTTAATCCTCCTGAAATTACAGGCGGTTCCCTTCAGCCTTTCCTTTCTCGATTCTTCTCCCGTCTTCAAAATTCACCCCGGTATTCGAGCGGGCGACCCTAGATGGGTTTATCTCTCTTTCAGGAAGCGGCCGGGGGTCGTGGCCTTGCCCTCTTCTATTCATGATTGGAAAAAGAAATTTTTCTTCGTTTCCCCTCCTGAGGGCGAGGACTGGCATGTGCCTACCAAGTGGTCCAGAGAGAAATGTTTGCCGGGGAACTAGTCCGATGACCCTACCGCGGTGAGAGTGGCGTCGTGGGAGCCTATCCCCCGACCTGACGTGCTGCTGTCTGAGAGGGTCCTGAGCTGGGCCGGGCTTAGCCCCGTCGAGTTCGTCGGTAAGTTAGGCCTGCTTTTTTGGCTTGTGTTTTGCTCGCGTCGTTGATTCATTGGGTATTTATTTTGTACAGGATCCATGGACTTCGACTCGCTTAAAGCCTCCATGCACCAGCCGAGGAAGGCTACGAAGGCTGGGGACGCCGGCTTTTCTCGCGCGAAGCCCGCCCCGGCTCCTACTGCTCCGATGGTGGTGCCCCGCGAGCGCTGGGGGGCGGATCCCGCCCCGGGTCCCAGCAGAGTGTCGGGCCGGAAGCGGGCCCTGATTCTGGAGGACCCGGCCTCGGAGGAGGAGACCGGCTCTCCCTCGGAGACGCTCCAGAGGGGCTCCCGGGGAACTTCCCGGGGCCGGTCCTCGCCGACCGTGGTGGAGGAAGGGGGCCTCTGGTTTGCGGTGCCATCGGGGCTGTCCGTTGAGGATAGCCTTCTACACGAGATAGAGACCTCGGCAGGGGTAGAGTCCCCGGGGAGACCTTCAGAGCTCAGCTGGCGTCCATCGCCCAGGAATTCGTGCAGGTAAGTTTTTTGGTTCATTGTGAGATTCAGTGCCCCCTTCATCTTTCTGATCTTTTCCATGTCTCCCAGATTCTCCAGCACGTGGCCCTCGTCCTGCGCATGGAAGCTGAGATGGTAGCCCCGGCGCTGGAGGCTGCGGGTCGGCTCGCCTCGCTGCAAGAGAGCTCCAGGCGGGAGCTGGAGGCGATGACGGCAAGGGTCGCCGTCTTGGAAGGCGAGGTGGAGGCCGAGAAACGGGAGGTAGCCCGGCACTGCGAGGCCACCGTGATTGCCGAGGTCAAGCTCGAGGACGCCGAGGTGCTCGCCGGCAACCTGAAGAGAATGGTGAAGACCCTCCGAAAGGAGCTGTGGGCGGCGGCCGAGACGGTCAAGTCGGCTGAATCGAGGACGGTGGAGGGCTATAAGAAGTCGAGGGACTTCTATGATGACTTGGCCGTGGCTACGACCCGTATTTGGCATGACACCCTGAATGCCGTTAAGGCCCGGATGCCGGAATTTGCCGACGGAGATCTCCGGGCCGAGTTCCCCCTCGTGGACGCCGATGAGCAGGGGGAAGAGGTCCCTGCCGAGGAAGCCGCCGAGGACCCCGTGCGTCACGTGGTGGAGGTCGAGGACCCCGAGGTGTAGAGCCCCCGTCTTCCTCCTTTTATTTTATTTTTGAAATTTTGTAAGGCTGGGGAGCCCTAAAAAATACCTTTTGTAAAGCTTTTGTCTTGGGTAGTAATAAAAATTTTCTTTGGCTTCATCGAATCATGCTCTACCATCTGTTTGTGAAGAATGCTCGTAGGATATCTCTGCTTGCACCGTTGTGTTTTCATGCCATGTTTGCCGCTTGTCTAGCAATTGCCCGTCGGGTTGATTTCGATCACTCGCCGACGAGCATGCCAAGCGCCCCATGGGCCCCGAGGTCGACGGGAGATTGCTTTGACCTGGATAGATCCGATGCCCCTCACTGGGGTCTCGGGTCCTCTGCGGGTGACGGGCAGAGCGCTGTTCACCGTACTTGAGTCGAGCATGAGTGGGCGCCTGCTCGGTGGCTCTATGGGGGGTGCCATCTTTTGACCTCTGTCAACACGAGCATCGACCACCGGCCGGGGGTGACTGAGCAGGGTAGCTGCTCAGTTGCTTCTTGCGAGGGCTTTCTGATCCCTGGCGTTGCGGTAGGAATGCTATCCGCCAGGGACGACTGAGCAGGGTAGCTGCTCGGTTGCCTCTTGCGAGGGCTTCGACTCTTAGCATTGGAGGGGCTGTAAGAAGCCCACTAAGGATGACCGAGCAGTGAAGCTGCGCGGTTGCCTCCTGGCAAGGGCTTTGATCCCTGTCGGTTGTGGTAGGAAGCTACCAGCCGGGGATAGCCGAGCAAGGACTCGGCTGCCTTCGGGAGGACTTTGGTCCTTGCGCTGGAGGGCTGTAAGAAGCTCACTAAGGATGACCGGGCAGTGAGGCTGCGCGGTTGTCTCTTGGCGAGGGCTTTGACCTCTGGCGTCGTGGGTAGGCAACTACCAGCCGGAGTTGACCGAGCATGGTAGCTGCTCGGTTGCCTCTTGCAAGAGCTTTGACCCTTCAGGATGGGGACCGAGCAGGGTTATTGTCCAGTGCCTCTTGGCGAGAACTTTGATCCCTGTCGGTTCTAGTAGGAAGCTACCAGCCAGGGATAGCCGAGCAAGGACTCGACTGCCTCTGGCTGGACTTTGGTCCTTAGCGCGGGAGGGGCTGTAGAAGCCTACCAAGGACCTTTGGCCGGGCAGGGTTACTGCCCGGTGCCTCTTGGCGAGGACTTTTGTCCTGAAGGATAGCCGAGCGAGGGATCCTCGGGCTCGACTGCCTCTGAGAGGGCTTTTTGATCCTCGGCGTTGCGGCAGGGAAGCTGCCCGCTGGGGATAGCCGAGCGAGGGATCCTGGGGCTCGACTGCTTCTGGGAGGGCTTTCTGATCTCTGGCGTTGCGGTAGGGAAGCTACCCGCCAGGCGTGACCGAGCAGGGTAGCTGCTGGGTTGAATCTTGGTGAGGTGTAGCCCGACCGTCCAGCTGTAGACATGGGGAATAGGAACGGTCGCGGCAACAATGCGCGTAGCATATGCATTGAATGCGGGGGGAGGCGAAGCGCTAGGGGCGCGTCGCTTCGATTCCACCAGAGAAGGCTTGATGCTCGCCGCGTGGCAGCGACTTTTTGGGTGGAAACGGACGACCGTTGAGCTGCGCAGTGGGCTATATAAGATAGAAGGAGTACTGGTCCTTCCATCCTTTATAGACAGGTCGTCGAAAATGCAAGACTTCCCGTTCACCATCCCCGACATCATCCATTTCGAAGACGTGTTCCTCTACGACCAGAACTGCACCGAGGACACGGTGCAGCTGGTCTATGGGAGCATTGAGGACCATTTCGGCCGGCTGCTCCCCCGACGCTCCTCCCTGCTGCAGCTGCCGATGTACTCCAGCTGGAGGGCGTCGCCGGGGCTTTACAACCCCTTGTCCGAGCAGCTCTATGACGAGGTCATGGGCAAGCTGCGGTCTCTGAGGCGCTTCGGTCTAATCTTCGCGAACCGGCTGGCCCGCTCAGAGGCGCTCGTCCGCGAATCCTACGAGCTGAGGCTTGGGATCAACGCGCGCGGGAGGAACCGGGGACAGAGGTTGGACCTCACGAGGCCCCGGCTGGCGGAGATCTTCACCGAGTACCACGAGCAGTGCTCACTGCATCCCCTTCCCCCACTGTTGTAATTTCCTTTTCTTTTTGCATATATGGCTAAGGAGCCCATAATATCCTTTGAATAAACAAGGTTTCTCTTTCTTTTTCGCAATGTTCCATTGATCTTTATTAAATTGACAACAGACCCTAGGAAGAGTTTACATTGCTCTAAAAGAAAAGTACAGGCTAGTAGATGACTTTATTGGCTCGGCCCGAGCTCCCTGGAGGGCTGTTGGCCCCTGTGCTTGGCACAGGGTACGAGGTTCCCTAAGTTCCGGGCTGGCCGTCCGCCGAAACGAGCATGATCTGACTGATGGTCAGGTCGGCGGGAGGGTGATGCTGCTCTTGCTTGCGGTCGACCTACCGTTTGTCCCTCAAGTATGTGGCGAGGTGTCCAGATCGGATGAGTTCCTCAATGTAGTCCCTGAGCTGCTTGCAATCCTCCGTGGCGTGGCCCAGTGTCCGGTGGAAAGCGCAGTAAGGGCCCCGGGTTCGCTTCGCAGCCTGACGCGGGATCGGAGGGAACTTGAAGAACCCCTCGTTCTGGGCCTCTTCTAGCAATACTGCGAGGGAGACGTTGAGTGGGGTATACTCCTGGAACTTCGGGTGGTAAGGCTGTTGGCGCTCCGGCCTCTTCTCCCGAGCCCTCTTCTTCTGGTCGGATCATTCTGCTCGGGGGAGGTTAGCGTTCACCTCGGATTCCAGCTGAACCTCGCGCTCGGTCCACGCCTTGACCTCGGCCATGGTCTTAGGCTGTGCCAACGCGAAGGAGCGTAACCACTCCTTGTGCCTCAGACCAGATCTAAGCGCCATGATGACGGTCTCGTCCCGGTGCTCGGGTATCTCGAGAAGGGCGTTGTAGAAACGGGTAATATAGGCCTTGAACGTTTCCTTGTCCCCACTCTTAACCGTGAAGAGGTAGTCGACCGTGCGCTTCTGTCGACGGTTCCTAACGAAATGGCCGAGGAATTGAGTAGCCAGCTCGTCGAAGGTCGAGATCGAGCGGGGGTCGAGCCCCCGGAACCAGTCCCGACCTTCGCGGATAAGGGTGGCCGGGAAGGCCCTGCACTGAGCGGCGTCAGAGTGGTCCTGGAAGCTCATCCCCGCGGTGAAAGCGTCCAAATGGTCCTTCGGGTCGGTTTTCCCGTCAAACAGAGAGACCATTGGGGGCTTGTTGCGCGAGGAGACGTAGACGGCGAGCAATTCCTCGGTGAACGGTTTTGTGAGCGAATCGGAGGCATACTTAGCCCTGTCGCTCGAGAGGTGAGCCTCCCGGCGCATGCCCTCGATTTTCTTCTCGAGGGCATCGAGCCGACCGTGGTATCCCGAGGAATCGGCGCCTCGGGATCCCTGGCCTCCGCTGTGGGTGGCCTGTGTCTGGGAGCAGCCCCGGTTCCTCTCGATGAGGTGCCTCAGATCCCTGAGCGAGATAGCTCTCGAGCCGCCGAGGTGAACCCCTTCTGTGCAACCCCACCGAGGGTGGTGGTGTCGACCATGCCTGTAGATAGGCAAGGTGACTGACATTTCCTCAGGGGGATAAGGGTCGCGAGGAGGCTCGAGGCGAGGCGTTCTGGCGGCGGACCTTGGTGTGGAGCCGTGGGGCGCCCAGCAGGCCTCGGAGGGTATCGGATCGAGGATCGGTGGTCAGGAGTCGTAGGCCGCTGGTGGTCAGCCGTCCAGACGGGGGCAGAGCCCTCTGGAGGCGATGGAGCGGTGATCCGAGGCCCAGGCCCGACCGCTTGGACGTGGACGAGCGCCTCCATGAGGGACTATAGCCGATCTATTCGGCTGGCGAGAGCGTTGATAATGGTCGCTGGAGGAGGCTCATCCACGCCTTCGGTGAGGGGAGGGCGGCGGCTGATGCCGGGATCTTCAGGATGGTTGCTCGCCATGCGGGCGGAGATCGGAAGGCCAACTTTGTTTTTGTGGAGTTTGCTTTCCCACAGACGGCGCCAACTGATGGAGGTCCTTTTCAGGTCTCCGTCAGATGTTGTCTTCCGTTGATCTCGCGGTGGATTTTGGTGGTGATCTTCTGTTGCGTGTGGGTATCAATGGTTTTTGGTGAAAGAGGTGATATGAGGGGTTTGGCGCCGAGGACCTGCAAAGAAGTTCCGGGGTGGTCTGGTACCACCAAGGACCCTCCGACGATCAAGTTAGTAACGAGACCCGAGCAGAGTAACAGCTTAGTAGAGTCCAGAATGGCTTCCTTGACCCCTCTGTGATGGGGGTTTATATAGCGGTGGTAGCACGCAGCAGCAGGCGCGAGAATCTCGCCGGCAGTTATGCTCCCAACGTCACGCCCGCACGGAGAGCGGATCGCCCATTAATGGGGATCGTGATGGCGTGGAACGTGGGATATTACTGACGGAGAATCTGCGCATGGCGAGATTTGCGGAGCGGCGGTTACGCCCGTGAGCGGTGAAGTTGGTCGGAGGACCGAGGAAAACGTCCTCGGCTGGGGAGCTCGGGGGCGAGCGAGAAGGCCGAGGAGTCTTGGTCTTATGGAAGCTCGGGACGAGCTGAGGGGCCGAGAAAGCCAATTCGCAGGGCCCCGAGGAGGGCCAGCTTGTGCTTGCAGGTCGGGTAAAGGGTGGCCTGGTCGGCCTCTGTGGGCCCTTTCTTCTGAGTTCTGGGACATGTCATCTGCCACGTGTCCTGATCTTGGAGATCGCCAATATTGAGCATCATCAATATCTTACAAATGCAAGCAACAACTATCGAAGAAATGAAATATCAGGTCGATCAAATTTAATTCCTAGCATTAAATTTCTCTTTATTGATATAATATGGCCCCCTCTCAATAAACTAACTGTTTTTAAAACTAATAGATTGGCGGCAACACGGAAATACAAGACTACTTCAAAAACGTAATTGGCAGAAGAACATATAGATTTCAAGTGAAGGTTACATCAGAGAATCATCATTTTGTTCGCAACAGTGGATACACAACGAAGGTAATTGAATGGATTCCAAGAGCTTTTGGACATCTCCGTTTAGCTGGAAAAAAACGCTTCCAGCGACTGATTCAGAATCGAGTTCATCATCAGGTTCATCGTCCGGAACTGGCACAACTGAATGTAGTTCTTCGAGTGATAAGATAGGTCCTCCATCATCCTAGTTTCACACTACTTCCTCTTTTTGGGTGTGTTGCTTATTTTGGCATAAAATATAAACTTTCTTTTTTTGGGTGTACAAATTAAAGGAAGTCTCCATTCTCCAAGCCCTTCTATTATGTGCATACATAAGAATTTGTGTGATCGCCGCCCAACTTATGACTCTACTTTATTATATCAATATATGGTTACCTTATCGTATGTATCAATATCTCTTTCTTTTTCTTGCCAATTTAATTAGACAATCCGCTTGCTCACATCTTACTCTTTTGACAATTTCACTTCTTCACTATAAATTTACTTTCTCTGTTTTTAAGATTTATTTTCTAATGTTCAAATTTGGTCAATGCAGAAAATTATTGTTCGTGTCTCTAAAATTTGTTCCCAGCTATTTGATTTCTTTGCCCTTTCAGCTTATGACATTCTGAGACTTTTTATGACCCTCCTGCAAGTATAATATACACGAGAATAATGAAGAAAAGAGGTCTAAGGAGGCTTTTTCGTTAGGCGGCGTCAAAAATATATATCCTCCACGATTTTTTCCAACGATTGGCATCCATCGTCATCATGTGGATATACTAAATTTCATGTGATTCATCTTTTCACCGTTGAATTAACGATGTAAAAAGTTATATTGTCGGTAGACCGTTAATTTTGCATCCACTAAACCAATGATGAAAAACTGATGGAATTACATTAAATTTGGCGTATCCGTCTTACATGATAAAGATGAGGATGATGGATGCCGATCACTGAAAAAACCATGGACAATAGTATTTTTTCGACGCCTTAGAAGGAAATTTCCTCTTATGGCACTTTTCCTTCATTATATATAAGAAAAGGGATATGAGATGGCGGTCTCTTTTTCAAAAAGGGGCCTTCGTCTCAACCACACATATTCTCCATATTTTTCATCGATCCAAACCAGTCATCTTGATATACATATCATAAAACTCTTATATACAAAAAATCTCAATATTTATAAACCTCCAACACATTCATCAAATGAATAGAAAAATTGTCAACTGTTTTATAGGTGTCACTGTTAGAAATATGTGTAAATAAAGGCAATCTGAAGGAAATAACTGGAACACAAACAAAAAAAATTCTTCATAGTTTATAGATATGTGTAAATAAAGGCAATCTGAAGGAAATAACCGGAACACAAAAAAAATTCTTCATATTTTGTAGATGTTGTCGCAAAAGAATAAATGCAAAATAAGGTCAAAATGAAACATTTTTTCTGCCGGTATCCGCACATGATCCATATCAAAACACTTGAAGATCCGAATATCAGAGAATAACACAACACACATAAAAGATCAATGGAACATAATTAAACACTGTAAACAACAAATCAAAGACCTCAAAACCGGAAGATAGCACATCAACACATCATGAACCCGAAATTGTTTACAAATGGACGAAGGGGAAAGAGTGTATATCAAAAAATACTATACAAATAATCCTGACTTGCAACACATTTTATCAACGTCATACAACTTTCAACACTCTTTTAAAACAAGCTAAGACTTCATCCCTATCAAATGGCGACGGCAAATTCAGAATCAAAATGGCGACAACAAATTCAGAATCAAAATGGCGACGGCAAATCTGATACTTAAATTCTCAAATACAATAATATAAATAAAATCATACAAGACACCCACTTCTAATTCCTAATTATCAAATAAAATGCCATATCACATTTAAAATAAACTGCAACTAATCGTCTAAATGCAACCCATAACTTCATAAAAATTAAAATCCAATCTAATTACAAAAAAAACGGAGACCGCGCTCATCTAAAACCTAAATCGGTTGTAATCCATCCGGAAACTATAATTTGCATGTATAAATGTACACATGTACACATGAAGGACAGGTCTCAGATATGAAATTTTATACTAACAGATCAAACTACAGAGTATGAGTAAAAGAAAAATAAACAGATGTCAATCATAGCACAATTATAAATTAATATTCAAATCAGCAACAAATCAAATTAGAGTTTCAACCCTAGATTATAACTCTTCGAGTTTCAGATGACCAAAAAAATATTGCAGAATTACCTTTTGCAAATCCACATATCAAAGATTGAAAAGAAATAGACATCTCTGTACCATTTATGGGAGAATTTCGAGAAAACCGTGGGCGGTTGTGAGATCCCGGTTATGAGATGGCGTTTGTGGGTTGCGAGACGGTTGTGAGATCGAGGGATGTGATTGTGAAAGAAGAGGGGAGGAGGCGGTTTTGCGAAAGAGAAGGATCGGTCGTATGCTGTAGAATGAAAAAGAAGTGAGCGGGAGTGATTTATTGCAAACCGGTGTACGGTTTTTGAAAACGGCAACTCTTTCAACACCTCTAACCAATGCGTAATGGATAGAGTTTATGTTGCTATATCCAAAAACATTCATTTTGCACTCATTCGATAGATGGCTTAGAGGTCTTCAATTTCTTTGATTTTTTTATACACATGCATTTGAAGGCAGGGTGATCAACTTGAACGGTTCGGAACGTTCAAATATGTCGTGAATTAAGAGTTCCTATTTTAAAAAAACGCAGACCGGTTTGCAATAGATCACTTCCCTATATATATAGTGCGGATTCGTGTTTTAAAATTCACGAACTTTTTCATGTGACCTCCTTTCAATGATCCACTCCGTCCAAGATGTTCTACACGTCTTAGATAGTGTATGCATGAAAAATTACCTCGAATGGAAGTGTTTGCAAAACCTTGTTTAAAAATTTTAAAAACTGCACGGCTGAAATAAATCCACACATTTTTGTACATGCAAAACACTTCCGTTCGAGGTGATTTTTCATCTATACACTATCCAAGACGTGTAAAACACCTTGGACGGAACGGATCGTTGAAAGAAGCTCACACGAAAAGGTTCGTGAATTTAAAAAAACATAAACTCGCCCTGACAGAACCACACTATATATAGAGAGGGGGGGTTATGAGCCGGCCGTTTTTTAAAACTGAGCTCTAGCCTCAAAACATACATACCCCGTGTATTTCACCGATCCAAATCGCCCATCTTGATCTACGTATCATGAAACCCCTGTGTAAAAAAATCTCGGAATTTAAAGATCTCTAACGCGTTCATCAAACGGATATAAAAAATAATGGCTTGTCGGTATAGGAAAATTGTGGTCGCTTAATGAACGCGTTAGAAATTTTTAAATCCCGAAATTTTTTTTACATAAAGGCTTCATAATATGTAGATCAAGATGGCCGGTTTGGATCAGTGAAATACACAAAGGTATGTGTGTTTGGGACGAGAGCTCGTTTTTAAAAATGGACCGCCGGTTCATATCCCTTTACACGGGGAGTGAAACTTCATTATGTATGGTGTTGATGGTGATTTGAGGGCTGAGTGTTAGGGATTTATTGATGGAAAGGTCGGTGATGAAGTTTAACCATCCATCGACGCTTGAAGAAGGAATTTGTCACTCTACATGGGTTAAGTTGATGAAAGGTACCGATAAGCAATAGCTTGATTAGCGGCATTTTCTTTCCTGAGGAGAGTACATGGCTCGATCCTCGTATGGTAAAGCGGCCACAAATTAACATTGGGGGCAAATCGTGGGTCGTCGCATGTGTGTGTTGTGTGCTGCGTGGATTAGGCCCACAGGACACCGTTGCTGACTCGACGATGGAAGCGGAGTACATAGCTGCTTGCGATGCCGCAAAAGAAGCTGTCTGGGTGAAGAAGTTCTTGACTGAACTTCAGGTGGTTCCTACCATTGTTGATCCAATACCGCTGTATTGCGACAACAACGGCGCTATAATTTTAGCGAAGTAACCCAGGTCCCATCAGAAGTCCAGACACATCTTAAGGCGGTATCACCTGATCAGGGAGATCGTTGATCGCCAGGAGATCAAGGTGAGGAGAGTAGATACAGAGGATAACACTGCTGATCCACTCACGAAGGCCATCTCTCAGACACAGTTCGAGCGGCTAATCGAGATGATAGGTCTGCGATACGCCAGTACACGGCCCTAGTGTAAGTGGGAGATTGTTAGATTATATGCCCTAGAGGCCATTATTGTATCATACTGGCTTGTATATTACTAATGGAAGCTTGGGATATTCACAGTTGCATTGACAGCCTTGCTAAAAATGGTAGTATGCTACTTGGTTTATTTCTGCTCAGATATGTGTGTATGTTTCTTTTAGCATATCGCTTATACATATTAGTAGAGTCCTTAGAATCTTTGCTTGATTACCAGCGTTGTGATGGCAGTCACACTAGTGGGGGCTGCGTAGTCTATAAGCACATCCTTATACAGGTCCCTGGTCGTAGGATTATCGAGACGGGGCATCGATACTCCGGAGTAGACTGGTGTATACGTTTCTTATCCTAGGTCGGGAGATGGTCTGTCCTACAGCCATCAGTACGTCGTACTGGAGATAGTATGCAGGTGCTCGTTAGGTTACGGGTACACTGGATATGACTCGTAGGGAACTGCTGATGGTTATTATACCTGTCGTCAGGTAGCAGTTCCCAGGTGACATGAGTACAGTTTAGTCCGTTTACTTGACACTGCTACTTCGTCTCGAGTGTGTTCCCACTGTAGTTTGATTACTACCTAACCACGGCTCAAAGGAGTCGTGCAAACAGCTAGTAGTTGGGTACAGTCCCGAAGCACTTGGAGGCAGTGGCGATTAGACAGGATTCGTCTCTCCCGGTATTGGGGGATGATATCGCGCTGTGTTGGAGAGCCATTACACAAAGGTCCGTAGCCACGGCAAGTAAGATTTACTGGTAGGTGTTCCAGTAGTTTCTCAGGGTGTTCTGGACTACACTCCAACATGACTTATACAGCTATTAGGGGCCTGACGTTCACCATCCCCCTAGGCCCGATATGCGATACTCTCAGACGAACAGACCGGACTGTACGGAGATTGTCACATACAGGTTCAGTAGGAGTTCGGATAAGTTACCTCATCGGCCTTCTTATCGACGTCTATCTGGGGACCGTTACGTACAGCTAGTACCGCTTGCGGCCTGTAGTTAAACTCACTTCCAGCGTAGTGTCGAGTCTTTAGAGTCCCACACAGAGAGTTTTCCTGCACCGGGCAATAGGTGTAGAGGCCGTATGGTTTTACGGCAGGGCCGCGATCACTTACGTACATTTGTGCACGTACTGTGATCAGGCAGATAATACTAGTGGGATTTGGTTTAAGCCGGATTCTAGTATTATACTGATGGATTTATTTAGTCTCAGATTATCCGTGTTTTTCGTGAATACGGATGGGAGGGGCAATCTCGTAATTTGTTGGGAAGCTTCTAGAAGGAAATGAGGTGTAGTTTTCATTAAGATTGAAATAACTTCTGATATGTTTATTGATCAATCATTAGGAGTACATGGCCTAATTCATGCCACATATCCAGAATTACAATATCAAGCTGAAAATCCCCAGTATTTGAGATCAAGAGCAATTCTTACTCAACAAACAATGAAGTGGAACAATTACTCCCGGGTGAAACAATCACATATTTCAGTGCAAACACAGTTGTATCTGAGGGTTGTCCGACCAAAAAGGATCAAACATTATATACACAAGAATTTCTTAATGCACTAACATGCTCTGGTCTTCCAAACCATTGTCTTAGATTGAAGATAAGTACTCCAATTATTTTAATTCGCAATCTCAATCACAGTATTGGCCTTTGCAATGGTACTAGATTAATTGTCACAAAGCTTGGAGATAAGGTTATAGAAGCAAAGATAATTACTGGAACAGATGTCGATAATACATTGTCGCTGTCAAGAATCAAGTTATTTACCAATAAAGGAGATTTCCCATTCATTATGAAAAGAGTTCAATTCCCAATTCGCCTTGCATTTGCTATGACGATAAATAAAAGTCAAGGCCAAACATTAAGAAAAATATTGGAATACGTCTTCGAAC
The DNA here is from genome assembly GCA_030015575.1 of Agapanthus africanus. Lineage (NCBI taxonomy): Eukaryota > Viridiplantae > Streptophyta > Magnoliopsida > Asparagales > Amaryllidaceae > Agapanthus > Agapanthus africanus. The sequence goes on from CM057349.1 coordinate 487,601,799, forward strand.
ACCAGTTTTCTGCCATGGCCAATTATACGTTGCCGTGTCAAGAGCTACATCTCCAAACTCATTTAAAAAAAATTCTTGGAGAACAAACCGACGTTCCACATAACTTTACACAAAATATAGTTTAAAAAGAGGTCTTACAAACAATTTTGAACCAGATTGTAGACAACTCTACAAAGGTATCCCTTCTCACGTTAAATGCTTATACAAAATTGATATTCACATCATGCACTTCCTACTTGATCATTGGCAGATAACTTAAAATTTATAATGTTTTCCTTTTCATCCTAGCTGCATTTTTTGCACACTTTCCTCATTCTAGGTAGAATTATCCATGCGTTTATATTGACTATTTTAAAACAGCTATGCATGTTTGAATGTATGAGCAAAGATATTAGAATAAATCTATATTGTCATTAAACATTTGTCGATCAAACACATGCAGGAATCAAGCTTATAATCGTTCTATATCAGGAAAGCAAGTTGTGGTTGCTGCATCTCTCAATCTATTTCTCACTGTTTTTTATCACAGGTAACTCATTATTTGTTACTCGATGTATTCACATTACTATGAGATACAAATCTCCTTCTTTCCTTTAGTTTTTTCTTTACTGAATGAACATAGTATCTTGAAGATTGCTTGGTACATGCAAATTTTAAAACTTTGTAGCAAAATTTTGTTAGAGTTTAAATATGATAATTTATCATTGTATTTTTCACAAGGTTTGAGGTTTCGGACGAAACCGCCGATACGGCCGATACGTGGTGGTTTCGGACGAAACCGCCCATACGTGGTGGTTTCAGTGGAGACCGAAACGAAACCAACCGAGACCACCCGAGACTGATACGTAACCAACCACACAATATCGTATTGGTCAAAACCTTTAAAAACTTATTTTTTTTATACCATTTTTACTGTCATTGTAATCATTATAGACCTTCGTTGTTAGAAAACCGCAAAAAAGTAAAACCGAACCCTATATTAATACTTATCTAAGTACACTTTTCAATATATTTTGCATCATGACTGGATTTTTAAATACTAGGACCATTGTCTTGTAATATAGAAGCATAAATTTAAGTATTTAATATATCTACACTTATGTCTATTGTATTACCGTCGAAATCGAAGCCCGAACCGAGATTAGCGAAACTAGCCGAAACCCAACGAAATTAATAAAATTATGAGAGACCGAAACCGAAACCGAATTCTCGACCCTTGATTTTTCACCCTCATATAGGTTTTTGCATAATGGCGAAACTTGGCATTAGTTTCTGGTTTCAATGATGTAGATGTTTACCCTCCTGTCAGATAACAACACCATGTTTTAAAATGCACAATGATTTATATACTAAACATGGTCAATAAATGCATTTAATGGATAAGTTTAATTGTTAGAATGTAATTTAGAGGCCAGGTTCTTAAAAAAATTGTCAATTTTATCCTAACAACAAATCTAAAATTAGCATGATGTCGCACGTCTAAAAACAACAATTATCAATATATGAAACAGCCAGCAGCTAACACAAAACAATCTCTTATATTAGCCAAAACACTATCACTCTTTCTATTAGTTTTCTTGCTCATTTGACCACTTATTTTCAGGTCACACTAAGATGGATGAATCACAGAAGGAAGAAAGTAGCCACACAAATGAAGATGATAAAACCAAAAGAGAAACAGAGTGTATTGCAAAAATAGTACGCGATAAAGCTTTACCACATGAAACACTTGCTACGGAGACCATGATAATCAACACACCAATAACTCCAAAGAAAAAGGAACTGGGTAAAGCGCCCCCCCCCCCCCCCCATGTTTTATCCATCTAATTGAAGCTTTTAAATGTTTTTATCTACTCATTAACTCTTTACTTTTAGAACTGAACATCAAAAAAGAAACTAGCGGCTCAAAGGATAAAACACAAGAAAAGAAAAAAGAAGCATCATGAAACATCATTGGCTGAAAACAAGAAGGCTTAAAGGCAAATCAAAAGAGCCTGTCATGAGTTATTTCAAAGAGATGACAACGATTACGCATCCTACAATTCTGGTATGGACAACTTTACGGTCCCAAATCTCTGAATTCAGCTACTTTTGTAGCACGTGATGAACAGGTTTGCGTGATATATTCATTTAACACAGCAGCCTATTTTTTTTAATTATTATTGAATCTATTAATTTCTTAGACATTACAAACGAACAGGGAACTGTAATGGAAGGCTTTATGTCAGGGTTGCTAGCGGAGAAATGGAAACCTTTGATCAAGGAAAATGATGCATATTTGGTCACTAATGTTTCTTTATGTACAACTACGTATACAAAAGTGATGGATGCAATATTCCAGATGCCATTCACCGAAACCACCTCACTTCAACAACTAACTGATTGTAGAATTAAAGATGAACCATCTTACGAGTTTAAAAAGATTAACAAAGTTGAAGATCTAAAAATATATAGAACTCTACCTTCGACCTCCTTATTTGCATATCTGCAGCATAACATCTATGACCATAGATGCAACAAGAAATTATAGTGAGCTGCTTTGCAAAACTGAACCCATCACAACCATAGCCGCATTAATTAACCGCACTCAAGAATGCCCACCTCCAAATCAGGTAATCAAATCAACTATTATGTCTATTGTATAACTATATCTATAAATCTTTAATTATCTTGCATCTGTTTTAAGGATATAACATGCACGATACAAGGTACGATCTTACGCCTACTTACCGAAGGACAAGTGGTCTATAGAGCATGTGCATTATGCCCAAAATCTATGCCAAAGACCAAATGAAGACAAATATGGATGGCCAAGCCAAAAATGCCAGAATAGAAAGGGGGACACAGCATATAGGGATCTTCTTTCTTCTTTATATTTGCACTCATAAGTAATTCTATCATTAAGGAACATACTTATAAGAAATATTAACGAATAGATACAAGTTGAGAATCGAGGTCGAAGATGATACTACCAAGACAACTTTGACAGTTTTTGACAAATATGCAAAAGATATCTGATGGAGGTCCTTTCCAGGTCTCCGTCAAATGTTGTCTTCCGTTGATCTCGCGGTGGATTTTGGTGGTGATCTTCTGTTGCGTGTGGGTCTCAATGGGTTTTGGTGAAAGAGGTGGTATGAGGGGTTTGGCACCGAGTACCTGCAAAGAAGTCCCGGGATGGTTTGGTACCACCAAGGACCCTCCGACGATCAAGTTAGTAACGAGACCCGAGCAGAGTAACGGCTTAGTAGAGTCCAGAATGGCTTCCTTGACCCCTCTGTGATGGGGGTTTATATAGCGGCAGTAGCACGCAGCAGCAGGCGCGAGAATCTCGCCGGCAGTTATGCTCCCGACGTCACGCCCGCGCGGAGAGCGGATCGTCCATTAATGGGGATCGTGATGGCGTGGAACGTGGGATATTGCTGGCGGAGAATCTGCGCATGGCGAGATTTGCGGAGCAGCGGTTACGCCCGTGAACGGTGAAGTTGGTTGGAGGACCGAGGAAGACGTCCTCGGCTAGGGAGCTCGGGGGCGAGCGAGAAGGCCGAGGAGTCATGGTCTTGTGGCAGCTCGGGACGAGCTGAGGGGTCGAGGAAACCAATACGCAGGGGCCCCGAAGAGGGCCAGCTTGTGCTTGTAGGTCGGGTAAAGGGTGGCCCGGTCGGCCCCTGTGGGCCCTTTCTTCTGAGTCTTGGGACACGTCATCTGCCACGTGTCCTGATCTTGGAGATCGCCAATATTGAACATCATCATTAGCCCTCCACTCTTGTCCCGACCGGCTAGCGGATCGGGTCAGGAGTGGACCGCCGGGCCTCCCGATGTGAGCTCCTTTCTAGGGCTTTGTCGGGATGAGTTCTCGGGCTGTCAGTTGTCTTTTCCGCTAGCGAATCAGGGCGAGATCTCTGCATTTAAGGAAGGTGCGCCGGTTCGTGCACTCTGCAACTGAAGCGACGGTCCACGCGTCAAGCGTTGGTTGGCTGACGCGACGTATGCAGGCCCGCGGCGTTTGATGGGACGCGGTCCAGCGCAGGATCGACACGTGGAGCGATTGGTGCTACTGGGCACGAGGAGTCGTTTCGGCGGGAGATGACGTGCGCCGTTGGATGAGACCATTTACAGCAATAAACAGGGGTGAGGTCCGCCCTTGGGCCCTCACTCCCTCATATTTCCCTCTCTTAAGTCTTGGTTGCTCGGCGCTCGTCTCCTTTCTCCCGCTTTTGGCTCCCGAAGATTCCCTTTTCCAAGATTAGATGTCTTCCTTTGTAGAGTCAGTAGATGTTGTAGGATAGGTTCTAGGGTTCCTTTAGTTGTGTCTGAGTCCCCCTGGAGAGCAGGGGTCGGATCCTCTCCCGGGGATCGTGAGGCGGGGGCAGCCTCCAGGGAGGCGGCGGCAGATGCGGCCCCTGGCTCCTCGTGCTGGGTGAGGCATGAGGACGAGCTCGCCAATGCTCGGGCTTGCTTCCACATCCCCCGCGCTACACGCTCCGACTGGCCAAGGAGGGAGAGAGGGCAGATCAAGTACGGGGCAGGAAAATTGCCCTGTACTTGGAAGCTTTTAGGGCGGAATGCGCCTTCCCTTCTCTCCCGAGGTCGTCGTTGTGCTGAATTTTTTCGGTTTGGCCCCCGGCCAGTTAGTGCCGGAGTCGTGGAGGATCCTCCTCGGGTTCTTGATCCGTCTGAAGTTACAGGCGGTTCCCTTCAGTCTTTCCCTTCTCGATTCTTCTCTCGTCTTCAAAAGTCACCCCGGTAGTCGAGCGGGCGACCCTAGATGGGTTTATCTCTCTTTCAGGAAGCGGCCGGGGGGCGCTGCCGGGACCGAAGTCGTGGCCTTGCCCTCTTCTATTCATGATTGGAAAAAGAAATTTTTCTTCGTTTCCCTTCCTGAGGGCGAGGACTGGCCTGTGCCTACCAAGTGGTCGAGAGAGAAATGTTTGCCGGGGAACCAGTCCGATGACCCCACCGCTGTGAGAGTGGCGTCATGGGAGCCCATCCCCCGACCTGACGTGCTGCTGTCTGAGAGAGTCCTGAGCTGGGCCGGGCTTAACCCCGTCGAGTTCGTCGGTAAGTTAGGCTTGCTTCTTTGGCTTGTGTTTTGCTCGTGTCGCTGATTCGTTGGGTATTTGTTTTGTGCAGGATCCATGAACTTCGACTCGCTTAAAGCCTCCATGCGCCAGCCGAGGAAGGCTACGAAGGCTGGGAGCACCTGCTCTTCTCGCGCGAAACCTGCCCCGGCTCCTACTGCTCCGGTGGTGGTGCCCCGCGAGCGCTCGGGGGCGGATCCAGCCCCGGGTCCCAGCAGAGTGTCGGGCCGAAAGCGGGCCCTGATTCTGGAGGACCCGGTCTCGAAGGAGGAGACCGGCTCTCCCTCGGAGATGCTCAAGAGGGGCTCTCGGGGAACTTCCCGGGGCCGGTCCTCGCCGACCGTGGTGAAGGAAGAGGACCTCCGGTTTGCGGTGCCATCGGGGCTGTCCGTTGAGGATAGCCTTCTACACGAGATAGAGACCTCGGCAGGGGGTAGAGTCCCCGAGGGGACCTTCAGGGCTCAGCTGGCGTCCATCGCCCAGGAGTCCATGCAGGTAAGTTTTTTGGTTCATTGTGAGATTCAGTGCCTCCTTCATCTTTTTGATCTTTTCCGTGTCTCCCAGGTTCTCCAGCACGTGGCCCTCGCCCTGCGCATGGAAGCCGAGGTGGTAGCCCCAGCGCTGGAGGCTGCGGGTCGGCTCGCCTCGCTGCGAGAGAGCTCCAGGTGGGAGCTGGAGGCGATGACGGCGAGGGTCGCTGCTTTGGAAGGCGAGGTGGAGGCCGGGAAACGGGAGGTAGCCCGGCACTGCGAGGCCGCCGTGATTGCCGAGGTCAAGCTCGAGGACGCCCAGGTGCTCGCCGGCAACCTGAAGAGGACGGTGAAGACCCTCCGAAAGGAGCTGTGGGCTGTGGCCGAGGCAGCCAAGTCGGTTGAATCGAGGGCGGTGGAGGGCTATAAGAAGTCGAGGGACTTCTATGACGACTTGGCTGTGGCTACGACCCATATTTGGCATGACACCCTGGATGCCGTTAAGGCCCGGATGCCGGAGTTTGCCGTTGGAGATCTCCGGGCCGAGTTCCCCCTCGTGGACGCTGATGAGCAGGGGGAAGAGGTCCCTGCTGAGGAAGCCGCCGAGGACCCCGCGCATCACGTGGTGGAAGTCGAGGACCTCGAGGCCGTTCCTGGCCCCGAGGTGTAGAGCCCCGTCTTCTTCCTTTTATTTTGTTTTTGAAATTTTGTAAGGCTGGGGAGCCCTAAAAAATACCCTTTGTAAAGCTTTTGTCTTGGGTAGTAATAAAAATTTTCTTTGGCTTCATCGAATCGTGCTCTACCATCTGTTTGTGAAGAATGCTTGTAGGATATCTCTGCTTGCACCGTTGTGTTTTCATGCCAAGTTTGCCGCTTGTCTAGCAATCGCCCGTCGGGTTGATTTCGATCACTCGCCGACGAGCATGCCAAGCGCCCCATGGGCCCTGAGGTCGAGGGGAGATTGTTTTGACCTGGATAGATCTGATACCCCTCACTGGGGTCTCGGGTCCTCTGCGGGTGACGGGCAAAGCGCTGTTCACCGTACTTGAGCCGAGCGTGAGTGGGAGCCTGCTCGGTGGCTCTATGGGGGTGCCATCTTTTGACCTCTGTCAACGTGAGCATCGACCACCAGCCGGAGGTGACTGAGCAGGGTAGCTGCTCAGTTGCCTCTTGCGAGGGCTTTCTGATCCCTGGCGTTGCGGTAGGGAAGCTACCCGCCAGGGACAACTGATCAGGGTGCTGCTCGGTTGCCTCTTGCGAGGGCTTCGACCCTTAGGATTGGAGGGGCTGTAAGAAGCCCACTAAGGATGACCGGGTAGTGAAGCTGCGTGGTTGCCTCCTGGCGAGGGCTTTGATCCCTGTCGGTTGTGGTAGGAAGCTACCAGCCGGGGATAGCCGAGCAAGGACTCGGCTACCTCTGGGAGGACTTTGGTCCTTAGTGCTGGAGGGCTGTAAGAAGCCCACTAAGGATGACCGGGCAGTAAGGCTGCGCGGTTGCCTCTTGGCGAGGGTTTTGACCTCTGGCGTCGTGGGTAGTCAACTACCAGCCAAAGTTGACCGAGCAGGGTAGCTGCTCGGTTGCCTCTTGCAAGGGCTTTGACCCTTCAGGAGGGTTACTGTCCAGTGCCTCTTGGCGAGAACTTTGATCCCTGTCGGTTCTGGTAGGAAGCTACCAGCCGGGGATAGCCGAGCAAGGACTCAACTGCCTCTGGGAGGACTTTGGTCCTTAGCGCGGGAGGGGCTGTAGAAGCCTACCAAGGATCCTTTGTCGGGCAAGGTTACTGCCCGGTGCCTCTTGGCGAGGGCTTTTGTCCTGAAGGATAGCCGAGATGTTAGTTATATGTATGCCCTAGAGGCTATTACTGTACATACGATGTATATTGTAGTGGATGCTTGGACATATATAGGGAGGACTTTCTTGCTCGACATGATAGTACGCTATCTGGTTGCTCTTTATTTTAACATGTACTATGATAATCTCTATGTTACATGTTGATAAAGCCCTTAGGATATGTACTCGACTACTGGGACTATGATGAGATCATACTAGTGGGTCCACGGTAGTCGACGAGTACATCCTATAACTGTTCCTAGTCGAGAGTGTATCGAGATAGGGCATCGATACACCAGAGTAGACTAGCGTATACACATCTTGACCCATATGATGGGCGATGGATGATCCCATATCTATCGGTGTTTGACATCAAGGATGGTGTACGGGTGCTCAGTAGAGACTGGGTACACTGGACGGACTCGCCGGGAACTCCCAGATGGTATTATATCTCACGTCAGATGGCAGTTCTCTGGTAACACTGATACAGGTTAGTCTGTAGACCCGAGATCGTCATAGAGTCTTGTGTGATTCCCACTGTGCTTTGATTTCCATCATACCACGTCTAAGAGGGAGTGCAAAAAGGTGGCTTTTGGGTACAGTCCCGAATCACATGGAGGCAATGAGCGATAGGAGGGGATTCGTCTCTCCCGGTATAGGGAGTTGATGTTGCGCTGTGTTCGATTGGCTATAACTGGAAATCCCTGGTCAGGATTGCTGAGATTTACTGGTAAGTGTTATCACTAGTTTCTCGAACTGTTATAGACCTCATATCGACACGACTTATTAAGCTACTGGGGTCTGACGTTTTCTACCCCTAGGCGAGATATGCGACATATTAGACGAAAAGACCGGACTGTACGGGAGTGTTACTGACTGGATTCACAGGAGAATGTATAGGCTTGCTTGTTGATCTTCTGATCGCTCAATACCTGGGTGGCTGTTACGTTTAGCTGACCGTTTGCAGCTTGTGGGTGTTTGATATGATCATCACCTACTGCCGGCGTATTGACGATTCTTTAGAGTCCTACACAGAGGTTTCTTGACTCAGGCAAAACGGAGTAGGAGCACATATATGATATGTGCGGGACCGAGAAAAATACGTGTATGTGATATCGTATTAGATTCTCGCGATATGAGATATCAGCCGGGTATATGTGATATAGCCGGGTTATCGGATCAAGTGTTGATTCGATGAACTGATACAGATTATACTAGTCGGTTATTTGTGAAATAGCCGGATTATCGGATCAAGTGTTGATTTGATAATTTAATGTATAATTATATATTTGATATATTAAATTACATTAACTAATATAAGCTCACTAATTGATTCTTTTTCTCACTCGGGTAATACATTGATATATATGCGATATATGTTAATTGTATTATTTTATTTTGTTACAATAAATATTGTATATGTGATATATAATATTGTAACATGTTATGGTTATAAATGCAACATGATTAGTGGAGATTAAACATGGTTAGGGTTTTGATTTGGGTTAATTTTTCTAGAAGTTTCTAGAAGCTTTTGTTTTGTTTCTTGCAAAGATATTATGTGTTGATATTTTGCAAGATATTTGTTTAACCCAACCCAACCCTTTAACCATGGTTCAATCTCTACAAGGGTTAAGTTTACTTACTTAACCCATGGTTGCATTTCTAACCTCACTAGACTTTTATTATTCATCACAAAAGGTTTTGGATATTCTTCTTCTTCTTCCTTGATGAAAAGCTTTCTAGCTTTTTCATTAGTGATGAAAATGAGTGAGATTAAGAAAACAAATGAAAGCTAAATTCCTACTTCATCATCCTAATCTATCCTAGCCATTTAGATTAGGGTGTTCACTTCATTAGTGAGTGAGAGCTTGAGTTAAAGTTTCTTCAACGTAGATCATCTTTGTTATCGAAGATCGGAAGCAAGCTTGCATCTTTCTTTTGTGGAGCCTCTCTAGAGTCCGGATTCTCGATAATCACAGTGAAGGGACCTCAACACGGAGCTTATGAAGCGAAGGACTGGACTACAAAGGTTGTAATCCCAAACTCTTAGAAGTAAAGTTGTTTACTTGCTATATGTTTTCGCCTAAGCTCTAGTCCAAGATCTTGGTTAGGGTTGTTCGGCACGTCTAAATTTTAAATCGTGCATGGTTGATATCTTATAGACCCTTATGAGTGTGCCTAGTAACCCTACAGTGGTATCAGAGCCAAGCTAGAGTTTTAGGCGAAGTCTAGACGAAGTTTAAAGTCCGATCGAACCCCGAAACCCTGGTTTTTACCCCTCTCTGGAAATTTTCTAAAAATGCGATTTTTTCTGTATTAAAAATACTCAGAAAATTAAGCAGGGAATTATAAGGAATACTGTGAAAAACGAGCCATCAATTTGCTTAAAGCGCCGCGGAACCGCGGCAAGACCAAGCCTTGCGCGGCGGTTCCGCGGCCGAACAGTAGAATTAGGGTTTGGTATTTGCACAGTAACATCCGTATGTATTTCCTGATGCTTCTAGGAATTTTTGATATCACTCAAGAGTTGAGTTTTCTAGAGATCTTTTGTATTCGTTGATTCGATCGGAAAGTTTAACTTCGTTTAAGTTTTTTCCGGGTAATTTTAGAACGTGTTAAAAAGTTCGAACGGATATCAATAACTCACTTTTTCCCCTGCCGGAAAATTTCCAAGTGTTGGATTTTTTCCTTAATTAAAAAACATTCATAGTCGTGCAAGTAACGCGGTGGACCCTCTAGAAGAACACAAACCTTAACTCGATTATGTGACCGTCTGAACCGCCTCTAAACCTTAGGATTTGGGGCAGTACGGCGTTGCCACATGTGAGGCGTTGGTTTGACCCTTCTACGGCTGGACCATTGGTACTGTGGCATGTGATGGATACTTTTTGATCTCCGCTCAAGTGTTGAGCTATTTGGGAAATCTTGAGTGTTTGTTTATTCGATCGGAAAGTTTAACATTGTATATTTATCTGGAATATGATACAATATTTGGAATCCATAAGCAGTTATAAGATAACTAATTTGAATCTTATAAATCTAGAATTTTAGTCTCATTTGATCGGTTGCAACGGGATTTTGATGCGATCAAAAGTCCGTCGCAATCACGTAGCGTACGCGGATACTCGCCGGGTAAACTTAATAGATAGCCACGTCCCATAGCCCCGACCAAGTGATTGTAGGAGAACCCCGTCGCCAAAAGCATCCGTTCGGGTGCTCGCGGCAGCGGTGTTCCGCCTTAGTGCACTTCGTCGACGGCATCTGGGGGTGCGGCCGTCTACTAAAGTTTGCGACGAGCATTCGATCAGTATGTCGGGAATCTTGTTGAATTGCCCGACTCCATATTGAAAAGTGTTTTCGAGATCGAGACTAAAATGCGGGGTTTATAATTGGTAGGCATGCGATGTCTAAGGAATTCATTTGGTTAGGCACGAGATGTCTAAGGAGGTTGCGGATTCCAACTGTTGTAGTTTTACACTTACTTTTCTGCGACCGTAAGTGTAATATGCGGTGTATCGCCGGTTTCGTTGCTATACATCAACGACAATTTGGGTACGCATATTTACTTACGTTGATGATATGAGATATTATGTGTTGCTGTGATATGTTATATTGGATCGTCGTGTTCTGAATAGCCGGGGGTTTTATGTGAGATGAGAGTTTTTCTTTTTCATTCATGTAAAATTCATTTGTATGTAATATTCTTTTATTGGGGCACTTCCGGGCTGAGAATGATGTCACCATTGTATATTATTTACTTTTCCGCATTAGGATAAACCCAAGGCGTGGAGCACAAGTAACCGGGTTCTAGGGTCCAGTGGGAGACCATCTCGAGGAGTCGAGACCGGGTCTTCTAACTCTCGAATTGGCAGGGTTACTTGTCGCTCTCGTAGGGGTTTAGGGATGTGGGTTTGGCTATTCATCGTGATTGTGGAATCCGTGTTTTATACAGGCTCGCATAAAACACGGAAATCTTAGTATATCCAATATTTCATATGTTATCTTCTGCTGCAATGTTCTGTGATGAGATCATATTACTGCCTATGAATGTTTATATTATATATATGAGATATATGTTATATTGCTGATTTCGTTTCAAATGTGATGCTTGTGAAGCATAATAAAATGGGACTTCATTAATGAGATTAATGAAACTAAAAGAAACCTAAAGATATTGTAGAAACTTGTCTCAAAAACAGGTAGCTCTAGTTCTTGCTTTGCATAGCGGTGTTCCTTGTAGAATATCCAGCACCTTATTCGATAAGGAAAGAGCCGAGATCCCTTCACCAGGAGTGACCTCTTTAGCGAAACTAGCAGATGCTACAAACTCAGTTTTTCTTTTGATTGTTTTTATAGTTTTTGCTTTGCATAGTGATATTTGTGAAATATCCTGCACCTTATTCGATAAGGAAAGAGCCGAGATCCCTTCACCGGGAGTGACCTCTTTAGCAAAACTAGAAAAGGCCTCAAAAACATTCCATTAAAAAAATCACTCGATTCTACAACGATATAAAGTTCGTTATACAAAGGGTTTTCTTAAAAACCTGTCATAGCTCTCCGTCATTTCAGATAAGTAGTGTTTAGTATTCGTGCTGTGTTTGTTGACTTAGTCAAGGCGGGGTGTGCGGTAGCTGATTAGTGCTTATCTGCAAAGTATATGATGCGATTGGATTAGGGTAGTCGTGCGGCCTTGTTGACTTAGTTAAGGGTCGTGCGGGTGGGTTTAATTCAATCGGGAAATGACGGGTTGAACTTTACTTGCGGTCTATGGTTTGTTAACTTAGTCAAGATCATAGATCGCTCGGGGCAAAATATTATTAGGAATTTCAAGAGTTGAAATTTGCAATGAGATTGCATACCTTCTATGAAATAGTTGGATCCCGATACCCGCTGCGAGTAAGAGTTACTTCTGGGAGAGTTTTACACATTACAATTAGCCGATCAAGTAGGTGTCTAGAAAAGTGTCAACGGGGTTATGCCTCTGGGAAAACGAGGTTTATTTTAATTAGGTCCGTGCGAAAGCACGGGGAACCTCTCTCAAAGTACCGGCACTGGCCTGGCTGAAAGATTAGCGAACTTGTACGGTGTAATTAATCCCGGCTAGTCTTTCCTTTTAGGGTTTGAAGGAAGATTTGACTAAAACAGTGGGAGACATCCTGATTAGATATACTAATAACCAATCTAATTTTGTAAGAGCATACGCTGAGTGTTTTCTTCTATCTCTCTCCAGGTAGCGACCATGTCACGCCTTAATCAAGATAATAATATGGATGTATTGACTGAACCTGCTTGTTATACTTCGCTAAGAAACGTTGGTCCCGCTCCAATTTATAATTGTTATAAGACAGAGCAGGAAATAGGAGATTACCAGAATTCTCGTGCCGCCTAAATGAAGAAAGTGCATGTTGATGCATCATCTTCGGGTATGTTCATTACCGAGAACTGTTTCTCAGTATCCTTTACGTCCTGGGTATGAGATACCGGATCAGGATCCCGCAAATGTAATCTGTTATATGGGCTACAGATAGGTAGAGAACTGAGAACGGGTGATAAGTTTCAAGAGTTCGAAATGATGCAAGTGTTGCAGCCAAGTCTGTTGGCAGTTATCATCCTGTATTATCAGAATATATTGATTCTGAACGAATGTTATTAGATACCGAACCTGATATACAACATCATATCAGTCTCTTTATTAATAAAGAAACATATAATTTTGTATTGATGGATAATGTTTTGAACATTTCCTATATCAAGAGTTGATCGGTTCAGGCACGTTATCTAAAAGCATAGACGTTCTAAATCAAACCACAGTTCTTAAACGTACAGAACACACACAAGAGGAAGAGTTTAGAAATGAACGAATTCTTCTTGAGGTATTGTAGACTAGGTCATATCAATGCGACCCGACTAGCTAAGTTACATTTAGATGCATGTTTAAATTAGTTTGAATCAACATCTTGTGAAACTTGCTGGTCATGTCACAAAGATAAGATGACCTCAGCTCTATTTATTGGAAACAGAGAAAGAGTTAGATGAACTTTTGGGATTGATACATGATGATGTATGCAAGGTCCCCTGTCTACACATGCCAGGACCGGTTCTTTATACTTCATTATATTCACTGATTATCTCTCAAGATCCGGACATTTGTTCCTGTTGAAACACAAGTCTGGAACTTTTGAGAAATTCAATGAATAAAAGTCAGAAGTAGAGAACCAAAAACTGGGTATAAGTATTATATCCTTTGATGAGATCAAGGAGGAGAATACTTGAGCACGGAATTCCTGGACTATTCTAAAGGAGAATGAGATTCTCTCTCAGCATTACTCCTCCGAATACACCACAGCACGTCGGTGTATTGGGACAGAGCAATCACACCCTGTGTGATATGGTGTGCTCTATGATGAGTACTACTGAGTAGCCTATTTTCTTTTAGGGTGATGCACTTGAGAAGTTGCATATCTATTGAATAGGGTTCCAACTAAATCAGATGCCTACCACTCTATATGTGATATAGTATGGGAAGAGCCCATCTCTTAAGGAAGTTAAGATTTGGGGTTGTCTGGCCTAAGTCAAAAGCAAATCCGGACAAGCTCGAGGCAAGGTCAGTTCTGTGGATGTTTGTTGGATATCCCAAGCATTCGCAAGGGAATATCTTCTACCACACCGAGGAACAAAAGATGTTTTATTTCTCGGCATACCATTTTTTGTGAAAAAGGGAATTTCTTGTAAAGAAATTAGTGGTCATGAGGTAGAACTGGAAGGAGTTCCAGCTATACAAACTGCAACTGATGATTTGGTAAACCCGGAGGATTCAATAGTTTCCGACGAACCTCAGCCTCTCCGCCGATCTAGTAGAGTTCCTCATCCACCTGAGAGATACTTCGGTTTCTCTATGACAGTGGGAGCGATAATTGCATCATAAGATGATGACCCAACTAGTTTCGAGTAGGCCATCAGGAGTGGGGACTCCGTAAGAATGGCTGGATGCTTAGCGATCTGAGATGGAATCCTTATACACCAACAAAGTATGGACTTTGGTTGCTTTATCTGAAGGGTTAAATCCCTATCAGGAGCAAGTATATCTTGAGAAGATTACTTGGTGTATATGGAAAAGTTGAGACTTTCAAAGCTATGCTTAAGTCCATCCAGATCCTACTTGCCACTGCTACATACCATGACTACGATATCTGATGGTTGGGTGTCATGACTGCTTTTCTCAATGATGATTTGGAAGAGAGCGTCTATAAGTACACAGCCAGAGGGCTTCGTAGATAGTGGAAACAGCGGAAACATATGCAAGTTGTTTTATGTGATAAATCAGGCATCGCGGAGTTGGAACGTCTGTTTTGATGTGGCTGTCAAAGTGTTTGACTTCATCAAAATAGTAGATGAACCTTATATATACAAAAAGGTAGTAGAGAGTATGGTGGTGATCCTCGTAGAGTACGTGGATGACATACTCTTGATAGGGAAGGAGTTTCCTATACTACGCTTGGTCAATCTCCGCTTATCAGAAGGATTCTCCATATAAGATCAAAGTGATACCTCCTAAATCCTAAGTTTTATATCTATGAGATAGATCTAAATAGATGTTAGGATTCTCACTAGTAGTAGTGAGATGGTATCAATCGATCCTGGAGAGAATCACTGGAAAAGGTTCCAGGGTGATAAGGACGACTGAATGTCAGTCGCAGGCATTGTCTTTACCCTCAGTGGAGGGACGGTATGTTGGAAGAGTTCCAAGCTAGATACCGTGACTTACTAGACAATTAAAGGCAAGATAAATCATTACCAAGGATGCTACCAAAGAGGCAGTCTGGATATATATATGTTCATGAGATGAACTTCGTTCCAACCATTATGTAACAATGGAGTTATGGCTTTGGCCTAGGAACCCCCGTCCCA
Source organism: Agapanthus africanus (assembly GCA_030015575.1). Lineage (NCBI taxonomy): Eukaryota > Viridiplantae > Streptophyta > Magnoliopsida > Asparagales > Amaryllidaceae > Agapanthus > Agapanthus africanus. The sequence goes on from CM057349.1 coordinate 487,617,089, forward strand.
TCAGAAATCCAGATATAATTCTTAGGCAGTATTACCTGATCATGGAGATGGTTGATCTCCAGGGAGATCGAGGTTAGGAGAGTAGACATAGAGGACAACAGCGCGGATCCACTCACAAAGGCCTTTTTCCCAGTAGAGACTTTTATGAGATGGTTGAGTATGAGATACTTCAACCACAGCTAATTGTTGGGTATGCGATACCACAACAGATGGCCCTAGTGCAAGTGGGAGATTGTTAGTTATATTTATGCCCTAGAGGCCATTACTGTACATATATGTATATTGTAGTGGATGCTTGGACATATATAGGGAGGACTTTCTTGCTCGACATGATAGTACGCTATCTGGTTGCTCTTTATCTTAACATGTACTATGATAGTCTCTATGTTACATGTTGATAAAGCCCTTAGGATATGTACTCGACTACTGGGACTATGATGAGATCATACTAGTGGGGCCACGTGTAAGTGCACGGCGGCGCCCCGGTCGTCAATCCGACGGCCAAATGCGGAAACAGTGATAAACTTTAATTTTGCGAACTTAGCAAACCGGCACCACCGCGCACTAAACCCCGGATCGGGCCATTAAACTAGATCTAGCTAACAACAAGACGGGTTAGAGATATACCGAGTGATCCGAGTCCTCCGGTCTTCTCGTCGTCGTCCCGATCTCTCGCGGAATGTCCGGTCTCCATCTCCTCGCCGGAAGGGCACCACGTCGCCTGCATCTTTTACGGGCTCCCGCCTCTATACCGAGGCAACTCAGGCATGAAGCTGGCAAGTCGACATGCCCAAGATGTGCTGTAGGAAGTAGTGTTTTGTCTCTTTGGGGTTATGTTGCTTTGATGGAGGAATGAGGTTGTGAAATGAACTTCAAAGTGGAGCTAGAATTTTGTAGCATGAAAATGAGATGAACAAATTTTCCCTCATCCAAATGAAATGATCCTCTCTACCCTTCACAAAATGGCCGGCCACTTCTATATGAGGAATGGTGGTGGAGTGTGAACAAAATGCAAGAGGGAGGTAAGTGTAGGAAAAGAAAGAGGTGACCATAAACAAACATCAACCATACTTCTCACTTTAAACCCATACCCTCTCATTTAATCACAATTAATGCAAGAGAATCAAAATGATGGTGGAAAAGAAAAAATGCCATCATAATCAAAACATTTGCAAGAAACCCCTCCACAAAGTGTTATTTGCAAACTTGCAAATAACCCCTTCCATCGGAAAAGTCCGGCCGGGAAGGAACAAAGGAAAACCGGCCGGAACGGAATGCAAACTGGCAACTCCAGAAAACTGGTCCCGTAATAAATTACAGGAAAACCCCGATACTGTGCATACACACCCGCATCTGTATTCCGTCCGGATACAAATGCAAAGAGACAAAATCTACACTGTACTATACTAGGATTCGGCTTAAACCAAAGCCGGCTAGTAATATCCGTCCAATCCTGATCCGTGCAATACCGCACGTATCTGATCGAACCCTGCCATATATCCATATGGCCTCTAGTACAAAACCGTCCGATCCTGATCCGTGCAATACCGCACGTATCTGATCGGACCCTGCCATATCTCCATACGGCCTCTACAGCGTTCCGTCCGGAAGCTTGAGTAACTGAAAGTGTGGTGGACTCTAAAGACTCGTCAATACTATGGCTGTGGATTTAACCACTAGCACGTCAGAGGTATAAGCCAATACGTAACGGGCCACCAGCTATCGACCAAAAGGGACGTCGATGAGCGAGCTCATCCTGACACCCTACTGAGCCTGTCAGTGACAATATCCGTACAGTCCGGTCCGTTCGTCTATGAGCATCGCATGGCGGGCCTAGGGGGTTGGTAAAAGTCAGACCCCCAAAAGCGGTACAAGTCATGTCGGAGTGTAGCCCAGAACACCCTGAGATACTACTGGAATACCTACCAGTAAATCTCCTGCCTTGGCCAAGGACTTCGTGTAATGGCTCTCCTAGACACAGCGCGACCTCACCCCCAATACCGGGAGAGACGAACCCCCGAAGATCCGCTCACTGCCTCCATGTGGCTCGGGACTGTACCCAACTAAAACCTGTTTGCACGACTCCTTTGAGCCGTGGTAGGGTAGTAATCAAAGTACAGTGGGAACTCACATGAGACAAATGACGATCCCCAGGTCGATGAACTAACCTGTACACATGTCACCTGGGAACTGCTATCTGACGTCAGGTATAAGACCAACTAGTATGTTCCCTGCGAGTCCTGTCCGGTGTACTCATAACCCAATGAGCACCTGTATACATCTTAGGTGAACCAACTGACACCAGTGGCTTGTGAGACCGGCCACCGCCCCTCGTCGGGGTCTCGACTGTATACACTAGTCTACTCTGGAGAATCGATGCCCTGTCTCGAAACTCCCACGACTAGGGACCTTTTAAGGATGTGCTTATAGACTCCAGCTCTCAGTTATATGATCGCCCTCATACTGCTGGCAGTCAAGCAAGAATCCTAGGAGCTCTATCAACGTGCAATAGCGACCTGTCAGGTCACCTAAAGCAGTACACGATGATAAAGGTAAACCAGATAGCATACTATCATCTCGAGTAAGACTGTCCTACCGGGATAGGTCCTCCCTCAATCATTGCAATCACGTGCCTGTGATCCAATAATTGACTCTGAGGGCACTATCTCCAACAATCTCCCACTTGCACTCAAGGCTAATTATTGCGATGTCGCATACTCACAGCCCGTGTGATACCGAACACCCAACTCCTCTACTAGTCAGTCTCACAAATCCCGTTTGTGAAACTATTGCAGTCGAGGAATAGCCTCAGTGAGTGGATCCGCCTAGATGTTTCTTTCTATGTCTCTCTATATCTCAAGTTCGCGGAGAAAACCATCTCCCGAAATGAGCAATACCTGTCTTAGAATGTCTGGATGTCTGATGGGACCTAGTTCATAAATGAACTCCAAATCCAAACTTCTTCGACTGTATCGTCAACTGAACTTAATCAGTATCCTGCGCCATGCCACCCTCAGTATTGCCTTGGACAACCTGTCCAAAACACTGCCCCTCGTCAGAAGGAAAAACTATAACTCTGACAACCTCCTTGTCGTCCATGTCACCTTGGAAGCCTGGAATGATAACCGTCTCCTAAAGAAGGCAGCCGTTATCATATCCCTAGAACATTCACTTATGTTCTAAAACTGCTTCCGACTGTTCCTCCAGGATTGGATCAATATCAACTTATTGCATCTAGTGCAAGAACAACATCTGGTGTGGTACTTGACATCTCATGATTGACTCAATTGCCTAAGCAAGTGATCTGCCTATCATGCACATCCCTCTCTACTTTAGTCTATAAGACACCTTTAGAGAGGGTGACTCCATCACCTGCAGGTATACTACCGTGCCAGGAGTCAACCATTCTAAATACTCATAGCATGCTGTCTAAGTACCCTGATTGGGAAACCACCCAAATCTAGATCTAAAACCATAGATCTAGTAACCAGTGTGTCTGATATAACGTCCAAGTCCCTTGTGGAGAAACCACTGTGTGACGACCAAAGTATAACCGATCGTAGTATAGGAGTATTACTTCCTACTACCTTCTCAACAGATCCATCCCCTATTCTGATGACGTCAAACCTATGACTGTCACATCAGAAACAGATGATCTAACTCCGCTATATCTGCTTTAGTCTATAAATAGACATAAGCCTGATGTCCACCAATGCTTCCGCTGCTCCCACTGACTACGACAACCCTCTGGCAGAGTCATATAGACGTACACTTCTAAAGCTAGTTTAGAATGACGCTATACTCATCCTCCTGCCGGGTCTCGCAGTCTAGAACAACAACAATGGCAAGTGTGGGTAAACAAGAACTTCCTTGTCACCGTCCTTGAGGCTACCGGAGTACCTCTCGGGTGCCTGAAGTTACCCACCGTATCTGCGGAGTGGCCAATGGAATGTCAAATCAGATTGAATCTTTAGGTTCCTTATCAAATCTTCAGTAATCGTTTGCGGTTCTGGAATCACTTCCAGTTCTACCATACTCCCACTACTGTTTTTGAAAAAATCCATTTTTAATAAAACTGTGGCGAGTCTAGAACAATACTTCTATTGATCTGCCAGATGGTAGAAAGTCAACCCTCGTCATAGCCTGGGTCAACCCACAAACAGCCATTACAGAAACGTGCCTTGAGTTATCCAGAGTCTGGTTTTAATCATAAGCCGGATAACTCCCCGTACCTTAACAATGTTAAGATATGAACTGTACTATATCCAATATAGAACCAGAGGCACTGATTTAATTGAACCAGATTCAAATCATGCAGCTATCTCCAGTGCATGTCAACTAAATGGAAGGAGGCCGATCAGCGTTACTCAACTTAGGAATGCTTCCAATTATGAGTAACCTGAAAGAGAAGCAATTTCTCTTTATCATTACTATCAACTGAATACCATACACAAGTATCTACATCTTCGATCACCTTGAAGAATCCCGATACTTGCTACACCTGGTTCTCTACTCTATTCAAATACCTATAACTCCTCAAAAGTTAGACCCTGTGTTTCTACGAAACACATGTCTAAGAACTAGAGAAGTTAAAAGTAAACAGAATATAGTATGAGGACCAACCCCTCTGTCCTAATGGACACTGGACAACATACAATACTCTGTATAAGTCCGCTGAGTCTAACAACTCTTTCACTGTGTGTCGTAGGTTGAAAACTGTACTTATGGTTAAGAAGAATTACACCGCTGTTTAATGCTCCTTACCTAACCATCCACTGATATAGGTAAATGTCATCGACATAATATCAAAAGGTATATCTCACTCTATGAAAATAGACGTACAGATATATCAATTTGAAATTGGTGCATAAAAGCGGATATTCAAAACCAAATATTTGCCGACCGGCAAACAGCCCAGATGATCTCCTCAAATATCACCGATTACAACGAATCCCGATATAATGAGGATGATTACCCTATTCCCAATAACTTACTCCCACTCACCATCTGTAAAACCATACAGATGTGAGAATCAAACCTGGTAAATACATACCCTGGAGCAAGTGTCCAATCGGGAAATCAGTTTTCTTTTAACAGTACACAGTTGAACTGAAATATTAAAATGTTTCGATGGGGTATCCTGGTATTCCTAGTAATGCCTCTACCATTATCCAGATTCACAACTATAACCGTATAATTCTTTGCCACCTCTCCAAATCCCTTTATATGTCTTTAGTCATTACCTTCTGCACACCCCTTTAGGCCAATTGGTTTTCTTCCTTCCCTACCGTTCGGCACCAGCCTATGGTTTGGAAGAAGACTATCCAATAAGCATAATGGGTGTACTGTCCTAGTCCTAGGAGCACTCGCAATGCGAGAGAAGGTGAAGATAAAAGACAACCGAATAAACATTATTCCTATTTCTCCTGGACCAGAATCCATCCCCGAACTGGAACAAGTTCCTTTCGAGTTCGTATATAACCATACGATGGAGTATCCAATAAACTGTGGATCTTCGTAGTGATACGGAGTGTCCTGGTGAAATACAAAGGTGATTTAGGATTGGCGAAGAAATACTTGGTTTGGTCGTGAATATCAGTCGCAATTTACTTTGCCCTCTTACTAATCCCTTGCTTTGTCTTAATCTTAATACCTTCTGCACACCATCGTTATGCTAATTGGTTTTCTTCATTCCCCACTGTTCGGCACCAGCCTAAAGTTTGGAAGAAGACTATCCAATTTGCGTAATAGGTGTACTATCTCCTAAACTAAGGAGTACTCGTATCTTGAGAGGAGGCAAAAAGGAAAAGACAACTGAATAATCCTATCCGTTTTCTCCAGAACCGGAAACCATCCTCGAATTCCTTCGAGTTCATATCTAACCATACGATGGCTTTGTCCAATGGAAGTGGACGTTCGCAGTAATACGGGGTGTCCTGGAGAAAAGGGTAAAAGTAGGAGTGGCAATGAGGTCTGCAACTCTGACAATCCAAAAGCCAGTGTTAAGAAGGTTCGGTCAACTTGGTCACTGAGTCATAGTCTAGGGTCGGATCAATGGTCGCTGCCAGAGAGAGAGAGAAAAGAAACACTCAGCGTGCACTCTAACCTAGATCAGAATGGTTACCAATTTTTCTAATCAGGAAACCTCCCACTGTACTTCAAATTCTCCTCCAAACCTGAAAGAAGAATTAGTCGGGGTCACCCGAGGAGTAAACCAACTCATCAGTGGGAATCGGGATCCAACTATCATCGCATGATAACGTGACGGAATCCGCTCACGGTATCACACTCCAGAAGGTATGCGCATATCTGGCAAGTTTCAGTTCTTTTGAAAACTCCCGATGTAAATTTTTACCCCATGCTCTTATGACCTTGACTTTGGCCAACAAATCATAAGTCACATGTCAAGTTCTACCCGTCATTCTCCAGGTTGATTTGAATCCACCCGTACATACCCTTGACTTTGGCCAACAAGGCAGTACGACTGTTCCAAACCAACGCATCTACCTATGCTGCATATGAATAACCAACAGCTACCAAACACTGTGCCTTGACTTTGGCCAACAAACACAGCTTGAATACTATTGACTACCCATATGAAACGACGGAGGGCTACGAATGGTTTCTGGCGAAAACCTTTAACGTAATGAACTTGATATCGTTGAAGGAACGGATAGCTTTTTAGAAAATATAGTGACGAAAACCTTTACTAAAGAGGTCACTCCCGGTGAAGGGATCTCAGCTCTTTCCCCGTAGAATGGGGTGCAGGATATTCCAAATGAATACCACGGTGCAAAGCAAAAGTAATCGGCTATAGTGAAGTTAATACCCTGACGCAAACTTCTGTCCAAGGGGTCACTCCCGGTGAAGGGATCTCGGCCCTTGCCTCGTCGACTGAGGAGCAGGATATTCCAAATGAATACCACGATGCAAAACAAAAGTGAACGTCCTTGCAATAACAGCTTTTTGAAAAGTGTTCCAACAACATCAGAATAGGTTTGTTTTAACTTGCATTGATCCGAATCAACGCAGTCCCATCAATTGATCACACCACAAAGAACGAAAATATACTGACGTACGTATATGCCATCCGCATTCGCCACTGGGTCCCGTCATCACCCGTTAGGTTAGCTAACTAACGGCAGAGCGGGGACTGGACTAGCGCGGATGAAAAACATATACAACATCTACTAATATATATACCAATATATTATATTTCGCTCAAGGCGTGAATAAAAAATGCAATATCACAGAAATGTACAGCATCACAGAACAATACAGATATCTGGGATCCCCGGGTTTCACAGAGCCACTACTGAAACCCGACGTTCCCCTGGTCGTGTGGATAGCCTGTGCAATGAAATCCTAGACCCCTACGGGCGCGGCAAGCACCCGCCAAAACCTGAAGCGAGGCAGCCCCTTTCAGCACCGTGAATGGACCACCCAGCACTTCACGGAATCCGGTAACTTGGGCACCCCTCCTGGGTCAACCTGTACCCCCTACGAGTGCGGCGAATAGCCCGCCAATTCCAGACTGAAGCCCCCTCCGTCTCAATGCCCTGAGATGCGGGCCCGTTGCCCTCTAGAACCCGGCTATCCGTGCACCCCTCCACGGGGTAACCCTAGTACAGAAAGTAAAATATACATACAACGGATACATCGACCGCAACCAGGTCGTGCCCCAAAATAATAATACAAACGGGCAGTGACGGCAGTCCACATGTCGGACGCTCGCCCCGCAATATCAAATGTACATAATACAACAGAAACTGTACTAGCATTGCATCCAGGCTATCCCCCACGACCGATCCGCAACAACACAGCAAAACACAGAACATCAACGTGAAAGTCACGTTCGCAAATCCGTCTAACCGGGCTATAGCAGTTAGACCGGATTTACCGATCGAGTGACATTCACGGTCGCAGATATAATGTAAATACTGTGAAATAATGTGTTTAAAATATCCGATCGATCAAAAATTAACAAGTGGGCCCCCAAGCAGTACTGTAGCACTCACAGAAAATCTGGGCCCAAAATTAATATTCCAAAACCCCTAAAATAAGCCCAGAAGCCCACTGGAGAAATTGGACACAGTGAGGACACCAATGTGCGGCGGAACCGCGGCCCAAGGAGGGGTTTGGCCGCGGTTCCGCGCTTCAATTGTCGACTGACTGTGTCGAATTTTTCCAGTAGTCTTAGAATTTCCAGTACATCAGTTTTCTACAACCTGAAAAAATTTTCGAGACCAAAAAATTTCAACAGAAAACTGATGTGAACAAAAATACAAGTTTTGGAATTTTGGTCGATCGGAAATGTAAAACACATCAAACGAAGCTAGACGAAGTTAATGGCGAGGCTCTGATACCACTGTAAGTGCACGGCGGCGCCCCGGTCGTCAATCCGACGGCCAAATGCGGAAACAGTGATAAACTTTAATTTTGCGAACTTAGCAAACCGGCACCACCGCGCACTAAACCCCGGATCGGGCCATTAAACTAGATCTAGCTAACAACAAGACGGGTTAGAGATATACCGAGTGATCCGAGTCCTCCGGTCTTTTCGTCGTCGTCCCGATCTCTCGCGGAATGTCCGGTCTCCATCTCCTCGCCGGAAGGGCACCACGTCGCCTGCATCTTTTACGGGCTCCCGCCTCTATACCGAGGCAACTCAGGCATGAAGCTGGCAAGTCGACATGCCCAAGATGTGCTGTAGGAAGTAGTGTTTTGTCTCTTTGGGGTTATGTTGCTTTGATGGAGGAATGAGGTTGTGAAATGAACTTCAAAGTGGAGCTAGAATTTTGTAGCATGAAAATGAGATGAACAAATTTTCCCTCATCCAAATGAAATGATCCTCTCTACCCTTCACAAAATGGCCGGCCACTTCTATATGAGGAATGGTGGTGGAGTGTGAACAAAATGCAAGAGGGAGGTAAGTGTAGGAAAAGAAAGAGGTGACCATAAACAAACATCAACCATACTTCTCACTTTAAACCCATACCCTCTCATTTAATCACAATTAATGCAAGAGAATCAAAATGATGGTGGAAAAGAAAAAATGCCATCATAATCAAAACATTTGCAAGAAACCCCTCCACAAAGTGTTATTTGCAAACTTGCAAATAACCCCTTCCATCGGAAAAGTCCGGCCGGGAAGGAACAAAGGAAAACCGGCCGGAACGGAATGCAAACTGGCAACTCCAGAAAACTGGTCCCGTAATAAATTACAGGAAAACCCCGATACTGTGCATACACACCCGCATCTGTATTCCGTCCGGATACAAATGCAAAGAGACAAAATCTACACTGTACTATACTAGGATCCGGCTTAAACCAAAGCCGGCTAGTAATATCCGTCCGATCCTGATCCGTGCAATACTGCACGTATCTGATCGAACCCTGCCATATATCCATACGGCCTCTAGTACAAAACCGTCCGATCCTGATCCGTGCAATACCGCACGTATCTGATCGGACCCTGCCATATCTCCATACGGCCTCTACAGCGTTTCGCCCGAAAGCTTGAGTAACTGAAAGTGTGGTGGACTCTAAAGACTCGTCAATACTATGGCTGTGGATTTAACCACTAGCACGTCAGAGGTATAAGCCAATACGTAACGGGCCACCAGCTATCGACCAAAAGGGACGTCGATGAGCGAGCTCATCCTGACACCCTACTGAGCCTGTCAGTGACAATATCCGTACAGTCCGGTCCGTTCTTATGCTCGTGTGTTTATAGGTAGGTGCTTTTAATCCGTGTTTGTTGCATATTTACATAGTACAGGTTTCCAGTCCAAATATTGCAAATCAAGGCAAAATCTCCACAGTTACGCCAAAAGCAGAACATCTGTTGACAGCAGATAAAAGCCGGGTTCCGGTCATCCATATCCGTCCAGTGCCGAGTACCAGTTCCTGAGACAAGACATATGACAGTGGTCATTCGTGTCTGGGACAAGCACAGAGCACGAGGGGGGCAGCACAAGAATCAATGGGTGCGCGGAGCTCGAGAGAGATAGAAGTCAAAAGTGAAGAAAGGATAGCGATCTTGGACTAAGAATTCTGAAGATATTCTGGAAATATTATCAGAAAATATATGTACCAGACAACAGGGGACAGCAGACCAGGGACCTACAGAAAAGCCCATGCCCTGAACCCTCTATAGTGCGGCGGATCCGCGGCCAATAGGGGGTATTGGCGGCGGATCCGCGGCCGTACTGGGCCTTCAGTGTGTCATTTTTCATGGGTAGTTGGGTCTTTTCACATGGGTTCAGAATGTTGCCCTAGAATTTCTGTTACCTGCCTATAAATACTCCAGAATTGAGCTAAGCCAAGGGTCCAATTCCAAGTTCATTCTTTTGTTCCTCTTTTTGTTAGGATTTAGTCTTTTTCTTCTTCTTCTTCATTTCTTTTTCCATGAAAATTGTAGTGAGAGCTTTTTGAGTGGGAGATCAATGAAGATGAGGGCTTTTTGTATCATTCTCTTTTGTTTCTTCTTCCCCTTGAGATTCTTGCTTTCTCTTGATCATTCAACCTCTTCATTGAGCTTGAATGGTTAAGGGTTAGTTATTAATCTCAAGGGTCGTATTTTCTTATGGAATTAGCGCTTCATTTCACATGCGTTCTCTACCCTTCTCTTGATCTTGCAACCTCTTGATTGAGCTTGCAAGTTTAAGGGTTGGCTATTGATCACATGCTTGTCTTGAGTTCTAGTTTCTTGTTCTTTTTATCGCTTTTTATTACTTGCTTATTATTTTCTTGTCTTTAATTACTTGCAATTTATTACCATGCACTTTAATTACTTGCTTGTAATCTTTTCTTTTCTTTTCGTTGTTCTTTTTGTTCTCTCTTTTTGGTTCTTTTTGTGAATGAATGTAATTATTATTGTTAAGAAGAAATACGATATTATAAGTTAACGTTTCTTTGCTCATTTCCTTTTCCCGTTATTTTCTATTGAACTCCGCCCAAACCATACGCAAGCGCTCCGTTAGGCACCCTACCCTGACAAGGTAACGGTGATTCCTAACCACGACCGGTTGCGTTCGGTTTGGCCGGAGGCGAAAGCAAGAGACAAGAACGGAAGGACAAGGGTAAATAAGCCGTATTCCACGAATACCGCGCTTAAATCCCCTAATCCACGTTGTTGCCGATTGCTCTAGCTTCAATTGGTCAAGACTCGGTTCAAAGGTTTTGAGTACGGATTTCTGAAGCTTACAATTTCGTATCTTTTTCTTAACAACTTTATACTTGCAAATATTACACATAGGATAGTCTCGAACAAACACATACTCATTCTTTATTGACTCGTCTAAGACAAGAAAGGACATACAACCTTCTCCCTGTGGATCGACCCGTGCTCAACCGGCTAGCTGCATAGCGACACCGTCTTGATTGCGGTTAACTTTAATTCTTTCAATCAAATGGCGCCGTTGCCGGGGAGACGGTAGCGTATTTTCTTTCTTGTTATTCGGGTTAATATTCTTTTTGTATATATTAAAAAAAATAATAATAATAATAATAAAAATAAATCTTTTTGTTGTTTTTGATCATTTTTGTGGGCAAGAGTGCAGATTTTTGCAAATTTGCAAACTGCGATTGTGGGGAGCAAAGTGTACATTCAAGGCTAAGGTGATTGCAAAGTACAGTGCCAAAGATCCGGGTAGTTTGACCCGCGCAAGCGAACTTTTCAAGCTTACCGGATTTGATTCAACGGGGGTTTCCTAACCCAAAATCTTAACGGTACGTATTTTTCTAACACCTTCTTCTCAAATCCGACGCATCCAATATACTATTCTTTGCAGGATTCTTTGCAAGTTCGCTAACAAACGCTAAAAATTGACTAACCCGTATTTGTTGCAGTGCCGCGCTTAAACTAAAAAACGATTTTTTTGATTCTTTATAGAATTTTTATTGAATTACGCATTGCATCAATTAATATGGACTTAAGGGCAAGCGAACCCTACAATATACGGTAAAGGATTTCATCACCTTTTCCGTGGCCGACAAATCACGAACTTGAGCATAACGTTTACCCGCACAAAATTTAAAAGAAACTAGACTTTAAGCCTTAAGGACTTCGCGCTCACTAGGAGAAGTTAACTGTGTTTAGAACCTTGCTTAACGGTATATTGTTTACGGGGTGTCTAGGAAAGTGTTAACGACGAAACCGCCAAAAGAGAAAGGGTTATTTAATTAAGGAACTTCGCGAAAGCGTTGGAAAACCTCCCCTTATCTCTACACTTACCTGGCCTCGTGATCAGTGTATCTTGAGCCCGTTTCTCGACACAGTTTTACTTCGACAATCAAGTTCTGGAGCAGGTCTAGTTGACCTAGGTGAACCCTAGAACGATTAGGTGTGTGGTATTTTTGTGTCGTGATTGTTTTTGTCCATATTCTTTTTGTGTGTATATTTCATTCTTCTGTTAATATATAAACTAAAAAAAAAAAATATCACATTCTTTTTCCCCTCCTTTTCTCTACCTTTCTTTCTCTCTCTTCATATCATGGGTACCCCACCTCGAAAAACTCTTGCCGAACTTTGGTACCCCCAACCAGACATTACTTCTTACGGTTCTTGCTTTGGCCGAACTTCGAACGATCCATCCATGCCAAAAATTTCATTGAGAGATCGGATAGACGCGTCGAGGACAAACAATTTGACTCCGCAATCAACTTCGTATCAACCATTTCAAACATTCACCCCTTTTTACGTTGATACCCCTTCTTCGAGTCATGTTGCAACTCCAAGACCTATGTCTATTGCAGAACGTATTGAACAATCTCGTAGCCGATCTTTCACTCCTGTCACCACTTCAAATTCTTGGGATCAACAATTTCATTCACCTTCTTATCCAAATGTTGATCCTACCCCTGTCCAACCATTCAATTCCTACCAGTCCTACCCTACTTTTTCACCTTCCCTAGACATTGTTTCTGAACCGCCATTTGGGAATTTTCAGTATCCAAACAACTTTGAATTTTTTACTGAAACCCCTTCACAACCAATGTCTAGTCTAGAACAGTCCTTGGAAGACTTTAGGGTAGCGTCAAGCCAACAGATGATGGATTTGAATGCGTCCATGGCCGCCCTCATACAACCTAGTGACCCGGTAGCTAGTTTTCAACTAGCTCCAAATTTTCCAATGTATGAAGAGGCGGTAGGACAGGATGTGAATTTGAGTGGAGAAAGTGAGCTGTATACCCTTCCAAATCGAACCTACCCGTCTCAAATTGAATCCCACAACTCCTGTGTTGAAAGTCTATCAAGTGTCCCAAATGAATTATCAGTTGAAGATAGAATGTTTAATGAGTTGTGCGACTTTGTAGTATTTGATTTGCCAAATTGTGAAGGGACCTTGCCAAGTGAAACCACACCCAATCCTTTTGACCTCTACACCTCCATCTTAGAACCTGAATTGATTGAAATCCATGCTTTTGATGAGGTGTCTGAGAAAATTGACTTTCACTTGATTAAGGATATTGACGCTGGGACTATTTTGGATGTCGAACCCGTAGATTTGACTGAGTTTTTCTCTCCAATTCATCATCCCGAGTCATTAAATGTTTTTCCCGAACAACATATGCGTCTGGACTTTGATGAAATATGCATGGATGAGCTTAACTTTGAGGAGAATTTTGAGGATATTTTTGAGGATGAAATAGTTCTAGATGATGAGTCGGATTTTCCAATTCATCCTGTTCCTTTCACTGACTGTGTACACCCTCCAGAACCCTTAACCGATACCCTTCCTCAACCACTTCCCTCCATCCTTTCCATCGTTCCGACCTTGCAAGAACCCGTACCATTTTCACTTCCTGTGTCTGGTTTACCGAGTTCGGCGTACCCATGGGTTCTTACGAATCTTGAGGGATTTGACCCAATCTCTCGCCGGGTTAATAGATTAGCACGATCGCTGTTCACACATCGCTCATCACAAATTGTGCTAATCTATTCACTCCATTTCCTCCCTCAAGTTCGTATTCCACTTCTTTTTCCCTTCCGCCATTCTTCTTCTCATATACCGAGACCGTATCCCGCTTCTCTCCGCATACGGTCTCGCGTATTCTCCATTTCTTTCCTCTTCACCTTCTTTCACCAGCCACTGCTTTATCACGATAAGATCTTTCAATGGTTGGTACTAACTTTTGGCCTATGTAAGGCCTTGTATAGCTTGATACTGTTCTTTCCCCCCTAAACCTGAACTTCAACGCCTAGCAGTGGAAACACTGTTTTACTTATGTTTGGGGGGAACACCTTTTTTGTATATATTTTTGGTTTTTCTTTTTGTATATAATTTGTTTTTAGGGGGAGCGCCGACAATTTTGACCCTCTTGGTGTAGCCTGACAGTGAGGGCACTGTCAAGTTTAAGTTTGGGGGTGTGCTCGGTAAGCTTTCTTCCTTCGCATTCATTTGTATATTTTGCATTTGCATACCTTATTAAAAAAACCCACAAAAATTAAAAATTTTCCAAAAAATATAAAAACTTTGTCGTCAAGTTAGCTAATAGGGTAACTTAGATCTTTATTCCGAAAGTTTAGTTGATATGATAGAAATAACTAAATTCTAGGCTTAGGGATTGAAAACCCTAAAAATAACCCTCATTCTGTCTAACCTTGGTAAGTATACGTCCTTACAGTTTTTTTGAGAAATTGGTAATCTTGAGTTCAGTTTTTGAGTTAAGTCAAGATAAAGGGAAAGTATTGAAGCTTTACCGGAGGATAAGTCTGAAAAATAGTTTCTTTTCTTGAGTTCAAATTTAGAAAGTATATACCCTACAAACTGCACTTACACGCACCTTGAAACTTGGGATAGTAGAGGATACCTAGAAATACTCTTGCCGGAAAGCCTAGTATGAAAGAAAAAACGGTATTTAAAGCTAAACACCAAAAGAGCATATAGAAAAATATATCCGGTCTTGAAAAATAAAAAGAAAAAGAAAAAGAAAAAGAAAAAAATAGAATAAAGTCAAGACCTGAAAACTGCTATTTACGCTTTAAAGTTCACACATTCAGTAATCGGCCGTTAGTGCCTCAAGAACCATTAATAGTCGCATGAAAGGTGTGTGAGCAACACCGTCCATCATTAAATAAAAAGAAGTAGTATTAGGTATTAAGGCAAGGGTATTATAGCTTGAATTGAATTCTTGAGTGTAGGGGTGCAAATATACACACACGTAGGGGTATACAATCGATGTTTGAATAAAAGATAGAAATAAAAAATAAGACTTGTGTTTTCTGTAAAGTTGATAAAAATCCCTGATTTGAGGCTGCACTTTAGAAGGAAAACTCAGGAGAACCAACATCTTTCTAAACTTTTTTGGAACGTATAGGACCTAAGGTTAAATAGATAGGAGGTGTGAAAAATAAGGGTTGGATATTTCTAACTTAGGATGATAGAATTTCTAACGTAAATACTAAACTGTAGGAATAGAATCGATGTTAACTTATGACACTAGCTTGACGGGATTTTGTGGGTAGTATCCGCTGAAAACCCTCAGGAGACAACACTCCTCCTACTAGGGACACCTAGAGGTTTAACGGCTTGTTGCACGCGCTCAGTGCAATCGCGTTCCCTGCGAAAGTGCGGTTAGGATTTTATTTTTGTGAATAATTGGTTTTGCTCGGGACGAGCAAAAGTTAAGTTTGGGGGTATTTGTTCATAACAGAATACTGCATTTTATACCGCCCATTCTTATGCTCGTGTGTTTATAGGTAGGTGCTTTTAATCCGTGTTTGTTGCATATTTACAGAGTACAGGTTTCCAGTCCAAATATTGCAAATCAAGGCAAAATCTCCACAGTTACGCCAAAAGCAGAACATCTGTTGACAGCAGATAAAAGCCGGGTTCCGGTCATCCATATCCGTCCAGTGCCGAGTACCAGTTCCTGAGACAAGACATATGACAGTGGTCATTCGTGTCTGGGATAAGCACAGAGCACGAGGGGGGCAGCACAAGAATCAATGGGTGCGCGGAGCTCGAGAGAGATAGAAGTCAAAAGTGAAGAAAGGATAGCGATCTTGGACTAAGAATTCTGAAGATATTCTGGAAATATTATCAGAAAATATATGTACCAGACAACAGGGGACAGCAGACCAGGGACCTACAGAAAAGCCCATGCCCTGAACCCTCTATAGTGCGGCGGATCCGCGGCCAATAGGGGGTATTGGCGGCGGATCCGCGGCCGTACTGGGCCTTCAGTGTGTCATTTTTCATGGGTAGTTGGGTCTTTTCACATGGGTTCAGAATGTTGCCCTAGAATTTCTGTTACCTGCCTATAAATACTCCAGAATTGAGCTAAGCCAAGGGTCCAATTCCAAGTTCATTCTTTTGTTCCTCTTTTTGTTAGGATTTAGTCTTTTTCTTCTTCTTCTTCATTTCTTTTTCCATGAAAATTGTAGTGAGAGCTTTTTGAGTGGGAGATCAATGAAGATGAGGGCTTTTTGTATCATTCTCTTTTGTTTCTTCTTCCCCTTGAGATTCTTGCTTTTTCTTGATCATTCAACCTCTTCATTGAGCTTGAATGGTTAAGGGTTAGTTATTAATCTCAAGGGTCGTATTTTCTTATGGAATTAGCGCTTCATTTCACATGCGTTCTCTACCCTTCCCTTGATCTTGCAACCTCTTGATTGAGCTTGCAAGTTTAAGGGTTGGCTATTGATCACATGCTTGTCTTGAGTTCTAGTTTCTTGTTCTTTTTATCGCTTTTTATTACTTGCTTATTATTTTCTTGTCTTTAATTACTTGCAATTTATTACCATGCACTTTAATTACTTGCTTGTAATCTTTTCTTTTCTTTTCGTTGTTCTTTTTGTTCTCTCTTTTTGGTTCTTTTTGTGAATGAATGTAATTATTATTGTTAAGAAGAAATACGATATTATAAGTTAACGTTTCTTTGCTCATTTCCTTTTCCCGTTATTTTCCATTGAACTCCGCCCAAACCATACGCAAGCGCTCCGTTAGGCACCCTACCCTGACAAGGTAACGGTGATTCCTAACCACGACCGGTTGCGTTCGGTTTGGCCGGAGGCGAAAGCAAGAGACAAGAACGGAAGGACAAGAGTAAATAAGCCGTATTCCACGAATACCGCGCTTAAATCCCCTAATCCACGTTGTTGCCGATTGCTCTAGCTTCAATTGGTCAAGACTTGGCTCAAAGGTTTTGAGTACGGATTTCTGTAGCTTACAAGTTCGTATCTTTTTCTTAACAACTTTATACTTGCAAATATTACACATAGGATAGTCTCGAACAAACACATACTCATTCTTTATTGAATCGTCTAAGACAAGAAAGGACATACAACCTTCTCCCTGTGGATCGACCCGTGCTCAACCGGCTAGCTGCATAGCGACACCGTCTTGATTGCGGTTAACTTTAATTCTTTCAATCAGCTGTGCCAACGCGAAGGAGCGTAATCACTCCTTGTACCTCAGACCAGATCTAAGCGCCGTGATGACGGCCTCGTCCCGGTGCTCAGGTACCTCGAGAAGGGCGTTGTAGAAACGGGTAATGTAGGCCTTGAAAGTTTCCTTGTCCCCACTCTTAACCGTGAAGAGGTAGTCGACCGTGCGCTTCTGTCGACGGTTCCCAACGAAATGGCCGAGGAATTGAGTAGCCAGCTTGTCGAAGGTCGAGATCGAGCGGGGCTCGAGCCTCCGGAACCAGTCCCGACCTGCGCGGATAAGGGTGGTCGGGAAGGCCCTGCACTGGGCGGCATCAAAGTGGTCCTGGAAGCTCATCCCCACGGTGAAAGCGTCCAAATGGTCATTCGGGTAGGTTTTCCCGTCGAACAGAAAGACCTTTGGGGGCTTGTTGCGCTAGGAGACGTGGACGGCGAGTAATTTCTCGGTGAACGGCTTTGTGAGCGAATCGGAGGCATACTTAGCCCTGTCGCTAGAGAGGTGAGTCTCCCGGCGCATGCCCTCGATTTTCTTCTCGAGGGCGTCGAGCCGACCGTGGTATCCCGAGGAATCGGCACCTCGGGATCCCTAGCCTTCGCTGTGGGTGGCCTGCGTCTGGGAGCGGCCCCGGTTCCTCTCGATGAGGTGCCTCAGATCCCTGGGCGAGGTGGCTCTTGAGCCGCCGAGGTGAACCCCTTATGTGCAGCCCCGCCGAGGGTGGTGGTGTCGACCATGCCTGTGGATAGGCAAGGTGACCGACATTTCCTCAGGGGATAAGGGTCGCGAAGAGGCTCAAGGCGAGGCGTTCTGGCGGCGGACCTTGGTGTGAAGCCGTGGGGCACCCAGCAGGCCTCGGGGGGTATCGGATCGAGGATCGGTGGTCAGGAGTCGCAGGCCGCTGGTGGTCAGCCGTCCAGACGGGGGCAGAGCCCTCTGGAGGCGGTGGAGCGGCGATCCGGGGCCCAGGCCCGGCCGCTTGGACGCGGACGAGCGTCTTCACGATGGACTGTAGCCGATCTATTCTGCTGGCGAGGGCGTTGATGATGGTCGCTGGAGGAGGCTCATCCACGCCTTCGATGAGGGGAGGGCGGCGGCTGGTGCCGGGATCTTCAGGATGGTTGCTCGCCATGCGGGCGGAGATCGGAAGGCAACTTTGTTTTTGTGGAGTTTGCTTTCCCACAGACAGCACCAGCTGATGGAGGTTCTTTTCAGGTCTCCGTCAGATATTGTCTTCCGTTGATCTTACGGTGGATTTTGGTGGTGATCTTCTGTTGCGTGTGGGTCTCAATGGGTTTTGGTGAAAGAGGTGGTATGAGGGGTTTGGCGCCGAGTACCTGCAAAAAAGTTCCGGGATGGTTTGGTACCACCAAGGACCCTCCGACGATCAAGCTAGTAACGAGATCCGAGCAGAGTAACGGCTTAGTAGAGTCCAGAATGGCTTCCTTGACTCCTCTGTGATGGGGGTTTATATAGCGGTGGTAGCACGCAGCAGCAGGCACGAGAATCTCGCCGGCATTTATGCTCCCGACGTCACGTCCGCGCGGAGAGCGGATCGCACATTAATGGGGATCGTGATGGGGTGGAACGTGGGATATTGCTGGCGGAGAATCTGTGCATGGCGAGATTTGCGGAGCGGCGGTTACGCCCGTGAGCGGTGAAGTTGGTCGGAGGACCGAGGAAAACGTCCTCGGCTGGGGAGCTCGGGGGCGAACGAGAAGGCCCAGGAGTCTTGGTCTTATGGCAGTCGGGACGAGCTGAGGAGCCGAGAAAGCCAATTCGCAGGGGGCCCCGAGAAGGGCCAGCTTGTGCTTGTAGGTCGGGTAAAGGGTGGCATGGTCGGTCCCTGTGGACCCTTTCTTCTGAGTCCTGGGACACGTCATCTGCCACGTGTCCTGATCTTGGAGATCGCCAATATTGAGCATCATCAATATCTTACTGTAATACCCAGCCTCCTTTATACCAATTTTGTGTCTTGTACTTTAGAATTCTATTTACTTTAATTATAATTTCATTTATTTTATTTAGAAAGTTAATTCTTCAAAACCCTATTTTTCTTTTACCTATAAAACCCAAACATATATTTCTTCAGCCTATTTTCCATTAATAAGCCCGGGACCTGTCCATTATTATTTCTTCCCTTCATTAAGATTTAAACCCAGCCCAACTCCCTTAATTCTTCTATTTGAAAGCTAAACTCTAAAACCCAACTCCATTTTTCCCCTTACCATTAAACCTTCCCTCAGCCCAATATTAGTTTAAATTTAAATTCAATTTCTTTCTGGCCCGAGCCCTTCAGCCCAGCCCACTGCTACTTTCTTTCTTCTTTCTTTAAATTTTCCTTTAGTTTTCTCGGCCTTTCCACACTAGCCTGGCCCGTTTCTTATTTTTCCTTTAATCTTTTTTTTTCTGGCCCGACTTAGCAGCCTCAGCCCATATCTCATTTTATATAACCCTTTAACTATTATTCTTATTCTTCAGCCCATCTCCTTTATTAATTATCCTTTGATTTCGCAGGCCCAAGCCCGCCAGCCCCTCTCCAAGCCCAACCCCCTACAGTGTCATCTCCCAACGGTAAATTCCTCATCTCCCGCGCGCGTTTCCCTTCGCCGACGCCTCCGCCCACGCTCTCGCGCCCACGTCTCTGCGACGTTACCCTCGCACTCCCCTCCCTAATCTCGTCGCTCGATCTCCCTCACACCCTCTCCACACTCTCTCTAATTTTCTCTCTTGCTCTCTCTCCATTCTTCCTCCTCTCGATCGCTCACAAATCCATAGCACCCCCTCGGGTCCCCGCCACCGCCGGCGAAGAGAACGACCACCAACAACCCACATGCGCCGAGCCGACTCCCTCCTCCTCACTGTCCCTCGTTCAACCTCCCTGCTCCCCCTCTCTTCCCCTGTTCCCGACCACTCCCTCTGTGTTCTCTCCCTCTCTCTTTTCTCTCTCTCTCTCTCCCAGTTCTCTCTCTCTCTCCCTCGTTCTCTCTGTCCCTCACTCTCTCGCTCTATCCCTCTCTCTCTGCCTTCCCCTCTCTCTCACTGTCTCTCTCACTCTCTATTTCTCTTTTCTCTCTAACTTCTCTCTCTCTGTGTCTCTCTCACCCCCCTCTAATCCCCCCTCTCTCTCTTTCTAACTCTAACTCTCTCTCTCCTTCTATCAACCGACCACCCCCACAGCATCGTCTGAGCTCGCAACCGTCACGGCCATTGCACAAGAGCCAAGCTTCACAGCCGAGCCCGACCACCAAACTGCGAGCCGTCGTGCCGAGACTCGTGTTCGAGCCAAGTCAGGTGCCGAGCCGCGCGTGTGTCGCGTGTTCGTGATGTCACAGCCACCGTACATCCCCGGGACGTCTCCAGGCAAGTTCTTACTTGCTACATGCTATGTATTACTAGTTTACAAATTAAAATCGTAGATATATCACATGTTTTGCCTTATGTAAATATTGCCACAAACTGTTCGATGCTTGTTCTCATAGAAAATCATTATCAAATTTGACGGAACTGGATATAATGCTTTGGCCCTTGCTGTGATGGATACCCTGCGCAAGTTTTGCTTGAAAATATGACCGTTCATGACTAAAACAACTACCCTCAAGTTTAACCGTAAAACTGGAATTTTCTTACATCTAAAATCGTTAAATTCACCATAAATCATATACATATTAGAATGGTGCGTTCGAGGGCTCAAATCGAAGCCGACTCGACAAACTTTAACCCTGTACTAGTTTCCAGACATTCCTGTACTTAAACCGTGATGAAAATTGGATCAGAGTGCGACTCTGGACTGCAGTCCAGAGCGACTCCAGTTATTGGTTACTGTTCCGTAATGGGTACCACAGGATTTACTTAACTCTTAGGTTGCGGAACTCTGCTGTTTATTGTAGATAAACCTGTTAGCTAGACAACATAATTGATTTCACACTGTTTCGTTACCATTTGTTATTTATTCTGTAATTTAAAAGATCGGGACGCATAGCAGTCCCAGCAGAATCAGAATTGACATATTAGGGTTAAACATTGTATATCTCCTGACGTACAGACGCGATTGAAGATCCTTTTGTTACGTTGAAAACCTTACTGAAAACCCTAGAATTCTTTCAACTGTAGCGTCGCTAAAATATGATCCCAACTGGGATTAAAATGCGTTGCGAAACGGACTTCTGATTCTGAAATTGGATTTCCAGCCGCGAGCGCTTAAAATGAAATGCTTATAACTAATGATCCTGCAACCCGATTGGCTTGAAACTAAATTCTATGGATGGACAACTGAACATACTAATTACTACCTGTTTATCATTTCGCCAAATTATATATGTATGTTTCATGATAAATCGTGCAAGTGAAAGAATGCTGTTTCATAATATCCTCATCATGTTTGTATACTTGTTCACGCATCACATCATACCCATATCATCGTATTGATAACCTAGTGACATCGTGCATTCACCCAGTGTTAGATTTTAGCGATGTTTGTGGCAAGTACGTCAGTGTTCGTGTATTCGTGATTAAGTGAAAGTGATGAGTACTTGTACACAATCAGTGACCTTATTGTTCTATTGCATCGTCGACATCTGTGGGATGCGTGTACGTGTGACTATAAGTGGTATGGGACACTTATGGAAGCGCTTGCACGGGTGTCACAGATAAGGCATCCGACACTGCCATTTATCTTAGGTATTAGTCGGGACGTGCTTGATGGAGGTCCTGCCTCCAGTTCTCGCGCAGACTTGTCACGGATCGATTAGTATTTAGGGTGATGGTTAGCGTTTGATGTAGACCACGGGGTGTGGGGTAGTTTAAGTGTGAGCTCAACAGAATCTCGGGAGTCCCATGCCGGCTTATATATTTAGGGAGTTATATGGAGATTTACAGGGTACGTGATATATACACCGTGATATTCTTGTTACATGTTGGGCCCGTGGTCCCTTGCCCTTGGGTTCTACCCTTGGGTGGAGGACACTCACGAGTGGTTGACTCTCACACTTGGACTGACGATAGGTTTAGTGACCTGTACAGTGAGACTTAGAGACTGATAGGGATACTGGCATTTTATTCATGATATACTGTGCGGCATACGTGACATATCGTTATACTGATTTACTGTTCCGCTGCATTGATTACTGCACATCCATATTCATTCCGTCATTGATTTACTGTTATTCATTTCCATTACCACTGTTAGAACTATCACTTGATTATATATATAATATTATTGCTATTGTATCGCTCTGACGACCTGAGTATGCATGCTCAGTGTGAGGAGAAGATCTAGCTTGGATCAGAACTAGACGTGCGTTACAGACTTCCTGACTTGCTACTCCGAGTTACTTTCGTTTGTTCCACTTCAGGTCAGTTTATACTATTGTATCTTTCAGCTACTGCATTTCTCATTACCTGCGCATCGTTTACTGTTTACCATGATAAACTAGAAGCCGAAGTGTGACTACGGCAGGACTTTTCCTTGACCGTAGGAGCATGGCTGGCCTTGTCTATACCTCGTATTCCGTATTTTGGGAAGCGGGACGTGACACTTACAAACGCAAGCAACAACTATCGAAGAAATGAAATATCAGGTCGATCCAATTTAATTCCTACCATTAAATTTCTCTTTATTGATATAATATGGCCCCCTCTCAATAAACTAACTGTTTTTAAAACTAATAGATTGGCGGCAACGCCAAAATACAAGACTACCTCAAAAACGTAATTGGCAGAAGAACATATAGATTTCAAGTGAAGGTTACTTCAGAGAATCATCATTTTGTTAGCAACAGTGGCTACACAACGAAGGCAATTGAATAGATTCCAAGAGCTTTTGGACATCTCCGTTTAGCTGGAAAAAAACGCTTCCAGCGACTGATTCAGAATCAAGTTCATCATCAGGTTCATCGTCCGGAACTGGCACAACTGAATGTAGTTCTTCGAGTGATAAGATAAGTCCTCCATCATCCTAGTTTATACTGAATGTTTGCTAATGTCACTGATGGAGCTCCTTTTCGGGCCTCCGTCAGATATTGTCTTCCGTTGATCTCGAGGTGAACTGGGTTGATTGTCCTTCGTTGCGTGTGGGTCTCAATGGGTTTTGAGAGGACAAAGTGGAATGAGGAGGCTGCCGCCGTGCACCTGCAAAGAAGTCCCGGGGTGGTTTGGTACCACCGAGGACCCTCCGACGCTCAAGTCAGTGACAAGATCAGAGCAGAGTAACGGCGTAAGTGTAAAGAATGGCTTACTTGACCCCTCTGTGATGGGGGCTTATATAGTAGCGGCAGCACGCAGCAACAGGCACGAGAATCTCGCCGGCAGTTACGCTCCCGACGTCACGCCCGCGTAATGAGCGGATCGCCCGTTAATGGGGATCGTGATGGCGTGGAATGTGGGATGTTGCCGGCGGAGAATCCGCACATGGCGAGATTTGCAGAGCGGCGGTTACACTTGTGAATGGTGGAGTCGGTCGGTCGGAGGGACCGAGGAAGATGGCCTCGGCGGGAGAGCTCGGGAACGAGCGGAAGAGCCGAGGTATCTTGGTCCTGTGGTAGCTCGGAGACGAGCTGAGAGGTCGAGGAGGCTAATTTGCAGGGGCTCCGAGGAGGGCCAGCTTGTGCTCGCGGGTCGGGTACAGGAGTGGCCTGGTTGGCCCCTGTGGGCCCTTTCTTATGAGTTCTGGGACACGTCACCTGCCACATGTCCTGATCTTGGAGGTTGCCAATATCGAGCATTATCATTAGCCCCCCACTCTTATCCCGACCAGCTGGCGGGTCGGGCCAAGAGTGGACTGCCGGGCCGCCCGGGAAGAGCTCCCTCCTAAGATTTCGTCAAGACGCGTCTCCGGGCTTTCAGCTGCCTTTCCTGCCAGTGAATCAGGGCGAAATCTCTGCGTTTAAGAAAGGTGTGCCGGTTTGGGCATCCTGTCACTAAAGCGACTGTCTGCGTGTCAAGCGTCGGTTGACCGACGCGACGTGTGCAAACCTGTGGCGTCTGATGGGGCGCGGTCCAGTGCGGGAACGACAAGTGGAGCAATCGGTCGTCGAGTTGACTTCGATTACCTGATGTCTTTGTCGGGGCTTCGGGTCCGCTGCATGTGATGGGCTCAGTAGCCTCGTTATGAGGGCTACAAACCTGCAGCGTCTGTTCGGCAGGAAGATGCCTGCTGGGGATGACCGAGTAGAGAAGCTGCTCGGTTGATCTTGGCGAGGGCCTTGACCCCTTGCGTTGCGAGTAGGGAAGCTACCGGCCAGGGATAGTCGAGTCTGGAAGGACTTTGATCATTGTCTTTGTTGGGTAGGAAGCTATCCGCCGGGATGCGCCGAATAGAAAGGGACTCGGCGGCCTCGCGAAGAGAGCTTCGGATCCTCAGCGTCTGATGGGCAGGAGGATGTCCGCTGGGATGCGCCGAGCAGGAAGGAACTCAGCAGCCTCACGATAAGGGCTTGAGATCCTCAACATCTGATGCGCAGAAGGATGCCCGCTGGGGATGCGCCGAGCAGGAAGGAGCTCGGCGGCCTCACGATGAGGGCTTCAGACCATCAGCGTCTGCTGGGCAGGAGGGTGCCCGCTGGGGATGCGCCGAGCAGGAAGGAATTCGGCGGCCTCGCGGTGGCTTTAGACCATCAGCGTCTGATGGGAAAGAGGATGCCCGCTGGGGATGCACCGAGCAGGAAGGAACTCGGCGGCCTCGCGACGAGGGCTTCAGACCATCAGCGTTTGATGGGCAGGAGGATACCCGCTGGGGATGCGCCGAGCAGGAAGGAACTCGGCGGCCTCGCGATGAGGGCTTCAGACCATCAGCGTCTGATAGGTAGGAGAATGCCCGCCGGGGATGCGCCGAGCAGGGTAGCTGTTCGGTGCTTCTTGGCGAGGGCTTTGATCCTTGACGCTGGAGGGGCCGTGAGAGACCCGCGAAGGATGGCCGAGCAGGGTAGCTGCTCGGTGACTCTCGGCGAGGGCTTTGATCCTTGATGCTGGAAGGGCCGCGAGAGGCCTGCGAAGGATGGCCGAGCAGGGTAGCTGCTCGGTGCCTCTCGGCGAGGGCTTTGATCCTTGACGCTGGAGGGGCCGTGAGAGGCCTGCGAAGGATGGCCGAGCAGGGTAGCTGCTCGGTGCCTCTTGGCGAGGGCTTTGATCCTTGACGCTGGAGGGGCCGTGAGAGGCCCGCGAAGGATGGCCGAGCAGAGTAGCTGCTCGGTGCCTCTCGGCGAGGGCTTTCCGATCCCTGGCGTTGCGGTAGGGATGCTACCCGCCAGGGACAGCCGAGCGAGGGATCCTCGTGCTCGACTGCCTCTGGGAGGACTTTCTGATCCCTGGCGTTGCGGTAGGGAAGCTACCCGCCAGGGATAGCCGAGCGAGGGTTCCTCAGGCTCGACTGCCTCTGGGAGGGCTTTCTGATCCTTCAGGACGGGGACCGAGCAAGGTTACTGCAGTGCCTTTTGGCGAGGACTTTGATCCCTGTCGGTTGTGGTAGGAAGCTACCAGCCGGGAATAACCGGGCAAGGACCCGACTGCCTCTGGGAGGACTTTGGTCCTTAGCGCGAGAAAAAACTATAGGGCTGTAAGAAGCCTACCAAGGACCCTTGGCCGGGTAGGGTTACTGCCCGGTGCCTCTTGACGAGGACTTTTGTCCTGAAGGATAGCCGAGTGAGGGAATCTTGGGCCTCGACTGCCTCTGGGAGGGCTTTTTTGATCCCCGGGTTGTGGCAGTGAAGCTGCCCGCTGGGGATAGCCGAGCGAGGGAACCTCGGGCTCGACTGCCTCTGGGAGGGCTTTTTGATCCCCAGCGTTGTGGCAGGGAAGCTGCCCTCTGGGGAAAGTCAAGCGAGGGAAGCTCGGGCTTGACTGCCTCTAGGAGGGCTTTTTGATCCCTAGCGTTGCGGCAGGGAAGCTGCCCGCTGAGGATAGCCGAGCGAGGAATCCTCGGGTTCGACTGCCTCTGGGAGGACTTTCTGATCCCTGGCGTTGCGGTAGGGAAGCTACCCGCCAAGGATAGCCGAGCGAGGGATCCTCGGGCTCGACTGCCTCTGTGAGGGCTTTCTGATCCCTGGCGTTGCGGTAGGGAAGCTACCCGCCAAGGATAGCCGAGCGAGGGATTCTCGGGCTCGACTGCCTCTGGGAGGACTTTCTGATCTCTGGCGTTGCGGTGGGGAAGCTACCCTCCAGGGATAGCCGAGCAGGGTAGCTGCTGGGCTGCCCTTAGTGAGGGCTTAGATCCTTGGGTGAGGTGGCCCTCGAGGCGCTGTGGCGAGCCCCCTCTGTGCGACCCCGTCAAGGGAGGGGGTGTCAGTCTATTCGGCCGGCAAGGGTGTTGATGACGGTCGCCGGAGGAGGTTCACCTGCGCATCCGATGAGGGGGAGGCGGCGGCTGGTATCTGGATCTTCAGGGTGATCGCTTGCCATGGGGATGGAGATCGGAAGGCCAACTTTGTTTTTTTTTGTGGAGTTTCGTTTCCCATAGACGGCGCCAACTGATGGAGCTCCTTTTCGGGCCTCCGTCAGATGTTGTCTTCCGTTGATCTCGAGGTGAACTGGGTTGATTGTCCTTCGTTGCGTGTGGGTCTCAATGGGTTTTGAGAGGACAAAGTTGGATGAGGAGGCTGCCGCCGTGCACCTGCAAAGAAGTCCAGGGGTGGTTTGGTACCACCGAGGACCCTCCGACGCTCAAATCAGTGACAAGATCCGAGCAGAGTAACGGCGTAAGTGTAAAGAATGGCTTACTTGACCTCTCTGTGATGGGGGCTTATATAGTAGCGGCAGCACGCAGCAACATGCACGAGAATCTCGCCGGCAGTTACGCTCCCGACGTCACGTCCGCGTAATGAGCGGATCGCCCGTTAATGGGGATCGTGATGGCGTGGAACGTGGGATGTTGCCGGCGGAGAATCCGCGCATGGCGAGATTTGCGGAGCGGCGGTTACACCTGTGAATGGTGGAGTTGGTCGGTCGGAGGGACCGAGGAAGATGGCCTCGGCGGGAGAGCTCGGGAACGAGCGGAAGAGCCGAGGCATCTTGGTCCTGTGGTAGCTCGGGGGCGAGCTGAGAGGCCGAGGAGGCTAATTTGCAGGGGCTCCGAAGAGGGCCAGCTTGCGCTCGCGGGTCGGGTACAGGGGTGGCCTGGTCGGCCCCTGTGGGCCCTTTCTTATGAGTTCTGGGACACGTCACCTGCCACGTGTCCTGATCTTGGAGGTTGCCAATATCGAGCATTATCACTCACACTACTTCCATTTTTTTTTGGTGTGTTGCTTATTTTGGCATAAAATAGAAACTTTCTTTTTTTGGGTGCACAAATTAAAGGAAGTCTCCATTCTCCAAGCCCTTCTATTATGTGCATACATATGTATTTGTGTGATCGCCCTGCTTATGACTCTAACTTTATTATATCAATGTATGGTTACCTTACCGTATGTATCAATATCTCTTTCTTTTTCTTGCCAATTTAATTAGATAATCCGCTTGCTCACATCTTACTCTTTTGACAATTTCACTTCTTCACTATAAATTTACTTTCTCTGTTTTTAAGATTTATTTTCTAATGTTCAGATTTGGTCAATGCAGAAAATTATTGTTCGTGTCTCTAAAATTTGTTCCCAGCTATTTGATTTCTTTGCCCAGACATTCTGAGACTTTTTATGACCCTCACGAGAATAATGAAGAAAAGAGGCCTAAGTTGGCTTTTTCGTTAGGCGGCGTCAAAAATATTTCCAACGATCGGCATCCATCGTCATCATGTGGATATACTAAATTTTATGTGATTCATCTTTTCACCGTTGAATTAACGATGTAAAAAGTTATATTGTCGGTAGACCGTTAATTTTGCATCCACTAAACCAACGATGAAAAACTGATGGAATTACATTAAATTTTGTGTATCCATTTACATGATAAAGATGAGGATGATGGATGCCGATCACTGAAAAAACCCATGGACGATAGTATTTTTTCGACGCCTTAGGAGGAAATTTTCTCTTATGGCACTTTTCCTTCATTATATATAAGAAAAGGGATATGAGGTGGCGGTCTCTTTTTCAAAATGGGGCCCTCATCTCAACCACACATTCTCCATATTTTTCATCGATCCAAACCAGCCATTTTGATGTACATATCATAAAACCCTTGCATACAAAAAATCTCAATATTTATAAACCTCCAACACATTCATCAAATGAATAGAAAAATTGTCAACTGTTTTATAGGTGTCACTGTTAGAAATATGTGTAAATAAAGGCAATCTGAAGGAAATAACTGGAACACAAACAAAAAAAATTCTTCATAGTTTGTAGATATGTGTAAATAAAGGCAATCTGAAGGAAATAACCGGAACAAAAAAAAAATTCTTCATATTTTGTAGATGTTGTCGCAAAAGAATAAATGCAAAATAAGGTCAAAATGAAACATTTTTTCTGCCGGTATCCGCACATGATCCATATCAAAACACTTGAAGATCCGAATATTAGAGAAAAACACAACACATAAAAGATCAATGGAACATAATTAAACACTGTAAACAACAAATCAAAGACCTCAAAACCGGCAGATAGCACATCAACACATCATGAACCCGAAATTGTTTACAAATGGACGAAGGGGAAAGAGTGTATATCAAAAAATACTATACAAATAATCCTGACTTGCAACACATTTTATCAACGTCATACAACTTTCAACACTCTTTTAAAACAAGCTAAGACTTCATCCCTATCAAATGGTGACAACAAATTCAGAATCAAAATGGCAACGGCAAATCTGATACTTAAATTCTCAAATACAATAATATAAATAAAATCATACAAGACACCCACTTCTAATTCCTAATTATCAAATAAAATGCCATATCACATTTAAAATAAACTGCAACTAATCGTCTAAATGCAACCCATAACTTCATAAAAATTAAAATCCAATCTAATTACAAAAAAAACGGAGACCGCGCTCATCTAAAACCTAAATCGGTTGTAATCCATAATCCATCGGGAAACTATAATTTGCATGTATAAATGTACACATGTACACATGAAGGATAGGTCTCAGATATGAAATTTTATACTAACAGATCAAACTACAGAGTATGAGTAAAAGAAAAATAAACAGATGTCAATCATAGCACAATTACAAATTAATATTCAAATCAGCAACAAATCAAATTAGAGTTTCAACCCTAGATTATAACTCTTCGAGTTTCAGATGACCAAAAAATTATTGCAGAATTACCTTTTGCAAATCCACATATCAAAGATTGAAAAGAAATAGACATCTCTGTACCATTTATGGGAGAATTTCGAGAAAACCGTGGGCGGTTGTGAGATCCCGGTTATGAGATGGCGTTTGTGGGTTGCGAGACGGTTGTGAGATCGAGGGATGTGATTGTGAAAGAAGAGGGGAGGAGGCGGTTTTGCGAAAGAGAAGGATCGGTCGTATGGTGTAGAATGAAAAAGAAGTGAGCGGGAGTGATTTATTGCAAACCGGTGTACGGTTTTTGAAAACGGCAACTCTTTCAACACCTCTAACCAATGCGTAATGGATAGAGTTTATGTTGCTATATCCAAAAACATTCATTTTGCACTCATTCGATAGATGGCTTAGAGGTCTTCAATTTCTTTGATTTTTTTATACACATGCATTTGAAGGCAGGGTGATCAACTTGAACGGTTCGGAACGTTCAAATATGTCGTGAATTAAGAGTTCCTATTTTAAAAAAACGCAGACCGGTTTGCAATAGATCACTTCCCTATATATATAGTGCGGATTCGTGTTTTAAAATTCACGAACTTTTTCATGTGACCTCCTTTCAATGATCCACTCCGTCCAAGATGTTCTACACGTCTTAGATAGTGTATGCATGAAAAATTACCTCGAATGGAAGTGTTTGCAAAACCTTGTTTAAAAATTTTAAAAACTGCACGGCTGAAATAAATCCACACATTTTTGTACATGCAAAACACTTCCGTTCGAGGTGATTTTTCATCTATACACTATCCAAGACGTGTAAAACACCTTGGACGGAACGGATCGTTGAAAGGAGCTCACACGAAAAGGTTCGTGAATTTAAAAAAACATAAACTCGCCCTGACAGAACCACACTATATATAGAGAGGGGGGGGGGGGTTATGAGCCGGCCGTTTTTTAAAACTGAGCTCTCGCCTCAAAACATACATACCATGTGTATTTCACCGATCCAAATCGCCCATCTTGATCTACGTATCATGAAACCCCTGTGTAAAAAAATCTCGGAATTTAAAGATCTCTATCGCGTTCATCAAACGGATATAAAAAATAATGGCTTGTCGGTATAGGAAAATTGTGGTCGCTTAATGAACGCGTTAGAAATTTTTAAATCCCGAGATTTTTTGTACATAAAGGCTTCATAATATGTAGATCAAGATGGCCGGTTTGGATCAGTGAAATACACAAAGGTATGTGTGTTTGGGACGAGAGCTCGTTTTTAAAAATGGACCGCCGGTTCATATCCCTTTACACGGGGAGTGAAACTTCATTATGTATGGTGTTGATGGTGATTTGAGGGCTGTGTGTTAGGGATTTATTGATGGAAAGGTCGGTGATGAAGTTTAACCATCCATCGACGCTTGAAGAAGGAATTTGTCACTCTACATGGGTTAAGTTGATGAAAGGTACCGATAAGCAATAGCTTGATTAGCGGCATTTTCTTTCCTGAGGAGAGTACATGGCTCGATCCTCGTATGGTAAAGTGACCACAAATTAACATTGGGGGCATATCGTGGGTCGTCGCATGTGTGTGTTGTGTGCTGCGTGGATTAGGCCCACAGGTGATCAATTCCAAAATAAAGTTGATAGAAGGTAGAAATTTTACCTGTGGACATTCTCGTGGACTTTGTCAATGGAGAGTTCCCTAATTCCAATTTGTGTGGTTAAAACCTGAAATTCAGGATCCAAAAAAGAATATAGAGTAAAAAAAGGAAAGTGGCTTTGAACCCCGGAAGAAGAAAGGAAGAAAGAAGTAGAAATTTTTAATCAACCAAACAACTTTATCTAATTGGCAGCAATATAACTAGTCAATCAAAACATATTGCAAACAACACGAATTTACTCGACACCATCGTGTGCATAATGTTCCTCCATGAACTCGGATGATTATATTTTACGAACATATCATGAAGACATATCATGAAGACGGAAAAGCCTATATCAAATACTATTTGAGTACTTTATAAGTTTTATGGTAGGTAAGATATAGTTGGCTCTTTAACCAATAATAATAATTATTTATTATAATTATAGTTATAATAATAATATATAGAAAGCCGTACGGCAGATGCCTAATCCGGCACTTTTTTGTGGAAAATTGTTTTCGGGCCCTTAATTGTTAAGAAGATTCGTATTAGCCCCTTTCAAGTTTAAGATTTGTGTCATGTGGGATTTTAGCTCCTCCCCTTGCTTTCTAAGAAACTTTCGATCCTGCCCCTTCTATGTTTCCGTTAAAAGTTCGGAAATTAAATTTTGCTCTAATTTTTGGAAAATTTTATCGGGCCCCTTCATACTGAACCTTCTGACATTTTTAAGTTATATCAATCTATACATGAGCTAAAAGATTGAAATTTTCATATTAATTTCTCATAAGTTCCGGTTTCCTCTATCTTCTGTTCTGCTCGGCTTACAACAAAGAACTTTACTTTCAAGTAGTACTTCCCGGAACAAAAAAAGAAGTGACTTTTCTTTGAGTGCCGAAACTGTATGCATCTCCCGACACTTCACTAACGGTTTTCTTTCTCTAAGCCAAGTCAAGTGAGAACTAGTTGATTCTTCTTGTTACGAGAGGGCCGTTGGGGAAGAGGCTGGTGCATATCAATCAGTCCCTTTCTTCTTTGCGGATGATAGCGTGCCAATCCTTTTTAAAGAAGATGGCTGGTTCTCCATCTACAATTTTCGCGATCTCCTTCTCTTCTCATTTTGTGCTACTCCTACGGGAAGAAGATAAGAAAACACGAAGCGTTCAACGGCTTTCGCGCTTGCGCTCACTCCGGTCGTTAGGGTAAGGTGGTGTTCACCATTCGAGAAAGAGCCCTACAATCTCGATTTTTATGACCGAAAGAGTGAACTGAGGGAAAGAGACTGGGTGTGGTCGATGAGTTGATAGCCCCCGTCCAAACAAAGAAAGAATGACCTTTACTATTTAACCCCCAGAGTTCGTTAGCTGGGGAAGCTAGCTTGTGTGACATCCCTGAAGTAATCCCTGCCCGCCCTTTACTTTTACTCTTTATCTTTATCCTTGTTTGTCTTGAGGTTTGACTGGACGATCCTGTTTGGTCAAATACCTAGCGACAAACTCCTATGTTCCTTTCATTACGGTATTTCCGAATAAGTTCCTGAATGACAAAGCCTGCTGGACTAGCACTTCAATTAGCTGTAACAGTATCCGTTGGTGTCGTTTTTAAAGTGAGTGTTCCCGCTGCATTGAAAATAGGAAAGTGTTCAATTAACCGGTGTAAGCCTATCCACTTTTACTGTGAGGGTTTCCGGTGTGCTAGAATCAATGGCAGAGAATGCGATTTTCAAGGCTCACAATACATGTTCTTTTAGCGTTTTCTTGTCTTGATTGTCGTCAAATGAGACACGTTAAGAAAATCCAAGCTTATACGCATTGGCCCACAGGGTGCCCCAAAAGGGCCTGAATGAAACCTACATGAACCATCACAAAGAAAGTCCTATAAATGAAGACTCGGGCCTGTTTCGATGAAACCTCGATGAAAGCCCACGGAAGGGCCAAAGCACAACAAGCCTACCCATCATCATATCCGCAGCAATACAACAACGTATTGGGCCTGAATATGCCGGCCCGTTGGGAATTCTTCAAGCTCTAGTAGGCGTGAGACAAGATTCGTTGGACCGGTCAGGCCAATTCCGAAAGTAAAGACGATAGAAAACAGGCAAAACTCAAAGAAGAAGGCAGTAGGGTAGCGATACCAAAATAGGCGCATGCATTGGTGTATTCTTTCCCTACTCCCTTACTTCCGAGTTGGACTAGTGAAGGTCTAAGCCTCTATTAACCCGGACCGGATCAAAGACATCGGTGAAAAGAGCAAGCAGCCATGAAAGAGGGTTTTCCTTTAGTTGAAGTAGGATAACAGAACTGAAAGAGCTTCAGCATCAAAGGATAGGCCTATCTTTCCTAATTCCGATATTATACCAGCGAACCGCCCTTCCTCTCTAGCGGCTTTCTCAGCGCCTCCGTTTGTTTTAGCAATATATCCTACGGTCTACTCGCCAAGCCGGCGACGCTTGAAATTGATATTGATGAAGTTTACAGGCATTTTTAAAACCAATATATATTTTCGAATTATTTGAAGTTGTAGAGAACAATAGTAAATTCGTTACGGTCCGCCACATCTCAACAATAATAGGCAGTTGAATAATATATTTTTATGGTTTATAAGGGTGGACCTATCATTAGGGATTAGGTCATGCGGTCGCAACCATCATTGCCTATATTTTGTGTGGCTTTTGAATTAAAACAAACGTGATAAAATCCGCTTACTTTATGACCTTTTAAACTAAAAAATAGCCTCTCAAACAGATAAATTACAACCAATAAATATATAAATGGCTACTTATTACTTCAGATTATTTTTTGTATTGATTATCTTTATTCGTGCAAAATATCGGTATAGAATGTAGCATAAAATCTATCCTTAACTATCATAAATAATTTCGTATTTAATAAACATATTTTACAAATCATGTGGGATTCTTGAATATGACTTGTTTACATTCATCGTGGATCAAATAAAATATAAAAAAAGAAAAAAAATCTTCATAACGTTTTCTCCGGACTCGTGCATTTGCACGGGGGCACCTTGCTAGTGTTATTGGAAACCTGATAGCTAGCTTCTTCGGTTTTCATCGCATGGTGCCAATGTTATTTGAAATACGCCATTTAGCCGAGTTGGATATTGGGTTAGGTTTAAGAGTGAACCGGGCGAAGTTGGGTGAGTTTTGTAAGGTTGTGCTAATTCCCTGGCCATCACCCGTGGCCGATTGCTGAACAAAAATTTTCAAACGATTCAAAGCTGGCACTAGAATAACCCTATGCCTGATCGATACTAAACCCTAACTAGCAAACATGCAAGAGGTTAACTACTCAGAAAGAAGTTTATGCCTCATGAATCATGTCCTTCGGGTCTTCTTATCGTTGTCCTCCACCTCGTCATAGGATACAAGGATCGTAACGGATCAGCGCTTCCTCGTCGGCCTCCTCGAGTTGAAGATGATCCACCCGAGAGTCTGTATATCGAGCTCCCACCTCAACTGAAGTAACTAGGACACCTAGTACGCTACATTAGATGTCGTAGATGATATAGAGAATATTGATGGATAAGTAAGTCTCTCATAGCCAAAGGATTCTCAACTCATGAGACAAGAATGGCTTGAGGGAAATAGAAGAATACTTGAGGAGAATGCTAGTGAAGACTTAGCATAAGAAAAGAGAATGAGCTCTTATTGCAAAACTGAACCATACCAATTCTTCATAGAATAAATCTCGTGAATAATCAAAATAAGGTTTAATTTTCAACCTAATGAGCCATGGCTTGAAAACCCACCATATGTCACTAAAAGCCATGCTCAATATCATGCATAATCCACCTCATTTCCTCCACTTCATAATGCATTTATCATTTAATCTAAAATGAATAATACAAATATGACGTGTCATCTTCTAGAGGCATCTTTGAACAAATTACAAAAATTCCCCTCGTCCGTATATACATACCCGTATCCGTATTCCGAAAAATACGAATACAAAAGAGACGAAAAAAATCCATCAGTATAATACTAGGATCCGGCTTAAACCAAAGCCCACTAGTATTATCTGTCTGAATCATCATCCGTGCATAAGTACACGTACGTGATCGAACCCTGTCGTAAAACCATACGACCTCTACATCTTTTGCTCGATGCAGGGAAACCCTCTGTGTGGGACTCTAAAGACTCGACACTACGATGGCAGTGGGTTTAACCACAAGCCGTCAGCGGTACTAACTGTACGTAACGGCTGCCTAGGTATATATTGATAAGAAGGCCGATGAGCAAACTCATCCGAACTCCTACTGAGCCTATCTGTGACAATCTCCGTACAGTCCGATCTTTTCGTCTAAGAGTATTGCATACCGGGTCTAGGGGGTGGTAAACCTCAGACCTTAATGATCCGATAATTCGTGCTGATGTGGCTCAGGACCAATCCGAGAAACTACTGATCAACCTATCAGTAAATCCCAACTATCTTGGCCAAGGTCTTATGGTCCTGACCAATCGAATATAGTGCGATATCGAATTCCAATACCGGGAGAGACGAATCCCCAAAAATCGCTCACTGCCTCCATGTGGCTCGGGACTGTACCTAACCAAAAACTTGTTTGCACGACTCAGTAGAGCCGTGGTAGGGTAGTGATCAAGCACAGTGGGAACTCACACAAGACAAATGACGATCTCAGGTCCGAAAACTAACCTGTACTCATGTCACCTGAGAACTTCCATCTGACGATAGGTATAGTACCATCTGGAAGTTCTCCACGAGTCCGTCCAATGTACTCACACCCAGTGAGCACCTGAATACGATATTAGGCGCATCTGACCAATAGCTGCGGGACCAACCACTGCCCCTTGTCGAGGCTAGAAACGTATACACTAGTCTATTCTGGAGTATCAATGCCCAGTCTCGATACTCACGCGACTATGGACCATTTAAGGATGTGCTTATGGACTACCCTGCTCCCATAAGTATGATCGCCATCACAACGGAGGTAGTCAAGTAAGATCCTACGGGCTTTATCAACATGTAACCACAATATGTGTATGACATATGTCATGTTAAGATAAAGTCAAACCATAATAGTAAACTATTGAATCATGTCTTTATCAATATGTGTAAGCTGGGTAAAGCAACTATAAAAACAAATACACATATCCTAATAAAGTCAACGGAAACAATATACTATATAACTGAGCAAGAATGTCATGTACATACATATCCCTAACATCCACATATATACATATACAATAATGGCCTTTAGGGTATACATATCCAACAATCTTCCACTTGCACTAAAGGCCAGTAATTGGTGTACCGAATACCCAACATCTGCACTAAGGCCAGCTGCTGGCGTACCGCATACCTAACATCTCAAAAATTCGCTCGAACTATGCTTGAGGGAGGGCCTTTGTAAATGGATCCGCCGTGTTTTCTTTAGTGTACACTCTCCGCACCTTGATCTCCTAGCGATCAATGATCTCCTTGATCAGGTGATACAGCCTTAAGATGTGTCTGGATTTCTGATGGGACCGTGGTTCCTTCGCTAAGGCAATAGCCCCATTGTTATCGCAATACAAAGGTATCGGATCGACAATGGATGGAACTATTTGAAGTTCAGCAATGAACTTCTTCATCTAGACCGCTTCTTTTGCGGCCTCGCTTGCAGCAATGTATTCAACCTCCATTGTCGAGTCTGCGACGGTGTTATGTTTGGAACTCCTCCAACACACCGTCCCTCCATTGAGGGTAAACACAAAACCCGAGACAGGCTTGCTGTCATCCTTGTCACTCTAAAAGCTGGAATCGGTAAAGGACTCGACCCTGAGGTCTCCATTACCGAACACTAAGAACATCTCCTTAGTTCTTCTCAGGTACTTGAGAATGTTCTTCACAGCCGTCTAATGATTCTCACCTGGGTTTGACTGATACCGGCTCACCACGCTGAGTGCGTAAGCTACATCTGGTCTTGTACATAGCATTGCATACATTATAGATCCTACAGCCGAAGCGTAGGGTATAGTACTCATGCGAACCCTCTCCTCATCAGTCTTGGAAGGTATCTCCTTGAAGAGGGTGATTCCGTGCAATGCGGGTATGTTACTACGCTTGGAATCTTTTATACTAAATCTCTTTATTACGGTCTCTATGTACCTGGACTGCAAAAGTCCCAATAATTTCTTGGATCTATCTCTGTAGATCTTGATCCCCAGAATGTACGAGGCATCGCTCAGGTCCTTCATGGAGAACCGTTGTGACAAGAATAGCTTGACCGATTGTAGCATAGGAATATCATTTCCTATCAAAAGAATGTCGTCCACATACAAGACTAAGAATACGACAGTTCGTCCTACAATTTTCTTATAAATATATGGCACATCTTCGTTCTTGATGAAGTCAAATTCCTTGACTGTTTCATCAAAACAGATGTTCCAGCTTCGTGATGCCTGGTTCAATCCATAAATGGATTTGAGCAACTTGCACACCTTCCCGCTGCTCCCACCGTCTATAAAACCTTCTGTCTGATCCATATAAACGCACTCTTCCAAACTTCCGTTTAGAAAAGCCGTTTTTACGTCCATTTGCCAGATCTCATAGTCATGGAAAGCAGCAATGGCAAGTAGGATCCGAATGGATTTGAGCATAGCCACTGGAGAAAAGGTTTCGTCATAGTCCACACTTGGTCTTTGACGAAAACCTTTTGCAACGAGTCAGCCTTATAGGTTTCCACCTGCCCATCTACACCAAATTTCCTTTTGTATATCCATTTGCATCCAACGGGTTTCACCCCAGATGGAGCAATATCCAAGGTCCACACTGTTAGTTATATGTATGCCCTAGAAGCCATTACTGTACATGTGATGTATATTGTAGTGGATGCTTGGACATATATAGGGAGGACTTTCTTGCTCGACATGATAGTATGCTATCTGGTTGCACTTTATCTTAACATGTACACTTATTGTCTCTCTCTATTACATGTTGATAATGCCCTTAGGATGAGTACTTGACTACCAGGATTATGATACAGATCATACTAGTGGGGCAGAAGTAGTCGGCAAGTACATCCTTCAAATGTTCCTAGTCGTAGGAGTATCGAGACAGGGCATCGATACTCCAGAGTAGACTGGCGTATACGCTTCTCGACCCATATGATGGGCAATGGATGACCCATATCCATTGGTGTTTGACATCAGAGATGGTATACGGGTGCTCAGTGGAGACTGGGTACACTGGACGGACTCGCTGAGAACTCCTAGATGGTATTATACATATCGTCAGATAGCAGTTCTCAGGTGACACTGGTACAAGTTAGTCTGTCGACCCGAGATCATCATAGAGTCTTGTGTGATTCCCACTGTGTTTTGATTTCCACTATACCACGGTCAAGAGATCATGCAAAAAGGTGGTTTTGGGGTACAGTCCCGAGTCACATGGAAGCAATGAGCGATAGGAGGAGATTCGACTCTCCCGGTATTGGGAGCTGATGTTGCGCTATGCTCGATTGGCTATAACAGAAAATCCCTGGCCAGGGTTGCTGAGATCTACTGGTAAGTGTTATCAGTAGTTTCTCGAACCGTTATGGACCTTGTATCGGTATGACTTATCAGGCTATTGAGGTCTGACGTTATACCACCCCCAGGCTGCGATATGCGATATATCTGATGAAGAGTCCGGACTGTACGGTAGTGTTGCTGATTGGATTCGCAGGAGTATGAGTAGGCTTACTTGTTTATCTTATAATCGCTCAATACCCGGGTGGCCATTATGTTTAGCAGACCGCTTGCGGTTTGTGGGTGTTTGATATGATCATCACCTAGTGTCGGCGTATTGACGAGTGTTTAGAGTCTTACACAGAAGTTTCCTGGTTCATGCGAAACGAAGTAGGAGCACATATGTGATATGTGCGGGACCGAGATTAATGCGCGTATGTGATACCACATTCTATTCTCGCGATATATGATATCGGTCGGTTATATGTGATATAGCCGGGTTATCGGATCAAGTGTTGATTCGATAGATTGTTACATTTGATATTAGTCGGTTATATGTGATATAGCCGGATTATTAAATCAAGTGTTAATTTAATAATTTAATGTATAATTATATATATGATATATTGAATTACATTAACTAATATTAGCTCACTTAAACATTTTTTTTCCTCACTAGTGTGCATTTAGTATACATATGATATATATTAATGTACATTTTACTTGTGTCATGCTTGATGCCACATGCTACATGAGTGTATAAGACTCACACCATGCTTGATATAATGAGGGTTTTTTATTTATCAAAGTAATTCAAAATTGATGGAAATTGGTTTAATGGTTGAAGCTTGTAGAACCATTGACTAAGTCCACAAGTTTTGTTTTGCTTGAGATATTTATTAACCTAACCATTACTCATAGCTATAGTTAAGTCTTTACATGAGTTAAGATATGACATTAACTCACCCATGGTTTCTATTCTAACCTCATGAGTTTCATTTCTCATCTTCACTTCATTTTCTTTCTAGCTTTTGAAAATGGTGATGAAATATTGTGAGAAAATTAAATCTAAAGTGAACCCATTTCCTACTTCATGATCATCTACTATATTATCCATTTAGTTTATGGTGTTTGCTTCACTAATCTATTATTAGTGAAGAGATAGCATGAGCTTGAGTGTCACGCCCCGCTTCCCAGTATACGGCGAAGGAGACGCGACGAGGCCCGCTACGTATATACTCAGAAGTACATACGCTAAGCGTAACTAAGCAATTTAAATACACAAGAGACAAGAGTATAAAAGAACAACAACTTTTATTAATAACATTCTTTGTACAATGCATGAAAAGGAAAATACAACTGAAATGAAAAGCGATGCCTAAACAGTGGCATAACATGAAGATGAAAAATACTGGAAAGAACAAGATACAATATCAAGAGCTCGAGGTCTTCGTGGAACCGCTACAAGTCTTCACTGGTAGGCTCGATCTCAGCTTGGTCCGACACACCTGACGACATTCAAAGAAGAAGGAAATAGAATGTCGTCAGCGAACAGGTCGCTCGGTAAGTCCCAAAGATAATGGAGAAATAGACAGAGAGTAAAAGAGAGAGAGAGTAGCTTTTAATGTTATATTGTATTGTCATATTATAGTAGTATGGTGCTAACGCTGTTGTTGTAGCTTGGTACAGAAGGATGCCAGTGTATACGAGAGGGATCTCTATATGCTAGAGATCAGGGCAAATGGAAGTACAAGACTCCGTTATACAACCCGGAACAACGGCAATTGGATTCAGGTTAGGTGTCTTAATCTTACCATCTCGTGCCACCTTTAACACCTTCCGTACCAATCTACCCCTTAAACCCCGCGATGTCTTGTTTGTATTGTTATCTTGTAAAATTGTATTGATTGCATGATTGACTGACCGACTGACCGGAACCATAATATCAGGAAACGGTTATAACCGTAGAGTCATGTAAATGGAATACTGGGAAACATGTAAAAGGAATATCCATGGTTCGGTTCAGTCAAGTAGATAATTAACTGGATTCTGGGATTCATGTATTCAATTTGTATTGGAATATAAAAGAATATAGATTGACTTGAATTATATTCAAGTCAGAAATAGTCAGACTCTAACCCGAGTCAGACTAGAAGAAAGATAATTTGAAGTTCACTATTAGTTAGGGGCCTTATTGTAATTTGTAAAACTTGAGGGGGTTTTATGTAAAAAGTACTTTTGTATAGTTTTCAAAATACATCTCAAGTATTTAATAATCGTCTTTATTGTTATAATGAATGTGTATTTTATTCGTGTTATTCTAGTGAATATATCCTAATAAAAGTATTAATTGTTTTATTTGAAATTCATGGTATTTTAATGTAATTTTTAATCTTTTAATTTTAGAAAAAAAAGTGGAAACTTTATCTTATGATAAAATAGGTGTTTAAATGATAATTATATATATATAAACACATGAATAATTTTTAAATGAATATTTTATTTTCAAAAATCTCATTTTCCTTAAATATCGTATTTTAAACCTTTCGAGACCGAATGCTCCTTGCGGAGGTCTGAATCTCGCACTACTAGCCTGCGGGTGCACGATGAACCATACTATCCCTAACAGGTTCCCCAAAAGTGGGTTGTAGCGGCGCTTTGCTTAGGTTTAACAAATACTTTTCATTTAGGAAAACAGTTTTATAAATATAAGGTATTTATTTGCAAAAGAGTATAGTTTTCCGTATTTTAGTTGTTAGGGTTTCCTAAGCCAACTAGCCTATTTCTAAGGTCTAAACGATAAGTCATTAGAAGCCTCAAATCGCCTCTTCACCGCCAATTGTGGCCAGGTAAGTACAAGTGAGGAAGGAGGGATCCGCTCACGAATCGTGAGACGGGCCTTTTAAAGTTACCCAAGCTCACTTGCCTAGTCTAGACACCACAAAGTCAGTTTAGATAAACGATCGATATCCATGACCAATCGTGTTATCATTTTATTAAAAGATTTTACTTAGAAATGTTTACAACTTAAAGATTTCAATAAAGGTTATAAAGATTAGGGTATTTTAGTGAAAAGTCCTGTAATTTCGTATTCTGTATTTTTGATATTTATCAAATAGGGTTATATTGAGTGTGTGTAGGGGTAGGTCATTACCCTGTGACTTATATTAAGTTTTGGTGAAGTTTAAAGGTAAAACATGCTATGTTAAACTTAAAGGTATTATAGCGCAAGAATACGGTATTCGAAAACGTTATCATTTAATGTGTGAAATTTCATTCAAATTGGTTTCTACAAGTTTAGTGATCAAGATAAATCTATTTAGGAGTGAGGTAATTAATTAGAACAAGAAAAATAAACTTTATGGTATTTTTATGAAAAGAATACGATATTGTAAAGAAACTATCATTTCATGTGAGTAACTTTATTTAAATTGGTTTCTAGGTGATTAATAGTCATCATACATAAGTTTGGGTATTATGTATTAGGTAACAAGTGGAAATTTATAGAAAAACCGAATCGGAAATCGGTTTGTCCGAATTCCGTCGGGTTCCAAAAAGTCGTATTTTTACCTTAAAGAAAAGGGAGATAGAAGAGGTGGGACTTACGGGTTTGGACAAGCTAAGGGGGCTAGGGAAGGTGGTGGTGGTCGATGCGTCGAAAACGTCGCGAAGGTTCTGATCCGGTCGCCGGAATCCGTCGTCGGTTTCGGCAGCGCTTCGCTTCTCGCTCTTTGTACCGAGTTCTCAAGAATTTGGGAGAGTGGACTTAGAGTTGTAGGGTGAAATGGTAGAGGGTAAGGGTGTTTATATAGGGCTAGGCTAGGGTTAGGGTTTTAATTAAAAAATATATAAAAATCATTAAAAATCATTAAACCTAGGAGTAAAAGGGATTTATTGGCCAAATTAAAACCGATCCAGATATAATAAGTGTGCAAGAGGGTTGACCAAGTCAAGAGCCAACTTTTCTCAGTTGGTGACTCGGCCGTCCGGCTAAGTCCGGCCGGATCGTCCGGACTGAGTCGGCCGATTCGCCGGCCGGCGGCGCCGAGTCGGGCCGAGTCAGGATTCCAGTGGCCGGG
Organism: Agapanthus africanus; assembly: GCA_030015575.1. Taxonomy (NCBI): domain Eukaryota; kingdom Viridiplantae; phylum Streptophyta; class Magnoliopsida; order Asparagales; family Amaryllidaceae; genus Agapanthus; species Agapanthus africanus. Next base: position 487,659,822 of record CM057349.1, read on the forward strand.
GATTTTCTGGGGGTACAATTTGGTATATTTACTTTTTGTTGTCCAGTACATATTTTGGGAGTTATGGCCTTTTTACCGTTGACTTCCAAAAAAAATTAAAACAAAATAAATACAAAAATAATGCGGGGCATGGGATTTGAACTCTGGTGGCTTGGTTCAGCAGTGCAAGGTATTACCAATGAGCTACAAGCTCCTTCTTGTAATTATTATGGAAAAATAACTACTTAAAGTGGTAACAGCAACACTAAATGCCCCAAGTACACTTTAATTTTAAAACAATTTTATGTACACTAAAAATGAAATTATTTAAAAACAAAATAATTAAATATATATATCTTGTGCTCAGATTAAAATACTCCTTTATGGATTTAAAAAAAAATTTAAAAAATTTTGTACAGAAAAGTGTATATGAAAATTAGGGTTGTTACATTCTACCCTCCTTAAAAAATTTCGTCCTTGAAATTTGTAAAAGGAAAGTGTAACAGTTTCAAAACAATTTGATGATTGTGAGTGAAAGAATAGGGTTAGGATAGATTCAACGGATATGTAATGATAAGATTCAAGGAATATGAAATGGTAAGATTCAAGGAACATGATTGTAAAGAATGTTTTAGTTGCTGGTTCTTGTGTTATATTGTTTAGGTTGTTCACGCAGACCAGAACTGCATGACATGGATTCATACAGCTCTGACCTGCATGGGCCACCAACAAAACCTGTCACGCCCCGCTTCCCAGTATACGGCGAAGGAGACGCGACGAGGCCTGCTACGTATATACTCAGAAGTACATACGCTAAGCGTAACTAAGCAATATAAATACACAAGAGACAAGAGTATAAAAGAACAGCAACTTTTAGTAATAACATTCTTTGTACAATACATGAAAAGGAAAATACAACTGAAATGAAAAGCGATGCCTAAACAGTGGCATAACATGAAAATGAAAAATTCTGGAAAGAACAAGATACAATATCAAGAGCTCGAGGTCTTCGTGGAACCGCTACAAGTCTTCACTGGTAGGCTCGATCTCAGCTTGGTCCGACACACCTGACGACATTCAAAGAAGAAGGAAATAGAATGTCGTCAGCGAACAGGTCGCTCGGTAAGTCCCAAAGATAATGGAGAAATAGACAGAGAGTAAAAGAGAGAGAGAGAGTAGCTTTTAATGTTGTATTGTATTGTCATATTATAGTAGTATGGTGCTAACGCTGTTGTTGTAGCTTGGTACAGAAGGATGCCAGTGTATACGAGAGGGATCTCTATATGCTAGAGATCAGGGCAAATGGAAGTACAAGACTCCGTTATACAACCCGGAACAACGGCAATTGGATTCAGGTTAGGTGTCTTAATCTTACCATCTCGTGCCACCTTTAACACCTTCCGTACCAATCTACCCCTTAAACCCCGCGATATCTTGTTTGTATTGTTATCTTGTAAAATTGTATTGATTGCGTGATTGACTGACTGACTGACCGGAACCATAATATCAGGAAATGGTTATAACCGTAGAGTCATGTAAATGGAATACTGGGAAACATGTAAAAGGAATATCCAGGGTTCGGTTCAGTCAAGTAGATAATTAACTGGATTCTGGGATTCATGTATTCAATTTGTATTGGAATATAAAAGAATATAGATTGACTTGAATTATATTCAAGTCAGAAATAGTCAGACTCTAACCCGAGTCAGACTAGAAGAAAGATAATTTGAAGTTCACTATTAGTTAGGGGCCTTATTGTAATTTGTAAAACTTGAGGGGGTTTTATGTAAAAAGTACTTTTATATAGTTTTCAAAATACACCTCAAGTATTTAATAATCGTCTTTATTGTTATAATGAATGTGTATTTTATTTGTGTTATTCTAGTGAATATATCCTAATAAAAGTATTAATTGTTTTATTTGAAATTCATGGTATTTTAATATAATTTTTAATCTTTTAATTTTAGAAAAAAAAGTGGAAACTTTATCTTATGATAAAATAGGTGTTTAAATGATAATTATATATATATAAACACATGAATAATTTTTAAATGAATATTTTATTTTCAAAAATCTCATTTTCCTTAAATATCGTATTTTAAACCTTTCGAGACCGAATGCTCCTTGCGGAGGTCTGAATCTCGCACTACTAGCATGCGGGTGCACGATGAACCGTACCATCCCTAACAGGTTCCCAAAAAGTGGGTTGTAGCGGCGCTTTGCTTAGGTTTAACAAATACTTTTCATTTAGGAAAACAGTTTTATAAATATAAGGTATTTATTTGCAAAAGAGTATAGTTTTCCGTATTTTAGTTGTTAGGGTTTCCTAAGCCAACTAGCCTATTTCTGAGGTCTAAACGATAAGTCATTAGAAGCCTCAAATCGTCTCTTCACCGCCAATTGTGGCCAGGTAAGTACAAGTGAGGAGGGAGGGATCCGCTCACGAATCGTGAGACGGGCCTTTTAAAGTTACCCAAGCTCACTTGCCTAGACTAAACACCACAAAGTCAGTTTAGATAAACGATCGATGTCCATGACCAATCGTGTTTTCATTTTATTAAAAGATTTTACTTAGAAATGTTTACAACTTAAAGCTTTCAATAAAGGTTATAAAGATTAGGGTATTTTAGTGAAAAGTCCTGTAATTTCGTATTCTGTATTTTTGATATTTATCAATTAGGGTTATATTGAGTGTGTGTAGGGGTAGGTTATTACCCCGTGACTTATATTAAGTTTTGGTGAAGTTTAAAGGTAAAACATGCTATGTTAAACTTAAAGGTATTATAGCGCAAGAATACGGTATTCGAAAACGTTATCATTTTATGTGTGAAATTTCATTCAAATTGGTTTCTACAAGTTTAGTGATTAAGATAAACCTATTTAGGAGTGAGGTAATTAATTAGAACAAGAAAAATAAACTTTATGGTATTTTTATGAAAAGAATACGATATTGTAAAGAAGCTATCATTTCATGTGAGTAATGTTTCCCCCAATCAGAGCAAAGCTCTGCTGAAAATTCAAAAATTCAAATTATGAAGCAACGCTTCAAATCCCGGACGCAACGCGCCACGTGTCAAGCGCTGATACGTCAGCGCAGCGCCCGAGAAGGCGCGCCCAATCAGAGCAAAGCTCTATTTAAGGATGTAACGCTTCAGTTGCGCTGCGCTGTGCGCTGCGCGACATGTGTCAGCGCAGATGCGCTAGCGCAGTTGCGCTGCGCTGTGCGCTGCGCGACACGTGTCAGCGCAGATGCGCTGCGCGATACGTGTCACGCGTTGGGGCATCTGCGCCAAACAGAATTAAAATTTTATGAAATCTTTTCTGTTCTTGTTAAAACAAGAAGATTTTCTTCTGCAAAGCAGAAGCCCTTGGATCAAAGATCCAACGGTGGGGAAAATTCCCCAAATCACTCAGAGAAGGATCTCTTTAACAAATTTAACTAATTTATGAGCACTATAAAAAGGACCCCAAGCCTCAATTCAAAGGCATCAATATCTTTCTAAAAAAAAAGAGAAGAGAACTCTTGAGAACTCCTCAAGAACAACAGAAGGTAAAAACCTTTAGGAAAAAAGAGAAAATTCTCTTATGGACAGACTATTGATCTAAGAACAAGATCAATAATCTTAAATAAAAAGAAAAAAATAAGTAATAGTAGTGCTTTGCACTTTCTTATGAACCATTGGTTCTTTGAAAACAAAAGAAAACTTGTTTTCTTTGATTTAAAATCAACCAGAATATAAAACAGTGCTTTGCACTTGAAAAACTGCGCTGTTGCGCTTGCGCTCGCCAGAGCATGACACGTGTCCTCACCACAAGCGTTTGCGCTCAGTGATGGGCGCACAGCGCCTGACAAATGCAATGCATTTCATTTCCTGAAGGGTCAGGCCCAATTAAAAGGCTTAACAGGCCTAATAAATAAAATGCTATGCATTATTTAAAAGGGCAGAGCCCAATTGAAAGGTTCAGTGGACCAAAACAAATGATCTGCATCATAATAAAAAGGGCAGAGTCAAAATGGGCATAAATGTCCTGAAGTAATGCAATGCATTATTTAAGTGTGGGCAAAGCCCTAGCACAGGTCTAATAGACCGGAAATAAATAAAGGTGTTGAACATTTTCCACTGGACTTAGCCCAATTTTGGCCGCAAGTCCTTAAATAAAATTGACTGAGCACAGCTCTCTCTTAAATCAATTTATATCCGGTTCAAGGGTACATCTCCGAACTCCTCTGACGACTGTCGTTGTAATCCTTCAACGACGTCAGAGAGGTGACGGGTCCTGACAACCACACATTAATACGGACTGTGGGGTCTTTAAACTTATGGACTTATGCGTCCTTAAACCAATATCCGCCCCCAAAATGGGAATGTTGGACCACTATGTCCCTAAACTGGAACAATAGAGCCCAAACGCTCTTTTGTCGGATCTAAACGATCCCGTTAAGTTGATCTTAGTCTCAAACAGGACTAACGTATCCTTGACGAACGTTTAAGTCGATCTTAGCCGCAACGCGACTAAGGCATCCTTAAACTAAAAACACCAAACCCAAATCTAAGTAAATACGGATTTGGACTAATCCACGTCCTACGGACGACGGTATTACTCAGTCTCCGTATACAATCCACGGGCAACCATAAACAAAACAAACACACACGACACGAAGTGAAATTCTGGAGAAAGAGAAAGTGGCTACCGCGATGCGGTAGCGTAATTAACTGCAGGGGCTTGCGCCTGCAGGGAAGAGCGTCCCCACAATCAAAAACCCCTCAAGCGAGGGGGAATCTGACAAAGTCTACTACATCGGCCGCATCCGTCTAAACCTGTGATACACGGTGCCATAAATCAACTTGGCATCTTCGGAGAGGTAGACGGATAAAACCAAATAGCATCTGCCCCGAATCTCAGTGCCAGGACTTCGCAGTCGTGTGCGCCGCCATTCGGAGGGGAACAGATTCTGGCACGCCCGGTGGGACCTCTTCCTCTTTCCACTCCACACTTCGTGTGTCATGTTCGCGAACGAATCGCGGTTTGCTGTGGTTGCCTGTGGATTTGAGGTACTAAGATTTGGTGTCTTGCTCCGTGCAGAAAACAAAAGATCAATGGCTTCAAATTGCACTGCCTGCAACTGCAACTCTCGCTCGGTCCTTGCTGGAGGAGTGACTTATGGGCCCCAAGCGGCCTCCCTTTTCAAGATGCCAGTGGAGCAGGTAACTCAGGCCACCACTGGATTATTCTTCGGGACCATGCTCCCACCGTTGAGCTTCAATGCCACAATGACGTTGCAAGAAGCCCCCAAAAAGTCGGTCTTTGATCGGCTTACCACTGCCGCGACCCCTCTCAACGGGTCGCCCAGCTTCAATACCTCAGTTTTCAACAGACTGGGCCAGATTGTCTGCAAACCCACGATACCCGAAGCTGCCATCCCAAAGCGGATAGCTATCCCGGCTCAAGCGGACGAAATCATTGGAAAGACTCCTCCTTCCAAGAAGTCAGTTTTTACAAGGCTGGTGATTGGTTCATTTTCTGACGTGTATATGTAAAAAGTAACGACAATCAAAAAATTATATTGACCGCAATCAAACCACGGTGTCGGATGTAGTTAATGAATGAGTGCGGATCGTCCACAGGGATTGTGCAATTCAATTGTATTTTGATACGTTTGAAATGAAATGTTAAGCAACAATAAACGAAAACATGATTCAAGATGTGATTTGTAATCGAGTGTCACTATTCTTTACTCAAGAATCAAGAAACTATAAACAATCAAGAATCAGTTGTTTTGATAATATTTCCAATCAACAATCAAGAATATAAGAGAGGCTCGTATGAGTCGATCGGATCTTTAGACGTGATGTAATCTAAAGGGTTTCGTGTTCTTGTCCTTCGAAGAATTGATACTAGATCAATGGTGATCGACGAGAGTTAGGGTTTTCTTGATGAAATTAGGGTTTCATCTCTTAACCCTTGTTCTTTCGAGGATACCATTTATATTCTAGCCTCTAGCAATTCCAAGAAACGATCGGAACTCCCCAATCTCGAGCGATATCGATCAAGAAAGCATCGCAACGAATTGGGTCGTCGATTCTTGAACTTGCTAGGGTTTACAAACTCGTGGGATTCAAGAATCGATTACAAATTTGTTACATCATCATACTAAAGATCGTTTCGACTCCCCGACGAGCGGAGTTTTATTCACACATCACCACAAAGACAATATTCAAGAATAGTAATGATAACATGATGCGGAATTTAAAGAAAACAAGATAAAAGAATATCACCTTTTATTTAATCAACAATTTCAATACATTCTTTCAAGAATCTACAAGAAGAAGAAATCGATCGTTGACTCGGCTTCGCTCGTCTCCGTGGATCGTGGATCTACTTTGATCTCTTGCCCGATTGAAGATCGGCTCGGCTCATAAAAGGGTTGAAGGCATCTTGCTTGGCTTGCACTCAAGATCTTGAATTGTTGTTGGATTTAGGGTTAGGGTTTCCTACAAGCTCTCTCACTAAACTTGAGGAAGAGGGGATGAAGAAAGAGATTGATTTTCTAAACTTTCCCAAGGTTGAATCCTTCCCTCAAATGATGAGCCTAGGGTCATATTTATAGACTCCCAAACCCTAGGTTAGATTTGAATTAGAACTTTCCCTCCCAAAGTTTGTTGAAGAGTTTCTAGAAGGAGTTTGTTAGGAGTTAGCTTAGGGTTTAAGCTAGGGTTTAGGGAAAGTTCTAGAAGTATTAGGCTAGTTTAGGTGTTTGCTGATCTGGAGGAAGTATCTGGAATCTTCTGGAAGTTTGTGTGCATTATTGAGCTGTAGGCCCTGAAAGAGGAGTTGTGCACTGAAATTAAGGAGCTGACGTCACCATATAGCCGCGCTTCCGCCGCAAAAACTAGGCATTGGCCGCCCTTCCGCGGCGCATTAATGGCCTTAGGGCTTGGACTTTCTTCAGTGGTCTTGGGCTTCTATTTGTGGCTTTCTTTGATGTTTATAATTGCAGTTTCCCTTCTGTGTTGATACCAGATTTGAGTTTAGTGAGTTTACGAGCAATTGTAATGGTCGAGCACTGTAATGATCGAGCAAGCTTCTCTTTTCCTGCATAGACTTCGAAACACGGGTTGCAAGATATAGAAAATATGCTATGTAATGCAATGCAGTTAATTTCCCTAGAAATGATGGTTTTAAGGTCGAATACATGTAATTTGATATTTTGCGACCGATTAGCTAATATGTGAATTATGAATACCGTACTCTTCTATATGTATGCAGATGATAAGGAAATTGCCGGTTAAAATATGCAATATTTTCGACTGATCAAATACCCCCAAACTTAATTTCGATCGTCTCGAGCGAATGTTTTATTAAAAAGAGAGAAGGAGAAAATAAAGAAAGAGAAAAAACTAACTAGCACACTTTCGTAGGCAACACGATTGCACTGAGCACGTGCAACAAGCCTTTAAACCTCTAGGTGTCCCTAGTAGGAGGAGTGCTGTCTCCTGAGGGTTTTCAGCGGATTGCACCCACAAAATCCAATAATAAAAGGAAGATCATGAATATTACATTTAAAGAAAAGAATTGTAAAAGAAAAACTTTGAAAATTAGGGTTTCCAACTAGGCTAGCTTTTCGGTTGTCATGAGCCCTATCTTAATGGTCATGAAAAGATGTCAGAAATCACGTCCTCCCTCAATAAAACATCGTCTTATTCTTCATTCCTATCTTTATTCCAAACATCGATCATATCACCCTGCGTGTGTGTAAAGACATCCCTACACCCGGAGAATTCAATTCAAGCTATCATACCCTTGCCCATCGGCCTCAGTACTTCTTGGCAAACGAGATTGCTTACACACTTTCATGCGACCGTTAATACTTCTTGAGGTACTAACCGACCGATTACTAATGTGCTTGCATGCTTGGTGTATTTTCCTCGTCTTGCACCACCTCAGGCATAGCAGTGACTCCCAGACCAGTTGACCTTGGGGCACTAGGTGAAGAAACACCCTTTTGCTATATATTTTTATTGCCCTCGGTGATAACAAAACCAGTATCCATTTTTCTCACCACTTTAAAACACATATATTTTTTTTTCCATACTTTTGGCTTTAAGACAAGAGCATTTCAAGGTATCCTCTACTATCCCAGGCTTCAAGACGTGTGTAAGTGCGAATAGCAGGGTAGCCACGTTCAAAATGTTTGGCTTCCAGAATAGAAACTATTTTTCAGACTTATTTTTATCCTCAGATTAGTGACATCCTTCATCTTACTAACCTTTGGGACAACGGCTCATAACTACTTATTACTAGTTCGTATAAGAAAACTTCTAATTTTCTTGGTTTTCTTAAATTTTTCTAATCTCATGGATGCAATTTTTCACTATCTAAACTTTCATTATCTTATTTATATACAAAAAAGTGTAAATATTAAAATTATTTTTATATTTGAAAATTTTTAAATTTTTTGGGTTTTGAAAATTTTTCAATTTTTATAGATTTTTAAAAGAAATGTTTTTGTGCTTATGCAGATGATATGCAAATGATGCGGAAATAAGCACAAACCTCCTCCAAACTTGTTTTCAACAGTGTCCTCACTGTTGCCGACAGCTATATCTACAAAACCTGTAAATCTGGGGGGAATTATTAGTGGGGGCAGAATATATAAGTGAAGAACTTCCCCCAAACTTATCTTTCACTCACCTTCATTCAAAAGATGATGCAATGATATACAGGATATGAAGGTGAGACGGAGGAATTTTAATCCAAATAAACTGGCTCTTGTAAGAACAAGAGCTCCTCCGTGGGGTCAGTGGAAAAATACAGCTTTAATCTATGTCCATTAACTTTGAAAACAGTGCCGTTTTTAACATTTTCAACTTCTACTGCCCCGTGCGGGTATACAGACCGCACAACAAAAGGTCCCTTCCAACGAGATCGGAGCTTACCCGCGTGAAGGTGTAAACGTGAATCATAAAGAAGGACTTGTTGACCAGGTAAAAATGTTTTCCTTAAAATGCTTTTATCGTGAAAAACCTTAGTCCTATTCTTTGTGATTACAGCATTATCATAAGCTTCATCGCGGAGTTCGCTTAGCTCGTTAAGTTGCAGCTTCCGAAAGTTGCAAGCAAGGTTTAGATCAAAATTTATTTCCTTTATAGCCCACAATGCTTTATGTTCTATCTCAACAGGTAGATGACATGCTTTACCAAAAACTATCCTATATGGAGACATTCCTAGGTCGGTCTTATATGCAGTCCTGAATGCCCAAAGAGCATCCGTCAATTTGGTCGACCAGTCTTTTCTATTTTTAGCAACAGTTTTCTCCAGGATAAGTTTGATTTGTCTGTTTGAGATCTCAGCCTGCCCGCTTGTTTGGGGATGATAGGGTGTAGAAAGGCGGTGGTTGATTGAGTACTTTCGCATCAGAGTCTCGAAAGATCTGTTGCAGAAGTGCGTCCCATTATCGCTAATGATAGCGCGTGGGTGTCCAAATCGCGAAAAGATATTCTCTTTTAAGAACTTAATGACAACTTTCCTGTCATTAGTGCGACATGGAATGGCTTCTACCCACTTTGAGACATAATCAACCGCCAGCAATATGTACAGATTCCCAAAGGAGTTGGGAAAAGGACCCATAAAATCAATGCCCCAAACATCAAACATTTCAACAACCAAGATGGGTTGCTGAGGCATTTCATTCCTCTGGGATATTCTACCCGTATACTGACATTGTGTACAGGTTTTGCAATACTCAAATGCGTCCTTGAATAAGGTCGGCCAGTAAAATCCACATTGCAAAACCTTTTCCGCTGTCTTTCTAGGACCAAAGTGACCCCCACAAGCCTGATCATGACAAAATGAAAGAACACTCTTGAACTCTTCATTTGGGACGCACCGGCGAATGATCTGATCAGGACAATATTTAAACAAATAGGGCTCGTCCCAGTAATAGTGTTTTACTTGGGAAAGAAAACGATATTTGTCCTGTTTTGACCAATCGCTCGGTATAAGTCCCGTGGCATGATAGTTCACAATATCCCTGAACCATGGTTCAGCGGATATGCTCAAGAGTTGTTCATCAGGGAATGAATCATTGATCGGCAGGGTCATAGGGGAAGAAACGATGCGTGAAAGGTGGTCAGCTACTACGTTTTCACATCCTTTCTTATCTTTGATAACAAGATCAAATTCTTGTAACAGTAGGATCCAACGTATTAGTCGACCTTTTGCATCTTTCTTCGCCAGAAGATGTTTCAAAGCGGAATGGTCAGTATATACAATTATAGGTGAGCCGATTAAGTAAGGCCTGAATTTTTCTAACGCAAATACAACCGCTAAAAGCTCTTTCTCGGTGGTTGTATAATTGATTTGCGCATCATTCAGGGTCTTACTAGCATAGTAAATCACGTGTGGCATCTTATCGATGTGCTGTCCTAAGACTGCACCTACTGCAAAATCAGATGCGTCACATATCAGCTCAAAGGGGTAGTCCCAATTTGGTGATGATAAAACGGGGGCTGTGGTGAGTGAGTGTTTAAGTGAGTCGAAAGCTGTCTCGCAATCCGAGTCAAAATGGAAGGTCGTATCCTTGGCCAGAAGTAGTGTTAAAGGTCTAGCAATTTTGCTAAAGTCCTTTATGAATCTCCTATAAAAGCCCGCATGGCCAAGGAAAGAACGAATATCTTTGACGCTTTTGGGATGAGGCAGGTTTTGAATGACATCTACTTTAGCTCTGTCAACCTCAATGCCTTTCTGTGAAATGACATGTCCAAGGACTATTCCTTCTTGGACCATAAAGTGGCATTTTTCCCAGTTTAATGTCAAGTTCTTCTCTTTGCAACGAGTAAGAACAGCGTCTAGATTCGCAAGGCAATCAGAAAAAGAGTCTCCAAAAATCGAGAAGTCGTCCATAAAGATCTCCAAAAAATTCTCTACCATATCAGAGAATATCCCCATCATACACCGCTGAAAGGTAGCGGGAGCATTGCATAACCCAAAGGGCATGCGGCTGTAAGCAAAGGTACCAAAAGGACAAGTAAAAGTGGTTTTATCTTGATCCTTTTTGGCGATGGGGACCTGATTGTAGCCTGAGTAACCGTCCATAAAACAATAAAACTCTCGTCCCGCTAAGCGTTCCAGCATTTGATCAATAAATGGTAGAGGAAAATGGTCTTTCCTCGTAGCAGCGTTGAGTTTTCTATAATCGATGCATACACGCCACCCAGTTTGGGCGCGTGTTTGAATCAACTCATTCGCCTCATTTGTGATAACTGTGATGCCGGATTTCTTAGGAACGACATGTATAGGACTCACCCACTGGCTATCGGAGATGGGGTAGATAATACCATTATCTAAGCACTTGACGATTTCTTTCATGACAGCTTCCTTCATGACGGGATTCAACCGTCTCTGTGGTTCTCGGTTTGGTCTGGCATCATCCATCACATGTATATGATGTTCAACTATCAAGGGACTAATCCCTTTGATGTCCGCCATACTCCAACCAAACGCCTCTTTGTTAGATCTTAATACCGATAAAAGGGCATTCTCTTGCTCTGATGCAAGAGAAGCAGAAATGATAACCGGTAATGACTCGTTCTCACCAAGATATGCATATTTCAGGTGAGAAGGTAAAATTTTTAGATCTAACTCAGGCGGAGAAATGATAGAAGGAAGGGTCATAGATTGATTTTTGGATCTACAAAGAAGCTCAGAGCCTGTGAAAGATACAGACTCGGGTGGAGAAGAGTCAGAAGTGCAGGACTCATGTGTAGCTAAAGTGTCCTCACTAAGATCATGTGTGAAATCAAACAGAGATGTGCTAATGTCATCGAGATCAGTCAAGCAAAGATCCTCAGCTCCACAACTATCGGGAGCGATCTCATGGACAGAGCACACATCTAAAATATGAGCAGAGGGTTCTGACGGCTGACTTCCAACTTTATAGATATTTAGTTCAATGGTCATATTTCCAAATGATAAATTCATTGAACCATTTCTACAGTTTATAACAGCGTTGGAAGTGGCAAGGAAAGGACGACCTAGAATCACCGGAATTTGGCCCCGGGGGTTTGCTACAGGATGTGTGTCTAGCACAATGAAGTCTACAGGGAAAACAAATTCCCCGACCTTTATTAACACATCCTCTAATTCACCCCTTGGTTTGGTGATAGATCGGTCTGCCATCTAGAGAGTGCAATGAGCAGGTTTCAGCTCTCCAATCCCTAATTGCTCATAGACAGAATAAGGTAACAGGTTAACACTCGCGCCAAGGTCTAACAGAGCACGATTTATGTTTTTACCCCCAATCGAAATCGAAATTGTAGGACAACCTGGGTCCTTTCTTTTCTTTGGAAGCTGGGGTATAAAAGCAGTGCTGATGTTATTAGACATAAAGACCTTCTTCGGCACTTGGGTCTTCCTCTTCCTAGTGCACAAGTCCTTTAGAATTTTCGCATAAGCGGGGACTTGCTGAATCGCATCTAGGAGAGGGATATTGATGTTAACCTGTTTGAACATCTCTAAAATTTTCTCCATATGAGGACCCGTTCTATTAGCCCTTAGCCGGTTCGGGTAAGGTGCTTTTGCAATAAGCGCGGGGTCCATCATAGGAGAAGGAAAGGGGGGTAGACGAGGTCCCAAAGGAGGTGTGGGGACCGTCTGTGGAGAACTATAAGGGTTGGGTGAAGGTGTTGAGCCTAAAGGGAAATGGAGAATAGGCTCGTGCGAAGGTGGTTTGGTAGAAGAAGAAGGATCAGAAGGTGAAGTGTGTGTGTGTGGGAAAGACTCAGCCGGGGTGTTGATACGATTTTCAGTAATATCAATATCTTCCCCGACATGATTGTTCAGCACTCTTCCCGATCTCAACGTTGTAATGGCATTTACATTGTAATGCCCAGGATTCTGTAGGGGTTGAGAGGGAAGTTTCCCTTTCTCTCTCGCACTCATTTCGGCTTTTAAGCGTGCGATTTCAGCTTCCATCGTGCGAATACTCTCAGCTTGGGACGCTGAGTTTTTCTTTATTTCACTGACGGAAGATCTAACTTCAGTCGAAACATCCATGAAATTTGATAAAAGTGATTTCATGGTTTGAGTGAATTGAGAGAACTCGTCAGAACAGGGCTGCATAGGATTAGACTGTGCAGGAGTGTTGCCCTGATTTTGGAAATTTTGTGACGGGTAGGGGTGCTGAGTGAGTTGTAGGGGTTGCTGTTGTGGTGGAGGAAGAGCCCGTTGAAATTGATTCGTGTTTGGAACCGTGTTTTGAGATTGGTTTTGGTTCCAAGCAAAATTCGGGTGGTTCCTCCAACCCTGATTGTAACTGGAAGAATATGGATCGTTTCGAGGTCTTTGAAATGCGGCATTAGAATGCTCGTGACCTTGAAACGCAGAGTTTAATGGACATTCTTCCGTTAAATGTGATGGATCAGAACAGCACCCACAAACAGTTTTGGGGAGTGACATTGGGTTTAGGGAGGCTGCTGCAAATTTGTGTTCCATAGCGTCGAGCTTCTTTTGCATTGCTGCCATTTCAGCTCGAACACCTATGGACACATCTATTTGGTGTACGCCACCCCTATTCAATGGTTGTGTTCCACTCTCCCAAATTAGTGACTTTTCAGCGAACTCTTCTAAGTATCACCAAGCTTCCCCGTCATCTTTGGTCATAAAAGTACCTTGACACATGTTTTCAAGGCTCTGTTTAGTGCTAGGGTTACTGCCCTCATATATGATTCGGCAAAGCTCCCATCTCGGGATGCCGTGGTGAGGACATTGAACCAATAGATCCTTGAAACGTTCAAAGTATTTTGAAAATGGTTCGGCAGGGAGCTGGGCAAATTGGTTCAGTTCGCTACGGATTCGAGCCGTCTTTTGGACTGGGTAAAATTTCTTAAGGAATGCAGCGACGAATTCTTCCCAATTCGTAATAGAGTGTGCGGTGGTGTTATATAGCCACTTCTCGGCTATATCGCACAAAGTAAATGGAAGAAGTCGTAGACGCATAGCATCTACTGAAAGTTGAGACGTACCCATCATTGCGCATACGTTTTCAAATTTGGTAATGAAAACGTAAGCGTCCTCGGTCTCGAGTCCGTGGTATTTGGGTAAAAGATTGATATACTGGGGCTTTATTTCAAAGTTATCCCCATTGGCTGGTGGTGTGGATAAGCAGGTCGAAAGAGGACCTCTATGTGGATAGCATCTTTCCTGGAGAGAAATGTGGGGTGGATTAGGATTCTGCGCACCAACGGACGGTGGCAGATTAGGGTTAAAGAAATTTGATGGATTCGGATCCATCGATGTGGGTGTGGTAGTGGGTAAAGAAAAGGTAAATGGAGAATTATCGACTTCGGAGTCGATAAAAGGTACGCGGACTAAACGGGCACTAGAATCCCGTGTCCAGCCTATCTTGCACTAAAAAGGGTTAGTACAAGTGGCAGCGTTGACTTATAATTAGGGATGAATGAATGCGGTGCTTGCTTTGAAAAAGGGGCGGATTTTGAAAAAATGATGCGGCAAAACAAATGCAGCACACAACCCTAGAATCTGATGGTCACCTAGGTCCGATCTCTAGACCGCTCCTAACTGCCAAAAGACAAGCCGCAGGATAGAATCCTCCACTGCCTCTTTGTCCCCCTGTGGCCGGATAAGTGCCAGGTAAGTGGGAAGGAACCACCACTACAGTGGACCTAATTAATAACCACTAGCCTTAGACACACTCGCCTTAGGCACCACAAGAAAACACAGATAAGCAATGAATTACCCACGACCTTCTCTTGTCCTATTGAGCGCGACAGTCCTTAGAGTCTTCTCTAGATTTCTTTTAGTTAATGGAGGTAATGCGGATGCAAGTTTGACGATTTTCGGGGCCTAGGAAGGGTAATGAAATCCCCACCTAATTTGGATTTGGCCGTGCCCCTTAAATTTCCGTATTTAATATGCAAAACAACCAAGAAAACAAAAACACGCACAATTTTAATTTTGCTTTGCGGCGTTGAGATTTATTTGCAAAGAATCCTGCAGCAAAGGGTTAATTGGAGCTAAAAAGAGAGAGGGGAGAGAGACAGAAAATACCTGCACTGAAAATATTTCAGTGATCCCTCAAGACTGCGGCTCTTCCGCCGCAATAGGCACGTATTTGCCGCTCTTCCGCGGTCTGTTGATGGGTTCACTGTACACAATTTCACCAGAGAGCTTCTGTTGCTATCTCCAGCTCTCTGGTATATTCAAACAAATTTTTCCACAGAACAGAATGCTCCAGATCACCTTGCAATCAAATCATAACACACGTGTAAGAGTTTGTACTAATTTTGATTTCAAGAAGTAAAACGTAATAATTCTTTCACTTCAAACTAAAATTGCAAATGAATTAGCGCGATCCCCGGCAACGGCGCCATTTTGATTGATTTATTTTCTGACGTGTATATGTAAAAAGTAACGACAATCAAAAAATTATATTGACCGCAATCAAACCACGGTGTCGGATGTAGTTAATGAATGAGTGCGGATCGTCCACAGGGATTGTGCAATTCAATTGTATTTTGATACGTTTGAAATGAAATGTTAAGCAACAATAAACGAAAACTTGATTCAAGATGTGATTTGTAATCGAGTGTCACTATTCTTTACTCAAGAATCAAGAAACTATAAACAATCAAGAATCAGTTGTTTTGATAATATTTCCAATCAACAATCAAGAATATAAGAGAGGCTCGTATGAGTCGATCGGATCTTTAGACGTGATGTAATCTAAAGGGTTTCGTGTTCTTGTCCTTCGAAGAATTGATACTAGATCAATGGTGATCGACGAGAGTTAGGGTTTTCTTGATGAAATTAGGGTTTCATCTCTTAACCCTTGTTCTTTCGAGGATACCATTTATATTCTAGCCTCTAGCAATTCCAAGAAACGATCGGAACTCCCCAATCTCGAGCGATATCGATCAAGAAAGCATCGCAACGAATTGGGTCGTCGATTCTTGAACTTGCTAGGGTTTACAAACTCGTGGGATTCAAGAATCGATTACAAATTTGTTACATCATCATACTAAAGATCGTTTCGACTCCCCGACGAGCGGAGTTTTATTCACACATCACCACAAAGACAATATTCAAGAATAGTAATGATAACATGATGCGGAATTTAAAGAAAACAAGATAAAAGAATATCACCTTTTATTTAATCAACAATTTCAATACATTCTTTCAAGAATCTACAAGAAGAAGAAATCGATCGTTGACTCGGCTTCGCTCGTCTCCGTGGATCGTGGATCTACTTTGATCTCTTGCCCGATTGAAGATCGGCTCGGCTCATAAAAGGGTTGAAGGCATCTTGCTTGGCTTGCACTCAAGATCTTGAATTGTTGTTGGATTTAGGGTTAGGATTTCCTACAAGCTCTCTCACTAAACTTGAGGAAGAGGGGATGAAGAAAGAGATTGATTTTCTAAACTTTCCCAAGGTTGAATCCTTCCCTCAAATGATGAGCCTAGGGTCATATTTATAGACTCCCAAACCCTAGGTTAGATTTGAATTAGAACTTTCCCTCCCAAAGTTTGTTGAAGAGTTTCTAGAAGGAGTTTGTTAGGAGTTAGCTTAGGGTTTAAGCTAGGGTTTAGGGAAAGTTCTAGAAGTATTAGGCTAGTTTAGGTGTTTGCTGATCTGGAGGAAGTATCTGGAATCTTCTGGAAGTTTGTGTGCATTATTGAGCTGTAGGCCCTGAAAGAGGAGTTGTGCACTGAAATTAAGGAGCTGACGTCACCATATAGCCGCGCTTCCGCCGCAAAAACTAGGCATTGGCCGCCCTTCCGCGGCGCATTAATGGCCTTAGGGCTTGGACTTTCTTCAGTGGTCTTGGGCTTCTATTTGTGGCTTTCTTTGATGTTTATAATTGCAGTTTCCCTTCTGTGTTGATACCAGATTTGAGTTCAGTGAGTTTACGAGCAATTGTAATGGTCGAGCACTGTAATGATCGAGCAAGCTTCTCTTTTCCTGCATAGACTTCGAAACACGGGTTGCAAGATATAGAAAATATGCTATGTAATGCAATGCAGTTAATTTCCCTAGAAATGATGGTTTTAAGGTCGAATACATGTAATTTGATATTTTGCGACCGATTAGCTAATATGTGAATTATGAATACCGTACTCTTCTATATGTATGCAGATGATAAGGAAATTGCCGGTTAAAATATGCAATATTTTCGACTGATCAGCTGGCTATTCCGGTTGCTGCTCCAGGCGAGATCCTTAAAGCTGCTCCCTGCTCAGAGGGGGCATGAAGAAGCTTATCCAACAACGGAGGTGATCTCATCCGCACGACATGCTCGACGTCGCTACTGGCGCCGAGTGAGGAAGGCTGGGGGCAACTCCCCCTCTGAGATAACTCCACCAGCTCCAACGGTGGGGATCGATGCTGCTGTTCCAACTGGGAACAGCTTTGAATTGCTGAACATGGTGCGCAGAAACTCTCTTACCACCGTACTAAAAAGATCCCCTCCTCCGGTGGGAAATGTTGCGGAAACCAAGCCAGAACAGTCCTCTCAGCGGCTGTCCTCTATAATCTACAAGGTCTGGCGCCATGTCCAAGACTCGGTGATTGATCGAAATTTCTCCCCCCAGCAAAAGAAGCTGAAGGTCCGGCAGGAAGAAAACCGTCATGTTAAGCCACAAAAGATGACGACTACTTGGGTGCTCACGACAGCGGCCCCCTCAACGTCAACCACTCAGAAAAGAAGGAGGCCAGAGAAAGCCCCAGTAAACGTGGCAGACCACAAAGACGCTAAGCCCAAACGCCCCAAGTCTGTGGGCATGGTGGTGCACACCGTATACATGGCTTCTGGAAAGGAGGAAAGCCGTGCTTCGACGGGTCACCGACCGCTCACCCGATCCATGACGAAAACCCAGGAGCAGCAACAGAAGCTTCAGGAGATGATGATTGCAATGGCCGCACTCACCGAGCCAAAAGAAAGCCCGGAGGCATCATCAGAGCAGCGTCACGAACAAGAAACTAATGCTGACTTCTTACGCAGAGTCCTCGAAAAGAAGGACAGAGAAGCCGCAGAGCAAGTGGCTAACATAAAGCAAATGGCGCTCCTCTTCTAAGATATGGTAGGGATGATGCTACAGCCGGACCCTCCAGTTGAAGACCCTCCGATCATTACTGAAGACGATAGAGGAGAGACATCTAATCCGCCTCCGACTCTTTCAGCAGCCAAAGATGAAACCATTTCCAAGGCTGCGCTGGATGACTATATAGCTCATCAAATACGGGCTCATCAAGTGAATGAAGCGGCTGCGCAAATTGTTAGAACTGGACGACCCTATCCGGGCTGGTATGACCAAATCAGTTACCCGCCGGGATATACGATCCCTAAGTTCCACGTATATAAAGGGACATGGAACCCACATCAGCATGTCGCTCAATTCAGGGCCTTATGCGGCAATACTGGAGGCAATGACAAATTGTTGCTACATCAATTCGTCGGCAGCTTAGCAGAAGCGGCATTCGAATGGTATACGGAGCTACCTAACGACTCTGTCAAAACATTTGCGGAGATGGAGTTGCTGTTTACACAAAGATTCGCGAGTGCTAGTGAACGCACCTCGATAACAGCACTGATCAACGCCAGGATAAGGCCAGGCGAAACGTGGGTTCAATACGCAACACGATGGCGGAATCTGTGGTCAAAATGCGAACAGCGGATCGAAGAAGCACCTGCGGTAGGTATGTTCGTGGGCACTCTTGATCCGCAAGCAACCATCTCGCAATTTATGATGTTCTTCAAACCGACCACGTTCCAGGCTTTAATTGATAAGTTGGCCCAAATAGATCAGATGAGTCACACACCATCTCATTCAAAGACGGATCCTTGGAATGAAAAGGGCAAAGGAAAAGCCACCTTCGTTGCCAATACTCAGCAACGGCCGAGCAACTTAAAGCCAGTTGTTCGCCAAAACAATGTGCGACCACACCCGTCCCTCGGGGAGAGACTGGGACATCCTTATTCGTTTCCTCAGGATAAAACAAGGAGACTGTTCGAGCTGGCAGTGTGCAACAGACTCATCCATCTGCCGAATCCAAAACGTCCGTTGCAGCCAGGCGATGTCAACGATCTTAATTACTGCCCTTACCACCAAGCGGTAAGCCATCCAATCGAAGATTGCTTCGTCTTTAAGGGATGGATCGAAGATCAGTACCAACAAGGAAAGTTCGCGTTATCCGAAAACTGGAAGGTGAACCCGCCACAGCCTCACACTCCTAAGAAGACAAACACACTGGGGGCAACAAGCTCTTTTGTTGAGGAAGCTCCATGGGAGGTGGCTCTTTCGGCCAAGACCAAAAGGATGCTAAATGATCTTCAGACGTGCCCGGCGATTAGATGGAAGAACCCGTTGGAACCTGAGATCATCAAGGGGATGCTGAAGCCGCGCCCAATTCCAAATATCGGTGGTGATAGCCAAAGCATTCACACCCATCAGTCGAAATCTTCGAAAAAGAAGGAGAAATCCAAGAAGCCCGTGAAGCCTGGCGACAAGCGCACGGATTTGCAGAAACAGATTGACGCGCTGGAAGAGTATAACCAGAAGGCGCGGATTCCAATCACGCTCCAAGAGTTTCTCAGCCACGTCCTCGAGGACGAAAACGATGGAGATGACTCATCAGATGAATCTGAGGACTACGTAGCAAGTTGTCATGTGATCTCTCACTCCTTGATAGATGATAAAGAGGCTCCTTGCACTGAGAAACCGGGGGCAGATCCTGAACCAGAACTTCTGTGGCCGTCAGACGAGATGATCGATGCCTTCCTGAACGAAGCCCATCTTAAAAGCAAAGCCGATCGGGAGCGCGAGATGGCCATATTTGAAAAGGCCAAACGCCGGCGACTGGACAAAAAGGTCGAAACACTCCCACCAGATCAAAGTACATCCGCCGCAAATGAAAGAAGGATCAAGACAAGGAAACGATTCGCCAAAGCCATATAAATGGGGATGAGGCCGCCCTCTTTCAGAGAAAATTCTCCTGGTGGTATACGTTTTGATGAAACGGACGTACACCCCAACTTCTGCTTATATCATCAGAGGATCGCACATCCTACTGAAGACTGCAACTCTTTTAAGTGTTGGTGGCAAGGATATGTCGCTCATAGACAACACGTCAATAGAATAAAGCGGGAAGCTCGTAGACAGCAAGAGAATACGACAGATGAGCATAAAAGAGTTGCCGGCAATTGTCATAGGGACGAGCCCGGGGGATCACGAGTTCTCACCTTTGGAAGCGATTCTGACGAAGAAGCCGCCCTCAACCCTCTCTTCAACGAATTCATTTCTAAAACAAAAGAATTAGAGAGTTGCGAGAACGTTCAGCCGTACAATCTCACGCTACCCGGAAAGAATCTCGGACCCGCAAACGACGGAGCAAACGAAATGAGAAAGGAAAAGGAAAAAACGGCCTTTGTTGCCAACGCTCAACAACAGCCAAGTAACCCGAGACCGTTTTGTCGTCAAAACAACAAGCCGCGATACCTCAATGAGAAGTTGAAACGTCCTTACTCGTTTCCCAAAGATAAAACGAAGAAATTGTTCGAGCTAGCAGTGCGCAGCGGGCTCATCACTCTGCCAGATCCAAAACATCCATTGCAACCAGGTGACGTTAACAATCTTAACTATTGTCCCCACCACCAAGTATTGGGCCATCCGGTCGAAAATTGCTACATCTTCAAAAACTGGGTTGAAGACCAATACCAACAGGGCAAGTTCGCGATGTCCGAAAACTGGAAGGTGAGCCCGCCACAACCACATGCTCCGAAAAAGATGGATATGCCGGGGGCATCATGCTCATTCATAGAGAAAGCCCGACGGACCACTACGTCCTAAAACTAGATGATAGACCGAAACGTCGTTAAACTAACGACGGACCGCAATGTCCTAAAACTTGCAAATGACCGAAACGTCGTTAAACTACTCCCAACCCGCAGCATCTTCAAGCTGACGTGGTAAAAAAAAAAAAGGTATGTCCACAAGCAAAATGGGCACGGATGAAAACCCGAAAGGGCTCCGTGAGTAAAAACAGCAGGGCTACCGGCGAGTGTTCGTGAAAACCCGAAAGGGCGCGACCTCATTTAAAAAAAAAAGAGAGAATAAAAAAAAATAAAAAAATAAAAAGAACGGTATGTCCATAAGAAAAGGGGGCACGGATGAAAACTCGAAAGGGCTCCGTGAGTAAAAACAGCAGGGCAACCGGCGAGTGTTTGTGAAAACCCGAAAGGGCGCAACCTCGTTAAAAGACACTTATAGGGTCCTCTCGACCTTGTAAGGAGAAACCACCCGCGTGAGATCCTTACGACTCACAAGGGAGCAACACACTTAGGGATCCTCACGATTCCTAAGGAGAAATTACACTTGCGAGATCCTCACGACTCGTAAGGAGAATTCTCTTATGGGACCCTCACGGCTCATGAGATTTGAAAGTCTTAAGTTACAGAAACCTAAACCTGTTCTTAAGCAAATCCCCCACAACCTTCGATACGGCCATACAAGTGGCTCAGTAATGACCCTTGTATACAATCCATGGGCACGAATAAACATTTCCCTAATCAATTCCCACCCGTGACTGGGGATATGTCCATACGGTGAACAACCCTTGTAAGTCCTCTCGACTTATAAGGAGAAAACCCTTTTATAAGATCCTTACGACTTACAAGAGAACATACACTTAGGAGTCCTCACGATTCCTAAGGAGAAAACGCACCTGCGAGATCCTCACGACTCGTAGGGAGAAATGCCTTTGTGAGACCCTTACGGCTCATGAAGTCAAAAGCCTTAGTCGACGGGATCTTAACCCTGTTCGCTAAGCCACCTTTGTTCGACATCGACAGAGGCAAATGATGATTCGCTCCTGACAATATCCCAGTTGTAGCGATGCTGATGCCTAAACCGGTATCAAATTCCAAGTCCTTTCATGGCAAATGATGATTCGCTCCTGGCAGTATTCCAGTCGTAGCGATGCTGATGCCGAGATTGGCATCAGATTCCAAGTTTCACACTCGCGATAAGAAAAATCAGCGGGCCACGAATGCATATGACATAGCCGAAATGATGGGGCAACTTGCAACAAAATCAGCAAGTAAAAATATATGCATGCAAAATAGCCAAAATGATTGGGCAACTCGCAATAAAAAGCAGCGAGTGAAAATAAAACAAATAGTCGAAATGATTGGGCACCGCGAAAAATAGCCGAAATGATTGGGCAATCGCGACCTTCGCGATATAAAAAGCTGAAATGATAGAGCATCGCGGAAAGAATAAAAGAAATGATGGAAAAATGAAACCTTTTTGCTCTACAGGTGATGCTACATCAATCCCTGTATACAATCCAGGGGCGCAAACAAAGAAAGAGTCGCACTCCTCCTCCCCAGGTTTCATTAGAAGAAGAAGCCGAATCTCGACGAGCCACAAATAACCTAGAGATCATCTCAACACTCGTCTCGTCACAGCGGACACAATCATCAAACAAATGGAGCCACGGCAAAATCCCTAGTTCCAAAACTCGACGGTTCATCAGCAACCTAGAGACAACCTCGACGTCCATCTCGATACAGCAGACGAGATGTCACCCCAACGTTCGTCTCGATACAGTAGACGCAATGTCAACAACAGCGTTCCTCCGCAGTCCAGCTGGAGGCAGATGCAACGTCAATAAAAGACCTCACGGTCGAAACAAAGTGGAGCAACGGCAAAATCCCAACTCCACCTTAGCATTCGTCTCGTTACAGCAGACGCAATGTCAACAACGGCGTTCCTTCGCAGTCCAGCAGGGTGTACATGCAAAGTTAACAAAAGACCCCATGGTCGAAACCAAGCGGAGTGACGGCAAAATCCCAGCTCCACCTCAGCATTCGTTTCAATACACCAGACGCAGTGTGAGCAAATGAAGCGAAGGCCAAATTCCTAGCTTCAAGGTCTTAACGGCAAGTCATATAAAGCCTGAAAGACCACCGGAGATCATCTCACATGGAGTGGTCACCTCCTCGACGTTCGTTTCGATACAGCAGATGAGTTGTCACCCTAGCGTTCTTCCTCCAGCAGGGTTTCGGACGTGACAAAGCAAACAAAGTGAATGCCACATTCCTAGCTTCAACGTCTTTACGGTAACTCACATAAAACCGGAAAGACAATCGGAGATCATCTCGCACCAGCACAGAGTGGTCACCACCTTGACGTTCGTCTCGATACAGCAGACGAAATGTCAACCCCAGCGTTCTTCCTCCAACAGGATTCGGACACACCAAAGCAAACGAAGCGAAGGCCACATTCCTAGCTTCGACGTCTTGACGGTAACTCATATAAAACCGGAAAGACAATCGGAGATCATCTCGCACCAGCACAGAATGGTCACCACCTCGACGTCCGTCTCGATACAGCAGACGAGATGTCACCCCAACGTTCGTCTCGACACAGCAGACGCAACGTCATCAAACAAACGGAGCCACGGCAAAATCCCTAGTTCCCACCGCAACATTCGTCTCGATACAGCAGACGCAATGCCAGCAAACGAAGCAAAGGCCAAATTCCTAGCTTCAGGGTCTTGACGGCAACTCACATAAAGCCCGAAAGACTATCGGAGATCATCCCCACACCAGCGCGGAGTGGTTATGACTCATCGGGGCTCACCAAAATAAGCCTAACCTCAAGTAAAAAGCGACATGGCAAATTCCTAACGCTTGCTCTTCCGACGGTCAAACTGCCAAGGAGGATTGCTTGAAGACGTCTTGTCCAGCTCCCGAAGGGATCAGAGACACGGCAGTCGCAGGGCTACTCGAACAGCATGATTGCCTATCGAGGACTATATCAGCTTATGCGACGGTACGATGGCCAAAACCCTAAGTACCACCAACCTTAACGGGCTTCTGTCGTAAAGAGCAGAGGTTAAATGCGACGTTAAGATGTTCTTGCGAGAAACGCTCGATTCGTCTCGACTTGCAAAAAAAAAAATTGTTGAGGCGGCTCGACTCGTGAGATAAAGCCTTAGGCAGTGGGCATAAAAGAAGCCTGTTTCCTAAGCACTGAGACCCTGCAAGTTGGCCCAAAATGGTCTCTTGCATACTATTCATGGGTCTCACTCTCCAAAGTCGAATTTCGACGAGGAGGGAAACAACCGCTTGTGGGTCCTCACGACTCGTAAGCGGGAAAAATTCTCTTATAGGATCCTTACGACTTGTAAGAGAAAACCACACTTGGGAATCCTCACGATTCCTAAGGAGAAAGCTCACCGACGAGATCCTCTCGATCCGTAGGGAGGAAAGTCTCTATGAGACCCTCACGGCTCATAGAGTTGAAAAGTCTTAGACAGCGGATCCGAACCTGCGGCCTAAGCCATCGCTATTTCTTAAGAAAGTCAAGATACTCGTTCTAATCATCCGTTAATCATGTTTGCTAAAGTGATATGCTGATAGTAAAAGAAAGAGAAGACGGAGAAAATGACACATGACAAAAAAGGTGTATCTTTTATTCATAAACTTGATCGGGTACAGGATACATTATGTCAAAAAAAATATATATATATACATTCTTTTATCTACAAGTACAAACGATACAAAGATGGATAGCTACTGAGGAGGAAGTGTCTTTAGTAAATCCACAAGCTGCTCTCGCACTTCCTTCAGCGCCTCCTCCTGAGCGGCTGCCGCGGCCACCTCCGCTTCCACCCGGGCTCGCTGCTGCAAGAAAGATGAAAGTTGCTCCTCCGCCGCCTTCTGGGCTGCTTCCTGGCTAGGTTCATCTCGCTCGACAACATCAAGGTGTTGCCTCAATGATAACCCTTCAGAAAGACATTGCAGGAGGCCCTCAAAGACAACCTTCAGCCGTGCGGCGTTGGCCTCCACCCGAGCATGCAGTTGGACGGATTTGCTTGAAGTTTCACCACGCTCCTTGCGTCTTGAAATGACTTCTTGTTCGAGGTGGTGGAAGTAAGGAGCGCTCTGCTCAATCCACACTGTTCTTTGATTACTGGCAGCCAAGGCCTCGGGAGCGGGACGCAGCGACTCCAACTGATATAGGCGACCCTCGATCTCCCTACAATGGTTAACCCAGGATGCGACGATGCCCTCATCATGAAAGTTCATGAGTATTGCTAGCATCGGGTTAACCATCATAGCGAAGTCTGCAGCAGATGTAGGAGTTTCAATGTCGAGTTCCTCGACGTAGTCACTCAACATGCGCAGACTATTCGCGGCGCCTTTTGAAGACAGACTCCTCAGATAAGGACCCGCCAGCATTATGATGCGAGATTCGAAGGGCGCCGAGACTGGAACGACAGCTGAAAAGAAACAAGATGTGATCAGATAACAGTTCTGAAAATAAAGAAGGAAGACTTTATCAATGTGAGAGTCGCTGTACCAGCTGAGGCAGGTGGCAGAGCCGGAAGAGTCGGCAACGCAGCCCGTCTTTCATCCCCTCCTTCGATTTGTAACACTGCAGTCGAGATAAAAAAAAGGGGTTTAGAAATAATCCCATCAATAAAGAAAGAAGGATGTCATTGGAAATCATACTCACCAACGCCACCAGAGGAAGAAGCAAGCTCGGATGGGAAGGAGAAGTGTGGGAGCAACATCTGGTAAAGATGGTCAAAAAGTACTCCTGAAAAGACACAACAGCACGACTTCAGTACATACACTATACATCTGAAAGATAAGACTAATAAGTTGCAAACCCATACCTTCCAACATCTTAGACGGTATGAGAGAGGGTTGGGAGGTAACCACCGCCAAGGCAGTTGTTGAAGGCGCTCCTTCAAGCAGTGGGGCATCGGCGCTGGCTGCACCTGCGTTACAAGAAAGGTGAACTTGTCAGAAAGGATTGTAAAAGAAGAAAGACAGTAACCTAAGGTTTACCTGAGGAGCTCCCGGCTGAAACAGAAGCGACTCCCTCCTCTATCGACATGAGGCCACCGCCCGTAGCCTCATCACCCGACTCGATGGGGACCGTCGTCGTGCTAGCGCGACCAGGAGACGGCAGGAGATCATAAGCAGGGAGGGCAATGATTGGAGCATTGCCGGATTCTTGGAAGGAAGCGGCTGACTCTTCCCCAAGAGTCGTACCCATTTCACCCGCAACTACTTCGAGCTCCGCCGTCTCCATCGGCTCATCCACTGTCACCATGAGGTCGCCGGCCTCAAGCGCCTCGTCCACCACCACCCTCGGTTCAGTTATAATGATCATATCATCTGCCACCGCTTCAGCTTCGGCATCAATGACCTTCTCGGCTGCAGGCCCCTCGACCTCCACCTCAGGCTCTAAAGCCACAACGACGTTGCCCACCGTCGGCTCGAGTTCGCCAGGTACGCCTCCTCTGTTTCTTTAGGATCAACGGTTTCCGCCTCCCTCTCGATCGGACTCGGCCCTGCAAGATAAAGGATATAAGGACCAATGACATTAAAAATCCTTATAACAAAAACTCTGAGAGAAATATTACCTGAAGCGGATTTACCGTTTGCGCTCCGAACTGCGCGCGCCACCTCTCTGCGGGCAGTGGATAAGGCAACAGGGGCCTCTTCAGATGGAGTATCAGCACGAGGGGCGGTGCTGGGGCCCGCTCCCGCAGCCAAGGCAGCCCGGCGCGCCTTCGCCTCACGCCTTTGCCGCTTTCTTTCCTCCCAAGCTGTCACAATAGACCTCTGTGACGCCTCTTTCACCGCGGCATCGTCATCCGTAAACAAAGAAACTTCCAGAGCCTTTAAGGAATCTCTCATCGGCTCCTCAAGACGGACTTCTTGCGGTAACCCTGAAGAAGCAGGAACGTCGGCAGCCGGTAGGACATTTGCGTCACTTGGCGGGAGCGGCATTGAGGTTCCTGTGATTAAAAGGGAGAGGTTAGATCGACCATAACACAAAGGAAATGAAAGCTTAATAAATCGAAACTTACTAAGGCCCATAGATGCTCTAAGACGTTCCTCCTCCTGGAAAGTCTTCAGAGAAGCGGCAATGGCTTCTTCGTCAGTGATGCCTGTCGAAAGGAAAAAAAGAAAAGCGTTAGTCAAAGGCAATGAAGAGGATATGTTGCAATAAAGAAAAGGCGACTAATAGTTACCTGATTGCGCAAGCTTGGCCAGCCACGCGTCACGCTTTGCTAACCATGCCGAAGTTTCGAGAGCGGCTTCCAAGTCTGTATCGTCCGGCGGCGGCATCACTAGTCCTTCGTTCGTTACGTATTCGATCAGGCCCTCGGCATAGGGAGCATGGGGTTCCTGACCGAACACGACGTCCGCAGCGAAGAGCGACTTCTTTTTCTTTTGCCCTCCGACCCTAGGCTCACGGGGGATCGACTTCCGTTTAGCAGCCACTTTGGGACGACGGGTCCCGATGTCCGCACCCACGCCAGACTCCGGCGAGGGTACAACCACTGTCTCCACTGGAGCACAGGGTGCGGGAGGTGCATCTGTGATATCCGGGAGCGGCAACTCACGTGGAGGACTTTGTGCACGCGAGGGTCCGGCTTTGGCATCTTTTAAAGGGGGGATTACCGGGGTCCTTGGCACAAGAGGAGCGTTGCGATCGCTACCTGGAGGCGCACCCTTACGATCGATCAGCAACCGCCTTTCCTCCTTTATGACCGCTCCCGTCGAATGACTATACCATTCTGTGTATACCCTAAGAAGTCGGGGGGCGCAAGCCGGCTCACTGATAAAGAAGTGAGAGCCCGTGTTTAGACGCATGAAGTGATGCAGTGCCCTCTCCATCCCTTCTTCAGTCGCGGCAGGTTCCGATAAAAAAGCCTCCAGCGGTACCCTTTGATTATAGCTCAGCTGTTGGGCGAAACGATGCGGGTTATATCTCATGAAGATCACTGCCCCGTCCTGCCTAAACACCAAGAAGCCCGGTCTGATGGAATATAGGTGAAGGATCTCCCGGGCCGTTAAAACTGAAGCTCCATCCTTGAAAGTGTCTTGCAATGGCCGCACTGCGGTGGTGGACGTTTTTCCAATAGTCAACACCTTGTCAATGAAAGACACACCGGTTCCAACGGTGTGGGAGCGAAGGAGTAAACACCTGGCATCTCATGGCGATGGATTTACAATTGATGCGCCGATCAACTGTAGAATGCGAGGAAAACTGCACCTTTCGTAGAACGAGGGCCTTTTATGCATGCCGAAGACACCCGCTGTATGTAGCTTGAGCCACGACATAAAGTAGTGCATCGGGAAGACCACGTGCAACACCCCAGGCTCATTAGCATCTGCTGCTCGACTGAGGCCATGATACAAGTACGCCAAACCGGCGATCCCAACGGCCACCTTTACCCTGATAGTCATTCGGTGGGCCGGGTAAAAAACAGAGGGCCGCATGCGGTGAGAGTGCATTGGGAGCGCAAACCAACTCAGCCAAAGCCCAAGAAATCCTAAAAAGAAGGCCTCCTCGTCCATCTCAGGGGCTACGACTTCTGCAAAAGACATGGTTGGGAAGTTAGGAAGAAAAAAGTTCTTTTGGTCTATGTCTTTCGCTGGCAGGTTATCCAAACCTAAACCAAAAGGGTCCTCAAGGTTGGCAAACTTGGCAGCTTCCGCCGAGAGGACGTTTGGATGAAGGAACCGAGCAATGAAATCCTCAAAATTAACTCCGCGGCTCCCACACTCAATGAAAAGGGCCTCGTAGATGTTCAACACCTTGATCAGACTTGGAAATTGATGTTGAACAGCGTTCTCCGGCATGAGCCCTCTTATCACCGGCTTAGCACCAAAGACGTACTCATCCGGCGGGAGCAACTCTTCATAATGTTCCCCCATGACCGGTAGACCGGATACCTCCGTAAACTCTTCCAAAGAGATTGACACTTCCCGATCCATGGCAAGGAAAGTGTGGGTAGGAATGTTCCACTGCTCCAGGAAGGCCTTGAACCACCAGGTGGGAAGCGTGGGATACTGGAAAAGGGAAACATAGACTGCGGTATACAATCCTAATCTTATCAACTGCGACTTCTTCGTCGACAGGATATACCGAGCCCACGGCAGATAGCCGATTGGGTGGCGGGGGATCAAACCGATATTATATGATTGCCCCCAAGGTCGCGCCTCGCCTTGACAGATGCGGCGCCCCAGGATATCCAAAACCATGGGACGCTGAACCGGAATCGCATCTATGGCGGGATGTAGGAAGCCCTTTGATGTCCAATCAACCATCTCCACGGCGTACTGCACCGGGGGTGGGCTGGCGTAATGAATCGCCGTTATGGGTTCTGACGGCACCGCGCATGTGAAGCTCCGTCGGCCCATGATGATCTGATTATACCACGACCCCCAAAGGTGGAGACTCTTGTGTTCCGGGTCATACTCCTTAATCATGGTCAGGACTTCACGGTCCAAGGATGCCTCGGGAAATCCCTCCTCCGAGCGGACGAACGGGAATGAAGTGTCTAGAGACATGATCGCTGCAAAAGAACAATTTAGCCGTTAGTGTTGTAATTCCAACGTTTGGCGTCTAAAAAAGAAAATGCATTAATTAAATTAAAATTAATTAATTACATCACACATCAGTGCAGTGAGTGGGAGACCAAAGGGGGACCCACAAAATCTGGATGACAATACATCAGACAACCTCATCATTGGATGAGATTGTCAGTTGGTCCCCAGGAAAACATTCCCATTTATAAAAAAGGGGGTGGGAAGAATCCCTAGAGACAAAGAGAAAATCTCCTCTTTCAGAGCAAAGCTCTGTCACAGAGTGACACTTGTCAAACTCTGGCCCCGGGGAAATAAGATTCCTTAAAAAAGAGCACAACTCTATGGTAATAATGGAAAGGTCCATCAGAAAATGTCTATACCTAAAAGAATTAAAATTTTTGAAATCTTGGAAAATCCACGAAAAACTTGTGATTTTTTTTTCATTTTTCAGATCTAAAAGATCCACAGATGAACTATGAGCAAAGCTCTGTTCGTGGGTTAAAACCTATGAACAAGATCCCTGTAGATCTATAAGTTTTTGAGAGCAAAGCTCTTTGGTTAAGGTTAATTTAAGTTAATTTGATTTAAATTAATTTTACCTAAAGTTTTTAACTTCGGAAATTAGCAAAGCTCTGAAGTTCTGGAAACGAGAGCAAAGGTCTGAAGTTCTAAGCAAGAGCAAAGCTCTGGAATCAAAATCTAGAAAATAGTGAAGTTTTCTAAAGGGCCATAGGTCCTATTTATAAGGCGCTTGCGCCCCTTCAGCTCACCCCTTGATCCAACGGTAAGGGGCTTGCCACCGCTGCACTCACGTGCGCGCCACGTGAGCGTAACGGTGGGAGGGCATTTGTTTCCTCCAATCAGAGCAAAGCTCTGATGAAAATTCAAAAATTCAAATTATGAAGCAACGCTTCAAATCCCGGGCGCAACGCGCCACGTGTCAGGCGCTGATACGTCAGCGCAGCGCCCGAGAAGGCGCGCCCAATCAGAGCAAAGCTCTATTTAAGGAAGCAACGCTTCAGTTGCGCTGCGCTGTGCGCTGCGCGACACGTGTCAGCGCAGATGCCCTAGCGCAGTTGCGCTGCGCTGTGCGCTGCGCGACACGTGTCACGCGCTGGGGCATCTGCGCCAAACAGAATTAAAATTTTAAGAAATCTTTTCTGTTCTTGTTAAAACAAGAATATTTTCTTCTGCAAAGCAGAAGCCCTTGGATCAAAGATCCAACGGTGGGGAAAATTCCCCAAATCACTCAGAGAAGGATCTCTTTAACAAATTTAACTAATTTATGAGCACTATAAAAAGGACCCCAAGACTCAATTCAAAGGCATCAATATCTTTCTAAAAAAAAGAGAAGAGAACTCTTGAGAACTCCTCAAGAACAACAGGAGGTAAAAACCTTTAGGAAAAAAGAGAAAATTCTCTTATGGACAGACTATTGATCTAAGAACAAGATCAATAATCTTAAATAAAAAGAAAAAAATAAGTAATAGTAGTGCTTTGCACTTTCTTATGAACCATTGGTTCTTTGAAAACAAAAGAAAACTTGTTTTCTTTGATTTAAAATCAACCAGAATATAAAACAGTGCTTTGCACTTGAAAAACTGCGCTGTTGCGCTTGCGCTCGCCAGAGCATGACACGTGTCCTCACCACAAGCGCTTGCGCTCAGTGATGGGCGCACAGCGCCTGACAAATGCAATGCATTTCATTTCCTGAAGGGCCAGGCCCAATTAAAAGGCTTAACAGGCCTAATAAATAAAATGCTATGCATTATTTAAAAGGGCAGAGCCCAATTGAAAGGTCCAGTGGACCAAAACAAATGATCTGCATCATAATAAAAAGGGCAGAGCCCAGTCAAAATGGGCATAAATGGCCTGAAGTAATGCAATGCATTATTTAAGTGTGGGCAAAGCCCTAGCACAGGTCTAATAGACCGGAAATAAATAAAGGTGTTGAACATTTTCCACTGGACTTAGCCCAATTTTGGCCGCAAGTCCTTAAATAAAATTGACTGAGCACAGCTCTCTCTTAAATCAATTTATATCCGGTTCAAGGGTACATCTCCGAACTCCTCTGACGACTGTCGTTGTAATCCTTCAACGACGTCAGAGAGGTGACGGGTCCTGACAACCACATATTAATACGGACTGTGGGGTCTTTAAACTTATGGACTTATGCGTCCTTAAACCAATATCCGCCCCCAAAATGGGAATGTTGGACCACTATGTCCCTAAACTGGAACAATAGAGCCCAAACGCTCTTTTGTCGGATCTAAACGATCCCGTTAAGTTGATTTTAGTCTCAAACAGGACTAACGTATCCTTGACGAACATTTAAGTCGATCTTAGCCGCAACGCGACTAAGGCATCCTTAAACTAAAAACACCAAACCCAAATCTAAGTAAATACGGATTTGGACTAATCCACGTCCTACGGGCGACGGTATTACTCAGTCTCCGTATACAATCCACGGGCAACCACAAACAAAACAAACACACACGACATGAACTGAAATTCTGGAGAAAGAGAAAGTGGCTACCGCGATGCGGTAGCGTAATTAACTGCAGGGGCCTGCGCCTGCAGGGAAGAGCGTCCCCACAATCAAAAACCCCTCAAGCGAGGGGGAATCTGACAAAGTCTGCTACATCGGCCGCATCCGTCTAAACCTGCGATACACGGTGCCATAAATCAACTTGGCATCTTCGGAGAGGTAGACGGATAAAACCAAATAGCATCTGTCCCGAATCTCAGTGCCAGGACTTCCCAGTCGTGTGCGCCGCCATTCGGAGGGGAACAAGTAACTTTATTTAAATTGGTTTCTAGGTGATTAATATTCATCATACATAAGTTTGGGTATTATGTATTAGGTGACAAGTGGAAATTTATAGAAAAACCGAATCGGAAATCGGTTTGTCCGATTTCCGTCGGGTTCCAAAAAGTCGTATTTTTACCTTAAAGAAAAGGGAGATAGAAGAGGTGGGACTTACGGGTTTGGACAAGCTAAGGGGGCTAGGGAAGGTGGTGGTAGTCGATGCGTCGAAAACGTCGCGAAGGTTCTGATCCGGTCGCCGGAATCCGTCGTCGGTTTCGGCAGCGCTTCGCTTCTCGCTCTTTGTACCGAGTTCTCAAGAATTTGGGAGAGTGGACTTAGAGTTGTAGGGTGAAATGGTAGAGGGTAGGGGTGTTTATATAGGGCTAGGCTAGGGTTAGGGTTTTAATTAAAAAAATATATAAAAATCATTAAAAATCATTAAACCTAGGAGTAAAAGGGATTTATTGGCCAAATTAAAACCGATCCAGGTATAATAAGTGTGCAAAAGGGTTGACCAAGTCAAGAGCCAACTTTTCTCAGTTGGTGACTCGGCCGTCCGGCCAAGTCCGGCCGGATCGGCCGGACCGAGTCGGCCGATTCGCCGGCCGGCGGCGCCGAGTCGGGCCGAGTCAGGATTCCAGTGGCCGGGGATTTTCTGGGGGTACAATTTGGTATATTTACTTTTTGTTGTCCAGTACATATTTTGGAAGTTATGGCCTTTTTACCGTTGACTTCCAAAAAAAATTTAAACAAAATAAATACAAAAATAATGCGGGGCTTGGGATTTGAACTCTGGTGGCTTGGTTCAGCAGTGCAAGGTATTACCAATGAGCTACAAGCTCTTTCTTGTAATTATTATGGGGAAATAACTACTTAAAGTGGTAACAGCAACACTAAATGCCCTAAGTACACTTTAATTTTAAAATAATTTTATGTACACTAAAAATGAAATTATTTAAAAACAAAATAATTAAATATATATATCTTGTGCTCAGATTAAAATACTCCTTTATGGATTTAAAAAAAAATTTAAAAAATTTTGTACAGAAAAGTGTATATGAAAATTAGGGTTGTTACATTGAGTCTCCTCGACGTAGATCGTCTTCGGCCTCGAAGACTTCGAGAAAGCTTGTTCATTTCTTCATGTGAACCCTTACTAGAGTTCGGGTATTCACTACTTGGAGCGAAGAGACTAATACACGGAGTTTTTCAAGTGAAGGACCGGTCTACAAAGGTTGTATTCCTCATTCACTTAGATGTAAAGTTGTTTACATTGCTTATTGTCTAAATCTCTAGTTAAGATTCTAGGGTTAGGGTTGTTTAGAACGACAAATTTTTGAAATTGGTATGGACGATACCTCCCGAAACCTTGCTGTCGCACTAGGTAACCCTACAGTGGTATCAGAGCCAAGCTAGAGATTTAAACGATATTTGTAGAATTACGAAACCGAAACAACTCCGAAACACCCGATATACAATCCTAGTTTCTGTCGAATTTTAAATGGCATCTAAAAATTGTTTTAGCAACTGCAGAATATTGTATGTGATATAACATGAACACTATAGAAATTTGAAGCAATTTGGTGTGAACATGGCTGGCCACATTGGAATAAATTCCGAGCTCACCGGTTCAATAGTAGGATTTTGGCTTCAAATTTTTAGGATGTTCCAGTCTCTAGGTTTTTGTGTTTCAGGTGTTGCTTGTTTTTGCTAAATTTGCATGTGATGTTAACTTTCTGCAAAGGCAATTCGGAGTGTTTCGTAGTTGTAATTCTAACATGTATTCGGGTTATTTAAACGACGTTAAAAAGTTCGAACGGATATCAATAACCCATATTTTCCCTCGCTGGAAATTTTCCAAGAGTTGGATTTTTTTCAAGTTTAAAATCTTCAAAAAATTATGCAAGCGATTATGTGGACCCTCTAGAAGAACGATACCCAAACTCGACTTTTTGGATCGCGGAATCTCGGTCATGCCCTAGGGTTTACGGCAGTTCCATGGCCACATGAGTGAGGCATGGGTCGACCCTTCTACGGATGGTTCATAGGAGCTGTGGTATGTTCTGGGTACTTTTTAAACTCCGCTCAAGTGTTGAGCTCTTTGGGAAATTTTGGGTGTTTGTTTATTCGATCGAAAAGTTTAACATCGTCTAGCTATCTGTGATTGTGATACAATATTTGGAATCCACATAATTAGTCATGTCATAACTAGTTTGAATTTTGTAAATCTAGCAATTTAGTCTCATTTGATCGGTTGCCACGGGATTTTGATGTTGATCAAAAGTCCATCGCAATTACTTAGTATACGTGGATACTCGCTGGGTAATCTTACTAGATAACCATGCCCTATAGCCCCGACCAAGTGACTGTAGGAGAACCCCGTCGCCAAAAGTATCCGTTCGGGTGCTCGCGGCCGCGGTGTTCCGCCTTAGTGCACTTTATCGACGGCATCGGGGGTGCGGCCGTCTACTAAAGTTTCCGACAAGCATTCGATCAGGTTATCGGGAATCTTGTTAAATTACCCGACAGGTTATTAGAAAGTGTTTTTAATATCGAGACTAAAATGCGGGGTTTCTAATTGTTAGGCATGTGATGTCTAAGAAATTCATTTGGTTGGGCATTGTTCTCCTCCGAACACAGAGACGGAACCGCGTAGGTTCATCTTACCTGAATTTGGGGACAGATGCTAATTGGTGCTATCCGTCCACCTCTCCGAAGATGCCAAGTTGATTTATGACACCATGTATCGAAGGTTTAAACGGATGCGGCCAATGTAGCAGACTTCGTCAGATTCTCCCTCGTTGAGGGTTTTTTTTATTGTAGGGACGCTCTTCCCTGCAGGCGCAAGCCCCTGCAGTTAATTACGCTACCGTATCGCGGTAACCATTTTCTCCTTCTCCAGATGGTCATTTCGTGTCATGGGTGTTTGTTTTGTTTTTGGTTGCCCGTGGATTGTATACGGAGACTAATTTATGTTGTCGCCCGTAGGGCGTGGATTAGTCCAAATCCGTATTTTCTTAGATTTGGGTTTGGGGTTGGGTTTAAGAATACGTTAGTCTCATTTGAGACTAAGATCAACTTAAACATTCGTTGATGATACATTAGTCTAATTTTAGACTAAGATCCACTCAACGGGATCATTTAGATCCAACAAAAGAGTATTTGGGCTCTATTGTTTGGTTTAGAGACATTGCGGTCCATTAGTTTAAGAACATTACGGTCCAAGGTTAAGGACATCATAGTCCGTGGGTTTAAAGGGACCCCACAGTCCGAGGTTAAGGACATCATAGTCCATGGGCTTAAAGACCCTACAGTCCGAGGTTAAGGACATCATAGTCCATGGGTTTAAAGGGACCCCACAGTCCGAGGTTAAGGACATCATAGTCCATGGGCTTAAGGACCCCACAGTCCGTGGAATGATTGGCTATCGGGACTCGTCACCTCTCTGAAGACGTTGAAGGATTATAACGACAAATATCAAAGGAGTGAAGAGATATACCCTTGAACCAAAGTTGATTTGGGAAATCTGTAGTCCAATTTGGGACTAAGATCAATTAATTAGATTATGAGCATATGAGCTCAGTTAAATCTGAATTGAGGGCTTATGGCCAACTTGGGCTAAGTCCAATTAGATTTGAAATGTTGGCTCTTTGTTGGACTGTTGAATAATTGTCTGGGTTCAGCCCCCCATTATTTAGCAATGCTAAACAAGGGTTTGGGGTTCTGACAACACTTTGCCTTTGGCTGAGCACTAATCATTCATTATAGCTCTGGACTTTATTTTGAATGTCATATGAAATGATCAAGTTTGGAAGAACGTAGTTAGGGTTCAATCAAAGGGGAGATCCTGTCTCTGGAAAACTTAGCTGATTTTGGGCTAAGACTGGTTTGAAAATAGTGTTAAACACTAACACATATTTGACGGTCACGTGTTCCCACGTGATGCACTTAAAATAGTGTTAAACACTAGGTACAGAACACTCAAAATAGTGTTAAACACTAAAAATGAGACGGTCACGTGGAGTCACATGAGGCGCCAGAGAATTAGGCCAGACTTCCTTTATTTTACTCTCAAAATCTGCCAATAAGTGTTAAACACTTAATCTTTGTAATCATCACGTGTGGGCACGTGATAGTGCCCATGTATTGGGTATTAATTTCTCTGTTTTCCTTCATTTGCCCTTTTAAAAAGGTATTAGTCAGGGGTCACGTGGGGACACGTGAGGCGCCCTAAATCAGTATTGCCTTTGGCTTTATTCCCTTTAGTTTTGAGGGTCACGTGTGAGCACGTGAGGCATTGCCTCCAAGATTTTTCTTTCTCATTTTGAGGAGTCTGTTTAAGGGCCACGTGGGGGCACGTGACCTAGTCTTGATCGTTCTTTTCTACTCATTGAGGATGAGGGTCACGTGTTACCACGTGATCAGGTTTACGTGCATGGAGAGTTTAAGTCCTTTGTTTGAGAATTAAATTATTATATAAGGTTAAACCCTAATTTTATTTAGAGGAATTAAATTCCGATGTATATGGAAGAATTAAATTCTTTAAACCCAACTCTCTCTCTAAGTTTTGGATCTACATGGCAGAATCTCCCCGATGAGAATTAAATTCTCAACTTGTGGGGAGATCTGCTTCTGCAGATCTTCAACCATGAAGAAGAACTAAGTTCTTGTTTTAATGGTTAAACCCTGTTTCTGTTGGAGCAATTAAATTCCTAAGTATTTGGAGGAATTAAATTCCCTAAACTCAATTCTCCCTCTAAGTTTTGGATCTGCATAGCAGAATCTCCCCGATGAGAATTAAATTCTCAACTTATGGGGAGATCTGTTTCTGCAGATCTTCAACCAAAGGAAGAACTAAATTCTTATTCAGAAGAGTTAAACTCTTAATCTGAGAATTAAATTCTCCTTTTGTTTTATGGAGCTTAGATTTCTTTCCCTTTCTCACCTAGGGTTTCTTTCTCTTCTGAGGAAATCTCATTTTCTCTCTGTTATTGTATCTCTCTCCAAAAAAAAAAGATCTGATTCCTCTCTTTTCTTCTTGGCTCCTATTTATAGGAGAAAGAAAAGAATCAGTTTGTTTAGTCAATCTTTCATTGAAAGATTTTAATTGATTTTGTAACCAACATGATCTTTTAGACCACTCAGTGAATTTTATTCACCATTGGATTTTTAATCCAAAAGATATTTTGTTTGTTATTCTTGGTGAATTTCAGGGAAATCATTCCTTGTATAGAATCTTTCTATAAATTGGTGATTTTTAATCACCATTGGATTTTTAATCCAACGGTGCTCCACTTTACAGAGCACAATCTTTTTTGTTTGGAAAGATTGAGAGAAATATTTCTCCAGTTAGGGTTCTCAATTCCCTCTTAATTAGAATTTAATTCTATTAGTTCAGAAGGCTTAAGGGCCTGTCACGTGACCTTCTGATTGACCATTTAATTAGAATTTAATTCTATTATTTCAGAGATCTTAGGATCCATCACGTGTTGACACGTGACCCCCTGATTAAGCATTTTTACCAGAATTTAATTCTGTTGTTTTAAAGAGCTCAGGAATTATCACGTGTCAACACATGACCCTTGGTCACGTGTAAGCACGTGATGCTCCATTGGGATTTTTTCTTATTGTTTTATTATACTTTTAATTCTTTTCAGTGGGTTTAAAGGCCCACTACGTAAGGACATGTGACTCCACTGATTGATTGTCTGGTTAGAATTTAATTCTATTAATTAGAGAGCCTAAGAACCCATCACGTGTCTGCACGTGACCTCTGGTCACGTGGGGACACGTGATGCCCCATTACGGTATTCCTTGCTGTTTTATTATATCTTTTAATCCTTTTCAAGGGGTTTAAAGGCCTATCACGTATAGGCACGTGATGCCCCATTGGGGTTTTTCCTGATATTTTATGAGGGAACAAATGCCCCCACAGCGTTGTTCTCACGTGTTTGCACGTGAGTGCAACACTGTCACCTTTTGTGGCCATTGGATCTGCCTAGGGAAGGGGGTAGATGAACCATTTCCCATCACATCCTATAAATGCAGGGGTCCCTTCAGAACCGCCTCCACTTTTCATCTTCTTCCTAACTTGTTCTTGCCTTGAGAATTTAATTCTCTCTCTCAGAGCTCAGTTCTCTGTACCCAATTTTTTTTCAGAGTTTAACTCTGTCCAAGAAAGAATCCTTTCTTCAGGTAATAGTTTTGAACAACCGAAGAACTTCTTGTAGAAATTTTCTTTGGATTTTAAATCCACACCAAGGGTTTTTTCCCTTTAACAAGAACCCATCTTTCCAAGTTCTTAAAAAAATGTTCAATCTTTAAATAATAAACCCCTTTTGCTAGGGCTTCTCTGATCTCAGGGATTGATGGTGATACTTGTCTTCTCTCTGAAATTTAATTCCATTCCAAAGAGCTTTAGCTCTGAAAATGTTTTCTGGGAATTTAATTCCTCTATTCAAAAGGAATTTAATTCCTTTAAAGAACTCAGTTCTTCACAGAGAACTTCTTTGGATTTTTCATCCTGAGTTGTTCTTTGCAAAAATGTTTCCAAAGAGATCCTTCATGATTTGCATAGAGTTCTGCAGTGGGTTTTCTCCTTGGGGAATTTGTAGAGTTGTTTGAAATTCACTGTTCATTTATTGAGAATCTTCCTTTTGTTCTCATAATGATTACCCTGTCTCATCATTAGTGAGCCGCCATCTTGATTTTGTGGGGCCCCTGTGTTTTGTAACCAATGGTCCCATAAAATAAGTTTTCTGTCGCTTTCTTCCACTGTCTTTATACACACACACACACACACACACACACACACACACACACACACACGTATTGGCTTCAATAACAGTTTCCTCTTCCTTTATTTCAGGAACAATGGCTTCTCTTTCCTACTTTCCCTTTACTCGCTCGGAGGCGGCTTTTCCTCAATCACCGTTGGATGAAGAGGTGATGGCGATGATCAGGGCTCACGACCCTAATTGCACCAACTTGCTTTTATGGGGGACCTGGTATGGGCATATCATTCAGGGTCGTCGCAGCTTTCTTTGCGAGATACCCACAGAACCTACCTACCCATTTTTGCCGATGGAGCGTCCACGGACCGCCTTCGCTGTGGAGATGTTGAATTGGACCCCTACGGGACGTCTTGAGCCGTCGACAACTGGGATTCCAAATCATCCCGTGCCGGCTATAGACATCTTAGTGCGTCGTATCTGTCAAGGTGAAGCTCAGCCCTAGGGACATGTTTACAAAATAGGGCTTACTCATCGACATCCTACGAGTTATCTTCTCTGGGCTCGTTACATCCTATCTGCCCATCGTGCGCGACTGCAGAGGGTCGGGCTCTATCAGGCGGTGTACACGTCTCTCTTCCACTATCAGTCCCCCCATTTCTGGTGGGTTAAGGCTTTCCTAAATCAATGGAATCTTCCCACCAACACCTTCTTGCTAGGGGACCGCGAAGTTTCAATTTCTCTGGAAGAGTTTTGCGAGATCTCGGGGTTGCCCATCAGGGGGACGCTCTATGAAGAACTGCTGCCTCCTGATGAGTATGTTTTCGAAGTTGAGCCTGCTATGCTTGACGATTTGTCGATTGAAAATGCCGTCCGCCACAAGCACCCAAGTCTAATCAAGGTTCTGGGCATTTTTGAGAAGTTGTTCACAGAGTCAGAGGAACAGGACGTCACTTTCAAAAGCTTTATCGCCTGCTTCCTTCGCGGAGACGTTCTATCAAAGACGTCACCAAAGTTCGTGAATATCACCGACCCCTTCGGGTTCGGTTTAAATAAGCTACCGGCTAAAGAAGAGGATTTGCCACAGTTCTACATTCCAATCCTGTCGGCTGTACCCTTTGAGTCAATCGCAGCTCTTGGCATAGATGAAGAGACTTTCTTCGTGGGTTTTATCAGCGTCCGGTTCAGTTAGTTCGTTATTCCAACGCACTATCGATTCATGAGAGCTTCGGTCATTTACCCTGCTCATCGCATCGCCGGAGGGACGCGACTAGCTGTGGGTATTGCGGGGCTAGCGCATCTGTATCATGGGCTAAGCGCTGCAGCCAATACCTCAACCCTAGACGTGAACGTAGTGAGTTTCTCCCTTCATTACTTTACGTCATGGATTGAGATGCACGTGCTAGGAGCATTTGCCGCGCATCAGAGACCCAGTTTTTATGATGCCTACACTTTTCCGCGGCACATGAGGTTGGGGGACGCTTCTGCTCCTGATCCGACTCAGTCCGGAGCTATTCGTGTGCTGCTTAATCCCTATGCCAATGCGGGCGGGATGGTATTTAACGATCGAGTCCTCTCTGCTCCTTCAGGACCAATTCAACAGCTTTTCGACTCGTCGAAAGAGGGAGCACCGTCCCTGAAGCCCAAGGAAGTCATGCACTTATATTCGATTAGACCGGGTTATCTGGTGTTTCGTCAAAACGGTGCGGCCCTTTTTATGTGGTACAAGCCACACCGCTTTGCTCGGCAACTGGGATATGACCAGGGTGTCCCCTTTGAGGCGTTTACAGTGGAGCCCAGCCCATCGTCGGAAGTTGTTCGTGACGTCGCTCATCACTTCATGCGACTGAACACCGGCTCTCGCTTCGTGATTCCTGAGGCTGACTACATTCCTCGATGTGTGGGGGCTTTCACGGGCTGGTACCTCCACCGAGTCAGTCCTATTATTGTTGAGGAGAGAAGGATGCTCCTTGGATATAAGGTTCCCACTCCGATCCAGGCTACGGGAGTCCCGCCGCCACCGCGAGCAGTGGTTCGCCCTCCTCTGAGAGATACGGGTATTGTGCTTATTTCTGAGACGGCGAAAGTGGATCTAACTCCCACAGCTGGTATGCCGCTGCGCACTAGAGCTCAATCAAGGGCCAATAAGGCGCCATTAGAAGTATCATCAGCTGCGGCATCAGCAATGGCGGTGTCGTCACCGGTAGCACCGTCGAGTGAGGATATTGAAGGCGAAGTGGGTCAACATCGCACCAAAGCACCAAGGGGAAAGAAGCGATCATCTTCTGGTGTTAGTTCTGGGTCCAAGAGGCGAAGGAAGACGGTCACCAATCCGCCCGACTTTTTTGTAGAATCCGAGCATATTCTTCAGGACAAGCCGATAGCTACGCAAGAGCCAGATGGCGGTCTTCTTTTTTCCGGTTCATCTGCCGAGGAAGCCGCGCAATTGGCTGAGGCTATAAGACGCTCCCAGGATGAAGCTGAAAATGTAAGGGTCCCAAAGAGGCCTTATCCTGCCATCATCTTCTACGAAGATCCTCCATCGATACAGCGGATATTTATAGGTCCTCTGGAAGAGGGAGGCGAGAGAGCCCTTAAGTAGCCTATCTCGGCCGACGCCGAAGACGCGCTGTCGTTGTGGACTGGTGGCCACGAGTCTACCCTCGCACCCCGACGAGCACGCATCCTTGAGAAGGAACGCCGGCTTGAAAAAGCCATACTAGAGGCTCCTTTGCGCATTGGTATACTCATATATCTTTTGTAATATTTTGCACTGCTCATATATATATATATATATATATATATCCTTATCTTCGCGAAAACTTTGCAGGGACTTCGGAAATGGCAGAGGATCTGAGTTCGAGTCGCGCCTTGATTATGGACTCTACAAATATCCCCGATGAGACACTAGTAAGTATGGAGGGGTCGATACAACTGTTGTTCCTGCCACGGAGCTCCCCTCGGTGACTCCCGTTCCCCAGGTGCTTGCTCCCCCGGAAGAGGCATCTTTATTGGCAGCGGATTCAATGGATCTTTCTGCGGACGGCCCGGAGACTATGGGACAGGTGGTCGAGGCCACCGTCCTTTCATTGGAGCCTGCAGCGATGGCCACTGCTCCTCAATCGGAAGTTATTATACCGGCCCACGTCCCCGATGATGTGCCTGGGGGCATGGAG
Source organism: Agapanthus africanus (assembly GCA_030015575.1). Classification (NCBI taxonomy): domain Eukaryota; kingdom Viridiplantae; phylum Streptophyta; class Magnoliopsida; order Asparagales; family Amaryllidaceae; genus Agapanthus; species Agapanthus africanus. The sequence goes on from CM057349.1 coordinate 487,701,940, forward strand.
GAGGCCGCCGAAGCTGCTATCCCTCCAATCCAGAGTGGGAGGAGCATCGATGGTATTCTTCTATCTTTTATTTTAATGATCTCTTCATTATCTGAACCATTCTGTCTTTTCAGAGCTACGAGGATTGGCAGCGTCCATCGTGGACTTTTCCCCCAGGAAGTCTTTTCAGCGTCTGTTAGAGATGGTCGCTCTGCAGGCGATATCCACTCAATGCATCGTCCTCTCTTCCGGGCAAGGTTAGTGTCATTTTCCCTCTCCTCATGGCATTATTATTATTTCATATAATAACACTGATGTCTTCTACAGTTCTGGAAGCCGATGACGAAGTTGAGATTCTTGATGGGCATGGGGAGCCTTCAGACCCTTCTTGCATAACCGTGGATAAGTAAAGTTTCGACATTGTTCCACCTGCTCTTTGCTTGCAAGTCTCGCTGATTTCTTTTTATGAATCTTAACAGCTTTGCCAGTTCTTACCATGCTGGAATCTCGCATCGTCATGCCGCCTGGCCCCTACGCTCTACGTGCCTCGGAACGGATGGCAAAGCTAAGCCTTCACTCCTTGTCAGCTCTGATTGAAGACCTTCGTGCCGGCAGTTTGATCACGGCCAAAGCATTTGCCGCTAAAGCCAACGGTTCCACCTGCTCTTTGCTTGCAAGTCTCGCTGATTTCTTTTTATGAATCTTAACAGCTTTGCCAGTTCTTACCACGCTGGAATCTCGCATCGTCATGCCGCCCGACCCCTACGCTCTACGTGCCTCGGAACGGATGACAAAGCTAAGCCTTCACTCCTTATCAGCTCTGATTGAAGACCTTCGTGCCGGCAGTCTGATCACGGCCAAAGCATTTGCCGCTAAAGCCAACGGTTCTCTTCCTTTTCTTGCTACTTACCATAGTGAAACATTGGTGCAAGTCTGGGTTGAGTTCTGTCGTCAGGTGTATGCTTGTTTGCATAGTCTTGAATGTATACGCCTTCCTTCAGAGATTGTGGCTGCAAAGGCGAGCTTACGGGGGCTGATTGAACGGTGCGCTGTGAATATCCTATCATGCGAGAAGAGGCTCAGCCGAAAGTTTTCGGAGAGGGAGCTGGCTTCTAAAGCGCTGAGGGAACTTCAAGCTAATCTTACGGCCAAGACCACTCAGGCATATGAACTTTGGCGGGTGCTTCAAGAAGCTATCGGGGAGGTGGTAGCCATTGATAAAGCCGTCATTTTCACTCGCGAAATGGTCGAAGCTCATAAGGTTACGGAAAAGGAGCTTGAAACTCGGCTTGCCTCGTACCAGGCCCAACAGGCTCAAGCGGAGGCCCATCTCTTAACGATAATAAATCATGAAGCTGAGGCCCAGCGGAAAAAGGATGAACTGGCAAACCTATTAAATCGTCCGCCGGCTTGAAGAATTGTATATTTTTTTATTCTTCTTTTGTACATACTCCTGAAGGAGAGTATTTTTTATTCTTTCATAAATTGTACTTTGTATTCATTTTGATTCATGAATAAAAGATATATTTTGCTTCATGATGGTGTGTCCCTTTTAGTAAATGCATTTTGTGGATAATCTATTTTGATCTCCATGTAGGACAGCGATGGCTTAGGAGTCGGGTTCAGATCTGCCTCCTAAGGCTTTCCAACTTTATGAGTCGTGAGGGCCTCATAAAGGTATTTCTCCTTACGAGTCGTGAGGATCTCGTAAGTGTAATTTCTCCTTAAGAATTGTGAGGATTCCTAAGTGTATTTTCTCTTGAGAGTTGTAAAATCTCACAAGAGAGTTTTTCTTGCTTACGAGTCGAGAGGACTCGTAAGTGATTGTTCCCTTTCTTGTCGGAGAGTATGGTCCGTAGAAAATCTATCTTTACCTCTCTGCGAGGCAATGATGGCTTGGGAGATAGGGTTAGGATCTGCCACCTAAGACTTTTCAACTTTACGAGCAGTGAGGGTCTCATAAAGAATTTTCTCCTTACAGGTCGAGAGGATCCCGTAGGTGTAATTTCTCCTTAAGAATCATGAGAATTGCTAAGTGCATTTTCTCTTGAGAGTCGTAAGGATCTCACAAAAGAGTTTTCTCCCTTACGAGTCGTGAGGACCCGTAAGTGATGGATGAGGTTGATATTATCCGCATTTCACGGAGTCAGGGGTTGACCTTATCCGCATTTCACGGAGTCGGGAGTTGCTCTGGCCATTTCCCATGGGGTCAAGATTGACTTTAACCATGTTCTATGGGACCAGGAAGTGCTCTGGATGCTTCCCACGGGGTCAGGATTGACATTAGTTGTGTTCCGCAAGGACCAGGATCCGCTCTGGACGCTTCCCATAGGGTCAGAATTGACATAAGCTGTAATGGTCGAGATTTCTAATAAAATAACTTTCATTTTGAATTCCTAGAGTCGAGTGGTTATTTAAATATTTTTTTGAGTAAAGAAATGTTTTTAATAATTTTTTCTGAACATTGAATAGGATTAAAAGAATTTTCTAATTCTACTTATTCTTTTTATAGGCATAAAATGTTTTAATAAAATTTTATAATACCTTACAATAATCTACATATTTTTATTATCAATTAAAGTAATTAAGTCGTAATTAAAAATATTTTAAAGATAAACTAGATATTATATAATTATTATGACTAGCTAACAATTTAGAAATGGATGTATTATTTGTTTTTAGCCCAAAATTATTTTTATAGTAAATATAATAATAAAATATATTTTCTGGAATTTTTCCATAATTTTCCCGTGTTTTTAACTATTTTTAACAATTTTTGGAAGCCAAATCCAATTTTTAAAATAATAAACAGAAATATTATTTTTTATATAAAATAATAATAATAATAAAATAAGCCCCTTTAACCTGGACCGTTGGATCACAAGATCCAACGGCCCAGAACCCGCTGACGGCGCCCACGTGGTGGGGACCACGCGAAAGCGCGTGATCCCCACACGCGCGGGCGCGTGGCGTGGCGGCGGGGGGCTGGCGGTGCGATATGGGCCGTTGGATGCAGATCCAACGGCCACGAAACGTGGCGGCGGGCGCAATCATTAACAGAATGATTCGCAATGATTGGCCGGCGTGATTTCCCGTGCGATTTAACTATTTTTTTGGATTTTATTGTTACCATTTGAACCCTATAAATAGGCACTTTAAATTTAAATTTCTCACACCACCGAACTCCAAAATTTCTGAAAAAAATACCGGTACCTTCGTATCGATGACGCGGACGCTAAGACTACATCCAATCGCCAAGGAAAAATCGGGACGCGGAGCTTTTGCGGAATTTTGTACCAGCCTACGTCTTCCACCGTCTACGTCCAAACTCTAAACAAACGTAGGATCCGTCTCTCTCTCCTTTTCCTGTCACCTTCTTCTATCTAAATTCCAACTTCTCATCATCAACCCATATTTAAAAAGTTGTTATAATAATTGTGCATACCTTTTTCCTTGTACCATCAATAATAATAATGTTAACCCCCATTTAAAACGGTGTTTAAATTTCCTCTATACATAGAAGTATATTGCATACCCAAAACACCTGGAATCTAATATGCTTAATGTCGTGAATTGTCATTCCACCTCTGACTTACCCACACTATAAAATGATCTCGTAATAGGTTACTTTCACAAGATACCTTCGTTTAATTTAAATATTATATTTGTTTAAAATGTCTGTAAGAAATAAAGATATGTGAAATAAATATTTTAGATACAGTATACGTATATTTTACTTACAAATAGTTTTAAAAACCCTCAACTTTTTAAGAAAGAAAATATTAAATTTAAATAACGATATTTTTTTTAAAGGGAATATTTAGTATCTTTTAAAAGGTAATTTTAAGATAACACCAATCTAGAATAAAGGAACGGTTGTAGGCATCGATCGTTTATCTAAACTAGACTTTGTGGTGCCTAGGCTAGACAAGTGAGAAAGGTAACTTTAAAAGACCCGTCTCACGGTGATTCGTGAGCGGATCCCTCCTTTCCTTACTTGTGCTTACCTGGCCACAATTGGCGGTGAAGAGGCGATTTGAGGACCTCATAACTTATCCTTTTGGAACATTAGGAGAAACTAGATTTTCAAATAAACACCTCGTCCTTTTATCGAAAGGATATTTTCTGCAACACATTATGCTTTTCCAACATAATAAATATCTTAAATATCATGGTTTTTGTTATAAGTAATAAAGGATAATTAAACACTATTATTTCTTTCTAACTAAGCTTTCCCTAAGATGAGATGAAGTACTTTACGAACTTTAGAAAATAAAACGAGTGGTTGTGGAAGGCCATATTAAACGACATGAATAAACTTTCTAAAATTCCAGTTTATGACAACATGACATATACAAAACATGATACGGTTAGGGTTAGAAGGTGCGGACCTAGGTATGGAATACTTACGAAGATCCCGATTATTTTGGGTGAACAGTCCAAAGTGTGGACGACTATACAAACATGAAGATCCTAATATTCCGGGTGAACAGTCCAAAATGTGGACGACTATACAATGTGGAAATTCCATGCCTAGAAGTATACGCACTAACTCTAATCCGTCCAAACCTTTATACCGAACCACGGGGATGGGTAGTTTGATTAGGCAAGGATAATTCGGAACTCAGATTCCCCTACTACTCGATCATGATCCCGGGAAGTGAAACGGTACATTTCACTTCCCCAGTTGTTGTTCTGTGGCCACAACGGAATACTCTCGAGTATCCGGACCCTTGTTTAACAAACTAATACAAACTATTACCTTCATCTACACATAACTTACAACATATGAAACCTACTCATATTCACATATCCAATCTGTACTTAACCTCATACCTTTATACTCATGTACATCATATTCATTATACACACCTGTTCGTTTCTATACATTTACTATCTTATGAGGTAATCCTACCCGAGTATAACTCGCTGACGGACTTTCTCTCTTTTACCCTTTTGGAATGTCCGTTCGATGGGAATGAGTTTTATGAAGAAGATCTAAGCGAGGAACCAACCAACGAAGATTTTGCAGAGATGGCATCGGAGAATTAATTAGTTTTCTTGTTGCCCACTTGTTTAGGGTTTTATTTCCTTTGATGTAATTAAACCAATTAGTTTGCTTTGCTCTTTCTTTGGAATGTAATAAAGTTGATTAATGGAAATAAATGCTTTTCGCTTTATTATTTTATTTTTGTACACAACCCTGCATACTATGATTCTTCTTACGCTTAACGTAACTGTATTGAATAGAACACCTTCAATACAGTTAGGTTGCGGACCGTGCCACGCCACTCTTCACCTTATTTGGGAAGTGGGGCGTGACAGGTTTTTGTGGTGGCCCATGCAGGTCCATCTTGTGTACTAAAATGAAACTGTTAACCGACTTATTATATTTGTGAATCCCATCCGTTTGTATCAATTTCATAAAGTTTTCCCATTCCCCGTCCTTTCCTTGACATCTCTGTATCCTGACCATGACCGTCCTTCTCAGGCCATGGCACATCTTCCGGATGAGGACAGTACGTCAGTCATCACCTTTGAAGCTACGCTTGGGTTTTCGGACGACGAAGTTATAGGTCCCCAAATAAATATCCCCAAGGACGATATGGAAGAGGACGAAGAGGAAGATCCCATGGAGGAAGACGAAGAGGAAGATCCCGTTGAGGAAGATCCCGTTGAGGAAGAGGAAGAGGAAGATCCCGTTGAGGAAGAGGAGGAGCCCGAAGTGGAGGCTCCTGCTGAGGAAGAAATTCCAGTGGAAGAAGAAGAACCAAGAGAATACGGGCCACACATGTGGTTCATTGGGAAGACCCTCTATATTCGGGGGCATGCTTATCGATGTGTTCGTCGTACCCCTCCGCAACTCTACCGCCGGGATGTACCAGGCTCTCCTTTCTTTTACAGTTTTGCAAGAAAGATCAACAAGCGCCGAGCCAATAACGCGCAGTTTCCGCCTCCAAATTGATGGACGAATGGCATCTGTTTAGCTCTTAGTTTTTAGTGAGCAGAATAAAATGTGTATAGAAGTAGGATCCTATTTAAATAATTCCTTGTAGTCCTGTTGGCATTTTTAATAAAATCTTGATTTCGACAATTGCACTCTCGAGTCTCTCATTTTTTATTATTCCTTACTAGTTTCCCTCTGGCATGAATCGTTACTCCTCCTGCAAGTTACTATTCTATGTCTTTCACCTACGGTTTTAGCCTAACCCCTTCTGATTCAGATACCCATGGCTGGACGACACCATCACCGCAACCGAAGGGGAAACGGAGACATTGAACCCACTGCTCAAAACGCAGCGATGCTACAAATGCTGCAAGGACTACTGGAGCAACAGCAGCAGCAGACAGCTGCCCTGCATCAAGAGCTGCGCGAGAGTAGGCAGGAACAAGCAGAAGTTTTAAAGCAGGCACTGGTCCCAGTTCCTCAAGGAGCGGCGGGAGTGAAACAGTTCAGATCACTCCACCCTAAGGCTTTTTCAGGAAAGGAAACTCCTTTAGAAGCTGAAGAATGGCTCAAGGAAACAATCAACGACCTCAGTGCCGCCCAAATCCCGAAGGACGCGTGGGTGAACATTGCCAAACTACAACTCACTGATAATGCCCGAATATGGTGGGAGGCCGAGGAAAGCAGGTTGAAGGAGCCCGTCGACTGGGAAACATTCAAACGACGGTTCGATACTCAATACTTTCCCGCCGTAGCACACCTAAAAATGGAACGGGGGTTTGTACAGTTCCAACAGGGGAGTATGTGGGATAAATCGGTGGACGAGTACGCTTCGGAGTTCGCGAGATTAAGTTGGTTTGTGCATCACCTGGTGGCAACTCCGGAACTGTATGCCAAAATATTCCGGCAGGGGTTGGATCTGAAGACGCAGTCCTCCATGTCTTCTGCCACCTTAACAACTTATGATGAAATCCTAGAGGCGGCACGAAACTTCGAAGACCTTCAAAGACGCATAAAGAAGGATGATCGATTGACTGGCATTAAGCGACCAGCCCAGCAAGTTCTTAGAGGAGCCTTTTCCAGATTTCATGCGAGGCAACAACCTAAGAGACCAGCAGGACCAGCTACTTTCAGGAAACCAGCAGTCACATGCAACCATTGCGGCAAAGTCGGACACTTCATGAAGGATTGCCGCTATTTGAACAAGCTCCGTATAATCTGTGGGTCTCCGGAACATGCCATAGGGGATTGTCCACAGAGAAGACGACCATTACTCCCGGACAGCAGACCAGCCAATCTTGGAGCGCCTCAACAGGGAGCCCGGCCACCACCCGCTAATAAACCGAACGGGCAAGGAACAGCAGCTAGAGGACCACCCTTACCCCAACAGAAGCGAGTTTTTCAGCAAGCTCAGCGCAACGGACCGAAGCGTCAGGCCTTTACTATGACCGCAGAAGAGGCTGAAGCAACTGGTGAAGTAATTACAGGTATCGCTGTTTTGACTAGCATATTTCCAAGTTCACTCCCATCTTGCATACATATCTTGTTAGGCTCCTTCCTAATCTTCTTTCACCTATAACTTAGGTATCCTCCTAGTAGCCTCTTTACCCGCACTCACACTTTTTGACTCTGGTGCGTCGCATTGCTTTATGGCACAAAAGTTTGTGACCACCAACTCCATCCCCGTAACACCTCTCATCACCGAGTGGAACGTCAACACGGGAAATGGTGTGATCAAATCCACTTTAGGATACGATCTGTGCCCCGTGGTAGTCTGCGGGCGAGGTTTCTATGCCAACTTTATGGTAATAGATATGCCCAATTTCGACGTGGTCTTGGGTATGGGCTGGTTGAGTACTTTCTACGCTACTGTCGACTGTCGTCAAAAGAGGATAGTGTTTGAAATCCCTGACCACCCGCTGTTCATATTCGAGAGTGGAAGTAAGTCCTTGGACCCAGCAACCTACCGAGCTGTACCGAGAAAGGAAGAGACTTTGTACGTCATACAAAGGGAGGAAAGGATGCCGATGGTCGTACGAGAGTTTGAAGACGTATTTGCAGAAGTGTCGGGTTTACCGCCGGATCGGGCGTTTGAGTTCACCATAGACTTGGTACCGGGAACTCAACCCATATTGAAGGCACCGTATCGAATGGGGCCAGCAGAATTGAAGGAGCTTCGGGCGCAAGTGAAGGACCATCTCAATAAGGGGTTCATTCGGCCCAGCTCGTCACCTTGGGGTGCCCCAGTTCTTTTAGTACCTAAGAAGGATGGAACTAAGCGGATGTGCATCGACTATCGGGAATTAAATAAAGTAACAATCAAGATCAAATATCCCTTGCCATGGATAGATGACCTGTTCGATCAGCTGGAAGGAGCTCGAGTATTCTCCAAGTTGGATTTACGAACAGGCTACCATCAACTCAAGGTGAAAGCGTCTGACATACCCAAGACGGCTTTCAGGACTAGGTATGGACATTATGAATTCCTGGTGATGCCCTTTGGAGTGACCAATGCCTCCGCAGTCTTTATGAACTTGATGAATCAAGTGTTTTACGAGCAATTAGACAAGTTTGTGGTTGTCTTCATCGATGATATTCTAGTGTATTCTAAGAATCAAGAAGAACACGCAGAACACTTGCGTGCGGTGCTCGAAACCTTGCGACAACACCAACTTTATGTAAAGCTTAGCAAATGCGAGTTTTGGTTAGAGCAGGTGGCATTCCTGGGATACGTGGTGTCAGGCGAAGGGATTTCAGTGGATCCAGCCAAGATTGTCGCAGTACAGGCATAGCCGATACCAAGAACTGTTACCGAGATCAGGAGCTTTTTGGGACTTGCTGGGTATTACCGTCGTTTCATCAAGAACTTCTCCAAGATTGCGGAACCACTGACGACTTTGACTCGGAAAGATGTACCGTATGTATGGTCCGAGGGTTGCGAGGAAGCATTCGCAGAGTTGAAGACCCGTTTAACCTCTGCACCCATTCTTACGATTCTCGACAGGACTGAAGGATTCGACGTACATTGCGACGCCTCGGGAAAAGGCTTGGGATGCGTTTTTCACCAACATGGTAAGGTAGTGGCCTATGCGTCCAGACAACTAAAGGTGCATGAGCGAAACTACCCAACGCACGATTTAGAACTTGCCGCAGTTGTTTTCGCACTAAAGATTTGGAGGCACTATTTGTTGGGTGAGAGGGTAGATATTTACACCGACCACAAGAGCTTGAAGTATATCTTCACCCAGAAGGAACTCAATATGAGGCAGATGAGATGGCTGGAATTAATGGCAGATTTCGACGTAAATTTGCAATACCATCCGGGAAAGGTGAATGTAGTCCCGGATGCTTTGAGTCGTCAACCCATGATTTCGAGTCTGACTACCCATTGGAGGAATCGCCAAGATCTTAATGAACTAGAGACCGAGTTGTTAATGCCCGGAATGTGTACATCCTTCATGAATTTGCAAATTCACTCAACATTAGTCGAACGGATCAAGACCACTCAAATGGAGGACCCGAAGTTGCGAAGGATCAAGAACAAGTGGACGCCAATCTGCGAACGGATTTCATCATACACGAAGATGGTTCTTTGAGATATGGAAGCAGAGTCTGTGTACCTAAGGGGGAGATGAGGGAGGAATTATTAAAAGAGGCACATAGTTCTCCCTACTCTGTTCATCCGGGAGGAACAAAGATGTACAAGGACCTCAGGCAAAACTATTGGTGGCATGGGATGAAGCGGGAGATAGCCAAGAGTATATCCAAATGTCTCGTTTGCCAACAAGTAAAAGCCGAACACCACAGGACGTCGGGTCTATTACAGCCGTTACCAATACCCGAATGGAAATGGCAAAACATTACTATGGATTTTGTGACCGCACTCCCTCGCAGCTCTAAGGGAAACGACGCTGTATGGGTGATTGTGGACCGACTCACCAAGTCGGCGCATTTCATTCCTTTTCGAGTGGGTCAATCAACCGAAAGCCTTGCAAAAAGGTATATGGAGGAGATTGTCAGATTGCACGGCGTACCGATTTGCATCGTGTCCGACCGAGATACGCGTTTCAGATCTCAGTTTTGGCAAAGCCTACAAGAGAGTCTGGGCATGAATCTGAGTTTCAGTACCGCCTACCATCCTCAGACCGATGGACAATCAGAAAGGGTTATTCAAATTCTCGAAGACATGCTCCGGGCCTGTATGCTGGATTTTAAAGGATCTTGGGAAGATCACCTGCACTTGGTAGAGTTTGCTTACAACACTAGCTACCAGTCTAGTATCGGCATGGCGCCTCTCGCCGCTTTGTATGGACGAAAGTGTAGGTCACCGTTAAGTTGGGACGATATTGGGGATCGAGAACTTCTAGGCCCCGAGATGATTGTCGAGACAGTGGAGGTGATAAGAACCATCAAAGAACAATTACGCATAGCACAAGATCGGCAGAAGCATTGGGCGGATACAAAGAGAAGGCCACTAGAGTTCCAACCAGGAGAACACGTGTTTCTGAATATTTCTCCTAACCGGGGAGTGATACGTTTTGGGAAACGCGGAAAACTCAGCCCACGATTTATAGGTCCCTTCGATATTCTCGAACTAGTTGGAGAGGTTGCGTATCGTTTAGCCTTGCCCCCTTATCTGGAGGGCGTACACAACGTTTTTCATATCTCTCAATTGAGGAGATATGTCAGCGATCCCGGTCATGTTTTGGATCATTCTGAAATCACCGTGGGAACTGACCTAACCTATGAACAACAGCCGGTGGAGATCCTTGATCGGAAGGAAAAGATCTTGAGAGACAAGACGATCAGATTGGTTAGGGTCATGTGGAGGAAGGACTCTCCCGGAGAATCCACGTGGGAAAGAGAAGACGAGATGAGAGAACGACATCCTCACTTATTTGAAGTTTCCTTTATGTAATTTTTTTTCCTTCTCTCCCTCCTTTTGACCTACCTTCTGAATTTCGGGGACGAAATTATTCTAAGGAGGGTAGATTGTAATGGTCGAGATTTCTAATAAAATAACTTTCATTTTGAATTCCTAACGTCGAGTGGTTATTTACATATTTTTTTTGAGTAAAAGAATGTTTTTAATAATTTTTTCTGAACATTGAATAGGATTAAAAGAATTTTCTAATTCTACTTATTCTTTTTATAGGCATAAAATGTTTTAATAAAATTTTATAATACCTTAAAATAATCTACATATTTTTATTATCAATTAAAGTAATTAAGTCGTAATTAAAAATATTTTAAAGATAAACTAGATATTATATAATTATTATGACTAGCTAACAATTTGGAAATGGATGTATTATTTGTTTTTAGCCCAAAATTATTTTTATAGTAAATATAATAATAAAATATATTTTCTGGAATTTTTCCATAATTGTCCCGTGTTTTTAACTATTTTTAACAATTTTTGGAAGCCAAATCCAATTTTTAAAATAATAAACAGAAATATTATTTTTTATATAAAATAATAATAATAATAAAATAAGCCCCTTTAATCTGGACCGTTAAATCACAAGATCCAACGGCCCAGAACCCGCTGACGGCGCCCACGTGGTGGGGACCATGCGAAAGCGCGTGATCCCCACACGTGCGGGCGCGTGGCGACGCGTGGCGTGGCGGCGGGAGGCTGGCGGTGCGATCTGGGCCGTTGGATGCAGATCCAACGGCCACGAAACGTGGCGGCGGGCGCAATCATTAACAGAATGATTCGCAATGATTGGCCGGCGTGATTTCCCGTGCGATTTAACTACTTTTTTGGATTTTATTGTTACCATTTGAACCCTATAAATAGGCACTTTAAACCTAAATTTCTCACACCACCGAACTCCAAAAATTCTGAAAAAAATACCGGTGCCTTCGTATCGACGACGCGGACGCTACGGCTACATCCAATCGCCAAGGAAAAATCGGGACACGGAGCTTTTGCTGAATTTTGTACCAGCCTACGTCTTCCACCGTCTACGTCCAAACTCTAAACAAACGTAGGATCCGTCTCTCTCTCCTTTTCCTGTCACCTTCTTCTATCTAAATTCCAACTTCTCATCATCAACCCATATTTAAAAAGTTGTTATAATAATTGTGCATACCTTTTTCCTTGTACCCTCAATAATAATAATGTTAACCCCCATTTAAAACGGTGTTTAAATTTCCTCTATACATAGAAGTATATTGCATACCCAAAACACCTGGAATCTAATATGCTTAATGTCGTGAATTGTCATTCCACCTCTGACTTACCCACACTATAAAATGATCTCGTAATAGGTTACTTCCACAAGATACCCTCGTTTAATTTAAATATTATATTTGTTTAAAATGTCTGTAAGAAATAAAGATATGTGAAATAAATATTTTAGATACAGTATACGTATATTTTACTTACAAATAGTTTTAAAAACCCTCAACTTTTTAAGAAAGAAAATATTAAATTTAAATAACGATATTTTTTTTAAAAAGGGAATATTTAGTATCTTTTAAAAGGTAATTTTAAGATAACACCAATCTAGAATAAAGGAACGATTGTAGGCATCGATCGTTTATCTAAACCAGACTTTGTGGTGTCTAGGCTAGACAAGTGAGAAAGGTAACTTTAAAAGGCCCGTCTCATGGTGATTCGTGAGCGGATCCCTCCTTTCCTTACTTGTGCTTATCTGGCCACAATTGGCGGTGAAGAGGCGATTTGAGGACCTCATAACTTATCCTTTTGGAACATTAGGAGAAACTAGATTTTCAAATAAAAACCTCTTGCTAAAGATTTTCAAATAAGCACCTCGTCCTTTTATCGAAAGGATATTTTCTGCAACACATTATGCTTTTCCAAAATAATAAATATCTTAAATATCATGGTTTTTGTTATAAGTAATAAAGGATAATTAAAGACTATTATTTCTTTTTAACTAAGCTTTCCCTAAGATGAGATGAAGTACTTTATGAACTTTAGAAAATAAAACGAGTGGTTGTGGAAGGCCATATTAAACGAGATGAATAAACTTTCTAAAATTCCAGTTTATGACAACACGACATAAACAAAACATGATACGGTTAGGGTTAGAAGGCGCGGACCTAGGTATGGAATACTTACGAAGATCCCGATTATTTTGGGTGAACAGTCCAAAGTGTGGACGACTATACAAACATGAAGATCCCAATATTCCGGGTGAACAGTCCAAAATGTGGACGACTATACAATGTGGAAATTCCATGCCTAGAAGTATACGCTCTAACTCTAATCCATCCAAACCTTTATACCGAACCACGGGGATGGGTAGTTTGATTAGGTAAGGATAATTCGGAACTCAGATTCCCCTACTACTCGATCATGATCCCGGGAAGTGAAACGGTACATTTCACTTCCCCAGTTGTTTTTCCGTGGCCACAACGGAATACTCTCGAGTATCCGGACCCTTGTTTAACAAACTACTACAAACTATTACCTTCATCTACACATAACTTACAACATATGAAACCTACTCATATTCACATATCCAATCTATACTTAACCTCATACCTTTATACTCATGTACATCATATTCATTATACACACCTGTTCGTTTCTATACATTTACTATTTTATGAGGTAATCCTACCCGAGTATAACTCGCTGACGGACTTTCTCTCTTTTATCCTTTTGGAATGTCCGTTAGATGGGAATGAGTTTTATGAAGAAGATCTATGCGAGGAACCAACCAACGGAGATTTTGCAGAGATGGCATCGGAGGATTAATTAGTTTTCTTGTTGCCCACTTGTTTAGGGTTTTGTTTCCTTTGATGTAATTAAACCAATTAGTTTGCTTTGCTCTTTCTTTGGAATGTAATAAAGTTGGTTAATGGAAATAAATGCTTTTCGCTTTATTGTTTTATTTTTGTACACAACCCTGCATACTATGATTCTTCTTACGCTTAACGTAACTGTATTGAATAGAACACCTTCAATACAGTTAGGTTGCGGACAGTGCCACGCCACTCTTCACCTTATTTGGGAAGTGGGGCGTGACATAAGCCGTGTTCCACGAAACCAGGATTTGCTCTGGACGCTTCCCACGGGGTCAGGATTGACATTAGCCGTGTTCCGCAAGGACCAGGATCCGCTCTGGACGCTTCCCACGGGGTCAGGATTGACATAAGCCGTGTTCCACGAAACCAGGATTTGCTCTGGGCGCTTTCCACGGGGTCAGGGTTGACATTAGCCGTGTTCCGCAAGGACCAGGATCTGCTCTGGATGTTTCCCACAGGGCCAGGATTGACATTAGCCGTATTCCACGAAACCAGGATTTGCTCCGGATGCTTCCCACGGGGTCAGGATTGACATAAGCCATGTTCCACAAGGACCAGGATCCGCTCTGGACGCTTCCCACGGGGTCAGGATTGACATTAACCGTGTTCCACGAAACCAGGATTTGCTCTGGACGCTTTCCACGGGGTCAGGATTGACATTAGCCGTGTTCTACGAAAACAGGATTTGCTTTGGACGCTTCCCACGGGATCAGGATTGACATTAGCCGTATTTCGGAAGGACCAGGATCCACTCTGGACGTTTCCCATGGGGTCAGGATTGACATAGCCATGTTCCACGAAACCAGGATTTGCTCTGGATGCTTCCCACGGGGTCAAGATTGACATAAGCCGTGTTCCGTAAAGACCAGGATTCGCTCTGGACGCTTCCCACGGGGTCAAGATTGACATTAGCCGTGTTCCACGAAACCAGGATTTGCTCTGGACGCTTCCCACGGGGTCAGGATTGACATTAGCCGTGTTCCACGAATCCAGGATTCGCTCTGGACGCTTCCCACAGTGTCAGGATTGACATTAGCCGTGTTCCACAAGGACCAGGATCCTCTCTGGATGCTTCCCACAGGGTCAGGATTGACATTAGCCGTGTTCCATAAGGATCAGGATCCGCTCTGGACGCTTCCCACGGGGTCAGGATTGACATTAGCCGTGTTCCACAAGGACCAGGATCCGCTCTGGACATTTCCCAAGGGGTCGGGATTGACATTAACCGTATTCCACGAAACCAGGATTTGCTCTGGACGCTTCCTACGGGGTCAGGATTGACATTAGCCGTGTTCCACAAGGACCAGGATATGCTCTGGACGTTTCCCATGGGGTCAGGATTGACATTAGCCATGTTCCACGAAACCAGGATTTGCTCTGGATGCTTCCCACGTGGTCAGGATTGACATAAGCCGTGTTCCACGAGGACCAGGATTGGTTGACTTTTATCCTCATTTCACGGAGTCGGGGGTTGACTCTCGGTTGTCTGTGCACCGCCGAGTCATGGAACTGGGAATTGCCGCGGTTCCGCTTTGCTGATGTTACGTCTGTTGTAATGAGACGAATGTTGAGATCATCTCCAGGCTGTCTGTGAATCGTCGAGATTTGGCTTCTTTTTCTGATGGAACCTGGTGGGAAGGTATGGTTCCTTCTTTGTTTGTGCCTGTGGATTGTATACAGGGATCGATGTGATCTCACCTGTAGGGCAAAAAAGTTTTATTTTATATATTTTTCTTTCCGCGATGCTCTATCATTTTAGCTTTTATATCGCGAAAGTCGCGATTGCCCAATCATTTCGGCTATTTTTCGCGGTGCCCAATCATTTCGGCTATTTGTTTTATTTTTACTCGCTGTTTTTTATTGCGAGTTCCACAACCATTTCTGCTATTTTGCATGCATATATTTTTACTTGCTGATTTTGTTGCAAGTTGCCCTATCATTTCGGCTATTTCATATGCATTTGCCTCGCTGCGAGTTTGGAATTTGATACCGATTTAGGCATCAGTATCACTACAACTGGGATATTGCTAGGAGCGAATCATCATTTGCCTCTGTCGATGTCGAACAAAGGTGGCTTAGTAAACAGGGTTAGGATCCTATTGACTAAGGCTTTTTGACTTTATGAGCCGTAAGGGTCTCATGAAGGTATTTCTCCCTACGAGTCATGAGGATCTCGTAAGTGCATTTTCTCCTTAAGAATCGTGAGGAGTCTTAAGTGTATGGTCTCTTATAAGTCGTAAGGATCTTACAAGAGTATTGTCTCCTTATAAGTCGAGAGGACTTACAAGGGTTGTTTGCCATATGAGCATATCCCCAGTCGCGGGTGGGACTTTGTCAGGAAGATGTTTATTCATGCCCGTGGATTGTATACAAGGGTCAATACTGAACCACTTGTAGGGCAACACTGGAGGTTGTGATGGCTTAAGAACAGGTTCAGATCCCTGTAGCTTAAGGCTTTTGAATCCTATGAGCCGTGAGGGTCTCAAAGGGGAATTCTCCTTACGAGTCGTGAGGATCTCGTAAGTGTAATTTCTCCTTAGGAATCGTGGGGATCCCTAAGTGTGTTGGTCCCTTGTGAGCCGTAAGGATCTCACGCAGGTGGTTTCTCCTCACAAGGTTGAGAGGGCCTTGCAAGTGTCTTTTAACGAGATTGCGCCCTTTCGGGTTTTCATAAAACTCGTCGGTAGCCCTGCTGTTTTTACTCACGGAGCCATTTCGGGTTTTCATCCATGCCCATTTTGCTTATGGACAACCGTTTTCTTCTTCTTTTTTTATTTTTTTATTTTTTTTTGTCAGCCTTGGGATGCTGCGGTCCGTAGTAGTTTATCGACGTCTCGGTCAACAGTCGGTTTTAGGACATAGTGGTCCATCGTTAGTTTAAGGACGTTTCGGTCCGTTGTTAGTTTTAGGACATTTCGGTTCGTTGTTAGTTTAAGAACGTTTCGGTCCGTTGTTAGTTTTAGGACATTTCGGTCCGTCGTTAGTTTTAGGACATTTCGGTCCATTTGCCGGCTGCTACTTATAGAGTTTGGGCTTAGGAAGATAGCGAGCAGACATAGGCGTCGTCATCTATCGTTGATCTAGGCCGTGACTCGTCAGGCGTAGTATTTTTTTAGGAAGCGACCGTTTATTGGCCTGAAAGGTCTTTCACCATGCATGTCCATGAGTAGGTAGGCTCCACCATGGTAAACTTTGTCTATGATATACGGGCCTTCATAGTTCGGCTCAAATTTCCTCCGTTTGGCACGATTGGGGATCATAGGTCTTTTGACCACTAGTACGAGTTCGCCTTGGCGGAACGTTCTCGGCCTAGTCAATCTCTCATATGAGCGCGTCATCTTTGCTTTATAAGCCTCCAGATTTTGTTGCGCCATGAGCCGGATTTCATCAAGGGCATCGAGCTCCTCAAGCCGAAGATGAGCATTTTCTTCGTCTGTTAGCTCGTAGTGAACCGCCACTCATAGAGAGGGTAACTCTATCTCGAGGGGGAGTACCGCTTCTGTGCTGAATACCAATGCATACGGCGTTGTGTTCGTGGCTGTTTTGAATGTAGTTCGATACGTCCAGAGAGCTTCAGGCAGTCTCTCATGCCAGTCCCTCTTATTTCGAGACACCGTCTTTTTCACGATCTTCGTCAAGGTCTTGTTGAAAGCCTCAGCTAGACCGTTAGCTCGGGGATTATAGACTGAAAAGTATCTCCAGTCTATGTTATGCTGTTGTGCGAAGCGACTGATCTTGTGGCTTCTATAGGCTGGCCCGTTATCAGAGATAATCTGTCGCGGAGTGCCGAACCGATAAATGACGTGTGTCTTGAAGAAATAGAGGATATTCTCCATCTTCACTTCTCTTAGTGGTACTGCTTCTGCCCACTTGGAGAAGTAATCGGTGGTTGCCAATATGAACCGATGTCCTCTGGACGACGCTGGTTCGATGGGGCCGATTATGTCAGTTCCCCACATTTCGAACGGCCAGCTAGCCACCGTTGGGTGTAGCGGATTTGGATGCTGGTGGATAAAGTCCCCGTGAATCTGGCACGAGTGGCACTGCTTGACGTATTCGAGGCAGTCCTGAATCATTGTGGGCCAATAATAGCCTATCCTTTTTATCTTCAGCTTTATCTTCGGCCCGGCTTGATGAGAACCGCAGAGTCCGTCGTGAGTTTCTTGGACGACACTCCTTACCTCTTCAGGTCCCAGGCATGTTAACCACAGAGAATCAAATGATCTCTTATACAGAGTATCATTGACGAAGGCAAAAGATAGAGCTCGTTTTATGAGCTGATGTCTTGACGACGCATCCTCGGGTGCTCGACGGGATTTGAAGTAATCTATAAAGACTTCCCTCCAATCCTTAGCCTTTTCTTGGTCTTTTATTTGTAGGGTCGCTTGCTCAGTCGCTCCTTTTTCTTCGGAAGATTCCAGAGATATTTCTGCCGGTGCGAGAACCCGACGGCTTTGCACAACGATCCTCACGTCATCGAGGTTTTCATCGGCCAGTTCTTTAGCGAGCTTGGCTAATGCATCCGCTTTGCTATTTTCTGCACGCGGTATGCTTTCCAAGGTGTATGAAGGAATTTAAGTCAGCAGTTGCTGTACTCTCTCGCCGTACTTCACCAACTCCGGCTTGCACGTTTGATAGTCGCCGTTTACTTGACTAACGATCAACTGGGAGTTTCCGTATACGAGGAGGTTCTCAATTCCCATGTCGACGGCGATCTCAAGACCTGCTATCAAAGCTTCATATTCGGCTTCATTATTCGTCCTCGGCTCTGTTAGAGAGAAATAAAAGCATATTATCCCTCCTTGTGGAGTCACGAAGATGAGGCCTACTCCTGATTTGATTATGGGGGTGCTTTGTTTGCGCTTCTTCATGGAAGATGCTCCATCGAAGTAGAGTTACCACCGGGTATCATTCTTTCTTCTCTCCCCGTCGATCGTGTTAAACGCGTGTTCATCTGGAAGTTCGCAGTTCAAGGGAAAGTAGGCAGGTATCGGATGCTCAGCGATGAAGTCGGCGATGGCCTGGCCTTTAACTGCCTTGAGAGGACGATAAGTTATCGAGAACTCCATCAATAGCAGGGCCCATTTAGCGAGCCGTCCCGTTAGTATGGCTTTCGACATCAAATATTTGAGAGGATCCACCTTTGATATGAGATGGACCTCATATGCCAACGCGTAGTGTCTGAGCTTCGTTATCGCGAAGATCAACGCCAGGCAGTGTTTTTCAATGGGGGAGTAGTTGTTTTCAGCCCCCAGGAGAAATCGACTCAAATAATAGAGGGCTCTCTCCTTCCCTTGGTCATTCTCTTGTGCCCACAGCGCACCTAAAGAACCCTCAATGGCGGTTGTATACAGAATGATAGGCTTTCCTTTGACCGGAGCAGTCAGCACCAGCGGATTCTGCAAGTATTGCTTAATTTCGTCCAGTGCGCTTTGACATTTGCAATCCTAGATGAACGGAGTTCCCTTCTTCATTAGGTGACTGTAAGGACGGCACTTGCCGGAAAGATTGGCTATGAATCGCCAGATATACATGAGCTTTCTTTGGAGAGACCGCAGCTGCTTGAGAGTTCCTGGCGGAGGCATTTCAATGATCGCCTTGATCTTCGACGGGTTTATCTCAATGCCTCGATGTCGTACGATGAATCCTAGGAATTTACCCGAGGAAACTCCGAACGCGCATTTGAGAGGGTTCATCTTCAAGTTGTATTTCCGAAGGCGCTGAAACACGACCTTCAGATGCTCTAAATGCTCCTCATGCGATTTGCTTTTCAGCACAAGGTCGTCGATATAGCATTCGACGACTTCATGTATAAGATCATCGAAGATCTTCGTCATGGCCCTCTGATAGGTGGCACCGGCGTTCTTTAGACCGAAAGGCATCACCTTGTAGCAGAATATACCCAAAGGGGTCCGGAAAGCGGTATGCTTCTGGTCCTCGGGATGCATCTTTATCTGATTGTATCCTGATGAGCCGTCCATGAAAGAGAAAACTTCGTGAGTGGACGTATTATCTATCATCAGCTCAGTGACCGGTACTGGAAAGTCGTCCTTCGGGCAAGCTTTGTTGAGATCCCGAAAGTCCACACATATGCGCATTGTCCCATTTTTCTTCATCACCGGGACGATGTTGGCGATCCAGTCAGAATGCTGAACCTCTTGGATGAAGCCGGAGTTGATTAGCTTCTTGACTTCGGCGTTGATGCTCATTTCAAGCTCGAGCCGCATTCTTCTCGGTGCTTGTTTGATCGATTTGACGTCCGGAGATATTGCCAATTTGTGCACAGCAATATCTGGATCTAATCCCGGCATCTCGGAATAGTTCCATGCGAAGCAATCTTTATACTACATGAGCACGTTTTTTAGTATAGCCACCCTTTCTTCGGACAAAAGCTCACTGACGAACGTTGGCCGCGGGTCGTTTGCTGTCCCCAAGTCAATTATTCTGAGGTCATCTGCAGTAGTATGTATCCCATCTTCCAGCTCTTTTGGTGCCGGTGGAAACTCGGAGATCACTTCGTCGTCATCATTTTCGAAGCACCAGGGGAGATCAGCCATATCTTCGCATATTCTTTCTCCTGACATCGTTATCACGTGACAGGTACGAGATCGCTTCCAAGACCGATGTTGATATGGTTCTACTCTCACTATACACGTCGCTTTCGGTTCATGCTCTGTGGCGGGGTTATCCTCCAACCGCTGGATAGAGCGAACCTGCCTTGTTGGTATTGGTCTTCGACCCAGTTCTTGAAGGTGAAGCAGTCTTCGAGAGGATGTCCTATTGCTCGGTGATAGGAGCAATAGTCTAGGTGAGAGACCTTGTCTGCTTGCTCGGGGTGCTTAGACTCCGGGAGTGTCATCATCTGATGTTTTACGACAAGATTGAATATCTTTTTTGTCTTGTCTTGGGGAAAAGAATATTCTCGATCCATCTTCTTTATAAGAGATGGATCCCGGCTGTTCGATTCTTGATCGTGTGGCTTCTTAGACCCGCTACGCTGCCGTCGAACGTTTTTCCGTTCTTTGGTTCATTTTTGCCTCTGCGCCGGGTCTTTTTTATGATAGGTTGGTGACAAAAGGCATTGTCATTCTCCGCGGCCTGCTGAAGGAGGCACTGCGTCCTGACTTTTTCGTAAATGGCCATTTCGCGGCTATGGTCATCCCAGACCTTTTGACTCGCTTCCCTTATCAGCTTGTCCATCTGTTCTTCAAATGACGGACTTGGCATTTTCATGGCGGGACCTCGTTTTGGTTCAGGGTTGGCGTCTTCTAATAGAGCATTTCCTTCTTCATTGAAGTCATGTATAACGTAGCAGTCATGGAATCGTTCCCGTCTCTTGGATTGAACATATCCAAGCCCGATCGTTTCCATTCTCCCGTTGGGCAATTTTCGCTGAGTTCCGGGGATGTCCCAGATCTTGTTGTAGAACTGAGCTTGTCGAGCAGTTTGTTTGAAGGGTATGCCTTGACGCTTCAACAGCCTTTTTAATCCTTCCGTGTAGTATCTGGGCAGACGGATGAGCTGGAGCCTGTCAAGTGTAGAATCGGCACCATGCCAAATTTCTTTTTCCACTTTGGTCTCCGTTGATCGATAAAAGAGGACCGCCTTTTCATCTCTTCGTCTGGGAGGGACATAGAATGTCTGCAGTTCTTGCACACTATACGTTTCAAGTGCATCGAGTTCTTTGTAATGCTCTTGCGGAACCATGGCAACTTGCAAACTTTGATCATCATCAGCGAAGGCTTGTATTGACGGCCGAGCAGAGAATACGGCATTGACCTCATCTTCTGAATCGCTGCCGAAGACCAGTATAGGGGTGAACGGTCCCGGCTTGTTGCATTGGGGTGGCCCTGAATAAACTATCTCTTCTTCCTCCTCAGTGTCATTCCCGAAGACTGGAATAGTGGTGATAACTTTGTTTTCCAGTTTGTGACATCTTTCCGTGCTTTCGAAATCTGGTAAGAAGTATTTTGCATCTTCGTACTTTCGGACTTCATTTACGGAGAATGGGTTCAGCTCCCCTGTCACGGTATACTCGAGACCATCCTTGAAATACTTCATACACTAATGTTGTATAGAAGGGATGATGTTATACTCGTGTAACCAAGGCCTGCCGAGCAAAGCATTGTAGCATGTCTGAGTGTCAATGACGTGAAATTTGATGTCCGTGACGAGCAGCCCAAAGTATAACGTCAGTATCACAGACCCGAGCGTCCTTGATGATTGGGAGTCGAACCCGGAGATGGTGATTTTATCACGAGCGAGGTGCTGAACGCTCATGAAGATTTCCTTCAACACTCTTACGTTGAGGAGATTGACGGAGGACCCATTGTCAACCAGGATCTTGCCTATCTTAATGTCATGACAGTATCCGGAGATATAAAGGGGACGGTTATGCTCGCACGTCCCGAGGAGGAGGTCTTCATCACCGAAGGTGATATCGGCTGTGTGCACCTCTTCCAGTTCGTCCTTCATCTTTTCTTCGGCGAGGAAAGCTTGGAATTGCTCGGGCTCTTGTAGCGCCTTAATCAAAGAATCTCTCGCCTCTTTGGATAGCAGAAGAGCATCGAGAATGCTTAGTTGCGAAGGTAGCTTCCTCAAGTGTGCCAGAACGTTGTAGTCCACCTTGTTTTTCTTTGGCGGGTCCTTGGCTATCAGCTCTTTGACGACTTGATCATCTAGGGCGATGTTCTCAGGGATTTTTTCTTTCCCCTTATCTTTTCTATTCGACCCACTGTTTGCGGGCCTGAGATTCTTTTCGGGCAGCATACGATTGCGCAGCTGAATGTTCTCACAGGTCTTCATTTCTTCCGTTTCAAATGTGGGTTCTTTGAAGAGAGGGCCAAGGGCTATTTCTTCATCAGAGTCGCTCCCGAAGGTGAGAACTTGCTATCCCTCAGCATCGACCATGTGACATTTGCTGGTAGTTCTTTTGCGCTCCTCGGTCATATTTCTTTGTTCCCAACGAGTTTTGCGTTTCATCTGCTTGAAATGTTGTCGGTGAGCAATATATCCCTGCCACCAGTTCTTAAAAGCGTTGCACTCTTCGGTGGGGTGCGCAATCTTTCGATAATATAAGCAGTAGCTAGGATGTATATCCGCTTCATCAGGAGTGTTTACTTCGGAGGGTGGCAGCTTCATTCCCATCGATATGGCTTTGGCGAACCTTTTCCACGTTTGAACCTGCTTTTATTTGCGGCGGGTGTACTTTGATCTGGTGGGAGTGTTTTGACCCTCTCGCCCAGTTGACGGCGTTTGGCCTTTTCAAATACGGCCATCTCGTGCTCTCGATCAGCTTTGCTTTTAAGAAGAGCTTCGTTCAGGAATGCATCAATCATTTCGTCTGATGGCCCTAGAAGTTCCGGCTCAGGATCTGCCCCCAGTTTCTCTGCGTCAGGAGCTTCTTCACTGTCTATCGACGAGTGAGAGATCACATGGCAGCTTGCCACATAATCTTCAGGCTCACCCGATGAGTCTTCTCCATTGTCATCATCTCCGTCTTCAAGGACGTGGCTGAGAAATTCTTGGAGTGTGACTGGGGTCTGCGCCTTCTGGTTATATTCTTCCAGCGCGTCGATATATTTTTGCAGTTCCGTACGCTTGTCATCAAGCTTCACGGGCTTTTTGGTCTTCTTCTTCTTCTTCGAAGACTTTGACGGTTGGGTGCGAGCGTTTTGACTATCACCACCAATTTTTGGAGTTGGGCGCGGTTTCAGCATTCCCTTAATGATCTCGGGTTCCAGTGGATTCTTTCACCTGATTGCCGGGCATGTTTGGAGATCCTTCAGCATTCTTTTCGTCTTGGCTAAAAGAGTGACCTCCCATGGAGCTTCTTCAATAAAAGAGCACGATGCCCCGGGTGTATCCCTCCTTTTAAAAGCGTGTGGCTGAGGCGGGTTTACTTTCCAATTCTCGGACAGTGCGAATTTGCCCTGTTGGTACTGGTCCTCAATCCAGCCCTTAAAGACGAAGCAATCCTCAATTGGACGGCCTATTGCTTGATGATAGGGACAATACTTGGGATTATTAGCTTCACCAGGTTGTAGTGGGCGTTTTGGATCTGGCAAGGTGATGAGCATGTTGCGCACTGCCAGCTCAAATAGTCTTTTCATTTTATCCCGGGGAAACGAATAAGGACGCTTTAGTTTCTCGTTAAAGAATCGCTGCCTATCCTCCTAGTGAGCAATTAACCTTAAACCATCGGGTTGCTGCTGAGCATTGGCGACGAAGGTCGCTTTCACTTTTCCCTTTTCATTTCGAGGTTCCGCCTTTAAAGAAGAAGGTCTGTGACTCATCTGGTCCATTTGGGCCAGTTTGTCAATCAAGGCTTGGAAGGTGGTGGGCTTGAAAAACATTATAAATTGGGAGATGGTCGCCTGTGGATCAAGAGTACCCACGAACATTCCCACTGCTGGCGCTTCTTCGATGCGCTGTTCACATTTCGACCACAGATTCCGCCATCGTATTGCATATTGAACCCATGTCTCGCCTGACTTCACCCTTGCGTTAATTAGTGCGGTAATCGGAGTACGCTCACTAGCGCTTGCGAATCTTTGTGTGAACAGCAGCTCCATTTTTGCAAATGTCTTGATAGAGTCATTCGGGAGTTCAGAATACCATTCGAACGATGTCTCCGACAAGCTGCCGGCGAACTGGCGAAGTAGCAGTTTATCGTCACCTCCAGTGTTGCCACATAGAGCCCTGAACTGGGCAACATGCTGGTGGGGATTGCCTGTCCCTTTATATACATGGAATTTAAGGATCGTATATCCCGGCGGGTACCTTATTTGGTCATACCAGCCCGGGTAGGGTCGTCCAGTCTTAACGATATTCCCGGCTGTTTCGCTCGCATGATGAGCTCGTATTTGCTGAGCGATGTAATCATCCAGAGCAGTCTTGGAGATGGTCTCCTCCCTGGCTACTGAAAGAGCCAGAGGAGGGTTCGATGTTTCCCCTTTGACTTCTTCAATGATAATCGGGGGGTCTTCAGCTAGAGGTTCCGGCTGTAACATCATCCCGGCCATGTCTTGGAACAAAAGAGCCATTCGTTTTATGTTGGCCACCTGTTCCGCGGCCTCTTTTTCTTTCCTCTCGATCATTCTTCGAAGGAATTCAGCATTATTTTCTTGTTCCTGATGCGGCTCTAAGGTCTCTGGATTTTCTTTCGGCCCAGTAAGTGCGGCCATTGCAGTCAGCATCTCCTGAAGTTTTTTCTGCTGTTGCTCCTGAGCCTTTGTTATCGATCGGGTAAGCGGTCGATGACCCTTAGAAGCGCGGCTTTCCTCTTTTTCGGAATCCATATAAACGGTATGTGTTATCATGCTCCCAGACTTGGGGCGTTTAGATTCAGCGTCCTTGCGGTTTGCCGCGGTCACAGGGGCTTTCTCCGGCCTCCTTCTCTTGTGAGCGGTTGAAGTCGAGTGAGCCGTTGCAGCGGGCACCCAGACGGGTGACATCTTCTGTGGTACCACGGGATGGCTCTTTTCTTGCCGAGCTTTAATCTTCTTTGGTCGGCGAGAGTAGTCCTGGTCAATCACCGATTCCTGGACCTGTCGCCAGACTTTATAAATTTTGGAGGATAGCCGCTGAGGGGGCTGCTCCGGCTTCTTTTCTGTAGCATTCTCCACAGGGTGAGGAGACCTTTTCAGCATGGTAGTTGGAGAGTTCTTGCGGACCCTCCTAAGCGGTTCGAAGCTGTTCCCAGTCGGAACAGCAGCATCGATTTCCACCATGTGAGCTGGCGGAGTCAGTCCAGAAGGGGAGCTGCCCCCAGCCTTCCTTACTCGGCGCCAGTGACGACGGCGAGCATGTCGTGCGGTTGGAGTTGGTTTAGCTATAGGGGTGACTTCATCATGCCCCCTGTTTTGGCGAAGGGTTGTCGCCGGCGTCAGCCTCTTAAAGACCGATGTCCGTTGAGAAGCAATGTCCAATCTGTGAAAGACAGACCTCTGGGCAGGGGAAGCAGCTTTGAGGACTTTGCTTGGAGCCGGAGCCGGAATGGCCAGCCTTGTGAAGACTGACTTCTTGGCAGAAGACGCCTCTCCGATGATTTCATTCGCTTGAGCTGGGATGGCTGCTTCAGGTATCGCGGGCTTGTTGGCGTTCTGGCCCAGTCTGTTGAAAACTGAGGCATTAGATTTGGGTGACCCGTTGAGAGGGGCCGCGGCAGTGGTAAGTCGATCAAAGATCGACTTCTTTGGGGCCTCCTGCAATGGCATTGGGGCATTGAAGTTCACGGGTGGGAGCATGGTCCCGAAGAATAGCCCAGTGGTGGCCTGAGTTACCTGCTCCACTGGCATTGTAAAAAGGGAGGCCGCTTGGGGCCCGTAGGTTATACCTCCAGATGAAACGGAATGGGAGTTGCAGTTGCAGCTGGAGCAGTTAGAGGCCATTGATGTTCTTCTTTCTGCACGAGAGCAAAACCAAATCTTAGTACCTCGAACCCAAGGGCAACCGTATTAAACCGCGATTCGTTCGCGAACATGACACATGAAGTGTGGAGTGGAAAGAGGAAGAGGTCCTACCGGGCGTGCCAGAATATGTTCTCCTCCGAACACAGAGATGGAACCGCGTAGGTTTGTCTTGCCTGAATTTGGGGGCAGATGCTAATTGGTGCTATCCGTCCACCTCTCCGAAGATGCCAAGTTGATTTATGACCCCATGTATCGAAGGTTTAAACGAATGCGGCTGATGTAGCAGACTTCGTCAGATTCCCCGTCGTTGAGGGTTTTTTTTATTATAGGGACGCTCTTCCCTACAGACGCAAGCCGCTGCAGTTAATTACGCTACCGCATCGCGGTAACCACTTTCTCCTTCTCTAGATGGTCACTTCGTGTCGTGGGTGTTTGTTTTGTTTTTGGTTACCCGTGGATTACATACAGAGACTAATTAATGTTGTCGCCCGTAGGGCGTGGATTAGTCCAAATCCGTATCTTCTTAGATTTGGGTTTGGGGTTGGGTTTAAGAATACGTTAGTCTCATTTGAGACTAAGATCAACTTAAACGTTCGTTGAGGATACGTTAGTCTAATTTTAGATTAAGATCTACTCAACGGGATCATTTAGATCCAACAAAAGAGCATTTGGGCTCTATTGTTTAGTTTAGGGACATTGCGGTCCATTAGTTTAAGGACATTACGGTCCAAGGTTAAGGACATCATAGTCCGTGGGTTTAAAGGGACCCTACAGTCCGAGGTTAAGGACATCATAGTCCATGGGCTTAAGGACCCCACAGTCCGAGGTTAAGGACATCATAGTCCATGGGTTTAAAGGGACCCACAGTCCGAGGTTAAGGACATCATAGTCCATGGGTTTAAAGGGACCCCACAGTCCGGGGTTAAGTACATCATAGTCCATGGGCTTAAGGACCCCACAGTCCGTGGAATGATTGGCTATCGGGACCCGTCGCCTCTCTGAAGACGTTGAAGGATTACAACGACAAATATCAAAGGAGTGAAGAGATGTACCCTTGAAGCAAAGTTGATTTGGAAAATCTGTAGTCCAATTTGGGACTAAAATCAATTAATTAGATTATGAGCACATGAGCTCAGTTAAATCTGAATTGAGGACTTATGGCCAACTTGGGCTAAGTCCAATTAGATTTGAAATGTTGGCCCTTTGTTGGACTGTTGAACAATTGTCTGGGTTCAGCCCCCCATTATTTAGCAATGCTAAACAAGGGTTTGGGGTTCTGACAACACTTTGTCTTTGGCTGAGCACTAGTCATTCATTATAGCTCTGGACTTTACTTTGAATGTCATATGAAATGATCAAGTTTGGAAGA
Source organism: Agapanthus africanus (assembly GCA_030015575.1). Classification (NCBI taxonomy): domain Eukaryota; kingdom Viridiplantae; phylum Streptophyta; class Magnoliopsida; order Asparagales; family Amaryllidaceae; genus Agapanthus; species Agapanthus africanus. The sequence continues at coordinate 487,729,433 of CM057349.1, forward strand.
ACGTAGTTGGGGTTCAATCAAAGGGGAGATCTTGTCTCTGGAAAACTTAGCTGATTTTGGGCTAAGACTGGTTTGAAAATAGTGTTAAACACTAACACATATTTGACGGTCACGTGTTCCCACGTGATGCACTTAAAATAGTGTTAAACACTAGGGACAGAACACTCAAAATAGTGTTAAACACTAAAAATGAGGCGGTCACGTGGAGTCACGTGAGGCGCCAGAGAATTGGGCCAGACTTCCTTTATTTTACTCTCAAAATCTGCCAATAAGTGTTAAACACTTAATCTTTGTAATCATCACGTGTGGGCACGTGATAGTGCCCATGTATTGGGTATTAATTCCTCTATTTGCCCTCATTTGCCCTTTTAAAAAGGTATTAGTCAGGGGTCACGTGGGGACACGTGAAGCGCCCTAAATCAGTATTGCCTTTGGCTTTATTCCCTTTAGTTTTGAGGGTCACGTGTGAGCACGTGAGGTATTGCCTCCAAGCTTTTTCTTTCCCATTTTGAGGATTCTGTTTAAGGGCCACATGGGGGTACGTGACCTAGTCTTGATCGTTCTTTTCTCATTGAGGATGAGGGTCACGTGTTACCACGCGATCAGGTTAACGTGCATGGAGAGTTTAAGTCTTTTGTTTGAGAATTAAATTCTTATATAAGGTTAAACCATAATTTTATTTAGAGGAATTAAATTCCTATGTATATGGAAGAATTAAATTCTTTAAACCCAACTCTCTCTCTAAGTTTTGGATCTACATGGCAGAATCTCCCCGATGAGAATTAAATTCTCAACTTGTGGGGAGATCTGCTTCTGCAGATCTTCAACCATGAAGAAGAACTAAGTTCTTGTTTTAAGTGTTAAACCCTGTTTCTGTTGGAGGAATTAAATTCCTAAGTATTTGGAGGAATTAAATTCCCTAAACTCAATTCTTCCTCTAAGTTTTGGATCTGCATGGCAGAATCTTCCCGATGAGAATTAAATTCTCAACTTATGGGGAGATCTTCTTCTGCAGATCTTCAACCAAAGAAAGAACTAAGTTCTTATTCAGAAGAGTTAAACTCTTAATTTGAGAATTAAATTCTCCTTTTGTTTTATGGAGCTTAGATCTCTTTCTTTTTCTCACCTAGGGTTTCTTTCTCTTCTGAGGAAATCTCCTTTTCTCTCTGTTGTTGTATCTCTCTCCCAAAAAAAAAAGATCAGATCCCTCTCTTTTCTTCTTGGCTCCTATTTATAGGAGAAAGAAAAGAATCAGTTTGTTTAGTCAATCTTTCATTGAAATATTTTAATTGATTTTGTAACCAACATGATCTTTTAGATCACTCAGTGAATTTTATTCACCATTGGATTTTTAATCCAAAAGATATTTTGTTTGTTATTCTTGGTGAATTTCAGGGAAATCTTTCCTTGTATAGAATCTTTCTATAAATTGGTGATTTTTAATCACCATTGGATTTTTAATCCAACGGTGCTCCACTTTACAGAGCACAATCTTTTTTGTTTGGAAAGATTTAGAGAAATATTTCTCCAGTTAGGGTTCTCGATTCCCTCTTAATTAGAATTTAATTATATTAGTTCAGAAGGCTTAAGGGCCTGTCACGTGACCTTCTGATTGACCATTTAATTAGAATTTAATTCTATTATTTCAGAGATCTTAGGATCCCATCACGTGTTAACACGTGACCCCCCTGATTAAGCATTTTAACCAGAATTTAATTCTGTTGTTTTAAAGAGCTCAGGAATTATCACGTGTCAACACGTGACCCTTGGTCACATGTGAGCACGTGATGCCCCATTGGGGTTTTTCCTTGTTGTTTTATTATACTTTTAATTCTTTTCAGTGGGTTTAAAGGCCCACCACGTGAGGACACGTGACTCCACTGATTGATTGTCTGGTTAGAATTTAATTCTATTAATTAGAGAGCTTAGGAACCCACCACGTGTCTGCACGTGACCTCTGGTCACGTGTGGACACGTGATGCCCCATTAGGGTATTCCTTGCTGTTTTATTATATCTTTTAATCCTTTTCAGGGGGTTTAAAGGCCCATCACGTGTGGGCACGTGATGCCCCATTGGGGTTTTTCCTGATATTTTACGAAGGAATAAGCACGAAATCCAAAGTATGTGATACATTGGGTTTATGATGTCAAAGGTGGTTGTGGATTCCAATTGTTGTAGTTTTTCACTTTCTTTTCTGCGACCGTAAGTGTAATATGTGGTGTATCGCTGGTTTCGTTGCTATACGTCAACGACAATTGGGATACGCAAATTTACTTACGTTGATGACATGTAATGTTATGTGTTGATGTGATATATTATATTGGATTGGCGTGTTCTAAATAGCCGGCGGGTTTTATATGAGATGGGAGTTTTTCATTTTCATTCATGTAAAAGCTTGTATGTAATATTCTTTTATTGTGGCACTTCCGGGTTGAGGATGATGTCACCATTGATGTATATTATTTACTTTTCCACATTTGGATAGACCCAAGGTGGAGAGCACAAGTAACCGGGTTCTAGAGTCCACTGAGAGACCATCTCGAGAAGTCGTGACCAGGTCTCCTAACTCTAGAATTGGGAGGGTTGCTTGCCGCTCTCGTAGGAGTGTAGGGATGTGGGTTTGGCTATTCATCGCGACCGTGAATCCGCGTTTTTTATTGGCTTAAATAAAATACGGAATTCCTAGTATATCCAATATTTCATATGTATTTTTCTGCTGCTGATATTCTGTGATGTGATCACTTTATATGTTGAGACGAATACTTATATTATATATATATGATATATAATAAATATTGATGGTTTCGTTTCTTCTGTGATACTTAGGAAGTATAATTGATGGGACTTCATTAATGAGATTAATGAAATAAAAGAAACCTAAAGATGTTTTAGAAACTTGGTTTAAAAACTGGTAGCTCTAGTTCTTGCTTTGCATTGCGGTATTCCTTGTAGAATATCCAGCACCTTATTCGATAAGGAAAGAGTCGAGATCCCTTCACCGGGAGTGACCTTTTTAGCGAAACTAGCAGATGCTACAACCCACTCGGTTTGTCTTTTTGATTGCTTCTATAGTTTTTACTTTGCATAGTGGTATTTGTGAAATATCCTGCATCTCATTCATAAGGAAAGAGCCGAGATCTCTTCACCGGGAGTGACCTCTTTAGCGAAACTAGTAAAAGCCTCAAAAGCATTCCTTAACTCCAACCTGCTCCTCACTGGTCGGCTTGTACGCTGAAGTAGTCCTGGTCGGCCTGTGAAAAAGATAAAGGATCTGGACCATGAAAAACACAGATGTCAGTGCGTCATAATATCAAACAATATAACCAGGATGCAACGATATATGCAGGCATGAATATAAATGATAATATGACTATAACAAGCAAACATAGATATGAAACAATGAGGTGTATATGGATATGTGAAGTGCAGTGAGTAATCTAAATTGTGCTACTGGGTTTTCTAATCTAAGTTATTCGAAATCAATTGATGTACTACTAATGTAACTTAAAGAATATGTCCCGTTACCCCCCGGGACCAGGGATCAAGATATATGAACCGAGAATGGTTCTGTCCCGTTACCCTCCGGGATCACGGACCAAGTTGTAAGAGTCACGAATGACTCTGTCCCGTTACCCCCCGGGACCACGGACCAAGAAGAATCACGAATGATTCTGTAATACCCAGTTTTCTTATACGCCTAAATCCGTATTTCTTCTTACCTATAAGATTTATTTATAATTATCTATTTAATTTCAAAATCCTACTAAACCGAGATCCTATCTTTCTTTTCCCTCTGGCTCAGCCATTCTCCTTTTATTGAATTTAAACCCAAAACAAATTTTATGTATATTTCTCCGTCTAACCCAAATCTATGATTTAATTACATTTTTCTTTAATCCAAAATTCCCCAACCCTTTGCCAAGTGTCCAAACTCATTCCCTCAGTTTAAACTCCCTAGGCCCACACAAAATTAAGATTTATCTAATAGGAATTTGTTAAGCGCAGCCCATCCCCTTTCTCATTTTTTATCTTTGATTTTTATTCATAGCCTGGCCCGTTTCTATTTTTCCATTTGATTTTTCCATTAAATCTTCCCTCAGCCCAATGTTCTTTTAAATTTAAATTCAATTTCTCTATTTTCTGGCCCGAGCGGATCAGCCATTCTGTTTTTTCCTAATAAACTTATTTTTCCTTGGCCCGGCCCGCTCTACTCCAGCCCAGCCCGCCTCCTCAGCAACCCGACCCGCTCCTGTTCATCATCACCTCCAACGGCTCTTTTTCCCCCTATCGCGCGCTCGATCCACTTCCTGCGCCTCCGCCCGCGCCCACGTCGCCGCTCATCACGCGCGACGCCCGCGAGCGTTACAACCGCGTTGCTCACTCCCTCGTCTCCCCATTCTTTCCCCTCACTTCCCACACTCTCTCACCCTCACACTCTCGAGTCCCTGCACCGCATTTTTCCCTCAACGACGACGACGACGACGACACCCCAGCGAGCTCAATCCCCTCGCCCTACCTCGTCTCCTCACCACCTTCCCTCTCTCTTCTCTGCTACCATCACCCAGCACCCATCGCCGCCGGCACCTCACAGAGCCCCTACTCCCGAGCTCCACCTCTGCCACCTCTCGACGTCGACCCCATCGTCATCATCATCGTCACCGACGCCACCATCCTCGACTCCCTCTCCCTCTTGATCTCTTCACCCTCTCTCTCTTTCCCCCCGCTCACCCGAGCCTTCACCCCACTCCCATCTTAGATCTCTCTCTCTCCCTGCATCTCTCTCCCTCTCTCTCAATTCTCTATCTCTCTCTCTCCCTCTGTTTCTCTCTCTCTCTCCCTCTCTCTCAATTCTCAATCTCTCTCACTCTGTTTCTCTCTCTCTCTCTCCCTCTCTTTCACTCTGTTTCTCTCTCTCTCTCTCAATTCTCTATATCTCTCACTCATCTCTCTCTCTGCCTCCACATACTCTCTCCCCCTGCAAATCCCTCACCCTCGGCCTCGACAACATCAGCAATCCCTAGCCCCTACACCGCCTGAGCTCGCAACAACCCCCTCTAGTTCGAACCAAGCCCGTGCCAACCAGTTCAAGCCGAGGCCAAATCTTGACGTTGCCGCTCGCGCGTATGTCACTGCCGTGCCGCACGTGTGTCGTGTCGCTGCCGTGTGCCCCAACGTCTCCAGGCAAGTCCCCACTTGCTACATGCTATTTATTATTAGTTTACAAATTAAAATCGTATATATATCCCATGTTTTGCCTTATGTTAAATATTGCAACAAAACTGTTCGATACTTGTCCTCTTAGAAAATCATTATCACATTTGACGGAATTGGATATCATTGCTTGGCCCGTATGGATGTGGACCTAATGTGTAAATTTCGTTGGATAATTTGATCGTTAATGACCAAAATGACAACCCCCAAGTTTAATCGTAAAACTGTACTTTTATTGTACCTGAAAACCGTTAAATTCACCATAAATTATATACATACTAGAATGGTGTGTTCGAGGGCTCAAATCGAAGCCGACCCGATGAACTTTAACCCTATACTGGTTTTCTGATATTCCTGTACTTAAATTGTGATGATATTTGTATCGGAGTGCGACTCTGGACTGCAGTCCAGAGCGACTCCAGTCTTTGCTTGCTGTTCCGTATTGGGTACCACAGGATTTACTTAACTCGTAGGTTGCGTAACTCTGATGTTTATTATAGGTAAATCTGTTAGCTAGACAACACAATTGGTTTCATTCTGTTTCGTTACCGTTTGATATTTATTCTGTAATTTAAAAGATCGGGACGCATAACAGTCCCAACAGAATCAGAACTGACATATTAGTGTTAAACAGTATATAACTCCTGACGTGCAGATGCGATTGACGATCCGTCTGTTGAGTTAAAAACCTTACTGAAAACCCTAGATTTCATCCAACTGTAGCATCGCTAAAATCTGATCTCAACTGGGATTAAAATGCGTTGCGAAACGGACTTCTAATTCTGAAACCGGATTTCCAGCAGTGAGCGCTTAAAATGAAATGGTTATAATTATTGATCCTGGAACCCGATTGGCTTGAAACCAAACTTGATGGATGGACAACTGAACATACTAATTATCACCTGTTTATCATTTCGCTAAATTATATATGTACGTTTCATGATAACTCGTGCAAATGATAAAATACTGTTTTTGTGACACCTTAATCGTGCTTATATACTGTTCACGCATCATATCATACCCATATCATTGTAATGATAACCTAGTGATATCGTGCATTTACCCAGTGTTAGATTCTAGTGATGATTGTGGCAAGTACGTCAGTGTTCGTGTATCCATGATTAAGTGAAAGTGATACGTACTTGTACACAATCAGTGACCCTATTATTCTATTGCATTGTCGACGTCTGTGGGATGCGTGTACATGTGACTATAAGTGGTATGGGACACTTATGGAAGCGCTTGCACGGGTGTCACAGATAAGGCATCCGACACTGGCATTTGTCTTAGATATTAGTCGGGACGTGCTTGATGGAGGTCCTGCCTTCAGTTCTCGCGCAGACTTGTCACGGATCGATTAGTATTTAGGGTTATGGTTAGCGTTTGATGTAGACCACGGGGTGTGGGGTAGTTTAGGTGTGAGTTCAACAGAATCTCGGGAGTCCCATGCCGGCTTATATATTTAGGGAGATATATGGAGATTTACAGGGTATGTGATATACACCGTGATATACATGTTACATGTTGGGCCCGTGGTCCCTTGCCCTTGGGTTCTACCCTTGGGTGGAGGACACTCGCGAGTGGTTGACTCTCACACTTGGACTGGAGATAGGCTTAGTGACCTGTACAGTGAGATTTAGAGACTGATAGGGATACTGGCATTTATATACCTTATATACTGTGTTGACATACGTGACATATCGTTCTACTGCCTTACTGCTCCGCTGCATTGATTACTGTACATTCATATTCATGCTGTCATTGATTACTGCACATTCATAATCATGCTATCATTGATTTACTGTTATTCAAATCTATTACCACTGTTAGAACTGTCACTTGATTGTATATATATTATATTGCTATTGTGTCGCTCTGACGACCTGAGTATGCATGCTCAGTGTGAGGAGAAGATTTAGCCTGGACCAGAATTAGACGTGCATCACAGACTTCTTGACTTGCCATTCCGAGTTACATTCGTTTGTTCCGCTTCAGGTCAGTCTTTACATTGTTTCTTCCAGTTACTGCATTTTCTCATTACCTGTGCATCACTTACTGTTTACCATGAAAAACTAGAAGCCGAAGTGTGACTACGGCAGGACATTTCCTTGACCGTAGAAGCATGGCTGGCCTTGTCTACCCCCCGTATTCCGTATTTTGGGAAGCGGGGCGTGACATGGTTTAGTTGGTATCAGAGCCAGGTTTTGCATCGATTGGGATTGCAGTTTTCCGTGTATTGTTTGGCAATCTAAGACATTCTTCGGTCTAGGTTGTAAACTGTCATTCTTGATCCATATTCGCATCGTGTGTTCAGCTATCCATTCGCTATGGTTTCGGGTGACTTGACAAGTGTACGTGGTTGCAATTGCACTACCGTACTCCATTCAAGTGACTTAAAGTCATACGGTTTATTTTTCACTTGTAATAAATTCATCATCTCTGATATTCTTGAATCTTTGTCCTACCCATATTATACTTTGATTAGTTTGACTTGTGACTTATATCATTCTCAAAACTATTGTTTCAGGATCTTATCTTCCAATGACTCTTCATCTATATCCGCTCCCCAGGATCAGACCATTGAGATTCTGAGTGTACTGCAAGGTTTAAAGGAAGCCCAAGAGCGAACAAACGATTTGTTAGCTGAAGGACTGAGAAGGCAGGTGAGGCAGGCACCAGCGGGAGTCTCCAATCATAGAGGGATCCCCGTTAGATGAGTAAAAGAGAAGAAGATGAAGCGCCAATTAGTTTCCCCGCGACAGAAGCAACGGAAGACCCCATGCTGTGGATATTGTAAGAGGCCAGGACATCTTCAGAGGGATTGTCGCCGCGCCCAGGGGAAATGTCTGATTTGTGGATCCAGCGAACATCTCATCAACGGTTGCCCAGAAAGGAAGGAACTACAAGGAAGAGACTCATCCATACTCTCCACTTCTGCCAAGTGAGGATTATCGCATAGTTCGAATTTCGACGATAAGGCGGATCTAACGCAGGATTCAACTCACGCGATGAGAATGCAACGTTATAGTAGTCGAAGAAGAATTTTCATGTTTCCCTACCTTACGTAATAATGTTGTCATCTTTTTATGAATATTTCTTTCCGTTTGAAATCTTGTATCCGTTGAACTTTTAGTTGAATGCAATAAAATTTGAATAGTAATATATGTATCATTCTCTTGTCATTTCCCTTGTTCATACTATTCAGTAGCATAACATTTTAATCTTGATTTTTTCAATTCCTGCCACCGCTTCTCTTTCCATACTTCGTACACTGGGCCATTTTCCTTATTCATCCCATTGTCTAATCATGACTCTTTTCTTTCAGACCATGGCCCATCCTGGAGCAGCGCCGCATCTAGATGAGGATACACAGTCATGCGTTTCCTTAGATCACACACTGACGAGTTCTGATGATGAGGTCAATGGTCCCCAGGTCAACTTCGGAAACAACGATTCAGTGGACGAAGAAGTAGCCGCCCCAGAGTTTAACGTGTTAGCTGATTCCGACGAAGAAGAAGGAGATCCTGAAGAGAACCCTATAGAGGAAGACCCGATAGAGGAAGATCCCGAGGAAGATCCGATAAAAGAAAATCCAGTGGAGGAAGACCCCATAGAAGAGAACCCAGAAGGAGAGGATCACGTGGAATCGGACCTCGATGAAGAAGCTCCATCCGAGGAAGAAGAACCAGAAGATCAAGACCCTGCTGAGGAAGAACTTCCAATGGCGATGCCCGCGAGGCGATATGGAAATGGACACCCCTACCTGAGCGCGCGAGCCTACCGCGACCTGCTGAATCTCCACAACCGCGACTGACGGGATATCTTTTGATGTAGTCTTTCTGGCCAAATAAACTGTGTATAGTTTAGGGCCACTTTTCGCCTTTGGGTATGCCTTGTTTCAAATTTTCTTGAATGAAATAAATCTTCTGAATTCGTAAACCTTTTGATTATTGGTTCGCTTAATACTTGTTTATTGCCCATATCCATTTATTTTCTGCTGAGATTCCTGACTGTTCACCCCTACTCATTGTATAGTTTTCACCCTCGTTTCGACTAGAAAGTACCGCACCCTGATCCTTGGAATGAGCCACCATTCATCCTTCGTCTGTACCCTGTTTGAGAACCTTCTGGGAGGAGGACCTTCCTTATGAATTACCGAGCTCATTAACTTTTCAAATTCTTGATTCATAGGATTTACCGATCGTCAGTCTCCCCCATATTTTTTTTGCCTTGTAGTCTTTTCGTTGCTCACCATTACTTTCTGTGCAGACCCGATCCCAGTCTCCTTAATCTTCAGCCTAAAGCCGACACACTTCAACCTTCTGATTGAGCCACACTTCCTTATAATCATTACCCTATCTAGCCCTATACCTATGTGTGTTCTTTCTATTACCCTAATTATATTTAGGGACACTGTTATTCAAAAATTTAGTTTTCAGTACTTTGAATTTATCAAAGAGAGTGTGTTATTGATTACTCTATTTCATATATTTTAAGTACGCTATTATTAATCTCGTTTTTAGTAGCGCAAGCTTACACTGCGCATATATTGTTCCATGTTCCCCGTTTTCGTTATGTGAGTTTTCTAACTTGATTTAAAACTATTCGATCGATAAATTACCTTAAAATGTTTTAACCTATCGACTAAGCTTTCATTACCTCATTGTCGTTACTAGATTTTCGGGTGTTATGCCTATGTTTACTATTATAAATGATTGTGTTTTATACTTATTATTTCTACCTTGCTACTTTTGATATGCTTATATGTACACATATTTGGGTTCGATTCTATCGAACAAGCCTTGAGTATTATTATTCGCTATTGTTACCTAAATTCTCGTATACATGTACTTACCCTTATAGTTGTTCCTGCCTTATATCTATTAGACCTACCCTTCCGTATGATGTTCTTACTTATATATATATTTTCAAGTTTCTTCGTCCACGGATTTTTAGTAAATCCTTATATGTTAGTTTGCAACTATGATAGCTTTCGCTTATGTTTTTATAACTTATTATTTCTTTAAATTTCGAGGACGAAATTTTTTGTAAGGATGGTATGATGTAATACCCAGTTTTCTTATACGCCTAAATCCGTATTTCTTCTTACCTATAAGATTTATTTATAATTATCTATTTAATTCAAAATCCTACTAAACCGAGATCCTATCTTTCTTTTCCCTCTGGCTCAGCCGTTCTTCTTTTATTGAATTTAAACCCAAAACAAATGTTATGTATATTTCTCCGTCTAACCCAAATCTATGATTTAATTACATTTTTCTTTAATCCAAAATTCCCCAACCCTTTGCCAAGTGTCCAAACTCATTCCCTCAGTTTAAACTCCCTAGGCCCACACAAAATTAAGATTTATCTAATAGGAATTTGTTAAGCGCAGCCCATCCCTTTTCTCATTTTTTATCTTTGATTTTTATTCATAGCCTGGCCCGTTTCTATTTTTCCATTTGATTTTTCCATTAAATCTTCCCTCAGCCCAATGTTCTTTTAAATTTAAATTCAATTTCTGTATTTTCTGGCCCGAGCCCATAAGCCATTCTGTTTTTTCCTAATAAACTTATTTTTCCTTGGCCCGGCCCGCTCTACTCCAGCCCAGCCCGCCTCCTCAGCAACCCGACCCGCTCCTGTTCATCATCACCTCCAACGGCTCTTTTTCCCCCTCTCGCGCGCTCGATCCACTTCCTGCGCCTCCGCCCGCGCCCACGTCGCCGCTCATCACGCGCGACGCCCGCGAGCATTACAACCGCGTTGCTCACTCCCTCGTCTCCCCATTATTTCCCCTCACTTCCCACACTCTCTCACCCTCACACTCTCGAGTCCCTGCACCCCATTTTTCCCTCGACGACGACGACGACACCCCACCGAGCTCAATCCCCTCGCCCAACCTCGTCTCCTCACCACCTTCCCTCTCTCTTCTCTGCCACCATCACCTAGCACCCAACGCCGCCGGCACCTCACAGAGCCCCTACTCCCGAGCTCCACCTCTGCCACCTCTCGACGTCGACCCCATCGTCATCATCATCGTCACCGACGCCACCATCCTCGACTCCCTCTCCCTCTTGATCTCTTCACCCTCTCTCTCTTTCCCCCCGCTCACCCGAGCCTTCACCCCACTCCCATCTTAGATCTCTCTCTCTCCCTGCATCTCTCTCCCTCTCTCTCAATTCTCTATCTCTCTCTCTCCCTCTGTTTCTCTCTCTCTCTCCCTCTCTCTCAATTCTCAATCTCTCTCACTCTGTTTCTCTCTCTCTCTCTCCCTCTCTTTCACTCTGTTTCTCTCTCTCTCTCTCAATTCTCTATATCTCTCACTCATCTCCGCTGGTCGGCATGTCCGCTGAAGTAGTCATGGTCGGCCTGTGAAAGAGATAAAGGATCTGGGCCATACAAAACCCAGACGTCAGTGCGTCATAATATCAAACAATATAACCAGGATGCAACGATATATGCAGGCATGAATATAAATGATAATATGACTATAACAAGCAAACATAGATATGAAACAATGAGGTGTATATGGATATGTGAAGTGCAGTGAGTAATCTAAATTGTGCTACTGGGTTTTCTAATCTAAGTTATTCGAAATCAATTGATGTACTACTAATGTAACTCAAAGAATATGTCCCGTTACCCCCCGGGACCAGGGATCAAGATATATGAACCGAGAATGGTTCTGTCCCGTTACCCTCCGGGACCACGGACCAAGTTGTAATACATACCACTATTTATTATTAGTTTACAAATTAAAATCGTATATATATCCCATGTTTTGCCTTATGTTAAATATTGCAACAAAACTGTTCGATACTTGTCCTCTTAGAAAATCATTATCACATTTGACGGAATTGGATATCATTGCTTGGCCCGTATGGCTGTCGACCTAATGTGTAAATTTCGTTGGATAATTTGATCGTTAATGACCAAAATGACTACCCCTAAGTTTAATCGTAAAACTGTACTTTTATTGTACCTGAAAACCGTTAAATTCACCATAAATTATATACATACTAGAATGGTGTGTTCGAGGGCTCAAATCGAAGCCGACCCGATGAACTTTAACCCTATACTGGTTTTCTGATATTCCTGTACTTAAATTGTGATGATATTCGTATCGGAGTGCGACTCTGGACTGCAGTCCAGAGCGACTCCAGTCTTTGCTTGCTGTTCCGTATTGGGTACCACAGATTTCCTTAACTCGTAGATTGCGGAAATCCACTTTTTATTATTGGGAAATCTGTTATCTAGACAACACAATTAGTTTCATTCTGTTTCGTTACCGTTTGATATTTATTCTGTAATTTAAAAGATCGGGACGCATAACAGTCCCAACAGAATCAGAACTGACATATTAGTGTTAAACAGTGTATAACTCATGACGTGCAGATGCGATTGACGATCCGTCTGTTGCGTTGAAAACCTTACTGAAAACCCTAGATTTCATCCAACTGTAGCGTCGCTAAAATCTGATCCCAACTGGGATTAAAATGCGTTGCGAAACGGACTTCTGATTCTAAAACCGGATTTCCAGCCGTGAGCGCTTAAAATGAAATGGTTATAATTATTGATCCTGGAACCCGATTGGCTTGAAACCAAACTTGATGGATGGACAACTGAACATACTAATTATCACCTGTTTATCATTTCGCTAAATTATATATGTACGTTTCATGATAACTCGTGCAAGTGATAAAATACTGTTTTTGCGACACCTTAATCGTGCTTATATACTGTTCACGCATCATATCATACCCATATCATTGTAATGATAACCTAGTGATATCGTGCATTTACCCAGTGTTAGATTCTAGTGATGATTGTGGCAAGTACGTCAGTGTTCGTGTATCCGTGATTAAGTGAAAGTGATACGTACTTGTACACAATCAGTGACCCTATTATTCTATTGCATTGTCGACGTCTGTGGGATGCGTGTACGTGTGACTATAAGTGGTATGGGACACTTATGGAAGCGCTTGCACGGGTGTCATAGATAAGGCATCCGACACTGCCATTTATCTTAGATATTAGTCGGGACGTGCTTGATGGAGGTCCTGCCTTCAGTTCTCGCGCAGACTTGTCACGGATCGATTAGTATATAGGGTTAATGGTTAGCGTTTGATGTAGACCACGGGGTGTGGGGTAGTTTAGGTGTGAGTTCAACAGAATCTCGGGAGTCCCATGCCGGCTTATATATTTAGGGAGATATATGGAGATTTACAGGGTATGTGATATACACCGTGATATACATGTTACATGTTGGGCCCGTGGTCCCTTGCCCTTGGGTTCTACCCTTGGATGGAGGACACTCGCGAGTGGTTGACTCTCACACTTGGACTGACGATAGGCTTAGTGACCTGTACAGTGAGACTTAGAGACTGATAGGGATACTGGCATTTATATACCTTATATACTGTGTTGACATACGTGACATATCGTTCTACTGCCTTACCGCTCCGCTGCATTGATTACTGTACATTCATATGCATGCTGTCATTGATTACTGCACATTCATAATCATGCTATCATTGATTTACTGTTATTCAAATCTATTACCACTGTTAGAACTGTCACTTGATTGTATATATATTATATTGCTATTATGTCGCTCTGACGACCTGAGTATGCATGCTCAGTGTGAGGAGAAGATTTTGCCTGGACCAGAATTAGACGTGCATCACAGACTTCTTGACTTGCCATTCCGAGTTACATTCGTTTGTTCCGCTTCAGGTCAGTCTTTACATTGTTTCTTCCAGTTACTGCATTTTCTCATTACCTGTGCATCACTTACTGTTTACCATGAAAAACTAGAAGCCGAAGTGTGACTACGGCAGGACATTTCCTTGACCGTAAGAGCATGGCTGGCCTTGTCTACCCCCCCGTATTCCGTATTTTGGGAAGCGGGGCGTGACAGATTCTGTCCCGTTACCCTCCGGGACCACGGATCAAGTAATATCCTTTTAAGTTACACTCGGTTACACCTTTGATTTCCTCATACCTCCAAGGTTATGTGTTCAAGTCAGGTATTGATAATCTAGAGATAATGCCAATAAAGGATCAAGCAGGTACAGGTTGTATCTGAATAGACAACAGGATATGTCCGTCGGGACAACAAGTCAGGGTTGTCGGCATTAGTAACAATATCAGGTATCAAGTCAAGCAGTAGTGTATCAGGTCATGTCAAGTGGTGTACAGTGTATTCAATGGATGCCCAACGGTAAAATGTAACTAGTATCTAAATACGATAAAACACGGATGCACAAGTGTTTATCAGGGATCACATCTACAACTCCATGACTAAGTAGGATACACATTATCAAGCATAGGGTGCCAATGTAACAGTAATATGAAATGATATGATCTGACATGCAACTAGATGTATAATAAATGATACGGATACAAACGGGTATCGTAAAACAGTAAAAATGTAATATGGATGCACAATGTAATAAACATGTAATATTTTTATTCATATAGATGCAAGTATAATAGTATATCATGTAGAAAGCTAAGTTGCATGCAACCAGATATGTAATAAATGATACGGATACGAACGGCTATCCAAAAATAGTAAAACAGTAACATGGATGTAAAATACAGTAAATATGTGATATTTTTATTCATATGGATGTAAATATAATAGTATAGCATATAGCAAGATAAACTTGCCTGAACGGATCTCACGACGGGTGCGTACGCTGCGTCCGATGTCGGTAACTGTCTCGATGCACACGCGGGCATATAGAACTAAACTAGACGATGCAAGAAAGTGCCCACGCTGACTAGTAACGTCAACTGGGTCGCCCGGATCGTCAGTGGCGGCACGGCTCCGGCGGTGACCGGAAAACACGAGAATCAAGAAAGCCAAGAGAAGAAAGAGAAAAAGAAGAAGAAGAAAGAGAAGAAGATGAAGGTTGTTCTCTGTGGTTTCGTGCTCTGGGGTCAGAGGATGTGGCAATGGGGTGACGTCGACGATGGGCCATCGACGGTGAGGGTGCAGGCGGGGGTTTTCCGGCAACGAGGCAATGGGGTTTCTTGGTTTCTTGGGGTCGGTTTCTGTGCAGGGTTTGGTGCGAGGGAAAGCAGGGAGAGGAGGAGAGGAGAAAAAAGTGGTGATGAGAGTTGAGTTGACGACGGCGAGGCGAGGTCGGCGAGGTGCACGGGGTTCCGGCGGTGGAGATGGGTGCGTGAGTTTTAGGTTGTGTAGGGGTTTCATGGTCGGGGCTGCGACGGGGAGGAAAGAGAGGGAGGTGAGGTAAGGTGGTCACGAGGATGAGGGTGGTGGCGATGGCGAGGCTGGGACGGCGCCGACGAGGGCAGTGATGGGTTCTTAGGTTCGAGGTCATGGGTTGCAGGGTTACTGCGATTGTGAGTTGGGGAGTTGTAAGGGCTCGGGAAAGAGAGAGGGGAAGGGTGAGAGGAGTTCGTCGTGGTTGGTGGTGGTTGGTGTGGAGACGACGACGATGAGGTGGTGAAGGCGAGGTCGGGTTCGAGTTGTTGGGTTCTCGTCGGGTGCAGCAGGAGGGTGGTGTCATCGTGGGATGAGAGATGAGGTTAGGACGTCGGGGAGATGGGATGCTGACGAGGGTAGAGGCGGCGTCGGCGAGCGAGGCGCGGGCGTGGGTAAGGTTAGGGTTTCGTGGAGACGAAGGCGAGGTGGGAAAAATATGAGGAGGGAGAGAGAAGGCTGAGTTGGGATTGTTTTAAATAAGTTTAAATTAAAAGAAATGTATAATTATAATATATGTAGAGAGAGACCGAGAGAGAGACGGGTGAGTTAGTATCTGGTAAAAAGAATATTTTTAGAAATATATTTTTAGTTATATATAATATATAAACGAATATTAAACAGTATATATATAAGGAATATAATATTAAATATATTTAAGTTTTCTGGCTAAAACAAAAGTACTCCAAAATATGCCCGGGTTGGGTCTAAAATTACGGTTTGAAAATACGGATAATATACGTATCAACTAAAACCAAAATAGAATATCCGGGTAACGAAAATGTATACCCCCAAGAACGGATACACGTAGCATGTATGTAGCGATCCAAACGAGTATGTTTCACTAAACGGAACAAGAACAAGATGTAAGGATGCTACCATAAGGTTAGGGGTACGATGCAGACCATACTAGATATTTTTAAAATATATTATTTGATTATAATTGTATTGTTAAAAAATGCAGATACCAGATATAATGCACGTATACAGGACAAAGAACATGAAAGTGCACGGATCCTCCACACTAGCGGGGATAAGAGATAAACAGGAATCAAGACGGGTTTCAAGCAAGCGGGTCGGGTCGGATGCAGACACAGATAACTATTATACTATTCGCACCCATAATAGCAATAAATCAAGAAATAGCAATAAATAAAGAAATACCCAAAACAGAATCGGTATAAATGAACTAGGGTGTTACATTATACCCAACTACAAAAAGAATTTCGTCCTCGAAATTCCCGGAACAAGAAAAGAAAACAAGCATGAATCTAGGAAAAGAGGTGTGGAAACTTCTGTCGAATCTCATCTTCTCGTCCCCAAGTCGATTCTCCGTGCGAGCGATTTCCCCATCAAACAAGTACGAGAGGGATAACCTTGTTCTTGAGGACCTTTTCTCTTCGATCAACAATCGACATTGGTCGTTCATCATAGGTCAAGTCCTCCTTTACTGTCAGCTCCGAATGATCCAGCACGTGCGTCTCATCTCGAACATACTTACGGAGTTGAGATACATGTAACACGTCATGAACACTTGCCAAAGATGATGGTAAAGCCAATCGATAAGCCACTTCTCCAACCCGCTCAATAATATCGAAAGGCCCCACGAATTGAGGACTAAGCTTGCCTCGGCTCCCAAATTGAATCACTCCTCTAGTCGGTGATATTTTCAAGAATATAAGATCACCAACAACGAACTCTAGAGGTCTTCTCGATATATCTGCCCGACTCTTCTGCCGATCATGTGCTGCCTTCATGTGTTTTCGGATAGTATTAACCTTCTCTATTGTTTGCACGATCAAATCCGGTCCCAACAATCTTTTCCAACATCGTCCCAACAAACGGGTGAGCGACATTTGCGACCATATAACGCTTCGAATGGAGCCATCTGAATAGTCGCCTGAAATCTGTTATTGTAAGAAAACTCCACCAAGTGTAGATGATCCTCCCATGAACCCTTGAAGTCCAACATGCAAGCTCTCAACATAACTTTAAGAGTTTGGATCGTTCGCCGACTGGCCATCTGTCTGGGGATGATAAGCAGTGCTAAACTTCAATCGCGTCCCTAAACTTTCCTGTAAACTCCTCCAGAAGTGCGATAAGAATCGGGTATCACGGTCGAAAACGATGCTCACAGGTACTCCATGCAATCTCACAATCTCCTGCATGTACCGCTCTGTTAACGCTTCCGTTGACTGACTCGAAATGGTATGAAATGAGCTGCCTTGGTCAATCGATCAACAATTACCCAAACTGCATTGTTGCCCTTGGGACTCCACGGTAACGCTGTCACGAAATCCATAGTTATATGTTCCTACTTTCATTGAGAAATCGGAAATGGTTGCAATAAACCAGCTACCCTTTGATGTTCAGCCTTAACTTGCTGACACACCGAGCACTTCGCTATAAAGCGGGCAATCTCCCTTTTCATGCCTTCCCACCAGAAATGCTGTCATAGATCACGGTACATCTTCGTGCCTCCTGGATATAAGGAATATGCGGAACTGTGCGCCTCCTTTATAACTTCTTCACGAATGTCTCCGTTCGGCACACACAAACGGCTACCGTATCGCAACGAACCATCTTCATGAATCAACAAGTCCGTTCGAAATCCCGCTTCTACCTGTCCTCGAAACTTCCGCAACCTTGGATCCTGTGATTGCGCTGCTTTGATACTCTCGATCAACGATGACTGTATACTCTCGATCAACGACGACTGTACTTGCAGCTGCATCAACTGTCCCGAAGAATGCGGTAATACGATCTCCAACTCGAATCTCCGAAAATCTTCGATAAGCTCATTCTGTGCAGTTAACATCCGAATTGCTAGCAACCGACTAAGCGCATCTGGTACTACATTAACTTTCCCAGGATGGTACTTGAGATCAAGATCATAGTCAGCCATCAGCTCCAACCTTCAAGGCTGCCTCATGTTAAGCTCGTTCTGCATGAACACATACTTTAGACTTTTGTGATCGGTGAATACTTCGACCCTTTCGCCCAATAAGTAGTGTCTCCAAATCTTCAAAGCGAAAATCACAGCTGCTAGCTCCAAATCATGAGTTGGGTAATTCTTCTCATGGGTCTTCAACTGTCTCGATGCATAGGCTATAATTTTACCATGCTGCATCAAAACACATCCCAAACCTTTCCCAGATGCGTCGCTGTGAATCACCAATCCTCCGGAACCATCTGGTACGGTCAAAATAGGAGCGGTTATCAACCTTTACTTCAACGCCTCAAAAGCTGACGCACAACTATCCGTCCATACAAACGGTACCTCCTTCCGTGTAAGCTTGGTCAAAGGCTCAGCCAATCGAGCAAAATTCTCCATGAATCTTCTGTAGTATCCTGCAAGTCCCAGAAAACTTCTGATCTTCGCTACATTCCTCGGAATCGGCCAATCTTGAATTGCTGCAATCTTCTCAGGATCAACGGCGATTCCATCTCCGGATACGACATGCCCCAAAAACTTCACTTCTTCAAGACAAAACTCGCACTTGCTCATCTTTGCATACAATCTTTCATGCCTCAATGTCTGCTGTGCGATCCTCAACTGTTCTGCATGCTCTTCTAGGCTCCTCGAGTAGACCAAAATATCATCGATGAACACCACTATAAACTGGTCTAAGAACGGTGAAAAGATTCGGTTCATCAAGTCCATAAATATCGCTGGTGCATTCGTGACTCTGAATGACATCACTAAGTACTCGTAATGTCCATATCGAGTTCGGAACGCAGTCTTACAAATATCCTCTGATTTAACTCGGACCTGATGATATCCGGATTGCAAATCCAGCTTTGAGAATACCCTCGCTCCACTAAGTTGCTCGGATAATTCGCCAATGCGAGGGATCAGATACATGTTCTTAATAATCTCCCGATTTAATTCTCGATAATCGATGCACATCCTCCTTGTGCCATCTTTCTTCTTGACTAGAAGAACTGGAGCTCCCCAAGGTGAATTGCTGCTATGAATCCAACCTTTCTCTAGCAATTCGGTAACCTGCTTCTTTACTTCTTCCAACTCTACTGGTGCCATTGGATAGTACGCCTTTGAAATTGGTGCTGCACCAGCAACAAGATCGATCGCGAACTCCACATCTCGTTTTGGCGGTAAACCCGAGATGTCCTCGAATACGTCCATGAACTCTCGAACTACAGCTGGCACTTCCTCCTTATCAACTTCCATCGACGAAAGAATGGTGTTTGTCGGCCTAGCCCTAAACTCGACTGGCCTGACAGAACTGCTGCCTCTAGAAAATACAAACTCCAGATGTCTGTGAATCTGGAAAATCACTTTCTTTGCCCGACAATCAATGTGAGCGTGGAAAGTGCCGAGAAAATACATTCCCAAGACAACCTCATAACTGCCAGTATTGATCACCAAGAAATCCGCGAATAACTCTCGTCCGCAGATAACAACAGAACAATCCTTGTACTCACTACTAGATATGATCTTCCCGTTCCCAGTGTGTATGTCCCAACAACTAGACATGGTCGTGCAAGCAATCAAGTGTGCAGCAATAAACTTGGACGGTATAAAACAATGGGACGCACCAGAATCGAATAATACTGATGCGGGAAAATCATGAACAAGTAGGATACCTGAAACGATTTCATCTGAAGCCAAGACACTGAGGAAGATAAGCACGGTAAACAGGATTCAAGCTTGCGATAAAACATGAACTGGTAATCAGTGAAACCGAGAGAAGTAAGGTAATAAAACGACCATAAAACAAGGAAATGAATCAAGACTAGCACTCCAAGTTACTTAAATAGAGTACCGCATTGTAACCATACTACAGTTCATAGGTACAATCACATAACTCCGTTCAAGTCGCCCAAATCCTAGTATCAGGATCGAAGGAATAGGAAGGGAGAAACAATAGAACCAAAAGGATTTCAAGCCAAGATGCAAAGTCATCCATCTCGTCAAGATAAAGGGTCAAGAGGAAGATAAGATTCAAGAAACATAACAACAATGTGGTAGGACATGTTCCAAATTACGGGTTTTCTGATTCGTGTATTGGGTCCAATACCCAACTACAAAAGAATCAAACCGATTAACCTAAATTCTATGGCTCTGATACCAAACAAACCCGGTCACGCCCCGCTTCTCAGAGTGCGCTAAGATCGGCACGTAACAAAGCCAACCATACTACCTGTGGCTAGGAAACATCCCTCCACAGTCACATTACGACTGTCTATAAGATATCAAGAACAGTAAAATAAAATAAACTATCTAGTACATGTCCATATGCCAGAATAAACGAGTCAAGAAATAATATGCGGAAGTAATAAAATCCAAATAAAAATAACATCTGGAAAGGTACGTCCCAAATACGTGCTCACATCAGGAAATGAAAGTGCCAAAAGAAAACTTAAACTAAACTAAACTAAACTCCAACCTTCTCCTTACTGGTCGGCATGTCCGCTGAAGTAGTCATGGTCGGCCTGTGAAAGAGATAAAGGATCTGGGCCATACAAAACCCAGACGTCAGTGCGTCATAATATCAAACAATATAACCAGGATGCAACAATGTATGCAGGCATGAATATAAACGATAATATGACTATAACAAGCAAACATAGATATGAAACAATGAGGTGTATATGGATATGTGAAGTGCAGTGAGTAATCTAAATTGTGCTACTGGGTTTTCTAATCTAAGTTATTCGAAATCAATTGATGTACTCCTAATATAACTCAAAGAATATGTTCCGTTACCCCCCGGGACCACGGATCAAGATATATGAACCAAGAATGGTTCTGTCCCTTACCCTCCGAGACCACGGACCAAGTTGTAAGAGTCACAAATGACTCTGTCCCGTTACCCCCCGGGACCACGGATGAAGCAATATCCTTTTAACTTACACTCGGTTACACCTTTGATTTCCCCATACCCTAAGGTTATGTGTTCAAGTCAGGTATTGATAATCTGGAGCTAATGCCAACACAGGATCAAGCAGGTATAGGTTGTATCTGAATAGACAACAGGATATGTCCGTCGGGACAACAAGTCAGGGTTGTCGGCATTAGTAACAATATCAGGTATCAAGTCAAGCAGTGGTGTATCAGTTCATGTCAGGTAGTGTACAGTGTATTTAATGGATGCCCAACGGTAAAATGTAACTAGTATCGAAACACGGTAAAACACGGATGCACAAGTGTTTATCAGGGATCACATCTACAACTCCATGACTAAGTAGGATGCACATTATCAAGCATAGGGTGCCAATATAACAGTAATATGAAATGATATGATCTGACATGCAACTAGATGTATAATAAATGATACGGATACGAACGGGTATCGTAAAACAGTAAAAATGTAATATGGATGCAAAATGTAATAAACATGTAATATTTTTATTCTTATAGATGCAAGTATAATAGTATAACATGTAGCAAGCTAAGTTGCATGCAAACAGATATGTAATAAATGATACGGACATGAACGGCTATCCAAAAACAGTAAAACAGTAATATGGATGTACAATACAGTAAACATGTGATATTTTTATTCATATGGATGTAAATATAATAGTATAGCATGTAGCAAGATAAACTTGCCTGAACGGATCTCACGACGGGTGCGTATGCTGCGTCCGATGTCGGTAACTGTCTCGATGCACACGCGGGCGTACAGAACTGAACTAGACGATGCAAGAAAGTGACCACGCTGACTGGTAACGTCAACTGGGTTGTCCGGATCGTCGGTGGCGGCATGGCTCCGGCGGTGACCGAAAAACACGAGAATCAAGAAAGCCAAGAGAAGAAAGAGAAGAAGAAGAAGAAGAAAGAGAAGAAGATGAAGGTTGTTCTTTGGGGTTTCGTTCTCTGGGGTCAGAGGAGGTGGCAATAGGGTGACATCGACGGCGAAGGTGCAGGCGAGGGTTTTCCGGCGACGAGGCAATGGGGTTTCTTGGGGTCAGTTTCTGTGCAGGGTTTGGTGCAAGGGAAAGCAGGGAGAGGAAGAGAGGAGAAAAAGGTGGTGGTGAGGGTTGAGTCGACGATGGCGAGACAAGGTCGGCGAGGTGCACGGGGTTCCGATGGTGGACATGGGTGTGTGAGTTTTGGGTTGTGCGGGGGTTTCGTGGTCAGGGCTGCAGCGGGGAGGAAAGAGAGGGAGGTGAGGTAAGGTGGTCACCAGGATGAGGGTGGTGACGACGGTGAGGCTGGGACGGCGCTGACGAGGGCAGCAATGGATTCTTTGGTTCGAGGTCGTGGGTTGCAGGGTTATTATGGTTGTGAGTTGGGGAGTTGTAGGTGCTGGTTATATGTATGCCCTAGAGGCCATTATTGTACACAGGATGTATATTGTAGTGGATGCTGGGATATTTATAGGTATGACTTTCTTGCTCGACATGATAGTATGCTATCTGGTTTCTCTTTATCTTAACATGTATACTTGCTATCTCTCTATTACATGTTGATAAAGCCCTTAGGATATGTACTCGACTTCCGGGACTATGATGCAGATCATACTAGTGGGGCCTGGGTAGTCCATGAGTACATCCTTCAATATTCCTAGTCGTGGGAATATCGAGACGGGGCATCGATATTCCAGAGTAGACTAGCGTATATCTTCTCGACCCATGTGATGGGCGATAGATGATCCCATATCCATTGGTGTTTGACATCAGAGATGGTATGCGGGTGCTCAGTGGAGACTGGGTATACTGAACGGACTCGCCGAGAACTCCCAGATGGTATTATACCTTACGTCAGATGGCAGTTCTCTGGTGACACTGGTACAGCTTAGTCTGTTGACCCGAGATCGTCATAGAGTCTTGTGTGTCTCCCACTGTGCTTTGATTTCCACCCTACCACGGCTCTACTGAGTCGTGCAAACAGGTGGTTTTTGGGTACGGTCCCGATTCACATGGAAGCAATGAGCGATAGGAAGGGATTCGTCTCTTCCGGTATTAGGGGTTGATGTTGCGCTATGCTCGACTGGCCATAACTGGAAATCCCTGGCCAGGATTGTAGTGATTTACTGGTAAGTGTTATCAGTAGTTTCACGCTTGTTGTGGACCTTACATCGGCATGACTTATCAAGCTACTGGGGTCTGACGTTTACCACCCCTAGGCGAGATATGCGACATATCAGATGAACAGACCGGACTGTACGGTAAGTGTTACTGGTTGGATTCACAGGAGTGTGAGCGGGCTTGCTCGTTGATCTTCTGATCGCTCAATACCCGGGTGGCCGTTACGTTTAACGGACCGCTTGCGGCTTGTGGGTGTTTGATATGATCATCGCCTACTGCCGGCGTATTGACGAGTCTTTAGAGTCCTACACAGAGGTTTCCTGGCTCAAGCGAAACGAAATAGGAGCGTGTATGAGATATGTGCGGGACCGAGAATAATACCAGTATGTGATACTAAATTCTATTCTCGCGATTTGTATCATCGGACGGTTATATAAGATATAGCCGGATTACCGAATCAAATGTTGATTCGATATATTGATACACTTGATATTAGTCGGTTATATGCAATATGACCGGATCATTAAATCAAGTGTTGATTTAATGATTTAATATATAATTATATATTTGATATATTACTTTACATTAACTAGTATTTGTTCACTTAAGATTGATTTTCTCACTTGATGTGCACAAGTAGTATATGTGATATATTTTTGTGCACTTGATTGTATCATGTTTGATGATACATGCAAAGTTGGGTGTATGTTTGCTTTAAACCATCTTTAGGTTAATAGTTAGGTTTTAATTTTTAATTTTTTTTTGTTTATTTATTTTTGGCAAGAAATAAAATGGTGGCTTGTTTTGTTTTACTCTTGAAGTTTCATGAAGCTTTGAAAGTCTTAACCATTTTGTTTCTTTCCTTAACCTAACCATTTACCTAAACCCTAGTTTATTCTCTACAAAGGTTAATTTCACCCATGGTTGCAATATGATAACTTCACTTGAATTTTCTTTTCACAATAATTCATTCTTTTCTTTCTTCTTCATCTTCTTCATGAAAAGAAGAAAGCTTGCTAGAAAATTTCAAGTGTTGAAATCAAGTGAGAAATCCAATTCTAAAGTGAACCCACTTCCTATTTCTTCATCCTCTACCACTTGCTATGTTGTATAGAGTGTTATCTTCACAAGTTTCATGACCTAGTGAAGATGGGGCTTGAGTTTGAGTTGCCTCGACGTAGATCATTTTCGGCATCGAAGTCAACGACCTAGCCCGTCCATTTCTCCGATGAAACGACGCTAGAGTCCGGGATTCCGATGATCGCAGTGGAGGGACGTCAACACGAAGTGGAAGTGGAAGACCGGATCTACAAAAGTTGTAGTCTCTTTCACTTTTAGTAGCAAAGTAGTTTGCTTGCTTAGTTTCGCCTTACCTCTAGTAACGATCTAGTTTAGGGTTTCTCGGCACATGGAAAATTTTTGAATTGGACATGGTTGATCAGTTGTGGAACCTCATGAGTGTGCCTAGAAACCCTACGGTGGTATCAGAGCCTAGCTAGAGGTTTAGGCGAAGTGTAGACGAAGTTAGAGATCCGATCGAACCCCGAAACCCCGATCAAAACCCTTCTCTGTACATTTTTTCAAACTGTGGATTTTTCTGAATTAAAAATGCTCAGAAAATTAAGCAGGAAAATCTAAGAATTACTGTGAAGTACGGACCTCTAACTCAAAAATTTGACCGCGGAACCGCGTCCAAACCAAGGGTTTGGCGGCGGTTCCGCGGCCAAAATTGTGAATTAGTCCCTCAAACTTCACATATTTATTCTTAGGTCCTTTCTTGTCATTTTTTTCTGGGAATTTTTTAATTTCATTCAAGTGTTGAGTTTTCTAGGGTTTCATTGGGGACTCGTTAATTCGATCGGATAATTTAACTTCGTTTATGTTTTTCCGGATATTTTAGAAACTGTTAAAAAGTTCGACCGGATATAAATACCCATTTTTTCCCTGCCGGGAAATTTCCAAGTGTTGGATTTTTCCGTAGTTTAAGAACGTTCTAAGTAGTGCAAGTAATGCGATGGACCCTCTAGAAGACAACAAACCTTAACTCGATTATATGACCGTCTTGAACTGCCTTTGAACCTTAGGGTTTGGGGCAGTACGGTGTGCCACATGTGAGGCGTTGGCTTGACCCTTCTACGGCTGGACCGTCGGTACTGTGGCATGAAGTGAATATTTTTAAACATATTTCATGTGTTGAGTTGTTTCGGGAAAACTTGGGTGTTTGATTGTTCGATCGGAAAGTTTAACATTTTCTATTTATCTGGAATGTGATACAATATTTGGAATCCACAAGTAGTTATGAGATAACTGAATGAATGTTATAAATCTAGCAGTTTAGCCTCACTTGATCGGTTGCCATGGAATTTTGATGCGATCAAAAGTCAGTCGCAATCACGTAGCGTACGCGGATACTCGCCGGTAAACTTAATAGATAGCCACGCCCCATATCCCCGACCAAGTGACTGTAGGAGAACCCCGTCGCCGAAAGCATCCGTTCGGGTGCTCGCGGCAGCGGTGTTCCGCCTTGGTGGACTTCGTCGACGGTATCGGGGGTGCGGCCGTCTACTGAAGTTTGCGACGAGTATTCGATCAGGATGTCGGGAATCTTGTTGAATTGCCCGACTTGGTATTGAAAAGTGTTTTCGATTTTGAGACTGAAATGCGGGGTTTATAATTGTTAGGCATGCGATGTCTAAGGAATTCATTTGATTAGGCATGCGATGTCTAAGGAGGTTGCGGATTCCAACTGCTGTAGTTTTACACTTTCTTTTCTGTGACCGTAAGTGTAATATGTGATATCGCCAGTTTCGTTGCTATATGTCAACGACAATTGGGATGGGCATATTTACTTACATTGATGACATGTGATGTTATGTGTTGCTGGATATGTTATATTGGATCGTCGTGTTGGAATAGCCGGGTTTTTTTTTATGTGAGATGAATGTTTTTCTTTTTCATTCATGTAAAAACTTGTATGTAATATTCTTTTATTGGGGCACTTCCAGGTTGCGGAAGATGTCACCGTTGATATATATTATTTACTTTTCCGCATTAGGATAGACCCAAGGAGGGGAGCACAAGTAACCGGATTCTAGGGTCCAGTGGGAGACCATCTCGAGGAGTCGAGTCCGGGTCTCCTAACTCTAGAATTGGTAGGGTTGCTTGCCGCTCTCGTAGGGGTCTAGGGGTGTGGGATTGGCTATTCATCACGACCATGGAATCCGTGTTTTATTCAGGCTCAAAATAAAACACGGACGTCCTAATATATCCAATATTTCATATGATATTTTCTGCTGCGTTATCTGTGATGTGATCATGTGATATGTTCAGATAGATATTGAATATAGTATATATATGATATATTATATAGACGTTGCTTATGTTTTACACCCGCACTAGCCCTGCCTCGCTCTGCCGTTAGTTACCTAACCTAACGGTGCAGACGGGACATCGAGGCGAATGCGGATGGCATAAGCGTACGTTATATTTATCTGTGATGTTTAGGTGGACTTAAATGATGGGACTTCATTAATGTGATTAATGAAAGAAAATAAACCTAAAAGATGTTGTGGAATCGAATTTCTTAAAAACAGGTAGCTACAATGTAACACCTTAGGATATGTTTAGTGAATAATTATATTTAAATATTGGGTTTTTTACAAAAAGTTTACCAAATTGTGTTTTAAACATTTTTCCTAATTTAATAAATATTTTTCCAAAATTTTCCTAGGCTTGCACACACATGTGCATGTAAACTAGGGTTTTTAAAATGAGTTATTACCATGATTATTAACCATGGTGGGTTAATCATGGGATTAAATCTTATGGGTTTTTAAGTGGGTTTAATTAGTTAATTAAAAGTTACTTTTATTTGAATTTGTTTTAGGTGTTGACTTGTGAGAGAGAGAGGGAGTGCATCATGGTTTTAAGCCATGCTTGCAATCATGAGGAGAGAGAGAGGAGGGTTGACAATTGGGTGATAATTGTTCCTCTCATTTCTTTGTTTCTCTCAAGTCTCACACACCCACACACTCACACAACACACACACTTACCTCAGCTCCAGAACCAGCAGCAACAACAGCAACAAGCACACCAACAGCACCAACTGAAGCCAGAAGCAGCAGCAGCAGCCAGAGGCAGCAGCACCAGCACCAGCACCAAGTGCAGCCCCTTCCCTGCAACTCTTCTTCTTCCTCCAGCTCCCTAGGGTTAAGTATGAGGTATATTTCCTAAACTTATTCCCTAGTTTGCTTGATTAGTGTAGTTTTGCATCGGTTAGTGGTTTTTAGTGCGTTTTAGTGCGATATGAGGTGTTTAGTGGGAATCTTGAGCTAATGTGGTGTGAATTAGTTTCAGTAGGTTGTTAGTGGGTTGTTGAGACCATATTAACCTAGTTTAACCCCGATTGCACTAAAATACCACCAGTTTCCCTAATTGATGCAAATTCGTCGTATTGTGCAAAAACTGAGTTTTCTGGAACTGCTTTTGACCCGATGAGTTCTGAGTGAAATTGGGAAGACTGTAGTATAGTGGAGATGTGCTGATACCATAGATTTAACCCGACCCCCTAATTCATCCCTTTGGCCGCCAATTATTTCATTCTGGCCGCAATTTGCGGCCAGATGTGTAGGGTTTGGGTTGGGGTTTGGTCCTATAGGTGTCTTCTAGTGCGTAGGGTGCTGTGATGTATATATTTTTATAAGTTTAGTTCTGTATAGAAATCTGGGACCAAATACCTATTTTGCCATTTTTCTAAACCTTCGCGACACGCGTGATACGTGAGTAGGTTTGGGGCTTTTGCGTGTCGCGACGCGTCGGGGTAGTTTCAGGCGCGTGATCACACGTTTTAGCGTATCGCGCACACGCGCGATTGGTTTGCGACACGGGTTTCTAGTTGGACCGTAATGTCGTGTTTCTGTGAAATTGAGCTTATGTGTGATATATGTTGTGTGATTCTAGGTTCGCAGGCCAGTGAGACGGACGCTGCGAAGAAGGGCAAGCAAGTTGTTGGATACACTTAGCGCGAGACACGGTGAGTAGATTTCACATCTACGGGGATATCGCCCGCATGGCGTTATGCGTCAGGGCTGATAGGACTTTATTATTATATGTTGCATGTACCCCATAGACTGTCATCGCATATTGCATTCCCTGCTACATATATATATATGCTTAGAACTGATAGAACACCGCACTATTACTAACGGTTTATGTTGCACGGGCACTATTTGCATGCTATACACACACCATTAGTAATTGCTATGCCACACTCACTGTAGAGCTGCCATGATTATATTGCTGCAGTTTATCTTACACATGATTGGTGGTGATTTCCTGGAAATTGGGAGCCGCATGACAGCTTTAAAAACGGAAACTATTTTAAAAAGCGGTTTTTCCCCTTATACCATACCATGGATTGATTTACATTGTACCTCACATTGGATTGACTTATTGGTGATGGATTTTCATGTGATTTCTGGTTTTGGAGGACCGTGGAAATGTTTAAGAAAAGATGCACTATTTTGAAAACCCCGGTACCTCGTGATATGATATTTTGGTGTGTCCTCCACGCGTTTTCTCGGTGCTGAGACGTGTGCTTGAAACCCGATTCGAGGAGTGGATGATCCGTCTGCGGGTTCGTGGTGGGCCCGGTATGGTTCCCCTCGGCGAGATGATCGATGGGTTTGCCGATTGAGCCTGGAGGCGGGCGAGTACCTACCGGTAATTGGTTGGACCTGGCAGTTGTCCGGAGGATACTGGCCAGAGTCGAGAGATGGATGCGGGATGATCCGTACTGCCGGGGGCCGAGGGCCGATACCGCAGACGGACCCCGTGGGCCGATCCGGACTGACGGAGCCCGATATACGAGGATTTGCGTGTCGATGCTGGACACGAGTATTTTATGATATTTTGGGTGCCGATGTTGGGCACTCGTGATTTCTCAGAGATATACAGGATTTGAGGGCCGATGGGTGTGCCGGCGCCTGAGTGTATTTGGGATTTGGGTGCAGTCTGAGGCACCGATTATTGTTTTCCATGTTGACATATCCATGTAGATGTTGTTCATCCCATGCTCAGTATTGATTACTATATACCTCATCCTGTAGCATTTACCTGATAGAGCACTTGCATTACTATTGCATCCACTGTTGGCATGCATTGATATCATCTGCTGGCATTAGTAGAGCCATGCTATATGTGCATGCTCGCGATCACCTATATATGTTATCTCTATTCACGAGTTGGCAACTCACCCCCGTTGTGCCACGGTATTTGCAGGTTGCCCTTGGGAGTAGTCGCGGCTGGCTGTTTACCGCATCTTTTGGCACAGATACCATTTCTGAGGCGGGTTAGCCTTTTTGCTGTTAGGTGGGTTTTGTACGGTATCTGTTATCCTTCAGTTGTATATTGATATATCTAGTATTCTCCATCTACCTTTCTGTATTGACTTAGAGACAGTTGTGAGGACGATGTGTATGATTTTATACTCTGGTGTCGAGCTCGCATGTGAGCCGACTTTATTATATGCAGTTTTACCTTTTGTGATATTTGTCCTTGCTTTACTGTGTATTCTTTGCTACGGCGTCGTATATCATATTGTGATTCTTTATTCATTTCACTTGTTATTTCTGCTACACCTTGCTTTTACCCGACTTGCGGGACAAATGTTTAAAAAGGGGAAATGTTGCCAAAATTATAAAAATTATAACTCTTGAACTAAAAAGGATTTCTACTAAATAAATGGAAGTTTCTCAGACATGTATGACTGTTTTTACAAAAAATGTTTCGATCACTCTTTATTTATTGGTTTTGATTTCTGGGTTCGGCTTACTTAGCCGCGTTACGCCTGTAGACGTTGCGTGGTTAAGTGCCGGTCACGAGTCGAAATTCTCGGGTCGTGACAAAGTTGGTATCAGAGCGTAGGTTTTACCTTCGGAGTGTAGGATGACCCTGGTATGATGGAGTAGGTAGCTGCAGCAGGATAGCGTAGCGTGTGTATGTTCCGCGGCATACTCATGACACGGTACTCCGCCTACGCGACCTTAGGACTTGTTGATTTAAATTCCTTCGTGAATACATGCATTCTTGTGATTCGATTTCCGTGTTCTTATCGAATCCAAATTTTCTTTCAGCCATTATGCCGCCTAGGACTACGAGGGCACAGAGAGCGGCCGCGAGGGCCGAGATTCGTGTTGACTCGTCCGAGACGAGGACTGATCCGGGCAGTGCACCCGTTGTACCCGAGCAGGCTGTTCCTGCCGTGACAGATCAGATCGCCAAGCTAGGGGCTGGTATGCAGGAGATGCGCCAGACGGTGGGATCTAGCATGCAGGAGATGCGCCAGATGATAGGGTCGCTAGTTGAGACGCTTCGAGCACAGCGACCAGAGGTAGCTCCACCCGTTCCAGAGACTGCGATGGTACCTACCGCACAGCCAGTTGCCCCTGCAGCCACGGAGGTGATCACAGTATCGCTATCAGAGTTTATGAGGCTGAAGCCTCCGGTCTTCTCAGGCACCGATACAGCCGAGGACCCACAGTCTTTCATCGACAGGATGGCCCGGATATGCCGTTCCCTCAGATGCGCAGATGCGAGATGGGTTGAGTTCGCGAGCTTTCGCCTGGAAGGTCTTGCGCAGAAGTGGTGTGATTCAGTTGAGAAGGGCAGAGCAGCAGGTCTTCCTCCTATGACCTGGACGGAGTTCGTGACCATATTTCTAGCCCGTTTCCTTCCCCAGAGTGTTAGGGATACCCGAGCACGCAGATTTGACTCCTTGCGCCAGACGCCAGGGATGACAGTGGCAGAGTATGACGTGCTGTTTACAGAGCTAGCTGTCTACGCCCCATTTAGTGGCTACCGAGGAGTTGCGAATCAGGAGATTTGTTCGAGGCTTGCTTACACCACTGTTACTCGCGATCAGCACGCAGCACTACGAGACCTATGCAGCAGCTGTAGACGCAGCCCTAGTAGTCGAGGAGCACCTTGCTGAGACTTCGGTAGTTCCAGAGCCGAAGAGAGTTCGTACCAGTATTTCCGCACGGAGGCAGTCATTCAGACGCCGCGACAGGTATCATCCAGGTACGGGGAGTGGCAGAGATTCGGGACAGAGCCAGATGTTTAGTTCCTATCCACGAGAGGGTCAGCAGTCGCCGCGGGGTTGTTTTAGATGCGGCAGCCTACTTCACCTCGTTAGAGATTGTCCCGAGACACACCGGAGGGAGGCAGCAGCATCGCATGTTACTTTACCACCTTCACCACCCCAGAGGGCGTTACCTATTGTACCTACCGTTGCTCCGCGCCAGACTCATGCACAGAGAGGTCGTGGGCGTGGAGGAGTTGCTCAGAGAGGGCGAGATGACCGAGGCAGAGGGCAGTCAGTTACAGGTGGTGGACAGGCGCGGGTTTTTGTTTTGACGCATCAGGACGCGCAGGCGTCCAATGCAGTGGTTTCATGTATCCTTCCTGTATGTTCAGTTGATGCACACGTACTGTTCGATCCCGGATCCACACACTCGTACGTATCCACACACTTTGTGCCGAGTTTGGGTAGAGAGTCCGGCTTGCTTGATCAGCCGCTTGTGGTGACCACTCCTGTGGGAGAGTCGTTTGTTGCTAGGCACGTGTTCCGATCCTGTATCGTCTGTATTGGCGAGAGAGAGTTGCCTGTCGACTTGATCCTTTTGGAGATGTTGGACTTCGACGTTCTTTTGGGCATGGATTGGTTAGCCATGTGCTATGCTTCTGTGGACTGCCGTGAGAAGACAGTTAGATTCTGCTTTCCCGGCGAGTCGGTTTTCGTTGTGTTGGGGGACCGTGGTGCCGCCCCTCACAGTGTGATTTCTTCTTTTCGCGCTGGACAGCTTTTGAGGAAGGGATGTCAGGGATTTCTCGCCTATGTTTGCGATGCTCGCGCTACAGAGGTTCCATTGGACCAGGTTCCGGTTGTTAGCGAGTTTCCTGATGTGTTCCCTGCCGAGCTTCCGGGGTTACCGCCCGAGCGCGACATTTCTTTCTGCATTGATTTGGCTCCTGCCTCGGGGCCTATTTCCATACCGCCTTATCGGATGGCCCCGGAGGAACTTAGAGAATTGAAGGGTCAGCTGCAAGATTTGCTGGACAAGAGACTTATTCGACCCAGTGTTTCTCCTTGGGGTGCTCCAGTCCTGTTCGTTAAGAAGAAAGATGGCAGTTTGCGTCTGTGTATCGACTACCGCCAGCTGAACAGGGTGACAGTGCGGAACAGGTATCCCTTGCCGCGTATCGACGATTTGTTCGACCAGCTTCAGGGGGCAGGGTACTTTTCGAGGATCAATTTACGATCGGGCTATCATCAGCTGCGGGTTCGACAGGAGGACATTCCCAAGACAGCTTTCCGTACGCGCTACGGCCATTACGAGTTTTTGGTGATGTTATTCGGACTCACCAATGCGCCAGCAGCCTTCATGGACTTGATGAACCGTATTTTCTGGCCATATTTGGATCTGTTCATCATAGTCTTCATTGACGATATCTTGGTGTATTCCCGGAGTAGTGAGGAGCACGAGCAGCACCTGCGGATTACCTTGCAGACCTTGAGGGAGCACCAGCTTTATGCGAAATTCTCCAAGTGTGCTTTTTAGCTGGACAGCGTGGACTTCTTGGGACATGTGATTTCACGAAACGGTATATGTGTAGACCCGAGGAAGATCGAGGCCGTTCAGCGTTGGCCCAGACCCACATCGGTGATGGAGATTCACAGCTTTTTGGGGTTGGCCGGTTACTACAGACGTTTTGTGCAGGACTTCTCCCGTATTGCTACACCGTTGACCGGGTTGACCCGGAAGGGAGTTCCTTTCGATTGGACGGAGGAGTGCGAGCACAGTTTTCAGCAGTTACGGACTCGGTTGACGACGGCACCGGTGTTATCTTTGCCTTCCGGATCGGACGGATTTGTGGTCTTTTGTGATGCCTCTCGAGTGGGGCTAGGGTGCGTACTGATGCAGCATGACAGGGTGATCGCGTATGCCTCGCGACAATTGAAGAAACATGAGCAGAACTACCCCACTCACGATTTGGAGATGGCAGCAGTGGTCTTCGCACTTAAGATCTGGCGACATTACCTATACGGCGAGTCGTGCCAGATATTCACGGATCACAAAAGTCTGAAATACATATTCCAGCAGCGGGATCTGAACCTTCGACAGCGCCGATGGATGGAGTTAGTGAAGGATTATGACTGCGAGATCTTATATCACCCGGGCAAGGCAAATGTGGTGGCGGATGCTTTGAGTAGGAGGCCCGGGGGTAGTCTATCTTGTTTGAGCGCAGTACAGGAGCAGTCATCAGCAGATTGGCAGATATTATGCGACAGCCGGATACAGTTCGAGTTCACGCCGATTGGAGGACAGATAGCGCATGTCCGTGCACGCCCACAGTTGATCGATCGTATACGTGAGGCACAGCTCAGTGATGACCGATGTTCAGAGATCATGGCACAGATTGGATAGGGCAGATTTTCCGAGTTCGTGATCGATGATCAGGGGATACTACGATTTGGAGTCAGACTGTGCATATCTGATGCTAAGGGACTGAGGCGCG
This sequence comes from Agapanthus africanus, assembly GCA_030015575.1. Lineage (NCBI taxonomy): Eukaryota > Viridiplantae > Streptophyta > Magnoliopsida > Asparagales > Amaryllidaceae > Agapanthus > Agapanthus africanus. Next base: position 487,763,456 of record CM057349.1, read on the forward strand.
AGATTCTTGAGGAGGCACATCGATCGGTGTACAGCGTCCATCCCGGTTCCACCAAGATGTATCATGATATGAGAGATGTTTATTGGTGGGACGGAATGAAGAGGGACATCGCAGATTTTGTGTCGAGATGCCTGACTTATCAGCAAGTCAAGGCTGAACACCAGAGGCCCGTGGGAGAGCTACAGCCGTTACCCATTCCAGAGTGGAAATAGGAACAGATTTCGATGGACTTCATTGTGGGACTACCCAGGACTAGTCGGGGGTATGACTCCATCTGGGTGATCGTGGATCGTTTGACGAAAGCGGCTCACTTCCTACCGGTGAAGACGACTTTCGGATTTACTCAGTATGCCCAGATCTACATTGACGAGATAGTACGACTACACGGAGTCCCGACGTGTATTGTGTCCGACAGAGGCACCCAGTTTACCAGTAGACTGTGGCAGAGACTTCAGGAGGCTTTGGGCACTCGCTTGAGTTTCAGCACAGCATTTCATCCACAGACCGACGGACAGTCAGAGCGGACCATTCAGACTCTCGAGGACATGCTCAGAGCTTGTGTATTGGATTTCGGAGGTAGTTGGGATCATCATTTGCCCTTAGTAGAGTTCTCCTACAATAACAGCTACCAGGAGACCATTCAGATGGCACCATTTGAGGCTCTTTAAGGGAGGAGATGCAGGTCGCCCACTTGTTGGACAGAGCTCAGTGAGAGCAGTATCTTAGGGCCACAGATCGTTGAGGAGACGACATCGAAGATCCAGTTGATTCGCGATAGGATGAGAGCAGCCCAGAGTAGGCATAGATCTTATGCGGACCGTCGGCGACGCAGACTTGAGTTTTCTGTTGGTGATCATGTTTTCTTGAGGGTCTCCCCAATGAAAGGTGTGATGAGATTTGGGAAGAAGGGGAAGCTCAGTCCCAGGTATGTAGGCCCCTTCGAGATCCTCGAGCGTGTTGGTACAGTAGCCTACCGTTTAGCCCTTCCGCCCAGCTTTCCAGATGTGCATCCCGTATTTCACGTTTCGATGCTCCGCAGATATCTTCATGATCCTTCGCATGCGATTCAGCATCCGACGATCCAGCTTGAGCGCGACCTTTCCTATGCAGAACAGCCGGTGATGATCTTGGATCGACAAGTGAAGAAATTGAGATCGAAGGACATTCCATCAGTTAAGGTACTTTGGCGTGGTCAGAACCGTGAGGAGGTCACGTGGGAGACCGAAAGCGAGATGATGAAGACGTATCCCCATCTTTTTGAAGGTGCGTTTACTTAGATTTTGAAATTCGGGGACGAATTTCTTTAAGGGGGAGAGATTGTAACACCTTAGGATATGTTTAGTGAATAATTATATTTAAATATTGGGTTTTTTACAAAAAGTTTACCAAATTGTGTTTTAAACATTTTTCCTAATTTAATAAATATTTTTCCAAAATTTTCCTAGGCTTGCACACACATGTGCATGTAAACTAGGGTTTTTAAAATGAGTTATTACCATGATTATTAACCATGGTGGGTTAATCATGGGATTAAGTCTTATGGGTTTTTAAGTGGGTTTAATTAGTTAATTAAAAGTTACTTTTATTTGAATTTGTTTTAGGTGTTGACTTGTGAGAGAGAGAGGGAGTGCATCATGGCTTTAAGCCATGCTTGCAATCATGAGGAGAGAGAGAGAGGAGGGTTGACAATTGGGTGATAATTGTTCCTCTCATTTCTTTGTTTCTCTCAAGTCTCACACACCCACACACTCACACAACACACACACTTACCTCAGCTCCAGAACCAGCAGCAACAACAGCAACAAGCACACCAACAGCACCAACTGAAGCCAGAAGCAGCAGCAGCAGCCAGAGGCAGCAGCAGCCAGAGGCAGCAGCAGCAGCACCAGCACCAAGTGCAGCCCCTTCCCTGCAACTCTTCTTCTTCCTCCAGCTCCTTAGGGTTAAGTATGAGGTATATTTCCTAAACTTATTCCCTAGTTTGCTTGATTAGTGTAGTTTTGCATCGGTTAGTGGTTTTTAGTGCGTTTTAGTGCGATATGAGGTGTTTAGTGGGAATCTTGAGCTAATGTGGTGTGAATTAGTTTCAGTAGGTTGTTAGTGGGTTGTTGAGATCATATTAACCTAGTTTAACCCCGATTGCACTAAAATACCACCAGTTTCCCTAATTGATGCAAATTCGTCGTATTGTGCAAAAACTGAGTTTTCTGGAACTGCTTTTGACCCGATGAGTTCTGAATGAAATTGGGAAGACTGCAGTATAGTGGAGATGTGCTGATACCATAGATTTAACCCGACCCCCTAATTCATCCCTTTGGCCGCCAATTATTTCATTCTGGCCGCAATTTGCGGCCAGATGTGTAGGGTTTGGGTTGGGGTTTGGTCCTATAGGTGTCTTCTAGTGCGTAGGGTGCTGTGATGTATATATTTTTGTAAGTTTAGTTCTGTATAGAAATCTGGGACCAAATACCTATTTTGCCGTTTTTCTAAACCTTCGCGACACGCGTGATACGTGAGTAGGTTTGGGGCTTTTGCATGTCGCGACGCGTCGGGGTAGTTTCAGGTGCGTGATCACACGTTTTAGCGTATCGCGCACACGCGCGATTGGTTTGCGACACGGGTTTCTAGTTGGACCGTAATGTCGCGTTTCTGTGAAATTGAGCTTATGTGTGATATATGTTGTGTGATTCTAGGTTCGCAGGCCAGTGAGACGGACGCTGCGAAGAAGGGCAAGCAAGTTGTTGGATACACTTAGCGCGAGACACGGTGAGTAGATTTCACATCTACGGGGATATCGCCCGCATGGCGTTATGCGTCAGGGCTGATAGGACTTTATTATTATATGTTGCATGTACCCCATAGACTGTCATCGCATATTGCATTCCCTGCTACATATATATATATGCTTAGAACTGATAGAACACCGCACTATTACTAACGGTTTATGTTGCACGGGCACTATTTGCATGCTACACACACACCGTTAGTAATTGCTATGCCACACTCACTGTAGAGCTGCCATGATTATATTGCTGCAGTTTATCTTACACATGATTGGTGGTGATTTCCTGGAAATTGGGAGCCGCATGACAGCTTTAAAAACGGAAACTATTTTAAAAAGCGGTTTTTCCCCTTATACCATACCATGGATTGATTTACATTGTACCTCGAATTGGATTGACTTATTGGTGATGGATTTTCATGTGATTTCTGGTTTTAGAGGACCGTAGAAATGTTTAAGAAAAGATGCACTATTTTGAAAAACCCGGTACCTCGTGATATGATATTTTGGTGTGTCCACCACGCATTTTCTCGGTGCTGAGACGTGTGCTTGAAACCCGATTCAAGGAGTGGATGATCCGTCTGCGGGTTCGTGGTGGGCCCGGTATGGTTCCCCTCGGCGAGATGATCGATGGGTTTGCCGATTGAGCCTGGAGGCGGGCGAGTACCTACCGGTGATTGGTTGGACCTGGCAGTTGTCCGGAGGATACTGGCCAGAGTCGAGAGATGGATGCGGGATGATCCGTACTGCCGGGGGCCGAGGGCCGATACCGCAGACAGACCCCGTGGGCCGATCCGGACTGACGGAGCCCGATATACGAGGATTTGCGTGTCGATGCTGGACACGAGTATTTTATGATATTTTGGGTGCCGATGTTGGGCACTCGTGATTTCTCAGAGATATACAGGATTTGAGGGCCGATGGGTGTGCCGGCGCCTGAGTGTATTTGGGATTTGGGTGCAGTCTGAGGCACCGATTATTGTTTTCCATGTTGACATATCCATGTAGATGTTGTTCATCCCATGCTCAGTATTGATTACTATATACCTCATCCTGTAGCATTTACCTGATAGAGCACTTGCATTACTATTGCATCCACTGTTGGCATGCATTGATATCATCTGCTGGCATTAGTAGAGCCACGCTATATGTGCATGCTCGCGATCACCTATATATGTTATCTCTATTCACGAGTTGGCAACTCACCCCCGTTGTGCCACAGTATTTGCAGGTTGCCCTTGGGAGTAGTCGCGGCTGGCTGTTTACCGCATCTTTTGGCACAGATACCATTTCTGAGGCGGGTTAGCTTTTTTGCTGTTAGGTGGGTTTTGTACGGTATCTGTTATCCTTCAGTTGTATATTGATGTATCTAGTATTCTCCATCTACCTTTCTGTATTGACTTAGAGACAGTTGTGAGGACGATGTGTATGATTTTATACTCTGGTGTCGAGCTCGCATGTGAGCCGACTTTATTATATGCAGTTTTACCTTTTGTGATATTTGTCCTTGCTTTACTGTGTATTCTTCGCTACGGCGTCGTATATCATATTGTGATGCTTTATTCATTTCACTTGTTATTTCTGCTACACCTTGCTTTTACCCGACTTGCGGGACAAATGTTTAAAAAGGGGAAATGTTGCCAAAATTATAAAAATTATAACTCTTGAACTAAAAAGGATTTCTACTAAATAAATGGAAGTTTCTCAGACATGTATGACTGTTTTTACAAAAAATGTTTCAATCACTCTTTATTTATTGGTTTTGATTTCTGGGTTCGGCTTACTTAGCCGCGTTACGCCTGTAGACGTTGCGTGGTTAAGTGCCGGTCACGAGTCGAAATTCTCGGGTCGTGACATACAGTTCTTGCTTTGCATCGCGGTGTTCCTTGTAGAACATCCTGCACCTTATTCGATAAGGAAAGGGCCGAGATCCCTTCACCGGGAGTGACCCCTTTAGCAATAACTGGCAGATGCTACAACTCTCGGTTTGTCTTTTTATTTCTTCTATAGTTTTTGCTTTGCACAGCGGTATATATGATATATCATGCACCTTATTCGATGAGGAAAGGGCCGACGATCCCTTCACCGGGAGTGACCCCTTTAGCAAAACTAGAAAAGCCTAAAAAACACTCCATTTAAAACCATTTGATTCCGCAACGAGATCAAGTTCAAAGCGTTAAAGGTTTTTCTTAAAAACCATCCGCAACCCTCCGTCATTTTAGGAAGTAGAGTACTTAGTATTCGTGTTGTGTTTGTTGACCATAGTCAAGGCACAGTGTACGGTAGCTAAGTGATGTCTTCCTACACCGCATATGATGTGATTAGTTAGGACAGTCATGTGGCTTTGTTGACCTTAGCCAAGGGTCATGTGGGTGGGTCTAATTAATCACGAAATGACGGGTAAAACTTGACTAGTGCTTATGATTTGTTGACCTTAGCCAAGGTCATAGATGCTAGGGGTAAAAACCTTTATCGGGAGTTTCAAATGTTGAAATTTGCAATGAGATTGCATACCTTCTATGAGATAGTTGGATCCCGATACCCACTGCGAGTAATTGTTACTCCTGGGAGAGTTTTGCACTTTACAATTAGCCGATCAAGTAGGTGTCTAGAAAGGTGTCAAATGGGGTTACGCCCCTGGGAAAACGAGGTTTACTGTAATTAGGTCCGTGCGAAAGCACGGGGAACCTCCCTCAAAGTACCGACACTGGCCTGGCTGAAAGATTGGCGAACTTGTAGAGTGTAATTAATCCCGGCTAGTCTTTCCTTTTAGGGTTTGAAGGAAGATTTGATAAAAACAGTAGGAGCCATCCTGATTAGATAAAATAAATAACCAATCTAATCTTGCAAGAGCGCACGCAGAGTGTTTTCTTCTCTCTCTCTCTCTCCAGGTAGCGACCATATCACGCCTTAATCAAGATAATAATATGGATGTATTGACCGAACCCGCTTGTTATACTGAGCTGGGGAACGTTGGTCCCGCTCCAACTTATAATTGTTATAAGACCGAGCAGGAAATAGGGGAATACCAGGATTTCCTTGCCGCCCAAACGAAGAAAGTGCATGAGATGCATCTCCTTCGGGTGTGTTCATTACAAAGAACTGTTTCTCAGTATTCTCTACATCCTGGGTATTTAATACCGGATCAGGATCCCGCAAATGTAATCCGTTACATGGGCCATAGAAAGGTAGAGAACTGAGAACGGGTGATAAGTTTCATGAGACAGAAAACGGTGCAAGTGTTGCAGCCAAGTCTGTTGGTCACTGTCACCCTGTATTTCCAAATGCATTGATTCTGAACAAATGCTATTAGATACCGAACCTGATATACAAAATCATATCGATCTCTTTATTTATTAAAGAAAAGATATAATTTTGTATTGTTGAATATTGTTTTGAACATTTCCTATTTCAAAAGTTGATCGATTCAGGCACGTTATCTAAAAACATTGACGTTCTAAATCAAACTGCAGTCCCTAGTATATAGAACGCACACAAGATGAAGAGTTCAGAAATGAACGAATCCTTCTTGAGGCATTGTAGACTAGGTCATATCAATGCGACCCGACTGGCTGAAGTTATATTTAGATGCATATTTAAATCAGTTTGAATTTATATCTTATGAAACTTGCCAGTCATGTCACAAAGATTAGATGACCATAGCTCTATTTATTGGAAACAGAGAAAGAGTTAGTGAACTCTTGGGACTGATACATAGTAATGTATGAAGGTCCCCTGTCTACACATGCCAGGACCGGTTCTTTGCACTTCATTACATTCTCTGATGATCTCTCAAGATTCAGTCATATGTTCCTGTTGAAACACAAGTCCGAAACTTTTAAGATATTCACAGAATATAAGATAGAAGTAGAGAACCAAAAACCGGGTATAAGTATTATGTCCTTTGATAAGATCAGGGAGGAGAATACTTGTGCATAGAATTCCTGGACTATTCTAAAGGAGAATGAGATTCTCTCTCCGTATTACTCCTCTGGATATACCACAGCACAACGGTGTATCGGGACGGAGCAATCGCACCATATTAGATGTGGTGCGCTCTATGATGAGTACTACTGAGTTACCTATTTCCTTTTAGGGTTGTGCACTTGAGAAGTTACATACCTATTGAATTGGATTCGAATCAAATCAGTGCCTACCACTCCATATAAGATATGGTATGGGAAGAGCCTATCTCTTAAGTAAGTTAAGATTTGGGATTGTCCGGCCTATGTCAAAAACAAAATCCGGACAAGATCGAGGCAAGGTCAGTTCTGTAGAACTGGAAAGGTTACAGCTATACAAACTGCAGCTGATGATTTGACAGAACCAAAGGATTCAATAGTCCCCGACGAACCTCAGCCTCTCCGCCGATCTGGTAGGGTTCCTCATCCGCTTGAGAGATACTTCGGTTTCTCGATGACAGTGGGAGCGAGGAATGCATCATGTGATGATGACCCAACTAGTTTCGAGCAGGCCATCGAGAGTAGGGACTCTGTAAGAATGGCTGGATGCTTAGCGATCTGAGATGGAATCCATGTACACCAACAAAGTATGGACTTTGGTTGATGTATCTGAAGGGTTAAATCCCCATCAGGAGCAGGTATATCTTGAGAAGGTTACTTGGTGTAGATGGAAAAGTTAAGACTTTCAAAGCTAGACTTGTTGAATGTTTTCGTCATTGGCCAGGCGTGGATAATGATGAAACCTTTTCCAGTTACTATGCTTAAGTCCATCCGGATCCTACTTGCCATTGCTGCATACCATGACCGCGATATCTGGTGGTTGGGTGTCATGACTGCTTTTCTAAATATTGATTTAGAAGAGAATGTCTATAAGTACACAGCCAGAGGGCTTCGTAAACAGTGGGAGCAGCGGAAACGTGTGCAAATTGCTTTACATGATAAAGCAGGCATCGCGGAGTTGGAACGTCTGTTTTGATGTGGTAGTCAAAAGAGTTTGACTTCACCAAAATGGTAGATGAACCTTGTATATACAAAAAGGTAGTAGGGAGTATGGTAGTGATCCCCGTATTGTACGTGGACAACATACTCTTGATAGGAAAAGAGTTTCTTATGCTACGCACGGTCAATCTCCACTTATCACATGAACTCTTCATATAGGATCAAAGTGATACCTCCTAAATCCTGGGATTTGGATCTATGAGATAGATCTAAATGGATGTTAGGCTTCTCACTAGATATAGTGAGATGGTATCAATCGATCCTGGGGAGAATCACTGGAAAAGTTCCAGGATGATAAGCACGACTGAATGTCAGTCACAGGCATTGTCTTTACCCTCAGTAGAGGGACGGTATGTTGAAAGAGTTCCAAGCTAGATATCGTGGCAAACTAGACGATAAAGGCTGGTAACATCGCTATTGAAGATACTACCAAAGAGGCAGTTTGGGTGTATATTAGTTCATGAGATGAACTAGGTTCCTACCATTGTGTGACAATGGAAGTGTGGCTTTGGCCCAGGAACCCTGGTCCCATCAGTGACCCAGACATATTCTGAGGCAACATCACCTGATCATGGAGATAGTTGATCTCTGAGGTGATCGAGGTTAGGAGAGTAGACTCAGAGGACAACACGGCGGATCCACTCACAAAGGTCTTTTCCCAAAGAGAGACTTTTATGGGATGGTTGAGTATTAGATACTGCAACCACTGCTACAGATGGCCCTAGTGCAAGTGGGAGATTGTTAGTTATATGTATGCCCTAGAGGCCATTACTGTACACAGGATGTATATTGTAGTGGATGCTGGGACATATATAGGTATGACTTTCTTGCTCGACATGATAGTATGCTATCTGGTTGCTCTTTATCTTAACATGTATACTTGTTGTCTCTCTATTACATGTTGATAAAGCCCTTAGGATATGTACTCGACTTCCCGGACTATGATGCAGATCATACTAGTGGGGCCTGGGTAGTCCATGAGTACATCCTTCAATGTTCCTAGTCGTGTGAATATCGAGACGGGGCATCGATATTCCAGAGTAGACCAGCGTATATCTTCTCGACCTATGTGATGGGCGATGGATGATCCCATATCCATTGGTGTTTGACATCAGAGATGGTATGCGGGTGCTCAGTGGAGACTGGGTACACTGAACAGACTCGCCGAGAACTCCCAGATGGTATTATACCTTACGTCAGATGGCAGTTCTCTGGTGACACTGGTACAGCTTAGTCCGTTGACCCGAGATCGTCATAGAGTCTTGTGTGTCTCCCACTGTGCTTTGATTTCCACCCTACCACGGCTCTACTGAGTCGTGCAAACAGGTGGTTTTTGGGTACAGTCCCGATTCACATGGAGGTAATGAGCGATAGGAGGGATTCGTCTCTCCCGGTATTGGGGGTTGATGTTGCGCTATGCTCGACTGACCATAACTGGAAATCCCTGGCCAGGGTTGTAGTGATTTACTGGTAAGTGTTATCAGTAGTTTCACGCTTGTTGTGGACCTTACATCGGCATGACTTATCAAGCTACTGGGGTCTGACGTTTACCACCCCTAGGCGAGATATGCGACATATCAGACGAACAGACCGGACTGTACGGTAAGTGTTACTGGTTGGATTCACAGGAGTGTGAGCGGGCTTGCTCGTTGATCTTCTGATCGCTCAATACCCGGGTGGCCGTTACGTTTAGCAGACCGCTTGCGGCTTGTGGGTGTTTGATATGATCATCGCCTACTGCCGGCGTATTGACGAGTCTTTAGAGTTCTACACAGAGGTTTCCTGGCTCAAGCGAAACGAAATAGGAGCGCGTATGAGATATGTGCGGGACCGAGAATAATACCAGTATGTGATACTGAATTCTATTCTCGCGATTTGTATCATCGGACGGTTATATAAGATATAGCCGGGTTACCGAATCAAATGTTGATTCGATATATTGATACACTTGATATTAGTCGGTTATATGCAATATGACCGGATCATTAAATCAAGTGTTGATTTAATGATTTAATGTATAATTATATATTTGATATATTACTTTACATTAACTAGTACTTGTTCACTTAAGATTGATTTTCTCACTTGATGTGCACAAGTAGTATATGTGATATATTTTTGTGCACTTGATTGTATCATGTTTGATGATACATGCAAACTTGGGTGTATGTTTGCTTTAAACCATCTTTAGGTTAATGGTTAGGTTTTAATTTGTTTTATTTATTTTCTTTATTTATTTTTGGCAAGAAATAAAATGGTGGCTTGTTTTGTTTTACTCTTGAAGCTTCATGAAGCTTTGAAAGTCTTAACTATTTTGTTTCTTTCCTTAATCTAACCATTTACCTAAACCCTAGTTTATTCTCTACAAAGGTTAATTTCACCCACGGTTGCAATATAATAACTTCACTTGAATTTTCTTTTCACAATAATTCATTCTTTTCTTTCTTTTTCATCTTCTTCATGAAAAGAAGAAAGCTTGCTAGAAAATTTCAAGTGTTGAAATCAAGTGAGAAATCCAATTCTAAAGTGAACCCACTTCCTATTTCTTCATTCTCTATCACTTGCCATGTTGTATAGGGTGTTATCTTCACAAGTTTCATGACCTAGTGAAGATAGAGCTTGAGTTTGAGTTGCCTCGACGTAGATGATCTTCGGCATCGAAGTCAACGACCTAGCCCGCCCATTTCTCCGATGAAACCGACGCTAAAGTCCGGGATTCCGATGATCGCGTCGGAGGGACGTCAACACGAAGTGTAAGTGGAGGACCGGATCTACAAAGGTTGTAGTCTCTTTCACTTTTAGTAGCAAAGTAGTTTGCTTGCTTAGTTTCGCCTTACCTCTAGTAACGATCTAGTTTAGGGTTTCTCGACACATGGAAATTTTTTGAATTGGACATGGTTGATCAGTTGTGGAACCTCATGAGTGTGCCTAGGAACCCTACAGTAGGGTCTCGGGAAAGAGAGAGGGGAAGGGTGAGAGGAGTTCATCGTAGTTGGTGGTGGTTGGCATGGAGACAACGACGACGAGGTGGTGACGGCGTGGTTGGGTTCGAGTTGTTGGGTTCTCATCGGGTACAGCAGGAGGGTGGTGTCATCGTGGGATGAGAGATAAGGTGAGGAGGTCGGGGAGATGGGATGCCGACGAGGGTGGTGGCGGCATCGGCGAGCGAGGCGCGGGCGTGGGTAAGGTTAGGGTTTCGTGGAGACGAAGGCGAGGCGGGAAAAATATGATGAGGGAGAGAGAAGGCTGAGTTGGGTTCGTTTTAAATAGGTTTAAATTAAAAGAAATGTATAATTATAATATATATGAGAAAGACGAGTGAGTTAGTATCTGGTAAAAGGAATATTTTTAGAAATATATTTTTAGTTATATAAAATATATAAACGAATATTAACCAGTATATGTATATATAAGGAATATAATATTAAATATATTTAAGTTTTCTGGCTAAAACAAAAGTACTCCAAAATATGCCCGGTTTGGGTCTAAAATTACGGTTTGAAAATACGGATAATATACGTATCAACTAAAACCAAAATAGGAAATCCGGGTAATGAAAATGTATACCCCCAAGAACGGATACACGTAGCATGTACGTAGCGATCCAAACGAGTCCGTTTCACTAAACGGAATGAGAACAAGATGTAAGGATGCTACCACAAGGTTAGGGGTACGATGCAGACCAAGCTAGATATTTTTAAAATATATTATTTGTTTATATTTGTATTATTAAAAAATGCAGATGCCAGATATAATGCAGGTATACAGGACAAAGAACATGAAAGTTCACGGATCCTCCGCACTAACGGGGATAAAACATAAACATGAATCAAGACGAGTTTCAAACATGCGTGTTGGGTCGGATGCAAACACAGATAACTATTATACTATTTGCACCCATAACAGCAATAAATCAAGAAATAGCTATAAATAAAGACATACCCAAAACAGAATCGGTATAAATGAACTAGGGTGTTACACACTCGATTCTACAACGATATCAAGTTCATTACGCAAAAGGTTTTCTTAAAAACCTGACGTAACCTTCCGTCATTTTAGAAAGCAGAGTATTTAGTATTCGTGCTACGTTTGTTGACCATAGTTAAGGCGTAGTGTGCGGTGGCTAAGTGATGTCTTCCTATATAGCATATGATACGATTAATTCGGACAGTCATATAATTTTGTTGACCATAATTAAGGGTCATGTGGGTGGGTCTAATTAATCACGAAATAACGGGTAGAACTTGACTAGTGCTTATGATTTGTTGACCATAGTTAAGGTCATAAGTCACTAGGGGTAAAATATTATCGGGAATTTTAAGTGTTGAAATTTGCAATGAGATTGCATACCTTTTATGAGATAGTTGGATCCCGATACCCATTGCGAGTAAGAGTTACTCCTGAGAGAGTTTTACACACTACAATTAGCCGATCAAGTAGGTGTCTAGAAAGGTGTTAACGGGATGACGCCCCTGGGAAAACGAGGTTTATTTTAATTAGGTCCGTACGAAAGCATGGGGAACCTCTCTCAAAGTACCGACACTGGACTGGCCGAAAAATTGGCGAACTTGTAGGGTGTAATTAATCCCGGCTATTCTTACCTTTTAGGGTTTGAAGGAAGATTTGATAAAAACAGTGGGAGCCATCCTGATTAGATAAAATAATAACCAATCTGATCTTGCAAGAGCATACGCTGAGTGTTTTCTTCTCTCTCTTCTGATAGCGACCATGTCACGCCTTAATCAAGATAATAATATGGATGCATTGACCGAACTTGCTTATTATACTGAGCTGGGAAACATTGGTTCCGCGCAATCTTATAATTGTTCTAATTCCGAGCAGGAAATAGGGGAATATCCGGGTTCCCATGCCACGCAAACGAGGAATAAGCATATCGATGCATATTCTTCGGGTGTGTTCATTACCAAGAGCTGTTTCTTAGTATTCTCTACGTTCTAGGTATGAGATACCGAATAAGGATCCTATATATGTAATCTGTTACATGGGCTACAGAAAGTTAGAGAACTAGGATTGGGTGATATATCTCTAAGTGTTAGAGAATGGTGCAATTGTTGCAGCCAAACCAGTTGGCAAATATCACCTTGTATTACCAAATGGTAAATACATTGATTCTGAACGAATGTTATTACATACCGAACCTGATATACAATATTACATCAGATTTTTTATTCAGTTAAAAAGGATATAATTCTGGATTGGAGGATAATGTTGTGAATATTTTCCTGAATCAAGAGTTGATTGGATCAGACACGTTATGAAATGACATATACATTCTAAATCAAACCACAGTTCAAAGTATACCGAACACACACAAGAGGAGTAGTTCAGAAATGAACGAATCATTCTTGCGGCATTGTAGACTAGGTCATATCAATGCGACACGACCAGCTAAGTTACATAAGGATGAATATGAAAATCTGTTCAAATTTTCATCTTATGATACTTGCCAGTCTTGTCTCAAAGGTAAAATGACCAATACCCCGTTTACTCGAAACAGAGGAAGAGTTGCTGAACTCTTGGGACGGATACATGATGATGTATACAGTCCGATGTCTATTAATGCCAAGGTTGGTTCTTCATACTTCATTATATTCACTGATCTTCTCTCATGATTCAGACATATGTTCATGTTGAAATACAAGTCTGAAACTTTTAAGAAATTCAAGGAATATAAACTTGAAGTTGAGAACCATATGGGTGGAAGTATTAAAGTCCTACGATGTGATCAAGGAGGAGAATACTTGCGCATGGAGTTCTTGGAGTTTCTAAAAGGAGAATGAGATTCTCTCTCAGCTTACTCATTCGTATACACCACAGCACAACGGTGTATCGGGACGGAGGTATCGCACTGATTGAATGTTTTTCCGTTGTGTATATAAGAAAAGTGTAGAAATCACAACCAAAGAAATTTTTGACCGCAATCAATAACGGTGTCGTATATAGCGCGTTAGTGAATACGGATCGTCCTCAAGGAAAATGTGATCCGTTCGAATTTGATTTAGATGAATTGAAAATTAAAGAGAAAAGAAAAGACAATTCGATTCAAGATTTAAAAGTGAATTTCAAGAATTATCAAAATCTAAATCTAATAACAAGAAAACATTAAAATCAAGATGTAAGAATTGATGATATCCAATCCAATAATCAAGAATCGAAGTGAGGCTCGTAGGAATCGATCGAATCTATAGACGTGATGAAATCTATTGATTACATTTTCTTATCCATCGATGATTTGATACTAGATCGATGATGATCAACGAGAATTAGGGATTTCTTGCGGAAACTAGGGTTTTATCATCTATCCCTTGTCCTTTCGTTGATTTCATTCACATTCTAGCCTCTAAATTCAAGAATCAATCGCGGATCCCTAATTAAGAGCGAACACAATCAAGAAAGTATCGCTCGAAACTAGGTCGTCGATTCTTCAATTTACAAGAGTTTACAGAACTCATAGGACTTAAGAATCGTTTCAAGATTTGTAACATCATCATCTATTGATCGTCTCGATTCCTCCACGAGCGGAGTTTTACTCAAACATCATAACAAGACACACAATCAAGAATTGAGATCGAATCATGATGCAAGAATGTAAAGAAAGCAAGATATAGAAATTTCACCTTTATTTATCAACAATTTTGTTACAATTCTCTCAAGATCTACAAAAGGAAAGAACTCGATCGTTGATTTCGGCTTCGCTCGTCTCCTTGAGTCGCGGATCTCCTTCGATCACTTGCTCCGATGAAGTCCGGCGTCGCTTTCTAAAGGATTGAAGGCTTCTTGCTTGAATTGTACTCGGTGTTCTTGATTTTGGGTTGGATTTTGAATTAGGGTTAGGGTTTGGAGGTACAAGTTGTGTCACTCAACTTGTGGGGAGAGATGAAGATTAATCCAAAACCCTAGATCTAGATCTCCTTTTATAAGCATCTCAACCTTAGATCTAGAATTCAAATTTCTCTCCAAAAGTTTGTTAGAGAGAGGATTCTAGAAGAAGTTAGTTGGAGGGAATATTCTAGAGCTAGGTTGTTAGGCCGAGCGTTCTGAATGAAGCCATGTGGTGTTTCTGGAGTGTTCTGGAAGCTACGGCCGTTACAGGAGAGCACGTGAGAAAATTTGCCATGCTGACGTCACTAGGTTGCCGCGGATCCGCGGCGCCAAGGGCCTTTTGGCCGCGGATCCGCGGCCCATTGGGTTGTTCTTTGCATCAAATCCCTTGTGCTACTTTGATCTGGCCTTTTGGTGCTTTCTTGATGTGTGGAATCTTGTAATTATTTCTTGATCACTGCCAGATTACAAGTCTTGGACTTGGCGCATTTTTATCAGCACTTTTGACAATTTTGGCTCTGTTCCTGGAATTTCCTGCACAGATTCTCGAGACAAGTGTTGCGCTATACAAAGATGATGCGATGTCATGATAAATACTCAATTTCCCTCAGAAATGTCGGTTTTAATATATAACACAAGTTATTTGGTATTTTACAGTCAATTTGCTAATATGTGCTATATTAATACCGAACACCTCTAGATGGGTGCAAATGGTAAGGAAATTGACGTGTTAAAAATACATTATTTTCGACTGATCAAATTCCCCCAAACTTATTTTCGGTCGTCTCGAGCGAACTGTTTTATTAAAAAGAGAAGGAGAAAATAAAGAAAGAGAAAAACTAACTAGCACACTTTCGTAGGCAACACGATTGCACTGAGCATGTGCAACAAGCCTTTAAACCTCTAGGTGTCCCTAGTAGGAGGAGTGTTGTCTCCTGAGGGTTTTCAGCGGATTGCACCCACAAAATCCCATAATAAAAGGAAGACCGTGAAAGTTACATATAAAGAAAAGAATTGTAAAAGAAAGACTTTGAAAATTAGATTTTTCAACTATACTAGCTTTTCGGTTGTCATGAGCCATATCTTAATAGTCATGAAAAGATGTCAGAAATCACATCATCACTCAATAAAACATCGTCTTTATTCTTCATTCCTATCTTTCTTCCAAACATCGATCATATAACTCTACGTGTGTGTAAAGAACATCCTTACACCCGGAGAATTCAATTCAAGCTATCATACTCTTGTCCATCTGCCTCAGTACTTTTTAATTAATGAATATTTAGATGAATTTGCTCACACACTTTCATGCGGCCGTTAATACTTCTTGAGGTATTAACCGACCGATTACTCGTGTGCTTGCTTATACGGTGTTTTTCCTCGTCTTGCACCACCTAAGGCTTAGCAGTGACTCCCAGACCAGTTGGTCTAAGGCACTAGGTGAAGAGGCACCCTCGCTATATTTTTTTATTGCTGCCTTGGCGATAACAAAACCAGTGTTCATTTTTCTCACCACTTTATATTTTATTCATTTTTTTATTTCCTTCATACTTTGGCTTTTAGACAAGAGCATTTCAAGGTATCCTCTACTGTCCCGAGCTTCAAGACGTGTGTAAGTGCGAATAGCAGGGTATCAACGTTCAAAATGTTTGGCTTCCAGAATAGGAACTATTTTTCAAACTTATTTTTATCCTCAGATTAGTGACTTCTTTCATCTTACTAACCCTTGGGACAACGGCTCATAATTACTTATTACTAGTTCGTATAAGAAAACTTATAATTTTCTTGGTTTTCTTAAATTTTTCCAATCTTTTGGATGTAATTTTTCGCTATCTAATCTTTTATTATCTTATTTATGCACAAAAAATATTTTTATTTTTGAAAATTTTATAGGTTTTTAAAATGTTTTGTGCTTATGCGAAGTATGATATGCAAATGATGTGAAAAATAAGCACAAACCTCTCCCAAACTTGTTTTCAACAGTGTCCTCACTGTTGCCATGCGCTAAATCTTCAAAAAACCTATAAGCTTGGGAGGAAATTTATTAACGGGGGCAAAATATTTAAGTGAAAATCCTCCCCCAAACTTATTTTTGGCTCATCATTTTGTAAAAATTTTCTTTTCAAGAGCCAAAAAATACCCCCCCCCCCAAACTTGAGTTAAACAATGTTAAGCTTTTGAAAATCACAAGAGGGGGTCAAGAATCATTGGTCGATACCAAGCTTTGCAAAGACCGAAAGTTAACACCAACCATTCAAAGATTTTATTAATGTAGTGCTCTGGTTGGTGGAAGAAGAAGTGGGGAAAGGGTAAGTGGTGGAATAGAATGTGTGTGCGTCTCGTTTTGGAGAGACGATGCAGTGTATGTGATAAATTACTCGCATTCTTTTTACAGTTCAGAAGAAGGGGTGGAGTTTCAATTTCATTGTTTGGGAGATGATTCATCTCAACACCCGTGTCATTCAAAAATGCGAGTTCATCAGCGAAGATCTCCTCAAAAGTTCCATCAATACCCCGGAGAATAATGTCATCACAAAGCACGGGGTGATCTTCAGACTCCAAGAACGGTTCATACTCAGTGTTAGTTGTTGACCCGGACAACTCGGTGGAAGAGTCCGTATGTGTATGATACATAGTAGGGTCAAACAACAACGTATGAAAAGAGTCTAGATCAGTATCACGAGGATCATCAAATTCGTTGCTGTCGACATCCATTAAGTCGACAGAACAGACCTGAGCAGTAGGTTCAGAGTGTACACTTCCCAACTTGTAAATATTCAGCTCAATTGATCTATTCCCGAAGGATAGGGTCATAGAACTGTTACGACAGTTGATAATAGCATTGGAAGTGGCCAAAAAGGGGAGACCTAAAATCACCGGAATTTGATTCCGTGGGTTCGCTACAGGCTGTGTATCAATTACAATAAAGTCCACAGGGAATACAAATTCCCCGATTTTTATTAACACATCCTCCAGTTCACCCCTAGGTTTGGTGCTTGATCAGTCAGCCATCTGGAGAGTTATGCTTGAGGGCTTAACACTCCGATCCCTAACTGCTCGTAGACCGAGAAAGGAAGCAGGTTAACACTTGCGCCAAGGTCGAGTCGAGTATTCCCCTCCGAATGACGGCGCGACGTAGAGACGCCTTGCCTGAGATTCGGGGCAGATGCTATTTGGTTTTATCCGTCCACCTCTCCGAAGATGCCAAGCTGATTTATGGCACCGTGTATCGGAGGTTTGGACGGATGCGGCCGATGTAGCAGACTTCGTCAGATTCCCCCTCGCTTGAGGGGTTTTTGATTGTGGGGACGCTCTTCCCTGCAGGCGCAAGTCCCTGCAGTTAATTACGCTACCGCATCGCAGTAACAACTTTCTCCTTCTCCAGAATTTCACTTCGTGTCGTGTGTGTTTGTTTTGTTTGTGGATGCCCGTGGATTGTATACGGAGACTAAGTTATGCTGTCGCCCGTAGGACGTGGATTAGTCCAAATCCGTATTTACTTAGATTTGGGTTTGGTGTTTTAGTTTAAGGATACGTTAGCCCCATGTAAGGCTAAGATCAACTTAAACTTTTGTTAAGGATGCGTTAACCTAATTTCCAGACTAAGATCAACTTAACGGGATCGTTTGGATCCGACAAGAGAGCAATTGGCTCTATTGTTTAGTTTAATGACGTTGCGGTCGATTTCCAGTTTAGGGACATGGTGGTCCATCATTCCCATTTGGGGACGAACATTAGTTTAAGGACATTTCAGTCCAACGTTCCCATTTTGGGACAAATATTAGTTTAAGCATGTTTCGGTCCACGTGTTTAAGGACCCCGCAGTCCGTATCGATGTGTGGTTGTTGGGACCCGTCACCTCTCTGACGTCGTTGAAGGATTACAACGATAGGTGTCAGAGGAGTTCAGAGATGTACCCTTGAACCGGATGTAAATTGATTTAAGAGAGCAATCTTGCTCAGTCAATTTAATTTGAGGACTTACGGCCATGATTGGGCTAAGTCCAGTTGAGAATATTCAACGTTTTTTATCTTTGGCCTATTAGGCCTGTGCTAGGGCTTTGCCCCTGTTTAATAATGCACTGCATTTCATTCTGGCCTGCTAGGCCTTTTTGATTTGGGCTCAGTCCCTTTGTAAATGATACAGAGCATCTGTTTTGGGCTCTGCCCTTTTTTTAAAATAATGCATTGCATTTAATTTGGCCTGTTAGGCCTTTTTTAATTGGGCTTGGCCCTTCTGTAAATAATGCAATGCATTAATTACTTGACAGTAGTTTGTCAGGCGCTTTGCGCCAATTATTGAGCGCAAGCGCTTGTCGTTGTGACACGTGTCATACTTTGGTGAGCGCAAGCGCAACAGCGCAATGCGCTGCGCCAGTGCGCTGCGCTGTTGCGCTACTGACACGTGGCGCGCTCTGGTGAGTTGCGCCAACTTTAAAGAGCAATGCTATATTTTTAAAAGCGCATAGCGCAAGTGGTTCTGGTGCTGACACGTGGCGCGCTCTGGTGAGTTGCGCCAACCCAGGAGCTCTACAGTGCAGACTTGCAAGTGCAAGGCGCTGTTTTAATATCTTGATCCAATTTTGGATTCAAGAAAAGAATCTTTTTAAGATTCCAGAACCAGTGGTTCATCAAAAGGCAATACCTTTGTGTAGATCAAATGATCTAACAAAGAAGTATATTACTTCTTATTTTATTCTTATTATTTGATCTTTTCTTTTTATTTTAAGATCTTGATCTTGTTCTTAGATCATTGATCTTTTCAGAAGAAATTCTTCTTTTCAAAGGTTTACCTTCTTTTCTTTCTGATTTCTTCTCAAACTTTCTTTTTAGGAGTTCTCTGAATTCTCTCTGTTTCTCTGTCAATGTTCTCTTTTCTTCTTTTTTTTTATTTTAGAAAGAAGAATCATTGGTCGTTGGGACCCACCACCTCTCCGACGACACTGAGAGATTACAGTGCCATATATCGAAGGTGTAGAGCGATGTACCCTTTGAACCATGTCTCACTCATTAGGGGGGAAGAACAGGCTGGAGCTTAAGCTTCTCGCTGCTGAAAAAGGCTTCTTTGCGTTCGCGCACGTGCGTCGCACGTGTTGGGCACACATGCGTCGCACGTGTTGGGCGCTCATATTTACACGTAGCGCACATGGAGCTTGCGCATATGTGCATTATGGGGGGAGCAAGCTCCTATGAAGAACAAGTCTCCTTTTAATTGAATATTCTCATGTGGTGTGCACGTGCGTTGCACGTGGTGCGCGCGTGGCGGGCACACGTGCGTTGTACGTGGCGCACATGCGCATTATGAGGAGAAGCAGGGCTTCTATATATGGAGAACAGGCTCCTTTTAATATTATTAAATGTTCTCATGTGGTGCGCACGTGCGTTACACGTGATGCACGCGTGGCGAGCACACGTGCGTTGCACGTAGTGCACATGCGCATTATGAGGAGAAGCAGGGCTTCTATATATGGAGAACAGGCTCCTTTTAATATTATTAAATGTTCTCATGTGGTGCGCACGTGCGTTGCATGTAGCGCACATGGTGCTTGCGCATATGCGCAGCTCCTATCTTGGAGAACTAAGCTCCTTTGGAGAACTAAGTTCCTTTGAGTTTTGAATCCTTTGAGGATTCAACTCTGCCCTTTCTAAGAGGTCTCCCCTCTTATTTATATGGGAGTAGTAGAGAAGTCATCTCTCCTTTTCCCGATGTGGGATTAAAAAATACATTCCCCATGTAGTAGAGCATTACTTTAGATTACACGTGCATAACACATTTGCTCATAACTTTTGATCTCGGATGAATTATGAGGCCCATAATATATAAAATCGAAGGTCTTTTCGAGATGCTTTCAATATCATCAGAATTTAGCCATTTCTCGTTCCGGAGTTTGTCAAAATACAGCTCGGAAAATACTGGTTCGCATCTTCTTCCTTAGATCACATGTGCATAGACATTTGCTCATAACTTTTGATCCCGGATGAATTATGAGGCCTATAATATATCAAATCAAAGGTCTTTTCAAGATGATTTCAATACCATCAGAATTTAGCTATTTCTCATTCCGGAGTTTATCAAAATACAGCTCGGAAAATACAGATTCGCATCTTCTTTCTTAGATCACATGTGCATAACACATTTGCTCATAACTTTTGATCCCGGATGAATTATGAGGCCCATAATATATCAAATCGAAGGTTTTTTTGAGATGCTTTCAATACCATCATAATTTAACAGTTACTCATTGGGGAGTTTATCAAAATACAGGCCGGAAGATACTGGTTCGCATTTTCTTAAGCGTATCGCTGCCATTTGATACCTTGGACTTTTTTGCGCATAAATTTTTGGCGGGAACAAAGAGCACGGTTGATGTGTTTCTCCCCAATAGAAATGGAAATAGTAGGATAGCCAGGATCCTTACGTTTTCTCGGTAATTGTTGGGGGAAGGCCGTGTCTACTGTTTTTGCCATGAATATCTTCTTGGGCACCTGAGTCTTCCTCTTTCTAGTGCACAAGTCCTTAAGAGTTTTCGCATAAGCGGGGACTTGTTGGATAGCATCTAGAAGAGGGATGTTGATGTTAACCTGTTTCTGGATTTCAGTGATCTTCTCCATTTGTGGACTCAGTGTGTTTCCCCTTAACCGATTCGGATAAGGAGCTTGAGCAATAAGGTCAGGGTCCAACATTGGAGAAGATCGTGTGGGTGGGAACGATCTAAGAATAGGAATGGGGATCGTTTTCGGTGGACTAGAAGAGCTGGGCTGAGGTGTCGAGCCTTGGGGAAAATGGAGAATAGGCTCAGAAGAAGATGGTGGGGTAGAAGAACTGGGGTCAGAATTAGAAATAGAAGTGGTAGAAAAGGTCTCAGCCGGGGTATCATTGATAGATTTTTCATTGTCATCAATCTCTTCCCCAACGTGATTGTCAAGCACTCTTCCAGATCTCAACGTGATTGCATTCACATGATGTGAATAGCCAGGATTGGGCAAAGGTTGAGCTGGAAGTTTCCCTTTCTCTCTTGCACTCATTTCAGCTTTTAATCGTGCAATTTCTTCTTCCATCGATTTTATAGTCTCACTTTGGGACGCAGAGTTTTTCTCGATTTTATCGACGGAAGACTTTATTGTCCAAAGCAAGTTCATGAATGAAGAAGATTCATCAGTCTCGGTCAACTGCAAAGGATTATTTGGTGCAGGTGTGTTGACCGGATTTTGGAAGTTTTGTGCTTGGAAGGGGTGCTGACTCAATTGGAGTGGTTGCTGTTGTGGTGGAGGGACCCTTTGGAAGTTGTTCTGGGTTGGAACCGTGTTTTGAGATTGTGATTGGTTACAAGCAAAGTTAGGGTGATTCCTCCAACCCTGATTATATGTGGAAGAAAATGGATCGTTCCTAGGTCGTTGTTGAAAAGCAGAATTGATATGCTCATTACCTTGAACGAAGAATTTAGTGGACATTCTTCCGTCAAATGAGAAGGATCAGAACAGCATCCACATACAGTTTTGAAGAGTGACAATTGATTTAGGGCGGCAGCTAAAAATTTGTTTTTCATAGTCTCGAGTTTCTTGTGTATAGCTGAAATGTCAGCTCTAACTCCTATGGAAACATTCGATTGGTTATTGCCACCCCTAAACGATTGACTCACACCCTCCCACTGTAAAGATTTTTCAGCGAAATCTTCTAGGAATTTCCAGGCTTCCCCATCATCTTTGGTCATGAAGTTGCCTTGACACATGGATTCAAGGGTCTGTTTCGTATTAGGATTAATGCCCTCATATATGATTCTGCACAGATCCCATCTAGGGATTCCGTGATGTGGACATTAAACTAACAGATCCTTGAAGCGTTCAAGACACTTCGAGAATGTTTCATTTGGAAGCTGGGTAAATTGATTTATTTCGCTACGGACTCGAGCTGTTTTATGATTAGGGTAGAATTTCTTAAGGAATGCTGCAACGAATTCTTCCCAATTCGTTATACAGCCACTTCTCGGCTATATCGCACAAGGTAAATGGAAGAAGACGTAGACGCATAGCATCCACAGAAAGTTGTGAAGTACCCATCATTGCGCATACATTTTCAAATTTTGTGATAAAGACATATGCGTCTTCAGACTCGAGACCGTGATATTTGGGTAGAAGATTGATGTATTGGGGTTTTATTTCAAAATTATCCTCGTTGGCTGGTGGAATGGATAGACAGGTCGAAAGAGGACCTCGCATAGGATAGCACCTCTCTTGGAGAGAGATGCGGGGTGGATTCTGCGCACCTGCGGACGGTGGCAGATTAGTGGTAAAGAAGTTCAATGGAGAAGCGTCCATCGATGTGGGTGTGATGGTGGATAAAGAAGAGCTAAATATAGAATTACCGACTTCGGAGTCGATCGGGGAAACGCGGACTAAACGGGCACTAGAATCCTGTGTTCAGCCTATCTTGCACTAAAGGGTTTAGTACAAGTGGCAGCGTTGATATAATTAGGGGAAAGATGAAGTGGTGTTTGTTTTGAAAAAGAATACGGATTTTTGAAGAAATGATGCAAATCACAACAAATGCACAAGCAAAACCCTAAGTCTAATGGTCACTTAGGTCAAGCCTCTAGACCGCTCCTAACTGCCAGAAGACAAATCGCAGGATCAATCCTCCACTGTCTCTTTGCCCCTCCTGTGGCCAGGTAAATGCCAGGTAAGTGGAAGGTTCTCCACTACGTAAGTAGTGGGCCTAATTAAGTAACCACTTGCCTTAAACACACTTGCCTTAAACACCACAAAAGAAACGCGGAAAGCAATAGATTACCCACGGCCTCCTTCTGTCCTAAGTGAGCGCGACGGTCCTTAGAGTCATGTCTAGATTTCTTTTAGTTAATGAGGGTAATGCGGATGCAGTTTTATGATTTTCGAGGCTTAGGAAGGGTAATGAACTCTCCACCTAATTTGAATTTGGCCGTGCCTCTTAATTTCCGTATTAAAAAATGCAAACAAC
This sequence comes from Agapanthus africanus, assembly GCA_030015575.1. Classification (NCBI taxonomy): domain Eukaryota; kingdom Viridiplantae; phylum Streptophyta; class Magnoliopsida; order Asparagales; family Amaryllidaceae; genus Agapanthus; species Agapanthus africanus. The sequence goes on from CM057349.1 coordinate 487,787,015, forward strand.
CAAGATCAAACATGCACAATATTTTTATTTTTGCGATGCTGCGAATTTATTTGCAAAGAAACATGCAACAAATTTGTTATTGAAGCAGATAAGAGAGGAGATAAGAAAGCTAGAGAGGACCTGAAAAAAATTTAGTACAGTGATCCTTCTTTCCCGCCGCGGATCCGCCGCGGGAGGCGTGTATTTGCCGCGGAAACGCGGTCAAATCTGAAGATCAATGCCCAAAAATTTAGGCAACTGCTTCTATTGCCTCACTGAGATCCCTGGTATGTTCAGAAAATTTTTCCTCAAGCTCCACAGATTCCAGATTTCCTCGCAACAAATCATTTAGTGTTTGCGCGAATTTTGATCTAAAAATTTTGATGGAGGTTGTTCTTTGGGGTTTCGTTCTCTGGGGTCAGAGGAGGTGGCAATAGGGTGACATCGACGATGGGCCATCGACGGCGAAGGTGCAGGCGAGGGTTTTCCGGCGACGAGGCAATGGGTTTTCTTGGGGTCGGTTTCCGTGCAGGGTTTGGTGCGAGGGAAAGCAGGGAGAGGAGGAGAGGAGAAAAAGGTGGTGGTGAGGGTTGAGTCAATGACGGCGAGACAAGGTCGGCGAGGTGCACGGGGTTCCGACGGTGGAGATGGGTGCCCGAGTTTTGGGTTGTGCGGGGGTTTCGTGGTCAGGGTTGCAGCGGGGAGGAAAGAGAGGGAGGTGAGGTAAGGTGGTCACGAGGATGAGGGTGGTGACGACGGCGAGGCTGGGACGGCGTTGACGAGGGCAGCAATGGATTCTTTGGTTTGAGGTCGTCGGTTGCAGGGTTATTGCGGTTGTGAGTTAGGGAGTTGTAGGGTCTCGGGAAAGAGAGGGGAAGGGTGAGAGGAGTTCATCGTGGTTGGTGGTGGTTAGCATGGAGACAACGACGACGAGGTGGTGATGGCGTGGTCGGGTTTGAGTTGTTGGGTTCTCGTCGGGTACAGCAGGAGGGTGGTGTCATCGTGGGATGAGAGATGAGGTGAGGAGGTCGGGGAGATAGGATGCCGACGAGGGTGGAGGCAGCATCGGCGAGCGAGGCGCGGGCGCGGGTAAGGTTAGGGTTTCGTGGAGACGAAGGCGAGGCGGGAAAAATATGATGAGGGAGAGAGAAGGCTGAGTTGGGATTGTTTTAAATAGGTTTAAATTAAAAGAAATGTATAATTATAATATATGTGAGAGAGACTGAGAGAGAGACGAGTGAGTTAGTATCTGGTAAAAGGAATATTTTTAGAAATATATTTTTAGTTATATAAAATATATAAACGAATATTAAACAGTATATATATATAAGGAATATAATATTAAATATATTTAAGTTTTCTGGCTAAAACAAAAGTACTCCAAAATATGCCCGGTTTGGGTCTAAAATTACGGTTTGAAAATACGGATAATATACGTATCAACTAAAACCAAAATAGGATATCCGGGTAATGAAAATGTATACCCCCAAGAACGGATACATGTAGCATGTACGTAGCGATCCAAACGAGTCCGTTTCACTAAACGGAATGAGAACAAGATGTAAGGATGCTACCACAAGGTTAGGGGTACGATGCAGACCATTCTATATATTTTTAAAATATATTATTTGATTATATTTGTATTATTAAAAAATGCAGATGCCAGATATAATGCAGGTATACAGGACAAAGAACATGAAAGTTCACGGATCCTCTGCACTAACGGGGATAAAACATAAACATGGATCAAGACGGGTTTCAAACAAGCGGGTTGGGTCGGATGCAAACACAGATAACTATTATACTATTTGCACCCATAACAGCAATAAATCAAGAAATTGCTATAAATAAAGACATACCCAAAACAGAATCGGTATAAATGAACTAGGGTGTTACACACTCGATTCTACAACGATATCAAGTTCATTACGCAAAAGGTTTTCTTAAAAACCTGACGTAACCTTCCGTCATTTTAGGAAGCAGAGTACTTAGTATTCGTGCTACGTTTGTTGACCATAGTTAAGGCGTAGTGTGCGGTGGCTAAGTGATGTCTTCCTATATAGCATATGATACGATTAATTCGGACAGTCATATGATTTTGTTGACCATAGTTAAGGGTCATGTGGGTGGGTCTAATTAATCACGAAATAACGGGTAGAACTTGACTAGTGCTTATGATTTGTTGACCATAATTAAGGTCATAAGTCACTAGGGGTAAAATATTATCGGGAATTTTAAGTGTTGAAATTTGCAATGAGATTGCATACCTTCTATGAGATAGTTGGATCCCGATACCCATTGCGAGTAAGAGTTACTCCTGAGAGAGTTTTACACACTACAATTAGCCGATCAAGTAGGTGTCTAGAAAGGTGTTAATGGGGTGACGCCCTGGGAAAACGAGCTTTATTTTAATTAGGTCCGTACGAAAGCATGGGGAACCTCTCTCAAAGTACCGACACTGGACTGGCCGAAAAATTGGCGAACTTGTAGGGTGTAATTAATCCCGGCTATTCTTACCTTTTAGGGTTTGAAGGAAGATTTGATAAAAACAGTGGGAGCCATCCTGATTAGATAAAATAATAGCCAATCTAATCATGCAAGAGCATACGTTGAGTGTTTTCTTCTCTCTCTCCTGATAGCGACCATGTCACGCCTTAATCAAGATAATAATATTGATGCATTGACCGAACCTGCTTATTATACTGAGCTGGGAAACGTTGGTTCCGCTCAATCTTATAATTGTTATAATTCCGAGCAGGAAATAGGGGAATATCCGGGTTCCCATGCCACGCAAACGAGGAATAAGCATATCGATGCATATTCTTCGGGTGTGTTCATTACCAAGAACTGTTTCTTAGTATTCTCTACGTTCTAGGTATGTGATACCGAATAAGGATCCTACATATGTAATCTGTTACATGGGCTACAGAAAGATAGAGAACTGGGATTGGGTGATATATCTCTAAGTGTTAGAGAATGGTGCAATTGTTGCAGCCAAACCAGTTGGCAAATATCACCTTGTATTACCAAATGGTAAATACATTGATTCTGAATGAATGTTATTACATACCGAACCTGATATACAACATTACATCAGATTTTTTATTCAGTTAAAAAAGGATATAATTCTGTATTGGAGGATAATGTTGTTAATATTTTCCTGAATCAAGAGTTGATTGGATCGGACACGTTATGAAATGGCATATACATTCTAAATCAAACCACAGTTCAAAATATACCGAACACACACAAGAGGAGTAGTTCAGAAATGAACGAATCATTCTTGCGGCATTGTAGACTAGGTCATATCAATGCGACACGACCAGCTAAGTTACATAAGGATGAATATGAAAATCTGTTCAAATTTTCATCTTATGATACTTGCCAGTCTTGTCTCAAAGGTAAAATGACCAATACTCCGTTTACTGGAAACAGAGGAAGAGTTGCTGAACTCTTGGGACGGATACATGATGATGTATACAGTCCGAAGTCTACTAATGCCAAGGTTGGTTCTTCGTACTTCATTATATTCACTGATCTTCTCTCATGATTCAGACATATGTTCATGTTGAAACACAAGTCTGAAACTTTTAAGAAATTCAAGGAATATAAACTTGAAGTTGAGAACCATATGGGTGGAAGTATTAAAGTCCTACGATGTGATCGAGGAGGAGAATACTTGCGCATGGAGTTCTTGGAGTTTCTAAAAGGTGAATGAGATTCTCTCTCAGCTTACTCCTTCGTATACACCACAGCACAACGGTGTATCGGGACGGAGGTATCGCACTGATTGAATGTTTTTCCGGTGTGTATATAAGAAAAGTATAGAAATCACAACCAAAGAAATTTTTGACCGCAATCAATAACGGTGTCGTATATAGCGCGTTAGTGAATACGGATCGTCCTCAGGGAAAATGTGATCCGTTCGAATTTAATTTAGATGGATTGAAAATTAAAGAGAAAAGAAAAGACAATTCGATTCAAGATTTAAAAGTGAATTTCAAGAATTATCAAAATCTAAATCTAATAACAAGAAAACATTAAAATCAAGATGTAAGAATTGATGATATCCAATCCAATAATCAAGAATCGAAGTGAGGCTTATAGGAATCGATCGAATCTATAGACGTGATGAAATCTATTGATTATGTTTTCTTATCCATCGATGATTTGATACTAGATCGATGATGATCAACGAGAATTAGGGATTTCTTGAGGAAACTAGGGTTTCATCATCTATCCCTTGTCCTTTCGTTGATTTCATTCACATTCTAGCCTCTAGTAAATTCAAGAATCAATCGTAGATCCCTAATTAAGAGCGAACACAATCAAGAAAGTATCGCTCGAAACTAGGTCGTCGATTCTTCAATTTACAAGAGTTTACAGAACTCATAGAACTTAAGAATCGTTTCAAGATTTGTAACATCATCATCTATTGATCGTCTCGATTCCTCCACGAGCAGAGTTTTACTCAAACATCATAACAAGACACACAATCAAGAATTGAGATCGAATCATGATGCAAGAATGTAAAGGATGCAAGATATAGAAATTTCACCTTTATTTATCAACAATTTTGTTACAATTCTCTCAAGATCTACAAGAGGAAAGAACTCGATCGTTGATTTCGGCTTCGCTCATCTCCTTGAGTCGCGGATCTCCTTCGATCACTTGCTCCGATGAAGTCTGGCGTCGCTTTCTAAAGGTTGAAGGCTTCTTGCTTGAATTGTACTCGGTGTTCTTGATTTTGGGTTGGATTTTGAATTAGGGTTAGGGTTTGGAGGTACAAGTTGTGTCACTCAACTTGTGGGGAGAGATGAAGATTAATCCAAAACCCTAGATCTAGATCTCTTTTTATAAGCATCTCAATCTTAGATCTAGAATTCAAATTTCAAATTTCCCTCCAAAAGTTTGTTAGAGAGAGGCTTCTAGAAGAAGTTAGTTGGAGGGAATATTCTAAAGCTAGGTTGTTAGGCCGAGCCTTCTGGATGAAGCCACGTGGTGTTTCTGGAGTGTTCTGGAAGCTACGGCCGTTACAAGGAAAGCACGTGAGAAAATTTGCCATGCTGACGTCACTAGGTTGCCGCGGATCCGCGGCGCCAAGGGCCTTTTGGCCGCGGATCCGCGGACCATTAGGTTGTTCTTTGCATCAAATCCCTTGTGCTACTTTGTTCTGGCCTTTTGGTGCTTTCTTGATGTGTGGAATCTTTTAATTATTTCTTGATCACTGCCAGATTACAAGTCTTGGACTTGGCGCATTTCTATCAGCACTTTTGACAATTTTGGCTCTGTCCTGGAATTTCCTACACAGATTCTTGAGACAAGTGTTGCACTATACAAAGATGATGCGATGTCATGATAAACACTCTATTTCCCTCAGAAATGTCGGTTTTAATATATAACACAAGTTATTTGGTATTTTACAGTCAATTTGCTAATATGTGCTATATTAATACCGAACACCTCTAGATGAGTGCAAATGGTAGGGAAATTGACGTGTTAAAAATACATTATTTTCGACTGATCACGCACCCTATGAGATATGGTGCACTCTATGATGAGTACTGCTGAGTTACCTGTTTCCTTTTTGGAGTTATGCACTTAAGAAGATGCATACCTATTGAATAGGGTTCCGTCCAGATCAGCGCCTACCACTCCATATGAGATATGGAATGGGAAGAGACCATGTCTTAAACGAGTTAAGATATGGGATTGTCCGGCCTATATTGAAAAGCAAAATCCGGAAAAACTCCAGGCAAGGTCAGTTCTGTATAAGTTTGTTAGGATATCCCAAACATTTGTGAGGGAATATCTTTTACCACACTGAGGAGCAAAAGGTGTTTTGTTTCTCAGCATGCCATTTTTTAGAAAAGGAATTTCTTATGAAGAAATTTATGGTTATGAGGTAGAACTGGAAGGAGTTACTGCTAGATAAACTAACAACTGATGATTTGGTAAAACCAAAGGATTCAATAGTCTCCAAATGAACCTCAGCCTCTCCGCGAATCTGGTAGGGTTCCTCATCCACTTGAGAGATACTACGGTCTTCTCGGTGATAGTGGGAGCGAGGATTGCATCATGGTAGATGATGGCCCAACTGGGTTCAGACAGGCTGTCACAAGTGGAGATTTTGTGAAATGGCTGGATGCCATGCAATCAAAGATGGAATCCATGTACACCAACAAAGTATGACTTTGAATGTTGCACCTAAAGGGGTAAAACCCATCGGGAGCAAGTGGATCTTGAGAAGATTCTTGGTGTAGATGGAAAAGTTGAGACTTTCAAAGCTATGCTTAAGTCCATCAGGATCAATGCGCACATCGCGGAGTTAGAACATCTGTTTTGATGTAGCAGTCAAAGAGTTTGGCTTCATCGAAATGGTAGATGAACCTTGTATCTATAAGAAGATTGTAGAGAGTGAGGTTGTCTTACACGTATTGTACGTAGATGACATACTCTTGAGAGGAAATGGTTTCCTATGCTACTCTCGGTCAAGCTTCTCTTATCACGAGGATTCTCCATGGAAAATCTGGATGATACCTACTACATCTTGTGGACTATGATCTATGGTGATAGATCTAAGTGGATGTTGGGAGTGTCCTAAATCCAGGTACATTAACACCATTCTAAAGGGGTTTAGTATGGAAGATTCTAAGCGTGGTGGTTCACCCACTTACTCATGGATCACTCTCCCCAAAAGGATGTCTCCCAAGACTGATTTGGAGAGAGCTCGCGTGCAAGGGATAACCTATGTTTCGGCAGTAGGCTCTATCATGTGTGCAATGTTATGGACCAGACCAGATGTAGCTAACTCATTAGGCGTAGTGATCAGGAATCAATCGGATCTTGGGAGAATCACTGGACAGCTATGAAGGACATTCTTAAGTACTTGAGAAGCACTACAAAGAATGTTCTTGGTTCGAACTTCCAGAGTGATAAGGTCGACTGAAAGTCAGTCACAGGCATTGTCTTTACCCTCAGTGGAGGGACGGTATGTTGGAAGAGTTCCAAGCTAGATATCGTGGCATACTAGACGATAAAGACTGAATACATTGCTAACAACGATACTACCAAAGTGGCTGTATGGACAATTCTTGTTCATGAAATGAACATGGTTCCTACCATTGAGCATCTAATAACTGTTATTGTGACAACAATAGAGTTGTGGGTTTGTCCTAGGAACGCCGGTCCTATTAGCGATCCAGACATATTTTGAGGACAGTATCACCTGATCAGGGAGATGGTTGATCTCCAAGAGATCGAGGTTAGGAGAGATGACGCATAGGATAACACGGCGGATCCACTCACAAAGGCCTTTCCCTATAGAGACTTCTATAGGACGTTGAGTATAAGATACTATAACAAATGGCCTTAGTGCAAGTGGGAGATTGTTATTAATATGTATGCCCTAGAGGCCATTACTGTACATATGATGTATATTGTAGTGGATGCTTGGACATATATCGGGAGGACTTTCTTGCTCGACATGATAGTATGCTATCTGGTTGCACTTTATCTTAACATGTACACTTATTTCTCTCTCTATTACATATTGATAAAGCCCTTACGATGAGTAATTGACTACCAGGATTATGATGCAGATCATACTAGTGGGGCAGAGGTAGTCGGCAAGTACATCCTTCAAATGTTCATAGTCGTGGGAGTATCGAGACAGGGCATCGATACTCCAGAGTAGACTGGCGTATACGCTTCTCGACCCATATGATGGGCAATGGATGATCCCATATCAATTGGTGTTGGACATCAGAGATGGTATACGGGTGCTCAGTGGAGACTGGGTACACTGAACGGACTCGCTGAGAACTCGTAGATAGTATTATACCTATCGTCAGATAGCAGTTCTCTGATGATACTGGTACAGGTTAGTCTGTCGACCCGAGATAGTCATAGAGTCTTGTGTGATTCCCACTGTGCTTTGATATCCACCATACCACGGTCAAGAGATCGTGTAAAAAGGTGGTTTTTGGATACAGTCCCGAGTCACATAGAGGCAATGAGCGATATGAGGGGGTTTGACTCTCCTGGTATTGGGAGTTGATGTTGCGCTATGCTCGATTGGCCATAATAGGAAATCCCTGGTCAGGGTTGCTGAGATCTACTGGTAAGTGTTATCAGTAGTTTCTCGAACCGTTATGGACCTTGTATCGGCATGACTTATCAGGCTATTGGGGTCTGACGTTATACCACCCCCAGGCAGCGATATGCGACATATCTGACGAAGAGACCGGACTGTACGGTAGTGTTACTGATTAGATTCGCAGGAGTATGAGCAGGCTTGCTTGTTGATCTTCTGATCGCTCAATACCCGGGTGGCCATTACGTTTAGTAGACCGCTTACGGCTTGTGGGTGTTTGATATGATCATCACCTACTGCCGGCGTATTGACGAGTCTTTAGAGTCCTACACAGAGATTTCCTGGTTCATGCGAAACGAAGTAGGAGCACATATGTGATATGTGCGGGACCGAGATTAATGCGCGTATGTTATACCGCATTCTATTCTCGCGATATGTGATATCGGTCGGTTATATGTGATATAACCGGGTTATCGGATCAAGTGTTGATTCGATAGATTGTTACATTTGATATTAGTCGGTTGTATGTGATATAGCCGGATTATTAAATCAAGTGTTGATTTAATAATTTAATGTATAATTATATATGTGATATATTGAATTACATTAACTAATATTAGCTCACTTAAACATTTCTTTTTCTTATTAGTGTGCATTTAGTATGTATGTGATATATTAATGTACATTTTATTTGTGTCATACTTGATGCCACATGCTACATGGGTGTATAAGACTCACACCATGCTTAATATAATGAGGGGTTTTTATTTATCAAAATAATTGAAAATTGATGGAAATTGGTTTAATGGTTGAAGCTTGTGGAACCATTGACTAAGTCCACAAGTTTTGTTTTGCTTGAGATATTTATTAACCTAACCATTATCCATAACTATAGTTAAGTCTCTACATGAGTTAAGGTATGACATTAACTCACCCATGGTTGCTATTCTCACCTCATGAGTTTCATTTCTCATCTTCACTTCATATTCTTCTTCCTCATGAAAAAAGCTTTCTAGCTTTTGAAAATGGTGATGAAATATTATGAGAAAATTAAATCTAAAGTGAGCCCATTTCCTACTTTATCATCATCTACTATATTAGCCATTTAGTTTAAGGTGTTTGCTTCACTAATCTACTATTAGTGAAGAGATAGCATGAACTTGAGTCTCCTCGACGTAGATCATCTTCGGTCTCGAAGATTTCGAGCAAGCTTGTTCATTTCTTCATGTGAACCCTTACTAGAGTTCGGGTGTTCACTACTTGGAGTGAAGGGACTAATACACGGAGCTTTTGAAGTGAAGGACCGGTCTACAAAAGTTGTATTCCTTATTCACTTAGATGTAAAGCTGTTTACATTGCTTATTGTCTAAATCTTTAGTTAAGATTCTAGGGTTGGGGTTGTTTAGAAGGGCAAATTTTTGAAATTGGCATGGACGATACCTCCCGAAACCTTGCTGCCGCGCTAGGTAACCCTACACACACTTTATTAGTGTACATGGACTCCATTTCGGATCGTATAGCGTCCAACCACTTATCAGAGTCTCTACTGATAATGGTCTGCCTGTAACTAGTAAGATCATCTTCTTTCAAGATGCAATGCTCTCGATCCCCGTCTATGAGAAAACCATAGTATCTCTCGGGCGGATGAGAAATCCTACTAGATCTGCGGAGTGGCTGGGCTTCGTCTGGGACTACTGAATCTAGCGGTTCCACCAAATCTTTGGTTATGGTTTGTTTTTCTGGAACTTCATCCAGTTCTACTGCGCTGCCACTAATATTTTTTGAAAGAAATTCTTTTTCCAAAAATATGGCATTCCTAGAAACAATAATTTTTTGTTCCTATGCGTGGTAGAAAAGATACCCATTACAGTCCTTTGGGTATCCAACAAACTTACACAAAACTGACCGTGCCTCGAGCTTGTCTGGGTTTTGCTTTTTGACATAAGCAGGGCAACCCTAAATCTTAACAGTTTAAGATACAAACTCTTACCACTCCACATCTCATACGGAGTCTTAGGCATGGATTTGGATGGAACTTGATTCAAAAGATGTGCCGCTGTATGAAGCGCATATCCCCAGAATGAAAGAGGCAACTCAGCACTACTCATCATGAAGCGAACCATATCCAATAAGGTACGATTCCTCCACCCTGATACACCGTTGTTCTGTGGTGTATACGGAGGGGTAAGCTGAGAGATAATACCATCCTCTTTTAAGTATTTTAGGAACTTTGTGCTTAAGTACTCCCCTCCTCTATCAGATCAGAGGATCTTGATACTTTTGCATGTTTGGTTTTCTACTTCGTTTCTGTATTCTTTGAATTTCTCAAAAGCTTCAGATTTGTGTTTCAAAAGATACACATATTCGAACCTAGAGAGATTGTCAGTGAATGCGATGAAGTACGAGAACCCACCCCTTGCATGTATAGACATCGGACCACATACATCACTGTGTATGAGTCCCAAGAGCTCTGCTGCTCTTTCTCCGTATCTGGTGAACGGAGATTTAGTCATCTTTCCATTGAGACAAGACTGACAAGTTTCATAAGATGAAAATTCAAACGTATTCAAATATCCATCTTTATGCAACTTACTGAAGGGTCCCGGCAGCGCCCCGGCCGTCGAAACGCGGTTAAAATGCGGAACAAAAATTTCTAAAACCGGGGCTACCGCTACCCGATTTACGGATCGACCTTAAACCCTAAACTAGCATGCTAAACTAAGAGTTAGAATTGTTATACTCAGTTGATCCGAGTCCTTCGGTCTTCATTTCAAGCTCCTAGCGGTTCTTTGATGTGGTTTGGTTGCCGGTCTTCTTCCATCTCCGATGATCCACCCGAGAGAAACGGCACAAGCTCCTGCTCGACGAACGAGGCAACCGACACTCCAAAGTCGCTAGCGATGGAGAGTGGGGGTGTATGAAAATGTCAATATAATTTTCTCTCTTTCCTTTTTGCTCATTGAGCAAGCATAGAAGATGAGTGAGGTGAAAGCTTTGGCATGAACAACTAAGGAAAATGGGCTAAGTCATTTTGTGTGTGCTTGAGAGAGTGAGGGAGTGATTAATAAAAACAAATGAAAAGAAGACCCCCACCTAAGTGCCCCCCCTCTCCCTCAATCACACAAAAAAAACATTTCCTTTTTCAAATTACAATAAACAAATGCACCATACCTTTGCTCCATGCCCAAAACACTATGCAAATGCCACCTCACACCTCCACCTCATTTGTGAGTCAAATGAATTTTCCAAAATTGGAAATTCATACAAATGATGTGGCACCTTCTAGAAGCTATTCCGTAGAAAATACGGAATACTTCCCGGTACATGTACCGAAATACATATACGCGTATTCGTACCAAAAATACGAATAACCAAGAGAGAAAATGAATAGTGAACAATAATACTAGAATACATATATATAAATACATATGTAAATTATTAAATCAAAACCCGATTTAATAATCCGGCTTAATCCTAAGCCGCTAGTATTATCAATCGTCCGATTAAAGTCTGCACAGCAAGTGCACATATTTAATCAGACACCTGTATGTATCAACATACGCCATGTACACCATATCGCCTGAACCATGAAAACCCTCTGTGTGGGACTCTAAAGACTCGTCAATACGCCGGCAGTGGGTTTAACCACAAGCACGTCAGCGGCACTAGCTGTACGTAACAGCTACCCAGGTATTGAGCGAAAGGGAGGCCGACGAGCAAACTCATTCTGAACCCCTACTGAGCCTGATAGTGACAATATCCGTACAGTCCGGTCTGTTCGTCTAAGAGTATCGCATATCGAGTCTAGGGGTGGATAAAGTCAGACCCCCAACAACGCGATATTCAGTGTCGGCATGTAACCCATTACCTCCTGAGAAACTATCGATCCTAGATCGGTAATCTTCGTCTACCATGGCCATGGATTTGTGGTGATAGCCACCTGTACACAATGCGACATCAACCCCCAATACCGGGAGAGACGAATCCCCGACGATCCGATCACTGCTTCCATGTGGCTCGGGACTGTACCCAACTAAAACCTGTTTGCACGACTCCTTTGAGCCGTGGTAGGGTAGTAATTAAAGCACAGTGGGAACTCACATGAGACAAATGACGATCTCAGGTCGACAGACTAACCTGTATATATGTCACTTGGGAACTGCTATCTGACAATAGGTATAATACCAACTAGCAGGTTTCCGGTGAGTCCGTCCAGTGTACTCATAACCCAATGAGCACCTGTATACTATCTTAGGTGAACAAACTAACACCAATGGCTTGTGAGACCTGGCCACCACCCCTCGTCGGGGTTTCGATCAGTATACACTAGTCTACACTGGAGTATCGATTCCCGGTCTCGATACTCCTACGACTAGGGACATTCAAGGATGTGCTTATAGACCCCAGCTCCTACATATATGATCGCCATCATAATACTGGCAGTCAAGAAAGAATCCTATGGGCTCTATCAACACGTACATGATGATAAAGACAAACCAGATAGCATACTATCATCTTGAGTAAGACTGTTTCATCGGTATAGGTCCTGCCTCAATCATCATAATCACAAGTCCGCGACTATGATAATTGCCTTGAGGGCACTATAGCCAACAATCTCCCACTTGCACTTAAGGCCAATTATTGCGATGTCGCATACTCACAGCCCGTGTGATACCGAACACCCAACTTCTCTACTAATCAGTTTCGCAAAGCCTGTTTGCAAAAATGATTGCGTTCGAGAAATAGCCTCAGTGAGTGGATCCGCTCCAATATTTCTTTCTGTATCTCTCTCTTAATCTCAACTTCGCGGAGAAAACTATCTCCCGAAATGAGCAATACTTGTCTCAGAATTTGTCTGGATATCTGATGGGACCCAGTTCACAAACGAAATCCAATTCCAGCAAACCTCCTAGACAGTATCATCCACTGAATTTAATCAGTAACATGCGCCATGCCTTCCTCAGTATGCGCTTGGACCACCTGTCCAACATACTGTCTCTCAGAAGAGGGAAAGCTATAACTCTGACAGTCACTATGTCATCCAGGTCACCTGGGAAGCCTGAAATGATAACCGTCTCCTGAAAGAGGCTGCCGTAATCATTTCCATAGAACATCCATTTATGTTCATAAACTGCTTCCCAATGTTTCTCCAGGATTGGATTAATATATCTGCTTATTGCATCTAGTGCAAAAGCAATATCTGGTGTGATACTTGACATTGCATGATTAACTCAATTGCCTAAGCAAGTGATGTGCTAATCATGCAGACCCCCCTCTTCTTTGGTCTGTAAGACACCTTTAGAGAGGGTGACTCCATCACCTGCAGGTACACCACCATGCCAGGATTCGTCCATTCTAAAATTCCTTTAGAATAATGTCAAAGTACCCAGATTGGGATACTCCCCAAATCTAGATCTAAAACCATAGATCTAGTAACCAGAAACCTGATATTATATCTATATCCTATGTGGAGAAACAACTTTGTGACAACCACAGTATAACCGATTGTAGTATAGGAATATCTCTTCCTATCAAGTGCATGTCATCCAAAATACCTGGACATCACTCTCTACTACCTTCTTACCAGATCCATCTCCTATTCTGATGAAGTCAAGACCTTTGACTGTCACATCAAAAGTAGATGATCTATTTCCGCTATACCTGCTTTAGTCTATAAATAGACACAAGCTACCTGCCTACTATGCTTCCGCTGCTCCCGCTGACTACAACAACCCTCTGGCAGAGTCATATACACGTGCACTTTTAAAGCTAGTTTAGAATGACGGTATACTCATCCTCCTGCCGGGTCTTATAGTCTAGAACAGCAGCAATGGCAAGTCAGGGTAAACAAGAACCTCCCTGTCACCATCCCTGAGAAGACCGATGTACCTCTCGGGTGGCCGAGGTTACCCACCAAATCTGCGGAGTGGCTAATGGAACATCAAATCCAATTGAATCCTTAGGTTCTATTAAATTTCCAGTAATCGCTTGTGGTTCTGGAATAACTTCCAGTTCTACCATACTCCCACTTGTGTTTTCTGAAAAAGTCCATTTTACTAAAACTGTGGCGAGTCAAGAACAATATAAATATTGATCTTCCTGATGGTAGAAAGTTAACCCTCGTCAAACCCCGGGATAACCCACAAACAACCATTACTGAAACGTGCCTTGAGTTTATCCGGATTCTGGTTTTAAGCATCAGCCGGACAACTCCCTATACCTTAACATCGTTAAGATATAAATTGATTCTAATATAGAAATAAAAGCACTAATTTAATTGGAACCAGATTCAAAATCATGCAGTTGTCTCCAGTGCATATCAACCAAATGGAAAAGGCCATTCAGCATTACTAATCTAGGAGTGCATCCATATATGAGTAACCCGAAAGAGAAGCAAGTTCTCAAAACCATTACTATTAACTGAATACCAAACACAAGTATCTACATCTTCGAATACTTCGAAGAATCCCGATACTTACAATAAATGGTTCTCTACTTTATTCTTATACCTATAACTTCTCAAAATCTGGACCATGCATTTCAACGAAATACTTGTCCAGAACTGGAGAAGTCACAAGTAAACAGAATATAGTACGAGTACCAACCCCATTGTCCTAACGGACACTGGACAACATACAGTACTTTGTATAAGTTTCCTGAGTTCAATAACTCAAACCCTGTGCGTCGTAGGTTGAAAAACTGTAGTATGGTTAAGAAGAATTACACCGCTGTTGAATGCACATTACCTAATCACCAACTGATATAGGTAAATGTCATAGACACAATATCAAAAAGTTATATCTCACTTTATAAAATAAATGTACAGATATATCAGTTTGAAATTGGTGCATAACAACGGATATTCAAAACCAAATATTTGCCATCCGACAAAATCCAGACGATTTTCTCAAATATCACCAATTACAACGAATTCCGATATAATGAGGATCTAATCACCCAATTCCCAGTATCTTACTCCCACTTACCATCCGTAATAACATGCAGATGTGAGAAACTGATCTGGTAAATACATACCCTGGAGTTAGATTCCAATTGGGAAAACAGTTTTTAATCATCGCACAGTGAAACTGAAACATGAAAATGTTTCAAAAGGGGTTAACTGGTATTCCTAGTAACACCTCTTCCATTATCCTTAATCATGACAGTAACCATATACTTACCTGCCCTCACTGCAATCCCTTTATTATGTCTTTACTTATTACCTTCTGTACACCTCCTTTACGCTAATTGGTTTTCTTCATTCCCTTCCCTTCGGCACCAGCCTAAGGTTTGGAAGAAGACTATCTAATAAGCGTAATAGGTGTACTCTCCTAATCCTAGGAGCCCTCGCAACCTGAGAGAAGGTAAAGAGAAAAGACATCTGAATAATCATATTCTATCTCTCCAGAACCAGAATCCATCCTCGAAAAAGTTCCTTCGAGTTCGTATATAACCATACGATGGATTTATCCAATGGAAGTGGATATCCGTAGTGATATGGAGTGTCCTGGAGAAAAGCAAAGTGGATGTAGGAGTGGCAGGGGTATACACGGTTTTTGTCGTGAAATGTGGTGGTCGCAATTTCCTTTTCCATTATTCTAATCCCTTTATATGACTTTACTTATTACCTTCTGTACACCACACTTAAGCTTAATTGGTTTTCTTCCTTCCCTACCATTCGGCACCTGCCTATAGTTTGGAAGAAGACTATCCAATAAGCTCAATAGGTGTACCCTCTTCTAATCCTAGGAGCCCTCACAACCTGAGAGAAGGTAAAGGGAAAAGACAATCGAATAATCCTATTCAATCTCTCCAGAACCAGAATCCATCCTCGAAAAAGTTCCTTCGAGTTCGTATATAACCATACGATGGATTTATCCAATGGAAGTGGATGTTCGTAGCAATACGGGATGTTATGGAGAAATGAAAAGGTGATATAAAAGTGGCAATGATGTTTGCGACACCGTGACATTCCAAAAGCCAAAGTGTTTTAAGAAGGTTCGGTCAACTTGGTTTATGAGTTTTAGTCAAGGGTCGGGTCATAGTCGCAGCCACAGAGAGAGAGAGAAGAAATACTCAGCATGCACTCTAACCTAGATCAGAATGGTTAATCATTTTATCTAATCTGGATGGCTCCCACTGTTTTCTCGAATTCTCCTCCAAACCCAAAAGGAGAATTAGTCGGAATCACCCGAGGAGTAATTCTACTCATCGGTGGGAATCGGGATCCAACTATCACCGCATGATAACTTGATGGAAGCCACTCAAGTCACCACACTCCAGAAGGTATGCGCAAGCCTGGCAAGTGCCCTGTATGTTTGAAACTCCCCTAGGATCCAAGTGACCTTGACAAGGTCAACAAGTCAAAAGGTCCTAGTCAAGTTCAACCCGTCATTATCTTGATTGCATTAGACCCACCCGCACAGACCCTTGATAAGGTCAACAAGGTCGAACGACTGTCCTAACCAATCCACATTTGCTTGTGACAGAAAAGTATTACAGAGCTACCGCTCACTACGCCTTGACAAGGTCAACAAACGCAGCACGAATACTAAGCAATACTAATCTGAAATGACGGAGGACTACGGATGGTTTTTGGCGAAAAACCTTTAACATAATGAACTTGATATCGTTGAAGGAATCCAAGTGGTTTTATAAATATATAGTGGCGAAAACTTTTGTTAAAGAGGTCACTCCCGGTGAAGGGATCTTAGCTCTTTGCCCGTCGAATGGGGTGCAGGATATCCCAAACTGAATACCACGATGCAAAGCAAAAATAATCGAGTATAGTAAAGTTATTACGTTGACGTAAACTTTTACCCAATGGGTCACTCCCGATGAAGGGATCTCGGCCCTTGCCTCGTCGAATGAGGTGCAGGATATTCCAAAATGAATACCACGATGAAAAGCAAAAGAGAACGTATGTAATGTCAGTTTTTAAAAGCTTGGTTCCAACAACATCATATATAGGTTTGTTTTATCCTTACATTGATAAGAATCTATGTAGTCCCATCAATTAATCACACCAGAAAAGAACGAAAATAAAATGTACGTATATGCCATCCGCATTCGCCACTGGGTCCCGTCATCACCCGTTAGGTTACTTAACTAACGACAGAGCGGGGACTGGGCTAGCGCGGGTGCAAAACATATACAATATCTACTAGTATATATAAATATATATATAACATTCGTCCCAGGTATGATATAAAGCAACATCACAGAAACATCACAGAAGCAACACAGAATAGTGGATAATATGGAGCCCCGAGTTTCACTTGAGCCGCAAGTGAGACCCGACGTTCCCTGTCGTGTGGATAACATGTGCAATGAAACCTAGACCCCTACGAGCACGACAAGTTACCCACCAAAACAAGAAGTGAGGCAGCCCCCTTCAGCAACGTGAATGGACCACCCAGCACTTCACGGAATCCGGTAACTTGAGCGCCCCTCCGTGGGTCATACCTATACCCCCTATGAGTGCGGCGAATAGCCCGCCAATTTTAGAGTAAAGTCCCCTCCGTCTCAACGCCATGTGATGCGGACCAGTTGCCCTCTAGAACCCGGCTATCCGTGCACTCCACCTCGGGGTAATCCTAGTACAGAAAATAAAATAATATACAAGGGTGACATCGACCTCAGCCTGGTCGTGCCCCAAAAGAATAATATACAAACTGGCAGTGACGGCAGTCCATATGTCGGACGCTCGCCCCGCAATATCAAATGTACAAATGAAATTAAACCTGTACCATCATTGCACCACTGGCTATCCACCACGACGATCCAACTAACATCACAGCACAACACAGAACATCAACGTGAATGTCACGTTCGCAAACCCATCTAAAAGAACATATAGCAGTTAGACGGGTTTACCGATCAAATGACATTCACGGTCGCAGATAGAAATGTATGTACTGTCAAACGCATACTTAAAATATCGATCGACTAAATTCCAATTTGGCCCCAATAGCAAAAACAACACTTCACTGAAACCTGGGCCAAAACAGTATATGTCAAAAATCACAATTCCAAGTCTCTGAGCTACAGTGAAAATTTGAAGGCCCGTCGCCAATAAATGGCCGCTGAACCGCCGCCAATAGGGGGTTAGTGCGGCGGATCCGCGGCACTTTAGTGGCATCACGAACCCAAATTTTTTGTGTATCCTTAAAATCGCCTGCACGGATTTTTAAGATGCCTAAAATTTTTTTTGACCACATTTCAAAATCGACAACAAATAGAAAAATGGAATCTTGTTTTTGGAAATTTCGTCGATCGATCTTTTAAGCACATTTAAACAAGCTAGTAAGGGGTTTAAAGGGTGGCTCTGATACCATGAAGGGTCCCGGCAGCGCCCCGGCCGTCGAAACGCGGCCAAAATGCGGAACAAAAATTTCTAAAACCGGCGCTACCGCTACCCGATTTACGGATCGACCTTAAACCCTAAACTAGCATGCTAAACTAAGAGTTAGAATTATTATACCGAGTTGATCCGAGTCCTACGGTCTTCATTCTAAGCTCCTAGCGGTTCTTTGATGTGGTTTGGTTGCCGGTCTTCCTCCATCTCCGATGATCCACCCGAGGGAAACGGCACAAGCTCCTGCTCGACGAACGAGGCAACCGACGCTCCAAAGTCGCTAGCGATGGAGAGTGGGGGTGTATGAAAATGTCAATATAATTTTCTCTCTTTCCTTTTTGCTCATTGAGCAAGCATAGAAGATGAGTGAGGTGAAAGCTTTGGCATGACCAACTAAGGAAAATGGGCTAAGTCTTTTGGTGTGTGCTTGAGAGAGTGAGGGAGTGATTAATTAAAACAAATGAAAAGAAGACCCCCACCTAAGTGCCCCCCCTCTCCCTCAATCACACAAAAAAAACATTTCCTTTTTCAAATTACAATAAACAAATGCACCATACCTTTGCTCCATGCCCAAAACACTATGCAAATACCACCTTACACCTCCACCTCATTTGTGAGTCAAATGAATTTTCCAAAAATGGAAATTCATACAAATGATGTGGCACCTTCTAGAAGCTATTCCGTAGAAAATACGGAATACTTCCCGGTACATGTACCGAAATACATATACGCGTATTCGTACCAAAAATACGAATAGCCAAGAGAGAAAATGAATAGTGAACAATAATACTAGAATACATATATATAAATACATATGTAAATTATTAAATCAAAACCCGATTTAATAATCCGGCTTAATCCTAAACCGCTAGTATTATCAATCGTCCGATTAAAGTCTGCGCAGAAAGTGCACATATTTAATCGGACACCTGTATGTATCAACATACGCCATGTACACCATATCGCCTGAACCGTGAAAACCCTCTGTGTGGGACTCTAAAGACTCGTCAATACGCTGGTAGTGGGTTTAACCACAAGCACGTCAGCGGCACTAGCTGTACGTAACGGCTACCCAGGTATTGAGCGAAAGGGAGGCCGACGAGCAAACTCATCCTGAACTCCTACTGAGCCTGACAGTGACAATATCCGTACAGTCCGGTCTGTTCGTCTAAGAGTATCGCATATCGAGTCTAGGGGGGTGGATAAAGTCAGACCCCCAACAACGCGATATTCAGTGTCGGCATGTAACCCATTACCTCCTGAGAAACTATCGATCCTGGATCGGTAATTCTCATCTACCATGGCCATGGATTTATGGTGATGGCCACCCGTACACAATACGACATCAACCCCCAATACCGGGAGAGACGAATCCCCGACGATCCGATCACTGCCTCTATGTGGCTCGGGATTGTACCCAACTAAAACCTGTTTGCACGACTCCTTTGAGCCATGGTAGGGTAATAATCAAAGCACAGTGGGAACTCACACGAGACAAATGACGATCTCAGGTCGACAGACTAACCTGTATACATGTCACTTGGGAACTGCTATCTGACAATAGGTATAATACCAACTAGCAGGTTCCCGGCGAGTCCGTCCAGTGTACTCATAACCCAATGAGCACCTGTATACTATCTTAGGTGAACAAACTAACACCAATGGCTTGTGAGACCTGGCCACCGCCCTTCGTCAGGGTCTCGATAAGTATACACTAGTCTACACTGGAGTATAGATTCCCGGTCTCGATACTCCTACGACTAGGGACATTCAAGGATGTGCTTATAGACCCTAGCTCCCACATATATGATCGCCATCATAATGCTGGCAGTCAAGCAAGAATCCTATGGGCTCTATCAACACGTACATGATGATAAAGACAAACCAGATAGCATACTATCATCTTGAGTAAGACTGTTTCATCGGTATAGGTCCTGCCTCAATCATCATAATCACAAGTCCGCGACTATGATAATTGCCTTGAGGGCACTATAGCCAACACTTACTTAGTCTTTTCTCTCCGATATGACCAAGTCTAAATGCCACAAGTAGGATTCGTTCATTTCTGGACTGTTCCTCTTGTGTGTGTTTTGTATATTGAGAACTGTGTTTTGATTTAGAACATAGATACCATTACACAGTGTACCTTCTGCAACCAGTACCTGATTAAAGTAAATGTTCATGATATTTCTATCAAGAACAAACTTATATCCATCTTTATTAAGTAAAGAAACTGATATGATGTTGCAAACCATGGAAGGTACATAGTAGCAATTGTTCAAAATCATAATATTGCCATTTGGCAACACAAGGTGATATTCACCGATGGCTGCAACATCAACTTGTGCTCTGTTCCCTACTTTGAAAGACATATCACCAGGTCAAACCATCTTACTTTTTCTCAGTCTCTGCAATAAATTACAGATATGAGATTCTGATCCGGTATCTAGTACCCAAGAGGTAGGACTGACCGAAAATCAGTTCTCAATAACAAGAACACTTGAAGAAGGTGCAACATAGTGCTTCTTCTTCGTTGGGGTCATCAAGGAATTCATGTAATCCTCTTTCGCTTGCTCATACTCATGACGGCTATCATAGTTTAGAGCCGAACCGATGTTCCCCAGCCCCGAATAAGAATTCGGATCGGTCAAGCGATACATTTTATTATCTTGATTAGGGCGTGAAATGGTTGCTACCTGGAAAGAGAGAAAAGAAAACACTTAGCGTGAGCTCTTGCAAGGTTAGATTGGTTATTAATTTATCTAATCAGGATGGCTCCAACCGTTTCCTCAAATTTTCTTCAAACCGTAAAAGAAAAACTAGTCAGGATTAATCGCACGTCACAATACTTGCTTAACCTTTCAGCCAGGCTAGTGTCGGTATTTCGAGGGAGGTTTTCCAATGCTTTCGCGAAGTTCCTTATTACATAACCTCTTTTTCATGGAGGCGTAGCCCCGCTAGCACCGTTCGAGACACCTACTTAGTTTATATCATTGATTGTTAAGTGAAATAATCTTCCAAGAGTAATCATACTCATCAGTGGGATCGGGATCCAACTATCATTGTGTGATGACCTAAATGGAATCCACTCTAGTTACCACACTTCAGAAGGTATGCGAAATCTGCAAGTTTCCTCTATATTTGCCCCTAGGACCCAAGTGATCTTGACACAGTCAACAAACCAATGAGTCCTAATCAAGTTCAACCCGTCATTATCTTGATTGCATTAATCCCACCCGCATAACCCTTGACACAGTCAACAAGGTTATACGAATGTCCTAACCAATCGCATCGTATGCTACAAATAAGCAGTACTCAGCTACTGTTCACTATGCCTTGACACAGTCAACAAACGCAACACGAATACTAAGTTTTACTTATAAGAAATGACGGAGAGCTATGGCTGAGTTTTTGGCGAAAAGCCCTTTAACGTAATGAACTTGATATCGTTGAAGGAACCTGAGTAGTTTTGAAAAGGAATAGTTTAGGCTCCGCTTTTGAAAACATCTGGTTTTGGAAAAAAAAACCCGAGTAATATACAGTATAGACTTTTGCTCAAGAGATCACTCCCCGCGAAGGGATCTCGGCTCTTGCCTCCTGGAATGTGGTGCTGGATATTCATAACCGAATACCACTACGCAAAGTGGAAGAATATAACTGTAGTTTTCAAAATTTGTTCCAACATCTTTTAGGTTTATTTTCTTGCATTAATCAAAATTAATGCGGTCCCATCAATTTACACCTATCATTACAGAGAGAAACGAAAATATGACGTACGCTTATACCATCTGCATTCGCCACTGGTCCCCGTCTTACACCGTTAGGTTACTTAACTGACGCCAGAGCTGGGGGCTGGACTAGCACATATGCAAAACATAAGCAATATCTACTATATAGCATATATATATATATAATAATCACTCGTCTAACACAATAATAGGCATTCCATATCACAGATGAACAAATTGGATATACTAGAAATTCCGCATTTCGCTTAAGTCTATAACGAAAGACGGATTCAACGGTCGTGATGAATAGCCAAACCCCACCCCAGACCCCTACGAGTGCGGCAAACTATCCGCCAAATTCCCGAAGTGAAGCAACCCCCTTAGCAAAGTGAGTAGGCCACTCGGCACTTCAAAAAATACGGTAGTTTGTGCACCCCATCTTGGGTCTATCCTAGGAGCAGAAAACAATAAAAGAAATAATACAGCGGTGGCTACAATCTCAACCCGGATGTGCCCCGCAAAATAATATTACATCAAATTACAATTTACATCGATGAAAGAAAAACAACTCTCTTCTCACATTCCCGGCCATTCATCAATGACGATCCAATAAAGTTCATATACACAAACCAAATGATATGTGCAACTTCAAACTAACCGACATATAGCAATTAGCTGAAGTTTAAAAACACATATAAACAATACAGAAGATCCGGTTAGCCAAGAATATTTAGAATTTTGATCGAAATATATTTTCCGTGTCTACCCCAAGTGCAAACCAGCACTCAAAAAAAATACTGGGTAGAAACCAAATATTCCATAACACAAAACACCCAAAACAAGAAATAACAGAAGAAATTTGACTTGAATCGGCCTCGACTCGACCGTGGAACGGCGGCAAATCGCACCGATTCACCGTGGTTCAGCGGTGGTCTTGGCGATTCAGAAGCTCAATTTTCTTTTGTCTTCTTACAATTCCCTGCACACATTTTTAATACATTTGAAATAATTTTTCTGGCACTTTTAAAATCGACAGAAAGTTTAGGGTATTGGTGTTCCTTTTTCCGGTTTTTCCGACGATCGAAGTTCTAACACTTGCTAACGAGCTAGTAAAGGGTTTAGTAGGCTCTGATACCACTGTAAGATTATGCTGACATCCTAGCCATCACCCGTGGCCGATTGCGGAACAAAATTTTTCAAACAATTCAAAAGTGGCACTAGAATAACCCTATGCCGGATCAATGCTAAACCCTAACTAGTAAACATGCAAGAGATTAACTACTCGGAAAGAAGTTTATACCTCATGAATCATGTCCTTTGGGTCTTCTTATCACTTTCTTCCACCTCGTCATAGGATCCAAGGATCGTAACGGATCGACGCTTCCTCGTCGGCCTCCTTGAGTCGAAGATGATCCACCCGAGAGTTTGTATATCGAGCTCCCACCTCAACTGAAGTAACTAGGGAACCTAGTACGCTACACTATATGTCGTACACGATGTAGAGAATATAGATGGATAAGTAGTCTCTCATAGCCAAAGGATTCTCAACTCATGAGACAAGAATGGCTTGAGGGAAGTAGAAGAATACTTGAGGAGAATGCTAATGAACACTTAGCATAAGAAATCAAAGCACGGTGGGAGCCACACAAGACTTTATGACGATCTCGGGTCTATAGACTAGGGATTGTGTTTAGATTCAGGTGTCTCCCCAGTTGAATAAAACCTAGTTCTATCCGTTAGGTTTCCGACGCATCAAGCGGATCCATTACAGCCTTTCTGTACTAGAAGATATGTCCCGTTTAGTATGAAGGTGAAAGAAATGTCACCGCAGAACACGTCGACAGTCTAAAATATAAACAAAATACCAAATGATAGTGAAACTGAACGAGAGCAGATCCACATGTTAGCTAACTAAATTATCTACATTAGGACTCCACGCATTTTCAGTTTTATGCAGGGACGTGCAGGCGCTTAAGTTCAGGTATCCTCGTGGAATGCTGCCCCGGACTGCAGTCCAGAGCCGCATTCCCAGTCAATTCTCGTTACAGCGGCTTATCAATATTGAAGGGTAAACTTTAGAGGGTTCTAGCTTATCAAGTCGGCTTCGATATGAGCCATAGAATATTACATTCCAAACTGTATTTAATTTAATATATATTTTTCGACGTGACATGTGCGGTGCATTCCAGATTTAGTGTCGCATTTAGGGGGTTACTTTACATAATTATAAACACGATATTTTGCATCCAAAATTCTACACGATATTCATAAACAGTAAAGGAATCCAACTATCGCAAGTTCTGTTATATTAAGATATGTTTTGATCTAGGATTTTGTGTCGAGCACTTAACTAGTGTACATGTATTAAACAAGGAGTCCATTTATTCCAATCAATTAAAACAGTAGTTATTCCATATTCACGTTTCCTCTACTGTAGGCGTTATCGATGAGTTATAGGTTCACAACGTGGCGATTATGACGATACAGATATATACAATAATATTATTACGATTTAAAACATATCGATCCATTTAATGCAGTGATAGCATGTAAAGTAAGTGATCGGGTTTTCACTTGCATTCGGTCGCTGATATAGAAGCGACACCATCTGCGGACTTCGTCTGGACACACGAGACGATGCGATACTGGACACGGTGCGTGGTGCGAGCGCAATGCATGGAGATCCGGTACTGGACACGGTGACGACGCGGGCGTGACACAGTAGTGGGCGTGGTCTTGGCTTGGTGCGTGGCACGGGAGTGGCACGGCGCGACATGGTACCGAACACGATGCTGGTGCGGGAGTGGGCACGGTGCGTGCACTGGATCGGCGTATGGTGTGATACGGGGGCTAGTACGACGCGACTCGGGGGCTGGCACGGCGTGGCACGGGGACTGGCACGGCGTGGCATGACATGTGTGGTGCGGGGAGTAGGTACAAGGCGGGACACGTCAGGGCACGCGGTGGTGCAGTCGTGGCACGGCGGCGGTGCGGAGGCGGGTTCGATATGAGCACGGTGGTTCTGGGAGTGGGCACGGGGTAGCGACGAGTCGGCTTGGGCCGCAGTTACAGCAATGGCAGTCGGGAGCTGAGCCGGAGATGGGGCTGGGTTGATGTCGGCGGTCGAGGCAGCGAGAGGAGCTCGGGCGTAGGCCGGGTGTCGTGATGGAGGCGTGGAGGTGCGGCGGCGGTTGTCGGAGACGACCTCGTTGGGGACTCGTCGGCGTTGAGACGGGGTCGACGGCGGGTGGAGGTTGAAGGGAGTTGTGCTGGTGATGGTGGGGAGCTTGGTCGGTGATGGGTGCGGGAGTGAGTAAGGAGTAGAGAGAGTATGAGAGAGAGAATGCGATAGTTTTGAATAAGAGAAGAGCTTGGAGGCGAGGGATTGCGAGGGA
The DNA here is from genome assembly GCA_030015575.1 of Agapanthus africanus. Lineage (NCBI taxonomy): Eukaryota > Viridiplantae > Streptophyta > Magnoliopsida > Asparagales > Amaryllidaceae > Agapanthus > Agapanthus africanus. Next base: position 487,812,569 of record CM057349.1, read on the forward strand.
GGATTTGAGGGAGGCGATCACGGAGGGGTTAGGATCGAGGGTTGGGTCGTGGGTGAACAAGTCTCACGGCGAGGTTGAGAGAGGAGTGGACCCGTTGGAGAGAGAGGAATTGATGGAGGGGATCGCAGGAAGTTGGCGAGCGAGGCTGCGTCAACGAGGGCTGGGTCGTAGGCGAGCGCGAGAAGGGGAGAGGGGCGTTGAAGATGGCGGGAAAAAGAAAGAGAGGAAGAAGAAGAAGTGGGGTGTAACGGGTTGGGTCTCAGTCGGGTTCGGGCTGGGGAAGTTTTGGGTTTGGGTTTTGACGTGACCTGGATCACGTCAAGATGTTACCTTTCGTTGATCTGCCGATGGCGGCGATGGACGGCTGATGTTTGATCTGGAGGCAGGCTCCTGAAGCATGTGGATCTCAATGGGTTTGAGGCCGTTGGCGCCGAGCTACCTACAAGGAAGTCCCGGGATGGTTGTACTACCGAGGACCCTCCGACGGTCAAGTTAGAGAGGGAATCCGAGCAGAGTAACGGTATAGTGGAGTAAAAATGGCTTACTTGAACCGTCTGGAAGAGGGGTTTATATAGCGGTGGCAGCAGGCAGGGCAGGCGCGAGAATCACGCCGGTCGTTACGCTCCCGGCGTCACGCCCGCGTGATAAGCGGGATCCCCATTAATGGCGAGACAGACTAGTTAATGGGGGATCGTGATGGCGTGGGATGTGGCCGGCGAATATCTCGCGCATGGCGAGATTCGCGGGATGGCGGTTGCGCCTGTGAGCGGTGCCGTTGGTCGGTCGATGAGACCGAGGAAGATGATCTCGACGGGAGAGCTCGCGGACGAGCGGGAGAGCCGAGGTATCTTCGTTCCGTGGTAGCCCGGAGACGAGCTGTGAGGCCGAGGAGGCCAGTTGTGCAGGGGGTTCGGAGGTGAGCCAGTGTTGGTCGGTAGGATGGGCATAGGAGTGCAGGGGGCTTGCATGCTCTGGGACACGTCATCTGCCACGTGTCATGACCTGGGAGATCATCGATATCGAGCATCATCAGGTTTAGATTAGGAAAAATTATTAAATAAAATAATAAAAATATAAAAAATGTGCAAAAATAAGAGGAAATTTCTGGAAAATACGAAAAAATATATACAGGGAACATGAGATTTACAGTCGCTGTAGCTGAGCTTGTCAAAATTACCACCAATATGATAGCCCAATCCAAACTGACCCAATTTTCTGGGTTCAATCCGACCCGAACTCATAAGTCGATTAAAGTTCGACCCAATTCGATAACTACACATCTTGATTAGAGATAACACGCTTAAATAATAAAATTATATTATAGGTTAAATTGAGAATAAAATAATAGAAGTATTCAAATTACTGCTTTTTATTATTATTAAGATTGACTGCATCCACGTTATTGATATTATTTACACTTTATAATTTTTTATACAACTTTTGGGATAATGTTTTTTTTTCTTCTAAAAAACATGCAAAACAAAATTGGTAATGAAAAATAAATGGGTATAACCTAACCTCCACCGGGACCTTACCCCAACTCGACCATTAATCAGGTTAGAGGTAGGTTGAGTCGGGTTGCCCCAGTCTAATTAGGTCAGGATTGGGTCTTGATTTTTCGACCCGATTATTAATCGGGACATCCGGTTATGTGCAGGTTAAATCCCATCCAATTTGAGCATAATCTCACCCGACTGTACCTCCTAACATAAAACAAATGAGAAAAAAGATGAATAGCAGGAAATGCCCTCAACTTTCATCCAATAGCAGGAAATACATCCAATTTTCTACAACCTGCATTTTGCGCTCCTCGACTTTATTTTATTCTCAAACCCTTCATCTAGATACTGTTTACAAAAATATCAAAGAACGCTTTGTATTTAATTTAAAAACTGATTTTAAATATTCCCAAAATACGGTTCATTATATTTTGTAATACCGAAGAAATGAAAAAATGAAGACATTTTAAAATAAAGTACATTTTGAGAATAAAACAAAGTGGAGGGGGTAAAGCACAAGTTTCCAGAGAGTTCAGGGTTTTTTCCAGTGACTTGCCGCCTATTCATCGACTCTCATCCGCTGCCGTCGAGGGAGATGGGAAAGGGCAGCGATCTATGGGACGATTCGGCTCTCATCAACGCTTTCGATCACGCCATCAACACTTACAAGGTCTCGTTCTTTACTTTTTGCACTACTTCAGCAAAAACTTTCGAAATCAAAAACCCTATTGATTCGATGAGAAAACGATGAGGCTCGTCTTCGATCACTTTAGAAAAAGATGCAATTTTTTCTTACATCAGGCTAGGGTTTGGCACATGAAAGACGCCGCCGTCAATTTTTCAGATGAGCTGTCTTTAAACTGGGAGAATGAATTGAAATTTCTGCAAATTGGAAGCAGATGAATACTTACTTGATGATAAATGCATCCAAAAACTTCAATTTTTCTTGTTATAGCCACATATACTCAACGAATGAGGTTTTAAAAGTACAAAACCTTTTATAGAGAAAAATTTTGTATATTCCGAATCTATCGCGCACCAATATTTGATTGTTACAAACGCTTTCGGGTGATATCTAGATTTTGTATCTTTATTATATGCTTGTGAATGTTTTTATATATCATTTATTAAGCTGATTTATTTTATTAAAACTCTTTTTTTTTAAAAGCAGGAAGTGCACTTGAAGAATAATCATGAAAGCCATATTGTCATTGTCGAGAAGACAGCAGGGTAAATACTAAGTCTTTTCTTTTTATTTTTCACTGGACCGTATTTCAACATCCTCAGCATGTAAAGATTTATTGGCTGTTGTTCGGGGAAAAAGAAATATATAGGCTAGGTGGTGTTGGCACAGGTAACTCATTCGGATGGCCTTTCAGTGCCTTGTGTGGAGAGGATGTCGGTTTTCCATAAATCTTGAATTTTTCTGGCATGGTAGGCTGGTCCAGTCCATTTAACTAGCAGAGCAATAGTGGAACATGCATTTGAAAGCAGTTTACCCCAGACCATACATAGGTAAATGTGAAACAATAATCCACATGTATCAACATATAAACGCCCTTTTGATTCAATTTGCATGATTTTTTTTTGGTTATGTCAGGTTTCAGGTTCGAATTGTGAGTGGATTCTTTCTTGCAACGTGTTCATAAATGCTAACAACCTTTCATGAAACAATCATATTTGAGGAAAGTTATAAAGCCCTTTGTGGGTTCCCTGGCCAGTTGCACAAGCTTAGATTGCATGACAATGGAAACTAGGCTTGGCTGAAGTTTTTTTATGGCACGGCCCTTGTTTTTTCATTATTGCATTGTCCAAAAGGAAGCACCAAAATATAGATGTTTAATATCGGATTAGCATCCTCTTGTAACAATATTTGTCACTTTACTGGAGTTTTTTTCAACTTTTTGATCCCTGCTCAACTGCCCAATTCATTTCATGTTAAAAACGACAACAGTCATGACAATAACGATGATATTTATTCACGAATCAAAACATAGAAGCTTCCTCGTGGAAAAACTTTCAGATGCACTCATATTACCCGCGGGGGGAGAGGAGGGGGGGACCGCTGATTCTTCATGTGTGGTGAACACGTTATTTGAATTTGGTCCTAGACTGACCGAGTGCGAAATACTAAAGCTTTAGAGCAAGATTTGCTCGTAACACGAGGATAAAAGGTTTAATTTGGTCGGAACACGAGGGAGCGGTGGTCTCTTACTAGCGCTTGGTGGGTTTTGTGGTACAAATGCTTCCAAGCAGTTAACCGGGGCATTACCTAACAAGTTACAAACATTGTTCTCCTGACATCTGCTGCTGATGCAATTTGCTTTTCTTATTTCCCAGACTTTTTCACTATTCACATTTCCCAGGCCTTCTCCCATTTCCATGAGCACTTTGAACCCCACAACATCTCAATGGTCCAAAGAGCGGTCCTTTTACATGTGAGGGTTAGCACACGTTAGTGAGAGCAGGCGTTCATGCGTCTTTACGTGGAAATAGGTGCTTTTCTGTCGTCTGATACCTTTCTGGACATATGATCTGATGGGCAGATGTGGGGGTTAGAAATGCTATATGAAGTCTTGCAGTTACAGTGCTACAACTTCTTACCAGAGTATTGTCACTCAGGCATCTTTACATTAGCTACACATTTTTAAGACATGTTTCTCAATTTCTAGAGAAGTGATATTTCTAGTTTATGTACATTGACATTTCAATTTGATTCAAAAGAAGCTTTTGCTGCTAAATTGTTGTTCTAATCCATAATTTTCCGAGGAAACAATTTTGTAATAGGATATATAACTGATATTTGGCATTCATTTCTTGATATTCGCTGTGATAATTTTCAATTTTCTCATTGAGGAAGCTGAATGGTTCTGTGTTTCTTATCAACCTTTTGCATTTCAATGTTCTTTGTCAAAAGGCATGTAGAGTCTGAGGATAATGACAACAATATTTTCGGCCATACAGCAGAGACCTGCACGCCCTATGATAGTACAGAAGTAACTCCTGAAGATATTCCTACTCAAGGAAATAATATTGGTGCAGATGTACATGCCCCAGAAGCTGACCCATCTCCATCAGGTTTCCCTTGTTCAGGTCAAACCACCAACAGTAGTTATGATCAGCAAAGTACCGATTATGCTGAACTGCTCAGACAATATTATGAACTCGAGGATCAGAAGCAAAAGGTTGTTCAACGACTTCACCAAGCAAATTATTGGAACTATGAAACTCGAAATGAAAGCTCTACATATCAATTTCCCCAAGTTTCGGGATATAATGTGCCTGAACAATGCCTTCAAACACCATGTTCTCTGTGTTCATGCCATTGCATTGCTGTCCCATTGATCTCCTCTGCTGAAGGTTATAGCTGTCCTTTACAGTTGGTATGTTGCTCTGGGTCTCAGTCGCATCAAATTCCAGGTAATAATTTTCGTCACTCTTCTCCATTATCTCTGTGCTAATGGAGAACTTTTAGCTGTTCCAATGTGTCCCAGCCATGTGAAAATCTCACATCCTACTTATGCCCAGGTAGTCAATTTTCTGCTAAAGATGGTCTTCACTCTGCCAGCGCCTCAGTGAATCCTGGGAACCATATAAAAGCAGATGCCAATACTGTTAAAGCGGGAATGCTGGCTATCGAAAGGGTAATAGATTCCATGAAGGCGGAACAATCTGCTACTTCTAATAGCTGTGAAGGTAAGCTCATCCTTTCAAATATTATTTGAGAGTCATGTTCCTGCTTTAATGATTCGTTTTTTTTGGTATGCTGTAACTTCTCTTTTCTGTAAACAATGGGAGGTTGAAAACGGCAAATATCTATAAATGTTCTCTTGTGCCGTTGTACCTTCAGTGGAGACATACCCTTTTTGAGCTGTTTCTTTAACTAATGATTCTTAGCTTAGATATGCTCTCCTATCATCTTTTTTTTTTTGGGCTTGTTCCATTTTTCATCCTTATATTTTTTCTAGCAACAAAGCAAATTAAACTATGCAATGTCCAGTGCCCAAGGTGTCTGCTTGGGGAATGTTGCGACTCCTGAGTAATTCTCTGCAACATGAGATTTGAAGAGCAACTTTTCTTGTTCAGTTCACGGCATAACCGGCTTCTTTGTTTGTGAGACATAAGCTACATGATAATGGACCTCCGTGTCAGTGTATGTCATCCATTAAGGAAGGAATCATTTAGCACTGATTGGTTGGTTTAATCTATTCTCTTACCAGCCTGAGTTTTCTTTTGTCCATGCTAGTATATCACCAAGCACTTCCCTGGCATCGACTATACTTTTTCATCAACCTTCTTTTTTCTGCCTGAAGCATAAATGGTCTGACTACAATGAACACAACCACCGCACCAACTTTCCTCGTTGTCTTGAATATCACTTAACCCCACATCACATTTCCCATCTGGAAAATTGAAACCATTATCTTTAACTATGTCATAGTAGGTAGGCGTTTGCCATCTCACCTGAATTTCGTGAATGCAACCAATGGACGGGAGAAAGGGGGGAAGACCCTCAATACCAACATCTTTCTAGCCATATCAACATATTATGCTCGTATGTCGTTCTCCACACTACACAAGAAAATAGATTGGGAAGTAAAACACCTTCTTTTCTTTGCTTCCATGAAGGCCATAGAACAACATGTACATTACACTGGGTGTAAGCTTGAGCTTGACAAATATCAATACTATTGGCCTCTATCGATACGCTATACACAGTTTCAACACCTCATCAATACTATATGCCCCAAGAACGCATCCCTCCCCGGCTTAAAGTCTTCCCTACATTTATCCTATACCAATGTCGACCCATTAAACTCCCAAGAACCTCCCTCCCTTCTATTTCGCCGTCTTCTCTTCAAGGACACACAACATCTTCTAATGCGCTCGGTTAATATCTTCACACTACTTATATACCTCATTACTGCAGTGCAGATTTTCACCTCCATAATGTAACTTCCAAAACATTCTCATAAGTTACATTTCGCGTTCTTAGGGATATCAATATGGAATGCTTAAATTTAATGATCCGAATTATCATCTGGATGTAATATGTTTCAAGGACATATTGTGAAACTAAACGCAAACATGAATCATGTCTCACTTTTATTGTTGCAGGTGCATGTTTTAATTTATCCCAAAAGGTTCATTTGAAATTGACAATAAAATTTGTGTTTTTGTAATGAAGTCGACCTGGTTCATATATATGCACTAATGAAATATCATATATGTATCTCTCCTTTATCCATGCTGCCGCCTTTCAGTTGTATGAAAGGAGACTGAAGCTTTAGGATTTCCAGGCAAAAAGGCAAGTGTACTTTTTGCCTTAAGATGCCTCCGCAAGTCTCCAGTTAGTAGATAAATTGCACAATATTTGCCCAATTATTGAAAATTTTCTGTATGGACTAAAAAGGGCTCGCGGCTCGCCCCAAAAACTAGTAGGCCGGATAGAAACACAACCGGATAGAAATACCTTATCTGTTATTCAGTTTATGCAGGAGTTGGCCTCCAATCTTCTCCATATAGCAAGAAATTAGAAGAGTTTAATAGGAGTGAAGTAATGAATTTGCTGCACCGAATTATATTCATCTCTCGGACATGATATAAACCAAAGAGCTTACGAGAATAACACCTCCCAATCTCTTCCCGAGCCAGTAAATTCTTGAATCACTCATTTCCATTTTCTCTCCAACTTTTTCTTGTTGTCCCTGGTGACCAACTTCATTTACATGATCTTCTCAAATAATTTAAACATCAAATAGTCAAGGGCCAAGTTTTGATGATTTTCCATCATCTAAATCTATCTTCTATAGGACGGTGGAGGGATGACTACTGCTGTGCATAAAAAAATGACTTTGGACAAATATAAAAGAAGATCATCCCCAAAAGGGCAGCAATAACCTGTTAAATATAGTTGGGATGACGTTGAGTTAAATGGAAGCAACTTGTAATGTGTAATGTACCAATGTTCAAGAGGACAATCCTTCCTCTTGTCACCTTTCGATCAGCAAAGCTGAAGGCAATAGTCGTACAAATTTTTGAAATAAAAAATTACGGAAGCTTGACAATCACCTTTTTTGTTTTTGTTTATGGAAATCTCCAGCATATGATAGAATAATAACTTTAACCATTATACTTTTTTTTTGGTTGAATTCTTGATGACGTGTCATCTTGTTATTTATCCTGTGATCCTGGTATTATTTTCCATCATCTTGAATAAATGTTAGCTCAATACATGTGGTGTTATCCATTGCTTCAACTTATGTGATCCATTGCTTCAACTTATGTGATACTGCTCCAGACGAGTGGTTACTTATATTCTTTTTGTTATGCAAATTTTGAGTTTCCTTAAGAAACGCTTCCTTCATTTTATAAAAAAACAGAGAAAAAGGGACAGGATATCAGCTCAGGCACATCTCAAGCTTATGTGTCACAGAGTATCAGCTCAGACACCGATCTTACCACAGTTCTTAAAGCGTGGTATATGGCAGGCTTCCATACAGGCAGGCAAGTTTTTTGTTATTTTCAACAAATTTAAACTTTAAATTGATTTGCATAGTCAATACCAACCATTAATCTTGCGACATTTTTTTTCACATTTATAATTTTTGAAGGGATCCCCATTTTCCTTCCTAAGATAAAAGTAGAATGCTGCATGCCTATGAAGTTTTCAAACACGCCTAGCATGGTGATATTTGAGATCTGTTTAATGTTTTTCCTTTCCCGATATTCTATTTATAATGTAGGTACCTATTGGAGCAGTCTACAAAGAATGGACATCATTAGCATCATATTATCCGAAAGCAAATGGAAACCAGAGATGAATGTGATGCTATATTTTGGCAACTTTTTTGAATTAAGTGGGTGCTTTGTATCGTCGAGAAAGGCATCGTTAACAGGTGTATAGCTGCAGATTCTCAACAGATCCTTATCCAGTTGGATTGTACTTGGTCTTTTGGGCAAGCGACGATCATATGCATTTGACACTTTCTACAAGGAATTTGGCTGCATGTTATATCTATGAAATTTTGGTAACTTTGTTTCTTTCAATAATTTGGCGCAACGATCTGCAGCGAACCTCACAACTTGTGGATCATTTGGCCTTGGTATTATCATTGCAGCTTGAAAACTTCATTTCCTTGACGATGACTTTGCATTTATCTTCTTTAATTGCATTATAGATTTTTCGAAAAATTCGATGAACTATTGTCTGATCACAAACTTAAAATAGATATTGGTTCGAGCTTTCTCTTTGATTCAAAATGTTGTTGGAAAATATATCCTTTCAATGGGAGAGTAATAGTTTTGCAATGACAAAATGTAGATAATTTTTGTTTGATGGAAAAGTTTGCATCCCTTGGGTCCTTTTCTTAGGCTCTAAACTTCTCTTAACCTATCTTATTTCAGATTACTACACTGTAATTGTATAGATATGATCTTCGTTATAGTCACCATAGAATACTTAGCCTCCTTTAAAAAATTGTATATTTTGCTAGTGTGGAATCTGTTTGCTAAAGTTATGAGTAATGCTTTTTCTGCGGTGGTATCTATTTAAGCTATATGGATTCTCATTTCATATAAGGTGGGATATAGGATATAAGTTAAGAGTATTTGTCGGTTCGGTTTTGAGACTAAAATTACCAACCCAACCGAACCGATCATCAGTGTAAAACCGAATGGAACCGAAAATGGTTCGGTTCGGTCGGTTACCATCGTCGAGCAGCCATCAACGTAGCTTAGAGACGTGGAGTAAAATAATCAAGGTTGAATGGAGTTGGCTGTGAAGAAGATAGGCTCACGTGACCCCTCGTGTAAGGTGAAAAAATTAAAGAAAATAAGTAATTAATGTAAAGTGGTTGTGTCATGTCATGACAACTGTAGCATTTGATGGAATTAACAAAGGACAAAAGTTCAAAAGTAGATTTGAACACGTGAGGCTAGCCGGGATTAAGTGTAGTTATATTATGCACTTGCAGGAATATAGTATTCAATTAAAGGGACTTCTCACCTTCGGTTTGCTTCGGTTCGAACAGAAATTTTTCCACCAAACCGAACCGGCTCAATACAAAAAGCCGAACAGAATTGGTACATTCAGTTCGGTCTTTTCTGCTCACCCCTAATATAAGTATTTGGTGCATTCAATGGTATTACTCTTAAGCTATCTGAATTGCTACAATTTTTCAATGATTTATAATAGTCAGTATTATAATGTAAAAATTTGGATGCATCATATTTTGAATTTCATTGTCTTCTGACATCCCTTTGATTGTCATGTGAAATGCAAATTAATACTGCCAATTTTTCAGTTTACATTTTAATGAAGGACCCATGTTTGCACAATCCCTTTGATTGTCATGTGAAATGCAAATTGATACTGCCAATTTTTCAGTTTTCATTTTAATGAAGGCCCCTGTTTGCACTTGTATCGCTAGTACTTTTTACAAATAAGAAGTTCTACGACAAAATAGAAAGGTTTGGAAGGAAAAATGAGAAGGGTTAGAAATGAGAACAAAAGTAGTTTAAGAGAAGAAAGGAGTTAGAAGGTGAGTGGTAAATTTGGTTTAGAGAGAGAAGAGAGAAGCTGGGGTATACAGAGAGAATCTGTCGCGTCCCGCTTCCCAAAATACGGAACACGAGAAGTTGACAAGGCCAGCCATGCTCCTACGGTCGAGGAAATATCCCTCCGTAGTCGCACTTCGGTTTCTAGCATTACGTGGTAATCAGTAAACAATGCACAGGTAATGAGAAGTGCAGTAACTAAATCAAAAGAACTAACCAGATGGAGATCAAGGAAGTATAGCTCTGAGTCGCTGATTAAGAAGTCCGTGATGTCCTCGAGGTACGTCAGGTCCTGGTCCAAGCTAGATCCACTTCTCACTCTGAGCATGCATATTCAGGTCGTCAGAGCGACACGATAGCAATATATATATATAGATACAATGGTAACCCGTGCAATAATAATGAATATGTAACAGTAATCAAAAGAGTAAAGACGTGAACATGAAGTAGCCAATGTAGGTATCTAATAGAGCAGGCAAACGGTAAAGCGGTAAACAGTATGGCATGTATGTTGAATCAGTAAGCAATACATGTCAATGTCACTAACCCTATCAGTCTCTAAGTCTCACTGTACAGGTCGCTAAGCCTATCGTCAGTCCAAGTGTGAGAGTCAACCACTCGTGAGTATCCCCCACCCAAGGGTAGGACCCAAAGGCAAGGGAACACGGGCCCGAGTCGCTCGCTAATAATCAGTAATATTCCCATATATCTCCAGAATCGCTGTATGTGCCGGCGTGGGACTCCCGAGATTCTGTTGAACTCACACTCAAACTACCCCACACCCCGTGGTCTACATCAAACGCCAACCATAAATTCAAATACCAGTCGGTCCATGACAAGTCTACGCGAGAACTGAAGACAGGGTCTCCATCAAGCATGTCTCGACTGATACCCAAGATAAATGGACAGTGTTTGGTGACTTACCTGTGACACCCATACAAGTGCTTCCATAATTGTCTCATACCAATTATAGTCACATTTATACATGTCCCACAGACGTCAACAATGCAATAAATCAATAGGGTCCACTGATTGTGTACAAGTACGTGTCACTTTCACTTATCCATTCATGCTTAAACACTAACGTACTTGCCACAATTAAACACTAATACCTAACACTGGGTAAAGCACATGATCACTAGGTTACCGATGCAATGATTTCTAGACGATATGATGAGAATGCGATAATTAAGGCATGATTAAGATATCATCGGTCGGTGTCCTACCACTTGCATAATTTATCATAAATCATACATGCAAAATTTAGCGAAACTATAAAATTGGGGTAAGCAATATGTTTAATTATCTATCCAAAAAAATTGGTTTCACGTCAGTCGGGTTTCAGGATCGCTAGATATGGCCATTTCATTTTAAGCGTTCACTGCTGGAAATCCGGTTTCAGAATCGGAAGTCCGTTTCGTAACGCATTTTAATCCCAGTTGGGATCGTATTTAGGCGACGCTATAGTTGAACAAAATTTAGGGTTATCATTTAGGTTTCCACTGCAATTGGCGGATCAGCGATATACTATATCGACAGGGAGTTATGGACAGATTATGTTCGATGTGTAAAATCTGCCTCTGCAGAATTCAGCAAGACGTATCGAAATTGTAAAATGAGTTAAAAATATCAAACAGTTAAGGAATCCAGTGAGACCAGTGGAGTGAGAAAGCTAATTCAATTCTCTACCTAACGATATAGGGTTCCGCGCATTCTCATAATTGAACGGTAATATACAGGGGTTTAGAAACAGGGGTTAACTGGGATTTCCGTTCTGGACTGCAGTCCAGAATCGTAATTCTCCGCAATTATCTCTATCATAGTTTATTAAAATTCAGTGATCAACAATATAATACAGTAGGTTAAACAGTTATCTTCGATACGAGCCATCGAACGCTAAAATCCGGTTTGTACATAATTTAATATCAATTTTACGGTTTATCATGTACGGAGGTTTTCAGGCTTTACGACAGAAATCGGGACACCATTTTACGTGAGCAAATGACCTTATTTTGTAACCAAAATCTTAAGGGATATTCATTATAACCCGGGCCACTCAATGTTATTTATTGCCGTCAATTTAACTGGGTTTGTAGGTTATGGTTTACATCGAACACTTAACTTATACCAATTTACACGAAAAGTATATGCGGGAATTTTTGGTAATTTGAATTGTAGTATAAAAGTAGCATGAAGCAAGTATTAAAGTTGCCAGACGACGACGATCGGTGATATGACAGCAGCGGACGGCACAGTGGTGAACCACGGCTACGGCAGCGGCAACGACGCGATCACAACTCGAGCACGATAAGAGTTGGCCTCAGTGGAGCTTGGTTCTTGGACTTGATGGCTCGATGAGTGCTACGGATGTGCGCTGGCGTTGTGACGGCCGCTACGTCGACGACGACAATGATTAGACCGACCGAAGACATGATTTAATCAGCGATGACGGCAACTGGGACAACGGTGTTTGCGACAACCATAAATGTTCGATGAAATGACAGGCCTTGATTTGGCTACGATGATGGCGTGTTACGATGGGCAGGCGATGAGGCAGTGAGGGTGGTCGAGATTGGCGAGACGAAGATGACTGAGATAATGGCACGACAGCAACAGCTTGGACAGCAACGGCTAGGTTTGGGGGTGCTCGGTTGAGCCTGAAGGCTGAGAGGGAGTCGTGGAGGAAGGTAGCGGAGCTCGGGCTCGTGGTGCAAGGGGATGGTTCAGGGTGTCGTCAACGGTGTTGGCGGTGCCGCGATGGTGGTCGAAGGTAGCGGGAGATGGCGGGTGTGGAGCTTAGGGTGCGGCAAGTTGCAGGGGGCTTGACGAACGAGGCGGGTTCGGTGGTGACGCGGCTCTGGAGGAGGAGGCTTGCGAAGGTCGGTGGTGGTTTGAGGGGAGGTTCGTCGGCGAGGCGAGCTCCGGCGGCGACGAGACGCAGCCAAGGTTGATGGGTTGGGTTCTTGGGTTCGGGTTCTCGTCAGGTGCGTAGGGAAGTGAGTCGGTGAAGGAGGTGGTGGTGTCAGGAAGGTGGTGATGACGAGGGCGATCTGGAGACGACAATGAGGTCGGAGCTCCGGCGATGAGAGCTTGAGTGAGGCGCGCAGTTAGGGGTGTTCTTAGGTTGTGCAGGAGTAGAGAGGAGAGAGGCGAGGTCGAGAGATGTGGGAATAGAGAGAGAGAGGGAGAGAGAGACGTGGGGAGAGAGGGATGGAGACGCGGTCGAAGGAGGGGCCACGGCGGTTGCGACGACGTGGGGGCATAGGGAACGGGCGCGATGTAGGGGATGAGAGAAAAGAGCGGGAAGGAGAGGGGAGTGGGGAGAAGAAGAGGGGTCCGGGTCCGGGTCGGGTTTGAGGAAATGAGTTTGGGGTTTTAGGGAAGTGGGCCGGGGCTAAAAGAAAAGAAATTGGAAATGAAGAGGTATGGGCCGGGAATTATAAAAGAAAAAGGGAGTTAGGATTTGGGTTGAGGAAAGGGAAAATATATAAGGAAAAAAAAATAAAAAGGATTTGGAGTTTAGTAAATTAGTTTATATAACAGTTATACACATTTTAAATCGGAATAAATCTAGATTAAATTCTGGAAAAATACGGAAAATTTGTCGAAAATTTTGGGGAAAATAAATATAAGGTGTTAGGGTTTTAAAATAAATAAAATACTTGAAATATAAATAAGCAATTTTGCAAGTAACAAAATGCGGGTATTGGTGTATAAAAGAACTGGGTATTACAGAATCTCTACTGTTATTGCTGTGGAGCACATCACTAAGATTAGACGATCACAGCAAAATAGAACGCTGCATGGCTCAACCACCTCTGTCTAGAAAAAAACACAAGTATAAAGATTCTATTAATACAGGAATTTGCAAAGCTTTCACACGACTCAACTTTCTCTTGTAGCATATTCTCTCTTTTGCTCTCAAACCACAGGAGGGAGAGACATGGCCTTTACACCCACTACACTCTGCATCTCAGAGCCATATCACTCATCCAAAGAGAGATGTTTATAGTGTTACAGCTTTAAAATCATTCATCGTCTATGTTAAACCACTATTGATGCACAAGCGGATACCGGACGCAGTCCCAATAATATCCGTGTTGGCTTGAATTTGTTAAGCCCAACATCTCGGAGACACCGTTGTTCTTACCGCTTGTTTCACAAACATACACCAGCACATCACATGCACCCTGCTTTGACTTCCTGAAACAGCTTATACTGTCATCATTATCTTTAACATGAGTATCATGAACTCAACCCGCCTTCTACGAACCCCTCCGATCACTATACATGCTCATGAACACTAATGATCACTACACCATACTCTCTGCCCGAGCATTCATGATTAGCATGCCGCACTCTTTCCGGGCATCATGGTCATGTAACTTATCGCGCTCGATATTCTCATACCATTTTAGTGCTCCACCTCGGTCTAATAGGACCGGACTCGACAAACGCGATAAAGTACTTACCATGTGCCACAGCATATCCGCAAACATTATGCATCAATGAACCATAAGCACCACTTCTCATCACACATCAACTATTTTAACTAAAAGCCACTATTATGTTGAGTAGTCCTGTTTGTTTTTTTTGGGCTTTTTCTTCAAAATTTGTTTGCGAAAATGGAAAATATCTCCGTTTTCCCAATCCATCGATCATCCAAAAGCGTTTCTATAGGGGCTGTGGGTTGTAGAATTTAGAAATTTGGATTCCAAAATAGTACGGTTGAAAATTTCTAGATTTGGTAATTTGTTGTTTGGTTGGTTTTGGATTCCTGGTATTGGATTTGTAAATCCTTGTAATTTTTGTTTGCTTGGTGAATAGAAAGTGGGATTTGGATTTGAGAATTCTAGAGAGAGATAGATAGAGAGAGGATTATTAAATAAATAAAGTACACGGGTCCCATCTAAAAACTATAATGAATAGTGACAAATCCTTAAAAAAATTTAGGATTCAAGAATTCTTGTTTTATGGTTTTATGGTGGATCGGCCATAAAAAACAAAGTAATTCTAGAAATCCAAATCTCGAAACCAAACATAAATTTATGGAATCCCATCATTCCACGTTCCAAATCCACAATCACAAGCCCATAAGATCGCGGTTGTATGATCATCAGGAACGGCTCGAAAGTTCCCGCGGTGGGCCGTACTCTCGGCTCAGCGATCAGAAGTGGATCACGACTCCAGCGCTTCCGCATCCCAAGGCGTCACGCCGCAAGGCACGTGTCAATCCCTCCGCTCCAGGCAGCACCATCGAATAAGATTTCGCCACGTGTCCGCACCTATCCCCCTCGATGTCTAATCGAGACGGAGTTTACCGCAGCGGGTCCCTCTCTCTCTCTTACAAAATTTAAAAAATAAAATTGTTTATTTTAATTTAATCCCTAAATTTTCGCCTTGAGCCTATCTCGGTTCGTTCACTGACCACCATATAAATAATCCCCTCACTCGCCTCTCTCGTTACCCTTTTTCTTCTTCCTCTTCTTGTTGTTGTTGTTGATGCGATTAGGGTTTCGAGGAGATTGATGCGATTTCGCTTCTCGTTTGATGAGTCCTTTTGCGATCGCTGCTGATTCCTGCAACGCGATGCTGGCGCTTGCGGCATTCCCGAGATCGAGGGTTTCGGCGTCGTCGAGGAGCTCGAGGAGGTGCCCTTGTTGGATCTATGGGTCGAGGGAGAGCAAGAGCTCGAGGACGAGGAGGAAGGCGGTGCTCGCGTCGGTTACGGGAGCTAAGGAGGAGGTGAAGAGTTTGAGGCCTATTCTTAGAGCGAGGAGCGAAGAAGGTCTTTTCCACTTAATTGAAACTTTGAGATAGTTTATTAATGCTGCATTTTGATTAAAGAAGTGACCTTTTTTTTGCCATTTAAGGATTTTTATGTGTTTCTTTTGGCAATTATTGTGA
This sequence comes from Agapanthus africanus, assembly GCA_030015575.1. Lineage (NCBI taxonomy): Eukaryota > Viridiplantae > Streptophyta > Magnoliopsida > Asparagales > Amaryllidaceae > Agapanthus > Agapanthus africanus. The sequence continues at coordinate 487,828,534 of CM057349.1, forward strand.
GCACTTGATGTTGCTTTAGATTAGGTAGTTTCTTATGTTATAGTGGTTTTTGTTTTTTGCAACTTATATTGGTCTTTTTTAGTTTGCTCACTCAATATTCCAGTATTTCATTATTATTTTTAGCATTTTATAATAGTGAAGATGAGTTCTCTGTTTGCCATCAAATTGATATGTAATCTCCAATTGAATTAGCATTTTATAATAGGGAAAAAGGGTTGCTACCTAAAGAATAAGCTGTGCTTAGGAGTAATAAACTATAGATTTGGATGTGTTTTCAGTTTGGTTCTAACATGCATAGGCTTAAATTAGTTATTTCAGATACCCTCCATTCCTTGCATGATCAGATATATTAAGCATGTATTGGTAAAACTAACCGGCATGTGTCCTGTCCTGTCCTGTTCTGGAATTCACCCTGCATTAACCTAGCGACATAATAAGTCTTCGTACAAACTATTCAGATTGTTTTCTACTTCCGGTGTCCAAGCACCTAACTGGTGGGTTAGGGTATTTGTAGTCATGCAGTGTTACTTGAATCTAATAGAGCCCCCAATGTTAAACTACAGTAATTTAGACTTGGAGAAGGAATTGATTGCCATTTAATTGGAACTAAAATCACTCCACATGCCAGCTCAAAGGCTCTCTCTCTCTCTCTCACACACACACACACAAATAAATCTATTTAACGTATTATAGACCATAGTCGACGATCTCATAAACCTATGCTTATTTTCAAATTTTGCCAACAAAATAAACTTCTAAACTAAAGAATACAGGAAGAAAAGCGAGGCCAGAAAATTTCGCATTAGGGCAACTTTGCTTATATGCAATCTATGTAGTTAACACACATAAACGAAGCATGTCCTCAAATCTGATTACATTGTATAAGCCTGCAATGTATGTTTGAACCCCAGCTTATCGCCACCGTTATCTTTTGTGACATGTTCCATGAATCATTTTCAACCTTTTAAATCATGTATTATAAGTTAAATTAGTGCCTCTAAAAGTGTACAGACGGTAATTATTGATCACTGTGTTCACACACACACGCACTCGCGCGCGCGCAGGCGCACGCACGTGAGCACACACATGACTTATAAGCAATGTGTAACCATTCAAGTGATTAGCTTTTTCGATTGTGGGCATACATCATACATGTAAATACATACATGAGGTTATTTACTTAGGTAAATATTCACTTCCTTGAATGGCTGGGCTTCCAGCCTTCCACCATGGGAAGTATGTTAATTTATGGATTCTGTTCTTTGGCTTTTTATGAACTAGTCTGTAGTTGCATATGGATTATGTTCTTTGGCTTTTTATGAACTAGTCTGTAGTTGCATGGGGGATCTTCTTAACCCCAAGCACTAAGTTAATCTTGCATGCACCTAACTATTAGCTGATATAGCCATGGAGTAAAGAGATAGACACTTACTTTTAAAGTAGTTTAGTGATCATCAGCATTACTTTGTTTGCACTGTTCCTCTGCAGAGCTGCTTTCTTTTGTTAGAAAGGAGGTTGAAACTGGAAGAATTCCCTCAAATATAGCTGATGGGCTGGAGGAGCTGTTTTATAATTACCGAAATGCGGTAAATAATTCCCTATTGTCAATCTAGGATGCAACTGTTTGGATGTGATCATTTTATGCGGGTTCATAGCTTTTTCCTGATTAGGAATATAGCTTAGTTGTCTTTTAGTCATATTATTCCTATCAAACTATGTAACATTGGCGGCTTCTCTTTCTGTTTTGCAACTGTTTATTTATTTCTATTCTTGTTGATTTTTTTTATAAAAAGAATCTGATCATGGATTCGTTCCATATTTACCACCTAATTAACCTACTTGTACGCTAAATATAAATTACACCATCTTTTTCTTAGAATCATGGTATGGTTTACCATGTCTACTGAATTTCATTTAAAAGGAATCGAGAAGCTGGAACCATGGCTTGATGGGTTCAGATTTGACATCCATTTTTTTTTTATATTTTCTCAAGGATTGTTGTTATGAGAGATGCGCCCTTCTCTTATTCCGTAGATGAATTCCACCAAAAGACATACTTCATAGTTGCTCTTCTTTTCAACTAAAAACAGCATACTCTAGTGAATATCTGAAAGGTCAATAATTAGTTATGGTGAATCAGGATATTGACTTTCTTGTTTGTGTAGCAGACATCTTTCTTATTCCGTATTTTATTTTCTAGTCGTCGCATGACTAGGGCACAATTTCCTTGATGAAAATCATGTTTAATACGTTGTGTCGAGATTTTGTAATTTTTAGAAGGTTATTAAACATTTTTTACTTTCTTACTAGTTTAGGGAGTAGTCTTGTAGCTGTCCTGTTCTGTTGTGCAGGAAGAATCATCATCATTTTTTTTATGTGAACTTTATATTTTAGTTTTGCTAGCCATACTTGTTTCTTGATTCTGAATTATAACATATCAGGTTTTACAAAGTGAAATTGCTGGTGCAAATGAGATCATATTATCCAATATGACTGTTGCATTTGATCGCATTTTGTTGGATATTGAGGTATGGGTTCATTGTTTTGTTTCTTTGATCGTTTTCTACCTGTATTTAAATTCATACTCTTCCAAAAAAATATCGCTTCATTACTTGGAGATGTTATTCTTTATGTAACAAAGCCTCAAATATTTTGTAGGATCCTTTTACCTTTCCACCTCATCATGTGGCAATACGAGAACCTTTTGATTACTACATGTTCGGTCAGAATTATATCCGGCAATTGTTAGATTTCAGGTAATTTCTTAATCATTATAGTTTTGACATATACCAGCTTCTTTTGAGAGAAGCTTGAAGTTTTTTAATAAGTGGTTGGTTTTTGAAACAATAAGGTTCCAAAGGATTATATGCAAAATAACTAATACCTAAAGTTCAGGTTTTTAGCATTCTAAAGGTTTTACAAAAAGCTTATATGCAATATCCAAATAGCAGTAGAAGCCTAGAAGGTAATGTGTGGCCGGAAGAGTACGAGCATACATGTGGTGGCAAAGATGCCTGCTACCAACTTTTAGTTTAAGTTAGATGGTAAGTCAGAGTACTAGCATACCTGAGGTGATTATCTGGAATTGCTTAGCGGACTAAAACACTCTACATTGTTATAGATAACTGCATTGTCCAGCAAGGCATGGCTGTATATATATGCTCCTTTTCTTTTTCCTCTTATGGTGATGAGACATGAAACGATGCTCTGGTAAGGAAGCTTGAGATTAAAGCAGTCAATGGGCCATGGGTGTCATGACTATTCGAAAGATCATTCAATCTGCTGTTCAGTTATGAATTTATTTTTACTGAAATATTCATTTAATTTGGGTTGTTTCATGTTTTATCTCGAGTATGAGTTAGAAAATTAGCCTAAACTAGCCGAGTGGAATGTTCACATGGATTTAACTGTCTTGGTAATTTTCTGTTGCATTTCTCCAATATAGATGATCCAGTGTATTGTTTCTTTTGATCATTTTAGTCTATGAGTGGACAAAAGTTTAATTTACTTTAATACCACCTAGGAACCAGACATTGTAGTTATCAAATGTCAGGGATTAAGAAATATCATTGGACAGGGATTTATAATTGCTCCCATGTGCATGCCTTTTCCAATAGAGCAGCCATTTATCTGCCAATGCATTTCCTGATGATAATTTTAATCCGCATGGTTGTATTTAATGCCACTCGATCTTGATCATGGTTTAAAATAACATCGTTATAATTTATTTTGGTTATTTTGTGACGCCGACAGATAATTAGACTTTTACTTGTTTTAAGTGGTAGCACTCTATTATATGCTAATAGAACTAAAGATATATTAAATGTTAAAAATTATACTGTGCTTTATATTACTGCTTTAGGATTTCAGTGTCTGTCAGTTTAGGGGGTTGATCCTTATGGCAAAACCATCACTTGTAGAACAAAAGTCAGTTTGATCAGTGATTATTTAGTCACAACCTCATCCCAAAAGAACGCACTTATGGTTTTTGTTAAAATCTTTCTTTGTATCAACTTTTGTTTTATACATTCAATGCTGACTTTTACTTCCCCGTGCTCTCAGAAACTCGTACATTGGGAACATCTCTCTCTTTTGTGAAATGGAACGTAAGCTCCAGAAGGTGCCAAATGCAATTTTTATATTTATTTGTTCATGCGACAATAGTTCACACTTATTCAAATTGTTTTTTTGCTGTCTGGTTGTATACTTCGTATACTCGTATTTACAATTAAAATACCTTTTAAGATATTACTTTTCGGGGTTCTTAGTCCTGGAATTTTTGCTGTCAGATTATATTCTTGCATAGGCAATTTTTATACTTATTTGTTCATGTGCCAAGGGAAGCGACAGCTTGTCTTATAGCATCATGTAACATTGATATTTCAAGTACGCCATGTACAAGTGGAAGTTGAAACCCTTTTACTTCTATACCATGTTGGTTGCAAATTTTGAACGAACAATGCTGAAAATGATCATTGCAAAACTCAGTTTGGGCCCACAACATATGGGCCCACACATGGATGCACATGAGCCTTTAATATCTCCTCACGTGCGATGCATGTGGACAAAGAGGACTTCACGTGTGGGGGCGCAAACCTTATGTACAACGTGGAACAAACACCCGAACCCGAGCTCTGATACCATGTAAAACTTGGTTTGGGCCCACAACACATGGGCCCACATGATGCACATGGGTCTTTAATATAGTGGGACTCCATCCAAAAGACTCAAGCCTTGTGGAGGTTTATCCCAACTTATATCTTCTACCCATATGCATCTCATAGTTTTTCCAATGTGAGGCTGAATATTAACCACATTCTCAACAATCATATTACTTAACAATCTAATATAAGTTTTCTGTTTGATATAGGGCCATAATATTGTCTTGATTTCCAACCATCAGACAGAAGCAGACCCTGCAGTCATTGCATTGTTGATTGAAAGAACTCACCCCCATATTGCTGAGAAAGTGGTAAACCGCTATATCTGCATTCTTCTAAAATTTAACATGGCAGCATCTAATCTAAGATAATTTCTGTTAGGTGGGTATGGATATGAGTTGTATTTTATGCCTCAGGTCTATGTAGCAGGAGATAGGGTTGTTACTGATCCGCTTTGCAAGCCGTTTAGTATGGGAAGGTTACCATTTAATCTCAGTGATGCATTAATATGTACCTACATTTCATTGTTGCTTAATGCTTACTATTCTGGTATGCATTCCTTTTTGACAGAAATCTTCTGTGTGTATACTCAAAGAAACACATGAATGATGTTCCTGAGATTGCTGAGATGAAAAAAAGAGCAAATACCCAAACTCTCAAGAAAATGGCTTTGCTTTTACGGTATGCATGCTCTATCCGTGTTGTGCGCGCTTGCTCGCTTGCTTCATGGCTTCATCATCATTTTTGCAACCTGGCCTGTCACTGCCAATGTAGTAAAACATGTATTCATTCGTAATTTGGTCGGCCAACACATAATGCATGACCGGGATATTCTGTCACCTAATCGGACTATAGGGAATTACAAGAATTAGATTTTTAATTTGCATTATTAATACGTAGATATACAGAAAAATCCTCATAAAAGATGCAAGACAAATATGTCGATGGGAAAAAAAAGAGAGGAAAGAATCTAGCCCATCTTAAATGGATTTTCAGTTTGGCATTGGTTTTGGATATAGGGTAGGTTATGCACATTTTCTACATGCGTGCTTAAATAGTCATATACACAACATATGTCGCATAGTGCCAATGATGCTAGCCGGAATCATATATAGTACTATGCCAAGATGCTGTCTCAACCGGCAGTAAGCTTTCACTTCTGTAAATTACATTTTACAATTTGTTCTCTTAATATGCACTAAGTGCAGGACTGGATCACAAATAATTTGGATTGCACCAAGTGGTGGCAGGGACCGCCCGGATCCGCTTACAGGCGAGTGGTACCCTGTAAGTTTCACACACCTGTTCCCCCTTTACAGGCTCAACTGTCATTAGAGTATTGTTCATCTTTCCAGCCATTATTACTCTGGATTCATTTTATTATGACAGAAGAGTTGGCCACTATGTAACTTTCGTAGATTTCCGCTCTCTCTTAAATTCCCTTTCTTCCTTTTCTTCAGTTCTCCCTGCTTTATGTTGTTTCTATATCTACAACTGTTTCCCTATCGATATATCACTCTCCTCCCTCACCCGGCATGCACCCCATAATTACCTTACGTTTGTCTAAAACTTTCCTCTGGTCAAGTTTTTTCTTGTTCTTTTCTTTCTTTCTTTCTTTCTTTCTTTCTTTATTGACTAAAAACCGGTGCAAACTACCTCCGCGTTTTATCAAATAGAGGTCTCGCTGTCACAATTCGCATGCTCTCTACCAACTCTTTAATCCTTTGGGTTTCTTTTGTCCTCTCCCCTTTTTGCTGCTTATAGTTATGTACTTAACACGGAGCCATCTATTATACGATGCAAAGTTTAGTATAATTTATCTTTGTGCTCTTTTTTTTTTGGGATCACGAAATATACTTTCATACTGATACGGACTAGGTCAGGCACTGTTTGATGCAGCTTCAGTCGACAATATGAGGAGGCTTCTGGAGTATTCTAATGTTCCAGGGCATATATATCCACTAGCATTGTTATGCTATGATGTCATGCCTCCACCGCCACAGGTATGCTCACAATTGATACCTATTGTATCTCTCTCTATCTCTCTACACACACACTCTCTAGCGTTTTGGCACGTGCGTTGCAAGTAATTATAGTAAATTTTATTTTTATTTAAATTTCTTTCTCAATTTACCTAGGTGCATCACATTTGTAAAATAATGATAAATATAGCAATTTAATTTTGTGCATCGCCCATGTAAAATAACAATGACGTGGCATTTAATTACATGCATTGCACATAAATCAACGGTGTTTTTTTGTTTGATTTTTCTGAAAAAATAAGAAGCCACATCACTAATTAATTTCAAAATTAAACGACCCCTTTCTTTTTGCCCTATAATAGTAGACACACACACACTAATTAGTGTCTTGGGTATTACTAGTTTCTCAAATGTCACTTGTTCCTGTTTCCCCCTCCTAGGTAGAAAAGCAGATTGGTGAGCGAAGAAAGATTTCCTTTCATGGAGTTGGTCTATCGGTAGCTCCAGAAATGAACTTTAAGGAAGTTACTGCTGATTGTGCAGACCCTGACGAGGTCGCTTCTAAACTTCAACTATCTTATTTTCTTTAATGGCTTAAGTTTTTGTTCAAATGGTTATGCAAGCAATTTAGAGTCTTGAAATTAAATTTAATATGCAATTGGGATGTAATGTCATGCTGTCTAATTTTATGGTCTTCCAAGGCTTGAAGTTTATGTTCAGAAAGGCATTTACTCTAAGTTGGATATGTGTTTAAATAGGAACTATATCAAAATCCAAAGGATACAATTAAAAGCAAAGCTTCAAGATATTTACTCCAAGTAGGATACATGTTTAAAAAGGAACTGTATCAAAATCCAAAGGATACAATTAAAATCAAAGCCGGCGTTTCTCCAATTTGATGCATGCTCAGTCTTTGCATGGATTGTCACATTATTGGACTTATCTTTTCCTCTACCGGTAGGGTTGCATTCGGAGCGGATACGGATTGGATATGAGCATTACCGTATCCATATTCGCTTTTTGGTTTCAGATACGGATACGAATACGGATATAGTTCAGTAAAAAATATTCATATCCATATTTGACAAAACCGGATACGGATCGGATATGCAATAAACGGATACGGATATGAACATGATATTGATAAATAAATATTTAAAATATAAAATAAGTGAATGTAAAGTGAAAATATGAATGTAACCAAAACATATTACAAAAAAATTGAGTACAAATTAAATATGAGTGATTAAAATATTTGAAACGAACAAATATGCACGTAACAGAATATAGTAACAAATAATTATACATTTATATTGCCCTATCATGTATATTTTAAAATAAAAATTATAAAATAAAATGTTAAATAATATTTTAAGTGCATAATTATAATACATATAAAATAAAAAAACTAATATATTATTTAATTTTGATTTTACTATAAAAGTATTAATTAATTAAGGATAAAAACATTAGAAATTTAATTAAAATGCTATATTTAACTTAATGTGTCTGCGGATACCCGTATCCGAATTCGTATCTGTATCCGAATTCAGATATCCGGATATCCAAATCCTTATGTGAAAAATTTGAAAGATCCGTATCCGTATCCATATCCGACCAGATCCGAAAACATATATCTGTATCCGTATCCGAACAGATCCGAAAACATATATCTGTATCCGTATCCGAACAGATCCGAAATTTCATATCCGTATCCGAAAATATCCGGATCCGATAAATATCCGGATATCCGAATCCGAATGCAAACATATCTACTGGAATCTGAATACCACATACTCTGGCTGGTGCAATTTCAACTTTCAAAACATCATCCTATGTTTTGGCTGTCATTCGTAATGATCAGTGTGATGGCAGGAAATTTGGCAACCTTTTTCAAATATATATGTTTATGCTTTCTTGCATCTATTAGCTTCTTGCCATGCATAAAATAATATTATAATAGTACATATACTTCCCAAAATATTTGGACCGGCCTCTCAGGAAACAATGTAAGCTAAATATCAATTGCCATCTTATAATTCGCAAAATTTAACCAGGAAGTAAAACATGGAATTGTATATATATGCAATTCCCATCGTATAGTGTGTATTTAAGATCTTGAAACCTAGCTATTGCTTCTGAAATTGCATTCCCTTAATATAAATAAGCATTCTGGTGCACCTTAGGAAGAAAAATATTCGCCGGCTTGATATATGTGATCAGCCTCTTCCTTGATGTGGAATGTGAGGTTAATTATTCGAGCGACCAATAAAGGAGGAACCATACACACCTTTATCTTCCTCCACAAAGGAATATAGATTTTATGATATCAGGAGAAAACTCAGCTACCAACTCCGAGTAGTGTATCTATTTTTTCCCCTTTCAGAAACCTAAATGCTTAATATTGCTTACATATCAGTATTATTTTAAGGAAATCGATGTTATCTGAGAATATTTATCCACGCATGTGGTCTTCCTCTTGGTGAGCTGTAAGGGTGTAATGCTGACAGTTAGCAAGTGGTACTTGGTTCTGTCAGAATTATACATCTGCCTATAGTGAATATGAAAAGTTTAACAAATTTTCATTCCACAATCAAGCGGCCATGATAATTTAAAATTTATATGTAAAAATTATAAAGGAATAGAAATTATTCAAAAATGACAAACTCAAGGCATGTAAATTATTTGTTGTCCTTGCATCGGTTCTGCAAGTGATTTATTTGCTTTTCTTTCCAGGCCAAGGAAGCTTTTTCCCAAGCTTTGTACAACTCAGTGAATGAGCAGTATACTGTGCTAACGTCGGCTATCTATGGATATAACGGACTCAATGCATCAAATTCAGTTGTCTCCCTCTCACAACCATGGACATAATACATGTTTTATTGAGGCAGGTTCCTTCAAATTTAATAACCAACCTTGAAATCATTAGCAGAAACTTTCGGACTCCAATTTAAATTTCTATTCGTGTTTTGATTGCAGAATATGAATATCACAGACAAGTACCAGATACTAATTTTGCCACTTCTGAGTTGCACAACAGAATATTCCATGTTACGAGCAAATGCCTTATCAGCTTCATCTATGAGTGGGGGCGGATAAATGGACATGATTTCATCACTTTACTGCAGGGGCCATATATAGTGTTGGTGGACACGCCGTGATGCTCATCTTTCCTTGCTCTATCAACAATTCTAGTGTACCTCCTGGCATGTACAGGTTTACATATTCATTTTGTTGAATGGATCAGCCATTATAAAAGCTGCACTGTTTTTGTATAATATTAATTTTCTTGTTTCTTTCAATTAGTTACTCATCTATTTCATCTTGCCGAGATTATTTTAATCACTGTCCGTTCTTCTCTCTTCCTCTCTCGGTTGCAGGCAGTTGCTCTTGCTTGTGATGGGAAAAGTATAAGAAATGCTAATATCCGTGGAGACTGCCAAAGTGTTGACTATATTCTGTTTCCATTATTTTCATCGTTTCATTGATGCAATATTATAGTGTTGATTCGATCCCTACAATATGCTGGCGGCATTTTCAAGTGGAACATTTGTTGGAATCACATAAGCACTCTTTCTTCAAAGAGAGTGGAACTGTGTGGAGATTCATGTTACCAACTTCGGAATGGTCAAGTGTTATTATATTCTGAAGCAGTAATTAAGTTGATTTCCACAACATGGTCCATATTGGAAAAACACTAAAAATCATGTAAAAACAATGTTTTTTTAGTGACCAGCCATACATACATATATGTATATGAAACTGATCGAAACCAAATTATTACATAGTGCGTACACACACACACACAGAGAGAGAGAGAGAGAGAGAGAGAGGCATGCAAGGATAATGTGCCTACATACTCTGAGGACTTGTTTAAACTCTGCATGCATCTTAGCCAACCGATGGTGCTCAAGTGGTTATCTTGTTTGCATTGAAGGAAGCAGCCAACCTTGCCAAATGGTCCTTAGCCTCGTTTGGATCCTAAATTATTTATGAAAAAGACTTGTCCCATCCCTAGTCCTACAGCGGCTCTAACTCCCCTCCCCATCAACTCTTCTCCAGCGCCTCCCAGTACGTCCTCGCTCTCCACACCAGTGCGTCTTCCGACCCCATGCAGACAAACGCCCTCTTGCATCCCAACCCCGCCATGCCCAGCGCCCCTTCGACTATCGGATTCATCGCCGGATCGTCCAAGTACATATCTGGACCCAGCACAAGAGCCCACCGGGCCAAACAAACCGCCATGGCTAAAATCGTTTCCTCCCCGATGCGTTTTAACCCCCAAAAGTATGGGCACAGCAGCGCTATCCCTTCGACGTTGACCCCCTCCCGCATTGCTAGATTATGCGTAATGTTGGCGCCCGTGCTGTCTCCGGCTAAAAACACGCGATCGAAATCACCGTGCTCGGCAAGCCTGGGTCGGTCCTAGAGAGGGCCCAATCAAGCATACCAAGCGCGTCTTCGTAAGAGACAGGGAGCAGGCCGCCATCCTGAGTGAGACCATAGTTGGAGGAGATGGCTATGATGTTGGATTCCGATACGATGGTGTTCAGCAAATCATGGCAGCCTTTGGAGGCGGCTTGGATGTCGGGGAAAAGGAAACCATCGCCGTGATAATAAACCAGTACCAGAAGCTTCTTGTCCTTGCCATAGTTGGGTGGCAAGTACAGCATGGCATCAACGCCAGTGTCGGCATTGACAGTTACGCCTTTGGAGACGACGACGGTTAAAGAAGTAGAGAGAGATTGACAGTTACGCCTTTGGAGACGACGACGGTTAAAGAAGTAGAGAGAGAGAGAGAGAGAGAGAGAGAGAGAGAGATATTAGGCAGAAGAAGAAGCCAAGATAGTTCTCTTTCTATGGTTGGCTTATTGTATGTATCAACTCTATACAATCTTTTCAAATATATTTGCTACAACCAAATCTCTTAATAATCTCCAATCAAATCTCCTATAATATTTTCGTATCTTTCAGGTCCTGACGTCTGACCCATATAGGGGCAGACGTCTACGTACGCTTTGTATCTTGTGCTTAAGATAGACAGACGTCTAATCCATAAGATTCCGACGTCTACAAACGCTCTGTAGATTATGCTTGTCATGGTCAAACGTCTGAACCATAAGGTTCAGATATCTGGAGACGCTCTGGATCCGTGCTTGAATGGATCACAGACGTTTGATTCTGGATCTGGTGGTTTTGGTTCGCTTTTACTCCCCCTCAAGCTGAACGGCGCTGGACGACGTTCAGCTTGGTCCGCAGTTCGACAAAGCGTTGTCTTGATAGTGGCTTGATGAGAGCATCGGCATGTTGATCATGCATGGAAATATAGCGCACAATGAGTTGTTTGTCAGCGACACGTTTGCGAACAAACACTACTACAAATAAGGGTTGCCCCTACGGATTTATCGGTAGGGGCAACCCACTGCCCCTACGGATATATACGTAGGGGCGAAAAAAGACCCCGTAGGTGCAAAGGCCGCAGGTGCAAGTTGAGTCCCTGAACTTGCCCCTACGGACAAATTTAAGCCCCTACGGATATAACAGTAGGTGTTATAGCCCCTACGGAGTACCCCATAGGGGTAATAAAATCATATATGTAATTTTTTTTTTTGAATATATTGTATATACCTACGGATATACCCGTAGGTCCTGTTTAGACCCCTACGGATACATCCGTAGGGGATATAATGTAGCCCCTACGGAGACATCCGTAGGGGCTACTCCCAACACCCTGCACTGAGATCGGGGGGAAAATATCAGGAAACCTGATAATTTGCCCCTACGGATATATTCGTAGGGGATAAACAGTTGCCCCTACGGACATATCCGTAGGGGCACTCCCAACACCCTGCACTGATATCAGGTGGGAAAATATCAGGTTTCCTGATAGTTTGCCCCTACGGATATGCCCGTAGGGGCAACATATATACCTACGGCTTAATCCGTAGGTACATATTGTCTGTATTTTTTTTTTAAAAATGGGCTGCTAGATTTTTTCCCGCCCTGTGCACAATACTATATACATCAATCAAATCATATATTGCAGTATTCATAATCACATCTCACGCATATATATAATATACAAAAGAAACCCAAAAACTGAATATGATATAAATACAAACCAATATCAATATCGTTTCAAAATGTAGTACAATGTGATATAAATACATGTTTCAAAAAATAAGAACCAAAAAACTACCCTAGTTCGGTCCAGCACCACCTCCGAATAACGTTAGAATAACGCGCGCCTGCTCATCGGTCAATACACTCTGCAATGCTGCATATAAGGGAGTCTGAGCGGCATGTGGAGCTGGCGATGTGGTCTGCGCAGCCGCCGTCGAGGTAGTCGCTTGCGGAGCCGCGGCTGCGGGAGTCTGAGTGGGCGGTGGAGCTACAGGAGCTGTCTGCGGAACCGCAGCCGATGTAGTGGCTTGCGGAGCCGCAGCCGAAGGAGATGCATGTGGAGGCTCGGCCGATCTACCCTGTCGCGTCTGGACATAACGTGTGTAAGAAGCGTGTAAGAACTGTGTATTATTCGAATTCGTTTCATTATTAAGTTATTTCGAAACCCTGTTTGGATATCTAGTTTGGAAAAGCGTTGTTTATTTTAATTACATATGTATGTATGATTAATCAGACTTAAGTCTAAAACCAAATAAGCTCAAGCTACGTACTAATTATGGATATGTTGATAAGTATATAATATGAAATGATATTTTACTATAAAGTAGTATACATACCAGCATCTCCTTCAACTCCTGAACGGTGGCCCTCAAGCTATCCAGTTCCTGATGGACATGCCGGCCACTGGAGACGGAGGAAGTAACCGCCGGGGTGGAGTCCAACCTCATATGGGCCCTGCTAGGGCCCAATCCCCGGCCTCTCTCCCAACCTCCGTGGTGCCCTCCGTGTGCGGCGTCCAGAACTGGGGTCAGCAGCCTCGGATCGTTCTGTCCGGTAAAATCGATCCCCGAGGCCTGGGCCTGCTCAACCACCCGCTCCTACACCCACATTAAGCAGTAAAGTATAAGTATAAAATTTAAACTTGAACCTTCCAAAACTAAAATTTCAAATTTGGGTAGAAAAAATATTAACACTTACGCAGTACTCCTGGGTAGCGACGTCGGGACATCGAAGCTCGCCCGTGGCGGGATCTGTCGAGGTGCCGTGGACGGCAAGATATGCGGACAGCACGCTCGGTGTACCACCTGACGCCACGGTCCGAGATGTCTGCAATATTAGAAAGTAACTCTTAATATTAGAAATATTAGAGAATAACTCTTAATATTGCAGAATATTAGAGAATAACTCTTAATTTACCGATAACTCCATGGCTCGAGTAATGTTCCTCGAGCCACCTGTGTAAGTGGGGCGACCCCTCTTCGCCGACTTCCTGTTCTCCGTATTCTGAGCGGCCTGTTTCTGCACAACGCATTAACATTTAGTTTTCTAATTAAGAAACACAAAGAAATAAATTATATCATAAATAATGAATTAAATTTAAAATACATACTTGTTTGCGTTCGGAGTCGAAATAAGCGCACAATAGAGGCCATGTCTCTACGTCGACTCTCGCAAACGCCGGAGTAGATAGGAGGGCCGCTCTCTCTGCCTCGGGGGTCGCTATCCACAGGGAGTAGCAGTCGGCCTTCAGCTCATTCCTGTTGTATCGGACCTTGGCCTGCATGTTCTTCATCAGGCCATTGTACAGAGCATGAAGGTCGAGCACCCTCCTCGAGTGATCAGGGTCGGCTACAGGCTGAAAATCGTAATCCAACTGAAAATACAAAAAAATTGTTATTAGATTGCAAGTGTTAATAATAAATATATTGGATAGATCAAATGAAAATATATATTAATACATATCCGAGCCTGTTCAAAGAAGAGGGCGAATGAGCGCTGGTGCTGCTCGCCCCACTCAACGTGAAGTGGATAGTTCTTCACGATCCGGCTCTCGTCCCCCAAATACCGGCCGAACCTCTCGGCATGAGGACCGGTATAGCGATAGTCAAGGGTAAAAAATAGGGGGAATGCTGCCTCCCCCTAGCTCTATTAGGCCTCAGCCTATGGGACTGATTCGGGCCTCGAGTCCCCCTCTGGGGATGGAGAGGCCCTGCGTCTGCACGAAATATCAAGACAATCAATAATAAGACAAAGTTGTATTAAGAAATCAAGGTTAAACAAAAATTCAAGTGTGATATATACCTCCGGTGAATAACGCACGAGCCTGGGCCCGAGCAGCAGCACGAGCGGGACGATAGTTCCTCCGGTGAGGAACAACCGGGGTCCCGGACCCGGACGCATCCCCTCCAACTATAAAATAAACATCGACGCTAAATCTCCATGAAGTTCATATTTATTCTATAGAGCATATGTAAAATAAATAAATATTTTAAATTTATTCATACTAACCTGCAGACGATGCGGAGGGTATGGAAGCGGCAGGAGTGGCCCCTGTGGAAGGTGTGGACGCACCACCTATAATTAGACAATTAAAAATAGATTTTATAAGTAATTGCAAAAAGAATGTGTAGATCAATAATATAACGTTCTAAATCAATATGCATGAACTATAGGACATATAAACATACCCGCAGGTGCGGTGGTGTCACCACCTACAGCTAGACAATAATAAAAATTGCTAAGTAAGAGCAAAATGAATGTGTATATTTATGATATAGCATTCTAAATCAATATACATACACTATATGATATATAAACATACCTGGAGGAGCGGGGGTGGCCTCTGTCCCAGATGTGGACGCAGGACCAACAACTAGACAATTAAAAATAGATTTGATAAGTAATTGCAAAAAGAATGTGTAGATCAATAATATAACGTTCTAAATCAATATGCATGCACTATAGGACATATAAACATACCCGCAGGTGCGGTGGTGTCACCACCTACAGCTAGACAATAATAAAAATTGCTGAGTAAGAGCAAAAGGAATGTGTATATTTATGATATAGCATTCTAAATCAATATACATACACTATATGATATATAAACATACCTGGAGGAGCGGGGGTGGCCTCTGTCCCAGATGTGGACGCATCACCAACAACTAGACAATCAAACATTGACAATATAAGTAATTTTGACATAAACAGGCATGAATATCTGTAATATTAAATTGAAAATGGATATGCGTGCAGTATACCTGGATGTGTGGCAAAATCCACACGGAAGGAGGCATCCGAAGGGGTCTCCGATCTGGGTGCAAGACCGGCCCTCTGAAGCTCCCTACGGAGCTCTCCGGGCGGCAGAACCGCTCTGCCTCTGCCTCTGCCTCTGCCGCGGCTGGAGCTCCTGCCGCCCCTCGCTGCTCCCGACATCGTCATCAAATCTAGATAAACGGTTCGTGGACGCATTAGACAATCATTAAAAGTATTGACTATATATGATCTAGAGCGTAAAATGTGAAGTAATAATATAACATTACTGATAACCTTTTTCGTTTCGTGGGCGCATCATACATATCTACTTGGATTTCATCGTCGATGTCATTTCTAACCCACGTAACTTCATGATCGGTCGAAGACAACCCGTCCTTCGAAACAGACGGTCGGAGCACTTTAAGCCTTCTCTCTTCTTCGTCCTCATCGCTGTCCTCGTATTCTGGGACATCGTAGACATCTCTAGGTTTCCATCGGCATACAACACTCCACCCCGGATGCTTCAAACACTGTGAGTAGTATACTTGGAACGCTTGGTTCGGAAAGATAAACGGATCGTCTTGACCGTAAAATCGAAGTGTGTTCACACTGGTCAATCCATATTCATCTTTCCAAGTCCCAAGACTGCTTCTCCACCTGTCTGTATCGGTTCGCGGATCGTACCAAGTACAGTGGAATATATAAAAGGGTTCTGATCGTCCGGGATAGTGGATGCCGAGTATACAATTTAAATACCCATAGTAAATCACACCGTCCGATCCTACCGTCGCAATACCACTATTCTGAGTGATTCTAGATGTTTCTATGTCCTTAACTTCGAATTTGTATCCAAGGACACCAAATCCTTTGTAATGTGCAACCTCCATACTAGGAAATTGAGCTAAACATCTTGAATCACTCTCAAATGATGCAGACAAGTTCGGATCGTGGATCTAACAAAACAAATTTTACGATAAATACATAACGATACAAGTTTAGATTAAAACTGATAGCAATAAAATGTAATTCGAATAACTTACATGCTCTGTGACCCAATCACAAAAATTATCCTGATGGTATTTTTCTAAACGCTCTTCGTTCCAATCAGGATGCCCCTCACGTACCTCGTTAAAATGAGTTCTGTTTTCGACAAATAATTGTGACATTAATATTATGTCATTTCATACACACACAAACACAGATATAACAATTAATCCAAAAGAACTTACTCTCTAATTTGTTCAAGACATACGCAATTAAGCAAGATAAACCGGTATATCTTGTTGATAAACATAGTGTCTACCCTCTTATACTCGGCTTTATCATATGGCCCGTCTTGAATTCTTCGTGGTCGGTTAAGCCTTGTCTCAATGTTCTCGTCCAGATAGCGGGAACAAAATGTGGTTGCTTCATCAAGAAGATAACCTTGCATGATAGAACCCTCTGGTCGGTTTTTATTGCGTATATACTTCTTAAGAGTGTAAAGGTACCTAATGAGAATATATTGAATAAATAAACACGGGCATACATGACAAAAATAAATTTATAAATTGCGCGAAACGAAAAATTACACGTACCTCTCGACGGGATACATCCATCGATATTGTACCGGTCCGGCTAACTTCGCCTCAGTTGCAAGATGAACCGTCAAGTGTATTATGATATCGAAGAATGACGGTGGGAAAATACGCTCAAACTTGCAAAGTATCAACGCAATAGAATTTTCTAGTTTATCCAGCGTCGCAACCTCCAGCGTTTTAGCACACAACTCCCTGAAAAAACAACATAGGTCGTTGATTACTAGACCAACCGAGTCGGGGAGAGAAGTCCTGGGGGCTAATGGAAGAAGGTGCTCCACGATAACATGGTGGTCATGATTTTTCAGCCCATCGATCTTGCCTTTCACAATTTTTATTTTCTTGCTGAATGATCCTGAGAAACCTGTGGGGACTTTCAAATCATGCAACACCTGCAGGAATCTTTTCTTCTCCGGTTGTGACATATGATAAGCGGCATTGGGAAGTACAAACTTGCCCGGTTTACCCGCTACCGGTTTAGGGTGCAGTTCACTTCTTATTCCCCACTCTTGTAGATCCATCCGGGCATTCATGTTGTCTTTCGATTTCCTGTCTTTACACAGAAGCAAGTTAAGTATGTGCTCTGATACTCCCTTCTCTATATGCATGACGTCCAGACAATGACGCACTGAATTTGTAGACCAGTACGGAAGCTCGAAGAAAATGCTTAACTTGTTCCAATATTGTGGTTTGACCTGTCTCGTCGGATCCATCCCGAAGGTCACGTTATTGTAACCATCCCATTTAGCAGTCACGTCCTCTCCGGACAATGGGGATGGAGGCCCAAGAAGCTCCTGATGACCATCAAAGTGAACCGTGTCTAACCTGTAGGGGTGGTCTGGAGGCAGAAAACGTCGATGGCCGCAATAACAAACCTTCCTGCTAAAGTTCAAAAATTTTGATGTTGTGTGTTCATGGCAATGAGGACATGCTTTGTGACCATGTACGGACCAACCTGAAAGCATTCCATATGCAGGAAAGTCATTAATTGTCCACATTAAAGCCGCACGCAGTATGAAGGTTGTATTTGTGTTTGAATCATATGTCTCTACACCATCAATAAACAAAGTTTTCAGCTCCTCAATCAGAGGTCGGAGATAGACGTCGATATTGTTCCCCGGTGAGTTTGGTCCGTCGATAAGAAGAGGCATCATAAAGTATGATTGGTCCATAGCCAACCAAGGCGACAGATTATAAATTATCATTACAACGGGCCATGTACTGTGACTTCCAGTCATATAGTTGAATGGGCAGAAGCCATCGGCAGCCAGTCCGAGCCGGACATTGCGGGGATCGCTACTGAATATTGCGTGCCTCCTATCGAAATCCTTCCATGCCGGTGAATCTCTTGGATGTCTCATTTTTCCATTTTCGCTTGGAGGAGCACGATGATGCCAAATCATTGCCTCGGCTGTTTTCTTGCACCTGAATAGCCTCTGTAGCCTCTGTGTTATGGGAAAATATCATGCTATCTTCACAGGTATATCAGGCTTCTTATCAGAATCTTTCGGCTTATACCCGGTCTCTCCGCATGTTGGACACTCTTTCAAATCTGAATTCTCTTTCCGGTACAACACGCAATTTTTAGGACATGCTTGAATCTTCTCGCACTTTAGACCCAAATCAGACATCATTTTCTGGGCTTCGTACCAGCTTTCGGGCACATTATTTCCCGGAGGCATAGAATCTTTCAAGAACGAAAGAAGCATTGTGAATGACTTGTTGCTCCATCCATTTAGACACTTAATTTGGAAAAGTTGGACGAACCATGAGAGGGTGGAATACTTCGCATTCTCATAAATTGGTTTCCTAGCATCATTCATGAAATTTTCATATTTATCCGCACGCGGTCCTTGACCGGAAGGAATGTCATCTTCGGTACGAATAGATTCACCTAGGGCAGCCTCTACCATATCCTCCATTTCTTCTGATGGAAATAAATTTCCGTATCCTGCCGTATTACCGAATTCTTCTTCTTCTCCTGCCGCATTATCGTGTTCTCCTTCTTCTACCGCAGTACTGCATTCTTCTCCTTCCCCGTGATATTTCCAAATTGAATAAAGTCTAGTAAACCCATGTTTTACAATATGAAGCTCTGCCAATTCTACCTTCTGCCAGTACTTATTGCCACATCTATCGCACGGACAGAGAATCTTCTCTATTATGATCTTATTATGTGCTCGTGCAAATTCAAGGAAAGCAGCAACCCCTGCGACAAACTTAGGTTGCATACGTTGTTTCCAATCCACATACATCCAGTCCTTAACTCTGACGTACTCATGGGCCATGTTAGACTGAATAACATATAAATTGTAGGTTATGCTGACTATATTGAGAAATATAAGAACGAGATAGTTACTGACAAAGGAGAAAATCCATGTATATGCTTTGTGTGTGCGTTTGTCGTTGAAAAGAATAAATTATCGCACGTTATGTTGACCGATAGACGGGGACTAAGTGGCGCTTTTAATTAGTTTCATATATGGGTATCGATGGGAATATGAAGGTTTCATATTATCATATATTGGTTTTAACCCGAACATCTCGAATCGCTCTCTGATTATGCGTTTGTATGTATGTGTTCCG
Source organism: Agapanthus africanus (assembly GCA_030015575.1). Lineage (NCBI taxonomy): Eukaryota > Viridiplantae > Streptophyta > Magnoliopsida > Asparagales > Amaryllidaceae > Agapanthus > Agapanthus africanus. The sequence goes on from CM057349.1 coordinate 487,848,499, forward strand.
GCTGTCGGGGGTAGGCTTCTATCCCATTAAGAATGTATAGAGCGAACGCCCATCACTTGTGCTTTCAACCGTTTCGAGTAAATTTCGGCAGCACCTCCCCGCTGTTCTCCGAGTACACTGTAATAGAATAGATAATCATTTCAAAGCTGTGAAACAACGTTGAAATGAACATCTAATCTATCTTTGTACACGGAGAACCAGCGGAAAGGTACCGATGAAATATCTCGAAACGGATGAAAACACAAGTGAATGAAGGCGTTTGCTTTATACATTCTTAACTTGTCCACACGGGACAAATCTATGGGTTACCATACGATTGAATTTTCTCGTCGCGCAGACTATACGACGGTTGTTAGTATCGAGCTATACTGTCCGATATTTAACAACCTTCGTATAGTTCTAGGTCACGACGAGCATCGCACGTATGTTAACCGATAGACGGGGACTAAGTGGCGCTTTTAGTTTCATATACGGGTATCGATGGGAATATGAAGGTTTCATATCATCATCGAGTATCATATATTGGTTTTAACCCGAACATCTCGAGTCGCTCTCTGATTATGCGTTTGTATGTATGTGTTCCGGCTGTCGGGGGTAGGCTTCTATCCCATTAAGAATGTATAGAGCGAACGCCCATCACTTGTGTTTTCAACCGTTTCGAGTAAATTTCGGCAGCACCTCCCTGCTGTTCTCCGAGTACACTGTAATAGAATAGATAATCATTTCAAAGCTGTGAAACAACGTTGAAATGAACATCTAATCTATCTTTGTACACGGAGAACCAGCGGAAAGGTACCGACGAAATATCTCGAAACGGATGAAAACACAAGTGAATGAAGGCGTTTGCTTTATACATTCTTAACTTGTCCACACGGGACAAATTTATGGGTTACCATACAATTGAATTTTCTCGTCGCGCAGACTATACGACGGTTGTTAGTATCGAGCTATACTGTCCGATATTTAACAACCTTCGTATAGTTCTAGGTCACGACGAGCATCGCACGTATGTTAACCGATAGACGGGGACTAAGTGGCGCTTTAGTTTCATATACGGGTATCGATGGGAATATGAAGGTTTCATATCATCATCGAGTATCATATATTGGTTTTAACCCGAACATCTCGAGTCGCTCTCTGATTATGCGTTTGTATGTATGTGTTCCGGCTGTCGGGGGTAGGATTCTATCCCATTAAGAAAAAATGGAGTGTATTTCGCTGTGAGAGACTCTTCAAAGAAATGGAGGAAGAAGCACTAAAGAAAAAAGAGAGAAAAATAAGAATATAAAGTTGAAACTAAACTTGAGCTATCTGCTGAAATCATAAAGCATAGGAAAGTTGATTGAGTCTTGATTTATTGCTCTTTCTTTGCATTATCTCGTATGTCCATTTATAGATTTTAATGCCACATGAGATGTAATCAGTCAGCTCCTTATGGTTGTATTAATGTCAGCTCTTACACAATATGGGTATCTGCCTTACCATTAAGACAACTATGGAATATGTTAATTTAAAATGTAAGGCTAGCTTTCTATGTATTCTGAGGGACTGCTTGCATAGAACTTAGCTTGATCCTCTCAATTATTACACATAAATATGCTGACATGCCTCTCATAACCCTAACCCCAGCCCCACAGTAACCCTAACCCTAGCCCCAACCCTAACCCCAGCCCATCTTAACCCTACCCCAGCCCCACAGTAACCCTAACCCCAGCCCCACCGTAACCCTAACCCCAGCCCCACCCCAGCAGCAGCCGAACCCCAACCCTAACCCTACCCCGACCCCGACCCCGACCCCGACCGCCACCGCGCCCCTGCCCAAACCCAACTCTCGCGCGCACAACCCAGACCCAGCCATGAATAATCCAAAAATACTTTAATTTACCTCGAGATTTATACCTGAACGGGTGCGCTGGTGGGCTGGAGCGACGACGGTGGCGAATTGGCGAAGAAACCGGCGGTGGCGACGACGGTGGCGACGAAACCGGCGGTGGCGACGACGGTGGCGACTCTGCCCAACGACGGTGGCGACGCGACGGTGGCGATTTAGGGTTTTTTGCGCGCGTTTGAGGGAGAGAGAGAAAATGAGCGTAGGCTTTTCGATCTGGCTTTGTTTTAAAACGATATTTACTTGCCCCTACGGATATATCCGTAGGTCCTTTGTTTGCACCACCGTAGGGGCAAACACCAAATTAAGAATTAATTTTTTTATTCTTGAACGTCAGTGCCCGTAGGGGCAACCCTTTAGCCCTACGGAGTAATCCGTAGGGCCAAGTAAAATCTGCCCCAACGGATAATTCCATCCGTAGGGGCAACCCCCTATTTTACTAGTGAAAGTGAAAATCAATTTCAATGTGCTTAGTGCGAGCTTGGAAGACGAGATTAGCAGAAAGGTAGGTAGCGCCGATATTATCACACCACAACACAGATGGAAAATAAGAGAACCCAAACTCGTGGAGTAAAGACTGAAGCTAGATGAGCTCGGCTGTGGCATTCGCAACCGCCTTGTATTCAGCCTCTGTGCTCGAGCGAGCGACTGCCACGTCGCGCTTCCCAGTGTACGGGTAATGAGACGCGACGAGGCCCGCTACGTATTTACTCAGAAATAAACACGCTAAACGTAACTAAGCAATATAATGTAAAATATGCACAAGAGACATGAATGTAAATGAACAATAACTTTTATTTATTAAACATTTCTTTACAAGTACAACTGAAAATATAAATACAGAAATGGAAAGCAATGTATAAACAATGGCATGAACTGAAAAGAAAATATATACAAGTATCTAGAGCTCTGGGTCAATGGTGAACTGCTCCAAGTCTTCAATACCGGGCTCGACCTCCAAAGAGTCCGATCCACCTGACAACATTCCAATGAAAGAAGAGGAGGAATGTCGTCAGCGAATAATATCTCGGTAAGTCCCAAAAATAGGTAAGAATAGATAGATATGAGAATATAACTGGTGAGTTTGTTATGTTAACGCAGTTGTTTGTAACTTGGTATAGAATATTCCAGTGTATACGAGAGGAGTCCCAATATTCCGGAGACTAAGGTATACGGAGCAAAAGGAACCGTTAAGCCACGGAACAACAGCAATGGATATTCAGGTTAGGTGTATTAAAGTGACCGTCTCGTGCCACTTCTAACACATTCAGTACCAGTCTACCCCTTTAAAACCCCGTAATGTCTTTTGTATTGATTGTATTGTTTTGTTTTATAAACGGAAGACTTGCCGAAACCATGATGTCATGTAAACGGAATGGATATAAATGGATAGTCATGTAATCAGAGTATATCCATGGTTCGGTTCAGTCGAGTCATGCTGATATAGATTGAATTCTGGTATAAATGGATTCATGTTGTATTGTTGTTATATTTGAATTGAATTCAAGTCAGATTGATTTCATATTAGACTGAGACTCAGACCGAGTTAGATCTTTTAGACAGAGTTGAAGTCCTGAATCAGTTTTGGTGTTATCGGTAACTGCTGCACATGGACGGCAGGATTTGTGTTTTTTTCCAAGACAATTACCGTATTGATAACACCGTTTTTAGGTTGTCTACCTTAGATAGGCAAGCACCCATATTCTCCGGCTCCCTGAGGCTCAAGAGAACTGGTCCCGCTTAAATCTATATTTATTAGGGTCCTTATTGTAAATTAATATAACTTGAGGGTTTTTTATGAAAAATAGTTTTGATATATTTTAAAAATACACCTCAAGTATTTAATTATCGTCTTTAGGGTTTTCATATTTGTAATTTTTATAAAGTGAAATAATCTAGTGGATATAAACCTAACTTGAATAGTATATTGTATTATAGTGTAATATTGGAGTTGTATTGATTTGTAATAGTAGTTTCTTGAAATTTGCGATTTCTTTGATTTAGAAAACATGAAATATATATAATATATATATTTAAAGTAGATATTTTGATAATATATATATATATATATAAGTAGAACTTATTTATTAAATAGAAATCACATTTTTCTTAAAAATTGCATTAAAAATTCTATCGAGATCGAATGCTCCATGAGGAGATCTGCATCTCGCTCTACTAGGCCCGAGGATGTGCGATAACCCGCACCATCCCGATTGTGGTTCCCTAAAATGGATTGTAGAGGTGCATTTGCAAGGAATTAAATAATACACTTTTAAAGAAAACAGTTTTTTGAATATTTAGGATATTTAAATGTAAATTCGTAAATTCCCACAATTTAATGTTCTAAAAGTCATCGTGCTATGTCAAGAATGAGTGTCGTGATGAGCTAGGTCATTACCTCATGAGTTTTCTAAAGGTATTATGATCAAAATGAATAAGCAATGTCGTATGTAAACATGATAGTATTTTACCGTAAAAGTTAAATAAAAGTTGTTTAACATTATATTTTGAATTGAAACTTGTTCTAAATGTTCTTTAATGGTTAATAAATAGTATAAAAAGATGGTAAATTTGTTATTAAGAAAAATTGCATTTTTGATGAAATTAGAATCGGAAGTCGGAATAACTCCGCTTCCGACGAGTTTTGAATTATGGATGTTTAGACTAGAATGAGAGGAGGAGAGAGGGGACTTACTGATTTGAATTAGAGAGAAGAGGTAGGGGGAGATTTTGGGATCGTCGGGGAGTTTTTTTGTCGCCGGATTCTTCCCGAAATATCGCCGGAACTTTACCTTGAGCTAACTCCACTTGTACAACTTTTGATTTGGAAATTTTAAAGAGTTTTTGTGATAATTTTCAGAATGGAGATGACTATGGTATAGGGGGTATTTATAGGATAGAATTAGGGTTTAGGGTAATGAAGAATGGAATTAAAATGTGCATTAAAATGGATTTAAGAGAGAAATTATCACTCTCTGGATAATTGCAGAGAAATTAAACAACATGGGGGTAGTGGGGTAGGCCAAAGGGTGTTAGGGTTAAAAATTCAGAGCATTCCCTACGGACAGAACCGGCGGTGCCGACCCCTTCTCTACATCCCGCCGGCCAAATCCGAGGGTGGGGAGCTTGGATTCTTGCCACGTGTTGGTGTCGTCTCATATATCTCAGTGCACATATTTGATTTTGTTGTGACTTTTCATTTTACGTGTTTTGCACGTGTAAACTTTTGAGCTTCTAAAAGTTTAAAAGAAAATCAACAAAAAATATATGTGGCTGGGGGGATTCGAACACAGGGACTACGTCACAGCAGTGCAAGGTTTTACCAATGAGCTACAAGTGCTTTCTTGCTGTTCAAAAGCAATTTAAATATTTATAGCATACACATGATTGCAAATACTCCATTTGTACATTAATTTTAAAACAATTTTCTGTACACTGAAACAGAGTTGTTACATTCTACCCTCCTTACAAAAATTTCGTTCTCGAAATTTACATTTATTTTAAGGACTAATTTACAAACAAGTGAGGGTATCTTACATGCATGTCCTCCTCACGTTCCCATGTTGATTCTCCTGGTGATTTTTTTCTCCACATCACTCGAACCAAGTCTCCTTCCTTGTTCCGAAGTGACTTCACCTTTCTATCCAAGATTTCAACAGGTTATTGCTCACAGGATAAGTCTGGCTGTACAGTGAGTTCGGAGTGATCAAGAATATGACTGGGGTCACTCACATACTCTCTGAGTTGGGATATGTGGAATACATTATGCATTCCTTCCAATGAGGGTGGGAGTGCCAAGCGATAAGCCACTTCTCCGACTCGTTCGAGTATGTCGAACGGTCCAATGTACCTCAGACTGAGCCTACCTCGTCTTCCAAAGCGAATCACTCTACGGTTTGGAGATATCTTCAAAAAGACATGATCTTCCGGTTCGAACTCCAAGTGACGGCGATTTGCATCAGCCCAGTGCTTCTGTCGATCTTGGGCTATGCGCATTCTTTCCCTGATAGTGCGAACCACATCCACTGTTGCTACTATCATCTCAGGTCCAAGGAGTTCTCTATCTCCGATGTCGTCCCAACTTAATGGTGATTCACTTCCTTCCATAAAGAGCTGCAAAGGGTGTCATTCCTATACTTGCTTGGTAGTTGTTGTTGTATGAAAACTCCACAAGATGTAGGTGATCTTCCCACGATCCTCCGAAATCTAGCATACACGCTCTTAGCATATCTTCAAGTATCTGATTAGTTCTCTCAAACTGTCCATCTGTTTGTGGATGGTAAGCTGTGCTAAACTTCAGATTTGTTCCCAAACTAGCTTGCAGACTGTGCCAGAATTGCGATCGAAATATGGTGTGTAATGACCCCAAAATCTTTATACATTTGTATTATCCCTCTTCAAAAATATACCGTATTTATTTGTACTTGGTATTTTCCTCTTTCTATTAAATTTATTATTATTTTATTCCTCAATCTATTATGTATTTTTTTTCTAGGTACAATTTCTTTTTCTTATATTTAAGTTTTTAACTTCTCATTCTTATTTTTTCCTTTCATAAATATTTAACCCAAATCCATTATTCTTATTCTCCATAGCCCATCTAAAAAGCCCATTTTCTTTTTAAGTAACATCATATATTTAATTCTAATTAAATATGTGCATGAATAACCTTATAGCTCATTGGTTAAGCCCTTGCATTGTTATTTCATAAGTCACATGTTCAAATCCCCATTCTTACAATTATTTTTTATCATTTTTTATTCTTCTCATAACCTACAAATGAGACCTTTCATTTCCAAAATGAATGGTGACTTTTCATTTCTCTTTTAATTCTCATGTTAAATGCATATATTATTATTCACCATTACACCATCTTAATTGTCCTCCTCCATCTTTTCCTTCCTCATATTTTTCTATCTCTCATTTCTCCCTCTTCACCTAAAGTCCAAGAAGAAGAACATGAAGAAGTCTTCAAGAAGGTCTCGCTACTAACGCGAGACTATCGGCGGATAGACAAGTCCGGTGACAATACCGGCTTGTGCATGTGCGTTGGACCAAGTTGAGACCGAGCCTACAAGTGAAGATTTGGAGAAATTCCAGGAAGACCCAGAGCTCTAGACTTTGTACTTGTTCTTCCCAGTACTTCCTTTTATTATTATTATGCCACTGTTTAGGCATTGCTTTTTCATTCCAGTTGTATTTTCATTTCATGCATTGTACAAAGAATGTTATTAATAAAAGTTGCTGTTATTTCAATTTCATTTGTCTCTTGTGATTATTTTATATTGCTTAGTTACGCTTAGCGTATGTACTTTTGAGTACATACGTAGCGGGCCTCGTCATGTCCACTTCGCCGTACACTGGGAAGCGGGGCGTGACAGGTTTTGTTGGTGGCCCATGCAGGTCAGAGCTGTATGAATCCCTGTCATGCAGTTCTGGTCTGCGTGAACAACCTAAGCAATATAACACAAGAAACAGCAACTAAAACATTCTTTACAATCATGTTCCTTGAATCTTACCATTTCATATTCCTTGAATCTTATCATCCGTTGAATCTATCCTAACCCTATTCTTTCACTCACAATCACCAAATTGTTTTGAAACTGTTACACTTTCCTTTTACAAATTTCGAGGACGAAATTATTTTTAAGGAGGGTAGAATGTAATGACCCCAAAATCTTTATACATTTGTATTATCCCTCTTCAAAAATATACCGTATTTATTTGTACTTGGTATTTTCCTCTTTCTATTAAATTTATTATTATTTTATTCCTCAATCTATTATGTATTTTTTTTCTAGGTACAATTTCTTTTTCTTATATTTAAGTTTTTAACTTCTCATTCTTATTTTTTCCTTTCATAAATATTTAACCCAAATCCATTATTCTTATTCTCCATAGCCCATCTAAAAAGCCCATTTTCTTTTTAAGTAACATCATATATTTAATTCTAATTAAATATGTGCATGAATAACCTTATAGCTCATTGGTTAAGCCCTTGCATTGTTATTTCATAAGTCACATGTTCAAATCCCCATTCTTACAATTATTTTTTATCATTTTTTATTCTTCTCATAACCTACAAATGAGACCTTTCATTTCCAAAATGAATGGTGACTTTTCATTTCTCTTTTAATTCTCATGTTAAATGCATATATTATTATTCACCATTACACCATCTTAATTGTCCTCCTCCATATTTTCCTTCCTCATATTTTTCTATCTCTCATTTCTCCCTCTTCACCTAAAGTCCAAGAAGAAGAACATGAAGAAGTCTTCAAGAAGGTCTCGCTACTAACGCGAGGCTATCGGCGGATAGACAAGTCCGGTGACAATACCGGCTTGTGCATGTGCGTTGGACCAAGTTGAGACCGAGCCTACAAGTGAAGATTTGGAGAAATTCCAGGAAGACCCAGAGCTCTAGACTTTGTACTTGTTCTTCCCAGTACTTCCTTTTATTATTATTATGCCACTGTTTAGGCATTGCTTTTTCATTCCAGTTGTATTTTCATTTCATGCATTGTACAAAGAATGTTATTAATAAAAGTTGCTGTTATTTCAATTTCATTTGTCTCTTGTGATTATTTTATATTGCTTAGTTACGCTTAGCGTATGTACTTCTGAGTACATACGTAGCGGGCCTCGTCACGTCCACTTCGCCGTACACTGGGAAGCGGGGCGTGACAGGTTTTGTTACAAAACCTGTCACGCCCCGCTTCCCAGTGTACGGCGAAGTGGACGTGACGAGGCCCGCTACGTATGTACTCAGAAGTACATACGCTAAGCGTAACTAAGCAATATAAAATAATCACAAGAGACAAATGAAATTGAAATAACAGCAACTTTTATTAATAACATTCTTTGTACAATGCATGAAATGAAAATACAACTGGAATGAAAAAAAAACAATGCCTAAACAGTGGCATAATAATAATAAAAGGAAGTACTGGGAAGAACAAGTACAAAGTCTAGAGCTCTGGGTCTTCTTGGAATTTCTCCAAATCTTCACTTGTAGGCTCGGTCTCAACTTGGTCCAACGCACCTGACGACATTCAAAGAAGAGAGAAATAGAATGTCGTCAGCGAACAGGTCGCTCGGTAAGTCCCAAAGAAGAATGAAGAATGAGAGTGACAGAGTATTGTATTTTCTAAAGTATTGTATTGTAGAATATTATGAAATATTGTTTAACGTAATTGTTTGTAGCTTGGTACAGGAGGATGCCAGTGTATACGAGGGGAGTCTCTATATGCCAGAGACTAAGGGCACGTATAGTACAAGGAACCGTTTATGCCACGGTACAACAGCAACTGAATATAGGTTAGGTGTCTTAATCTGACCACCTCATTCCACTTTTAACATCTTCCGTACCAATCTACCCCTTTAAACCCCGTGATGTCATATTTGTATTGTTATCTTGTAAACTTGTAATGATTGCTTGATTGACTTTGATTGACTGATTGACTGATTGACTGACCGAAACCATGATATCAGAAAACGGTTATAACCATAGAGTCATGTAAATGGAATACTGGGAATCATGTAAAAGGAATATCCATGGTTCGGTTCGGTCAAGTTATATAGATTGTTAACTGGAATCTGGAATTCATGTATTCATCTTTAGTTGGAATATAAAAGAATATAGATTGACTTGAAACATATTCAAGTTTTGTAGCTTGGTACAGAAGGATGCCAGTGTATACGAGAGGAGTCTCTATATGCCAGAGACTAAGGGCACGTATAGTACAAGGAACCGTTTATGCCACGGTACAACAGCAACTGGATTCATGTTAGGTGTATTAAATCTGACCACCTCGTGCCACCTTTAACACCTTCCGTACCAGTCTACCCCTTAAACCCCACGAAGTCTTATTTGTATTGTTATCTTGTAAAAATTGTATTGATTGTAAGATTGATTAACTGACCGACCGAAACCATGATATCAGGAAACGGTTATAACCATAAAGTCATGTAAATGGAATACTGGGAAACATGTAAAAGGAATATCCATGGTTCGGTTCAGTCAGAATGATTGTTAACTGATTCTGGAATTCATGTATTCATGTTGAGTTAGAATATAATTGAAATATAGATTGACTTGAATTATATTCAAGTCAGAATTAGTCAGACTCTAACCCGAGTCAGACTAAAAGAAAGATAATTTGTAGTTCTTTATTTGTTAGGGGCCTTATTGTAATTTATAAAACTTGAGGGGGTTTATTGTAAAAAGTAATATTGTATAGTTTGCAAAATACACCTCAAGTATTTAATTATCGTCTTTATGTACATACAACAATTTAATGATCAAGATAAATATGTATACATGTTCGAATAACATGAAATGAGTCAAGTATATTATTCGAGTAACTACCATAAACAATGCTGTAAAGAAATATTATGTACGACTAATTAATCAAGTTGAAAGAATACGAGAACATAAACAAAAATATGGTTCTAAGTGTTTTGCATGCGTGAGTTACAGTTTCACCTAAATACGACTACCGGTTTGAGAGATATATATGTTTTCGTATCGTCGCGCAAAACGGATCAGAATCTATTCGGCACCGTCACATATTTTTAAAACGCAGTTTGAGTTAACTTCTATCGGGTTTCAGGTTACGAAGCTTATTATAAAATTGTAGGTATTTCGATGTACTTATCGAAAACACCAAGATTCACATGATTTGGATTTCTGAAGCTCTAGTTATGATCATTTTAATATCAGCATTTAAAACAGAAATTCAGATTTCTGGACAGCAACTATATATTCTATTGCAAAGCCTATATCAGGTTGTTTCATGCATTCCTAAGTAATATAATATACAGAAAATTATAGTTCTATCAATGGTGCATCTACACATCTAAATTTTGTCACAAACGGACATCGGGTGTTCGAGTTATGTCCAATTTAAAAACAGTGCGCGAATCGGAACAGATTCTGTCCAGATCCGTCACTTAATATTGTAACACAGTTTTCTATATTTTACGTCGGTTTTCAGTAAAAATATAAAACTAATAAAATCTAGTTCATTCGATGTAGATATCAAAAACACCTGAGTTTGCTCAATTTGGATACCGGTATACCAAGTTATGTGTCCTAGAAATTGACCGATAGCTGCAGTTTTCTGTTTTACGATCAGTGAATAAATACTATGTAATTCCTAAACCGTTATGCGGATCGATCTAAAATTTTTACAACGTATACAAAATAATATATTATATCATATGTAAATTTTCTGAAATTTTCAGAACTAAAAATTAATTTCTAAAAATTATTTTAAAACTAAAGGTATTGATATGTATACTAAAATCGGCAAAAAGATTAACTAGAATTTTCACGCAAGCTTCATCTTTTCTTTTAATAACCAAACCGATTCCATGAGATATCGTAGATATATTATGGATTGAAATCTATGTTCTCACAACTTGTAATAAACATTCATAATCATGAAGAAAGAATTAAAAAATACTTTAATTTGAACAAGAGATAATAAGATATTATTAAACCATATAGAATCATATATATCTAAACTTATGTATATGTATATGTATATGTTTATGTGTATCTTCTCTTATGGATTATGATATGAAAAGAATAAGGGGTTCACGATGCATGACAAGAGGAAAAAAAAAAGATGGGGGGAAAGGAGAGAGAAGGGACTTACATGCACAAGCCGGTATTGTCACCGGACTTGTCTATCCGCCGATAGCCTCGCGTTAGTAGCGAGACCTTCTTGAAGACTTCTTCATGTTCTTCTTCTTGGACTTTAGGTGAAGAGGGAGAAATGAGAGATAGAAAAATATGAGGAAGGAAAAGATGGAGGAGGACAATTAAGATGGTGTAATGGTGAATAATAATATATGCATTTAACATGAGAATTAAAAGAGAAATGAAAAGTCACCATTCATTTTGGAAATGAAAGGTCTCATTTGTAGGTTATGAGAAGAATAAAAAATGATAAAAAATAATTGCAAGAATGGGGATTTGAACATGTGACTTATGGAATAACAATGCAAGGACTTATCCAATGAGCTATAAGGTTGTTCATGCACATATTTAATTAGAATTAAATATATGATGTTGCTTAAAAAGAAAATGGGCTTTTTAGATGGGCTGTAGAGAATAAGAATAATGGATTTGGGTTAAATATTTATGAAAGGAAAAATAAGAATGAGAAGTTAAAAACTTAAATATAAGAAAAAGAAATTGTACCTAGAAAAAAAATACATAATAGATTGAGAAATAAAATAATAATAAATTTAATAGAAAAAGGAAAATACCAAGTACAAATAAATACGGTATATTATTGAAGAGAGATAAAACAAATGTATAAAGATTTTGGGGTCATTACATTCTACCCTCCTTAAAAAAAATTTCGTCCTCGAAATTTGTAAAAGGAAAGTGTAACAGTTTCAAAACAATTTGGTAATTATGAGTGAAAGAATAGGGTTAGGATAGATTCAACGGATATGAAATGATAAGATTCAAGGAATATGAAATGGTAAGATTCAAGGAACATGATTGTAAAGAGTGTTTTAGTTGCTGCGTCTTGTGTTATATTGCTTAGGTTGTTCACGCAGACCAGAACTGCATGACAGGGATTCACACAGCTCTGACCTGCATGGGCCACCAACAAAACCTGTCACGCCCCGCTTCCCAGTGTACGGCGAAGTGGACGTGACGAGGCCCGCTACGTATGTACTCAAACGTACATACGCTAAGCGTAACTAAGCAATATAAAATAATCACAAGAGACAAATGAAATTGAAATAACAGCAACTTTTATTAATAACATTCTTTGTACAATGCATGAAATGAAAATACAACTGGAATGAAAAAAAACAATGCCTAAACAGTGGCATAATAATAATAAAAGGAAGTACTGGGAAGAACAAGTACAAAGTCTAGAGCTCTGGGTCTTCTTAGAATTTCTCCAAATCTTCACTTGTAGGCTCGGTCTCAACTTGGTCCAACGCACCTGACGACATTCAAAGAAGAGAGAAATAGAATGTCGTCAGCGAACAGGTCGCTCGGTAAGTCCCAAAGAAGAATGAAGAATGAGAGTGACAGAGTATAGTATTTTCTAAAGTATTGTATTGTAGAATATTATGAAATATTGTTTAACGTAATTGTTTGTAGCTTGGTACAGGAGGATGCCAGTGTATACGAGGGGAGTCTCTATATGCCAGAGACTAAGGGCACGTATAGTACAAGGAACCGTTTATGCCACGGTACAACAGCAACTGAATATAGGTTAGGTGTCTTAATCTGACCACCTCATTCCACTTTTAACATCTTCCGTACCAATCTACCTCTTTAAACCCCGTGATGTCATATTTGTATTGTTATCTTGTAAACTTGTAATGATTGCTTGATTGACTTTGATTGACTGATTGACTGATTGACTGATTGACTGACTGAAACCATGATATCAGGAAACGGTTATAACCATAGAGTCATGTAAATGGAATACTGGGAATCATGTAAAAGGAATATCCATGGTTCGGTTCGGTCAAGTTATATAGATTGTTAACTGGAATCTGGAATTCATGTATTCATCTTGAGTTGGAATATAAAAGAATATAGATTGACTTGAAACATATTCAAGTTTTGTAGCTTGGTACAGAAGGATGCCAGTGTATACGAGAGGAGTCTCTATATGCCAGAGACTAAGGGCACGTATAGTACAAGGAACCGTTTATGCCACGGTACAACAGCAACTGGATTCATGTTAGGTGTATTAAATCTGACCACCTCGTGCCACCTTTAACACCTTCCGTACCAGTCTACCCCTTAAACCCCACGAAGTCTTATTTGTATTGTTATCTTGTAAAAATTATATTGATTGTAAGATTGATTAACTGACCGACCGAAACCATGATATCAGGAAACGGTTATAACCGTAAAGTCATGTAAATGGAATACTGGGAAACATGTAAAAGGAATATCCATGGTTCGGTTCAGTCAGACAGATTGTTAACTGATTCTGGAATTCATGTATTCATGTTGAGTTAGAATATAATTGAAATATAGATTGACTTGAATTATATTCAAGTCAGAATTAGTCAGACTCTAACCCGAGTCAGACTAAAAGAAAGATAATTTGTAGTTCTTTATTTGTTAGGGGCCTTATTGTAATTTATAAAACTTGAGGGGGTTTATTGTAAAAAGTAATATTGTATAGTTTGCAAAATACACCTCAAGTATTTAATTATCGTCTTTATGTACATACAAAAATTTAATGATCAAGATAAATATGTATACATGTTCGAATAACATGAAATGAGTCAAGTATATTATTCGAGTAACTACCATAAACAATGCTGTAAAGAAATATTATGTACGACTAATTAATCAAGTTGAAAGAATACGAGAACATAAACAAAAATATGGCTCTAAGTGTTTTGCATGCGTGAGTTACAGTTTCACCTAAATACGACTACCGGTTTGAGAGATATACATGTTTTCGTATCGTCGCGCAAAACGGATCAGAATCTATTCGGCACCGTCACATATTTTTAAAACGCAGTTTGAGTTAACTTCTATCGGGTTTCAGGTTACGAAGCTTATTATAAAATTGTAGGTATTTCGATGTACTTATCGAAAACACCAAGATTCACATGATTTGGATTTCTGAAGCTCTAGTTATGATCATTTTAATATCAGCATTTAAAACAGAAATTCAGATTTCTGGACAGCAACTATATATTCTATTGCAAAGCCTATATCAGGTTGTTTCATGCATTCCTAAGTAATATAATATACAGAAAATTATAGTTCTATCAATGGTGCATCTACACATCTAAATTTTGTCATAAACGGACATTGGGTGTTCGAGTTATGTCCAATTTAAAAACAGTGCGCGAATCGGAACAGATTCTGTCCAGATCCGTCACTTAATATTGTAACACAGTTTTCTATATTTTACGTCGGTTTTCAGTAAAAATATAAAACTAAAGGTTGACTTAACAATAAGACAGATTCAAATGAAATGATAAGATTCAAGGAATAAAGACTTGTAAGATTCAAAGAACATGAATTGTAAAGAATGTTTTAGTTGCTGTTTCTTGTGTTATATTGCTTAGGTTGTTCACGCAGACCAGAACTGCATGACAGGGATTCATACAGCTCTGACCTGCATGGGCCACCAACAAAACCTGTCACGCCCCGCTTCCCAGTGTACGGCGAAGTGGACGTGACGAGGCCCGCTACGTATGTACTCAAACGTACATACGCTAAGCGTAACTAAGCAATATAAAATAATCACAAGAGACAAATGAAATTGAAATAACAGCAACTTTTATTAATAACATTCTTTGTACAATGCATGAAATGAAAATACAACTGGAATGAAAAAAAAACAATGCCTAAACAGTGGCATAATAATAATAAAAGGAAGTACTGGGAAGAACAAGTACAAAGTCTAGAGCTCTGGGTCTTCCTGGAACTGCTCCAAATCTTCACTTGTGGGCTCGGTCTCAACTTGGTCCAACGCACCTGACGACATTCAAAGAAGAGAGAAATAGAATGTCGTCAGCGAACAGGTCGCTCGGTAAGTCCCAAAGAAGAATGAAGAATGAGAGTGACAGAGTATAGTATTTTCTAAAGTATTGTATTGTAGAATATTATGAAATATTGTTTAACGTAATTGTTTGTAGCTTGGTACAGGAGGATGCCAGTGTATACGAGGGGAGTCTCTATATGCCAGAGACTAAGGGCACGTATAGTACAAGAAACCGTTTATGCCACGGTACAACAGCAACGGAATATAGGTTAGGTGTCTTAATCTGACCACCTCATTCCACTTTTAACATCTTCCGTACCAATCTACCCCTTTAAACCCCGCGATGTCATGTTTGTATTGTTATCTTGTAAACTTGTAATGATTGCTTGATTGACTTGATTAACTGATTGACTTACCGAAACCATGATATCAGGAAACGGTTATAACCGTAGAGTCATGTAAATGGAATACTGGAAACTTGTAAAAAGATTATCCATGGTTCGGTTCAGTCAGACAGATTGTTAACTGATTCTGGGATTCATGTATTCAGGTTGTGTTGGAATATAATTGAAATATAGATTGACTTGAAATATATTCAAGTCAGAATTAGTCAGACTCTAACCCGAGTCCGACTAAAAGAAATATAATTTGAAGTTCAATATTAGCTAGGGGCCTTATTGTAATTTGTGAAACTTGAGGGGGTTTTATGTAAAAATACTTTTGTATAGTTTTCCAAATACACCTCAAGTATTTAATAATCGTCTTTATTGTTATAATGAATGTGAATTTTATTTGTGTTATTCTAGTGAATATATCCTAATAAAAGTATTAATTGTTTATTTGAAATTCGTGTTAGTTTAATGTAACTTTTAATCTTTGAATTTTAGGAAAAAGTGGAAATTTTATATTATAACAAAATAAATGTTTAAATGATAATTATATATAATTAAACACATAAATAATTTTTAAATGAATATTTTATTTACAAAAATATCACTTTCTTTAAATATCGTATTTTAAACCTTTCGAGACCGAATGCTCCTTGCGGAGGTCTGAATCTCGCACTACTAGCCTGTTGGTGCACGATGAACCGTGCTATCCCTAACAGGTTCCCCAAAGATGGGTTGTAATGGCACTTTGCTCAGGTTTTTATAAATACTTTTAATTTAGGGAAAAGGTTTTCTAAATATAGGGTATTTATTTGTAAAAGTATATAGTTCTCCATATTTTAGTTGTTAGGGTTTCCTAGACCATCTAACCTATATTCTATGGTCTAAACGATGAGTCATTAGAAGCCTCAAATCGCCTCTTCACCGTCGAATGCAGCCAGGTAAGTGCCAGGTAAGTGGGAAGGAACCACAGTCGTGGGCCTAATTAAAAACCACTAGCCTTAGACACACTTGCCTAGACCCACAAGACAGTTTAGATAAACGATCGATGTCCATGACCAATCGTGCTTTCATTTTATATAAGTTTTATTTAGAAAAGTTTACAATTTAAAGGTTAAACTAAAAGTTATAAAGGTTATGGTATTTTAGTGAAAAAGTCCTATAATATCGTATTCTGTATTTTTGTTATTTATCAATTAGGGTTATAATGAGTGTGTGTAAGGGTAGGTCATTACCCCGTGACTTATATTAAGTTTTGGTAAAGTTTCAAGGTGAAATAAGCTATGTTAAACTTAAGGGTATTAAGGTGCAAGAATACGGTATTCATAAACGTTATCATTTCATGTGTGAAATTTCATCCAAATTGAATGAAACAAGTTTTGTTATCAAAATAAACATGATTAAGAGTGAGGGATCTAATTAGAACATTAAAATTGAACTTGATGGTATTTTTATGCAAGAAATACGGTTTTGTAAAGAAATTATCATTTCATGTGGAAAAGTGTGATTAAATTTGATTTAAGGGTGATTAATAGTCAACATGCAATAGGGTTGATAATATGTATTAGGTGACAAGTGGAATTTTAAAGAAAAACCGGATCGGGAATCGGTTTGTCCGATTTCCGTCGGTTCCAAAAAGTCGTATTTTACAATTATAGAAAAGAAAGATAGAAAGTTGGGACTTACGGGTTTGGACAAGCTAAGCGTTCTAAAAGGTGTGGTGGTTGCCGATTCGTCGGAAACGTCACGTCGGTCTTGATCCGGTCGCCGGAATCCGTCGTCGGTTTCGGCAGCGCTTCGCTTCTCGCTCTTTGCACCAAGTTCTCAAGAGTTTTAGAGAGTATGCTTAGAGTTGTGAGGGGAAAAGGTAGAGGGTAGGGGCCTTTATATAGGGATAGGCTAGGGTTAGGGTTAGGGTAGATGAAAAGTTAAAAAATAAAAATGTGATAAAATGTAATAAAAATGTATTAAAAGTGGAGTAATTGGGGGTTTTAAAGAGCTCTGGAAGTGGTATGAGGCTGAAACTTTTCAGGTGCGTAGGGAATACCAAAAGACACAACTTTCATGTTGTGACCCTCGCCGGAATCGGCCGAATCGGGGGTGACTCGGCCGTGACTCGGTCGGATCACTGAGTCGGCCGAGTCAAGGCCGAGTTGGCCGATTCCCGACCGAGTCCGGTGACCTGGATCTCCCCCGGCGGTTCATCTACCCTCTGCAAGTGTTACATCTTTGGGTGTAGTGGGGTTTTTGTGAGATATGCACGTGTAAACTCTTGGTATTCTAAAGGTTTTTAAAAAATCAATAATAAAAATAATGTGGGGTATGGGATTCGAACTCTGGTGGCTTAGTTCAGCAGTGCAAGGTATTACCAATGAGCTACAAGCTCTTTCTTGTAATTATTGTAAAGAGATAGATACTTAAAGTGTTATCAGCAACATTAATACTCCAAGTATACTTCAATTTTAAATCAAATTTTGGTATACAAAAATTGGAGTTGTTACAATGTACGGCGAAGTGGACGTGATGAGGCCCGCTACGTATGTACTCAGAAGTACATACGCTAAGCGTAACTAAGCAATATAAAATAATCACAAGAGACAAATGAAATTGAAATAATAGCAACTTTTATTAATAACATTCTTTGTACAATGCATGAAATGAAAATACAACTGGAATGAAAAAGCAATGCCTAAACAGTGGCATAATAATAATAAAAGGAAGTACTGGGAAGAACAAGTACAAAGTCTAGAGCTCTGGGTCTTCCTGGAATTTCTCCAAATCTTCACTTGTAGGCTCGGTCTCAACTTGGTCCAACGCACATGCACAAGCCGGTATTGTCACCGGACTTGTCTATCCGCCGATAGTCTCGCGTTAGTAGCGAGACCTTCTTGAAGACTTCTTCATGTTCTTCTTCTTGGACTTTAGGTGAAGAGGGAGAAATGAGAGATAGAAAAATATGAGGAAGGAAAAGATGGAGGAGGACAATTAAGATGGTGTAATGGTGAATAATAATATATGCATTTAACATGAGAATTAAAAGAGAAATGAAAAGTCACCATTCATTTTGGAAATGAAAGGTCTCATTTGTAGGTTATGAGAAGAATAAAAAATGATAAAAAATAATTGTAAGAATGGGGATTTGAACATGTGACTTATGAAATAACAATGCAAGGGCTTAACCAATGAGCTATAAGGTTATTCATGCACATATTTAATTAGAATTAAATATATGATGTTACTTAAAAAGAAAATGGGCTTTTTAGATGGGCTATGGAGAATAAGAATAATGGATTTGGGTTAAATATTTATGAAAGGAAAAAATAAGAATGAGAAGTTAAAAACTTAAATATAAGAAAAAGAAATTGTACCTGGAAAAAAAATACATAATAGATTGAGGAATAAAATAATAATAAATTTAATAGAAAGAGGAAAATACCAAGTACAAATAAATACGGTATATTTTTGAAGAGGGATAATACAAATGTATAAAGATTTTGGGGTCATTACATGGTGTCACGATCGGAGACAATGCAAACCGGTACTCCATGTAATCTCACAATTTCCTGCATGAGTTTATGGGTATCAGAGATAGTACACATTGAAGAGTTAAATCTTACTTATATTCTTACCTCCATGTACTTCTTTGCTAGTGTCTCAGTAGATTGGCCAACTCGAAATGGGATGAAGTGAGCCGACTTTGTGAGTCGATCCATAATAACCCATACCGCGTCGTTACCTTTCGTGCTGCAAGGAAGTGCAGTCACGAAACCCATAGTGATGTGTTGCTACTTCCATTCTGAGATAGGTAATGGTTGAAGTAAACCAGCCGTCCTGTGATGTTCAGCCTTTACTTGCTGACACACCAAGCATTTAGCGACGCTTCTCGCTACTTCACGCTTCATTCCATGCCACCAGTAATTTTGATGCAGATCTTTGTACATCTTTGTGCCTCCAGGGTGTACAGAATAAGGAGAGCTGTGAGCTTCTTTCATCAACTCTTCCCGCACAGAACCTTTTGGCACACACAACCTGCTTCCGTATCTCAAAGACCCGTCGTCGTGTATGATGAAGTCTGTTCTAAGTCCACTTTCTACTTGTTCTCTGATCTTTTGCAACTTAGCATCACTTATTTGAGCTGCTTTGATCTGATTGACAATAATAGATTGAACTTGTAAGTTCATCAAACTTGAAGTGTTACCTGGCACGACCACTTCAATCTCCATCTGATGCAAATCTTGTTGAAACTTTCACTATGCGGTGAGATTCATTAATAGAGGTTGGCGACTAAGTGCATCACGTACTACATTCACCTTCCCTGGATGATATTGTAGATTGATATCGAAGTCTGCCATATGTTCTAACCACCTTCTCTGCCGCATATTCAACTCTTTCTGAGTAAACACATATTTCAGACTCTTGTGGTCTGTGTATATGTCCACTTGTTCTCCAAGAAGATAATGGCACCGAATCTTAAGAGCAAAGATAACGGCCGCTAACTCCAAATCATGCGTCAGATAGCTGCGCTTATGAATCTTCAGCTGTCTTGATGCATAAGCTACAACTTTACCGTGCTGATGTAGAACACATCCTAATCCTTTACCGGATGCATCACAATGCACTTCAAAACCTCCAGATTGGTCCAGTATGACAAGGATAGGTGCTGATGTCAATCTTGACTTGAGTTCTACGAAAGCTCGTTCGCATGCTTCTGACCACACGAATTCTTCATCTTTACATGTGAGCTTGGTCAGGGGTGTTGCAATCTTCAAAAATCCTTCAATAAACCTTCTGTAATATCCTTCTAATCCCAAGAAGTTTCGAATGTCCTTCACTGACTTTGGTGTCGGCCATTCGCTTACTGCTGATACATTAGCTGGATCTACAGATATTCCATCGCCTGATACAATATGTCCGAGAAAATCGACTTGATCTAGCCAAAATTCGCACTTGCTGTACTTGGCATAGAGTTGATGCTGTCGTAAAGTCTCCAGGACAATTCTTAAGTGTTCGGCGTGTTCTTTCCGACTCTTAGAATACACTAGGATGTCGTCGATGAAGATGACAACAAACTTGTCTAGGTACTCTCGGAAAACTTGATTCATTAGGTTCATGAATATAGCTGGTGCATTGGTCACTCCAAATGGCATCACAAGAAACTCATAATGACCATAGCGAGTCCTGAATGCCGTCTTCGGAATATCAGACTCTTTGACCTTCACCTGATGATAACCCGAACGAAGATCTAGTTTTGAGAAAATGCAAGATCCGCTTAGCTGATCAAACAGATCGTCGATGTGCGGAAGTGGATACTTGTTCTTTATAGTTACTTCGTTCAGAGCTCTATAATCAATGCACATTCTGTATGAACCTTTCTTCTTCTTCACAAGTAGAACTGGCGATCCCCAACTTGAAGTGCTGGGACGAATCCATCATTTCTTCAATAATTCGTCCAACTGAGTACGAACCTCCTTCAAACCTTAAGGGCTTAACCGATATGGTGCTTTGATCACCGGTTGTGCTCCAGGTACTAAATCAATGCTGAATTCAAGAGCTCGATCGGGAGGCAAACCTGATATGTCTTCAGGAAATACATCATCGAACTCTCGAACTACCTCTGGTTTCGATCCTTCCTCTGCTTGAAGTGTTGCAATTGTTTCCTTCTTCGGTTTTGCTTTGTATGTGCTTAGCTCCACGGTACGGTCTCCACTTTTGAAATAAAAGACCAGATAGCCTGGAATCTCGAATACTACCCTCCTTTGACGACAGTCAATGGTAGCATAGAATGTTCCTAGCCAATCCATACCCAAAACGACATCGAAATTCAGTATGTCCAGCACCTTGAAGTCAGCATAGAATTCTCTGCTGCAGACGACCACTGGACACAGGTCGTATCCCATTATTGCCTTTAGAACGCCGTTCCCTGAAATGACATTCCAGCTGGATACGAGAGGTTTGACTATAATCGCATGAGTTCGGACGAACCGTTGCGACATAAAGCAATGGGATGCTCCAGTATCGAAGAGTGCGAGTGCAGGAAGTGAGGCTACTAAGATCGTACCTAAGTTATGTGGGATAGGTTTTAGGTATAGGATAAAGATATAGGGATATAACAAGTATTGAACAGCTTTGAAAGATTGAAAGGTTACCAGTAATGACTTGGCCAGTGGATTCAGCTTCTTCCACAGTCATTGTGAAAGCTTGTCGCCTTGGTATATTCCTCCTTACTGGAGGAGCATTCCTCTGTCCATTCCTTGGTCCTTGAGGTGGGTTCCTTTGCGCTTGATGGAACTGACGAGGAGGAGGCGCGGTCGGTCCACGAGGAGGTGGAGCTGGGAGAGCTAGTCGTGGAGCAGGTGCCTGGATGGATGGTCACTGCGGATAGGTAATTGCTGGTCTGGGTGCAGCATTTGGATTGAGTCTTCGAGGATAAGACCCAATATCATGTGTGGTTGAGCCGCAGACTAAGCAAAGGCGATTTGCACACCGGCAGTCCTTCGCCAGATGTCCATCCTTTCTGCAGTAGGTACAAAAGGCTGGGCTGGGCCGGTTGGATGGTACTCCCAGTCTTCTAGGTACAAATGATGGCCTTGAAGAGGCTCCTCCTGCCATCTGGGTGGTAGGGCGCTTCACCCCCGCAGATTGAGGTCTGCCCTTCATCTTCACCACTGCCTCATATCGACGGGCGGCTTTCAGAGCCAGTTCGTGGGTTGGGAAATCCCCTGTAGCTAAGGCATCTTGGATCTCCGAATGTAACCCTTGCTGAAATCGTCTGGACCTGATCTCAACAGTCGGTATCAAGTGTGCCGCGAACCTGTTAAAGTCTTGTGTTAGCTGTGTAGTATGTGATATTTGAAAATCGAATATTGAGACTGTTCCCCTCCGAATAGACGGCGCGACGGACGTCTTGCCTGAAATTCGGGGCAGATACTAATTGGTGCTATCCGTCTACCTCTCCGAAGATGCCAAGTTGATTTATGGCACCATGTATCGAAGGTTTAAACGGATGCGTCCGATATAGCAGACTTCGTCAGATTCCCCCTTGCTTGAGGGGTTTTTGATTGTGGGGACGCTCTTCCCTGCAGGCGCAAGCCCCTGCAATTAATTACGCTACCGCATTGCGGTAACAACTTTCTCCTTCTCCAGATGGTCACTTCGTGTCGTGTGTATTTGATTTGTGTTTGGTTGCTCATGGATTGTATACGGAGACTGAGTTATGTCGTCGTCCGTAGGGCGTGGACTAGTCCAAATCCGTATTATCTTAGATTTAGGTTTGGGGGTTTGGGTTTAAGGATACGTTAGCCTCGTTTGAGACTAAGATCGACTTAAACGTTTGTTAAGGATACGTTAGTCTAGTTTTAGACTAAGATCAACTTAACGGGATTGTTTAGATCCAACAAGAGAGCAATTAAGGGGGGGCCCTGTTGTTTAGTTTAGTGACATTGCGGTCAATAGGTAGTTTAAGGACATTGCGGTCCAATGTTAGTTTTAAGACGTTGCGGTCAAGGTTAAGGACATCATAGTCCGTGGACTTAAGGACTCCACAGTCCGGCGTTAGTTTTAAGACATCACGGTCAAGGTTAAGGACATCATAGTCCGTTGTTAGTTTTAAGACATCCCGATCAAGGTTAAGGACATCATAATCCGAGGATTTAAGGACTCCACAGTCCGGCGTTAGTTTTAAGACATCTCGGTCAAGGTTAAGGACCTCATAGTCCATGAGTTTAAGGACCCCACAGTCCGTATCAATGTGTGGTCTTCGGGACCCGTCACCTCTTTGAAGACGTTGAGGAATTACAACGCCAAGTATCAAAGGAGTGAAGAGATATACCCTTGAACCAAGGTAGATTAAATAGTCTTTGGCCCAATGTGGAACCAAGACCAATTAATTATATTATGATCCCATTATCCCAGTTAAGTTTGAATTGAGGACTTATGGCCATCTTGGACTAAGTCCAATCATGTTTAGAATATTGATCCTCTGTTGGCTCATTGAAAGAGAGGCTTTGCCTCTAGAAACTTAGCCAATTGGGCTAAAACTAGTGTTAAACACTAAAGACCAACAATGTTGAACACTGGGATTAAGATTAGCAAGTTAGTGTTTAGCACTAAAAGATAATCAGTGTTAAACACTAGCAACGGGGCTTTCAAATTAGTGTTAAACACTAAAGCAAATCAGTGTTAAACACTGGAAATAGAGATTCCAAATTAGTGTTTAACACTAAGGCAAATCAGTGTTAAACACTGGATACAGAGGTTTCAATTTAGTGTTAAACACTAAGGCAAGAGGGGTCACGTGGTAGCACGTGAGAGCGTCCTGTTTCTCTTTGTTCTGCCAAAAGTATTGAATACTTTGGAGCATCACGTGCTGTCACGTGATGGGAAATTAATTGTTTGTCTGTTAGAGCTTCAGCCAAGGGGTCACGTGGGGCACGTGAGGGTGCCCATAGCTTCTGTTTCTTTTGCTTTTCTTTGTGTCCTTCAGGGGTCACGTGGGGCACGTGAGGCGTTGCCTCAATGTTCTTTTCTGTGGATCTTTACAGGGGTCACGTGGTAGCACGTGACTCTGGTTCTTTGCATATTTTTAAAAATCTGTTCATCTTTTAAGAATTAAATTCTTCATAGGATTAAACCCTAGCAGTAAACTTTAGAGGAATTAAATTCCTATTTTCTTCTGAAGAATTATATTCTTAGATAGGGTTAAACCCTAATTTCTTTTCTGTAGGAATTAAATTCCCCATATATGTAAAGAATTAAACTCTGGCATAGGATGAAACCCTGATTTCTTCTTTTTTTAAGGGAATTAAATTCCTGTGATTTTGAGAGAATTAAGTTCTCAATTAGGGTTCAACCCTGGTTCTGTCCATTTTGAAGGAATTAAATTCCTATAACATAGGGTTAAACCCTAATTTTATCTCAAAGGAACTAAATTCCTATAATTCTGTGAGAATTAAATTCTCAAAACTCAGTTCCTCCTCTGTGTTTTAGATCTGCATGGCAGGATCTCAACCCAATGAGAATTAAATTCTCAATTCATGGGGAGATGTGCACTTTGCAGATTCTCAACCAGAGAAAGAACTAAGTTCTTTTCTTTATATAAGAGTTAAACTTTTTTGAGAATTAAATTCTTTTTTGAAGCCTCTCTTTTCTTACCTAGGGTTTTTCTTTTGCAGAGAATCAAATTCTTCCTCTTGAATTTTCAAGATTCCAAGGCTCTATATATCTCTCTCTCTTTTTTGGCTCCTATTTATAGGAGAAGGAAAAGAATCAATCTGTTTTAGTGAATCTTTCATTGAAAGATTTGATTTGTTTATTGAGAGATTTGATCATTGATCTGGGCCTTTAGATTGTTAGGTGAATTTTATTCGCCATTGGATTTTAAATCCAAAGATATCTATTTGTTATTCCGGTGAGATTTAGGGGAAATCTTTCCATGTCCAAGATTTTTCCATAAATTGGTGATGTTTAATCACCTTCAGATTCTTGATCCAATGGTTTCAGATAATTCTTCTTCTTTTTTGGAAAGATTTGAATGATCTCTCCTCAGAATTTAATTCTGTTAACGAATAAGGCTTTTAAAGCCGGTCACGTGTGGCCACGTGACCGCTGGTCACGTGTAGGCACGTGATCCCTGGAATGGGCTTCTCTTCTTCTGCGCTCTGTTCTCTGGCCGCTGCTTAACCATCACGTGCCAACACATGACCACTGGTCACGTGTGAGCACGTGATGCCTCTTCTGATGCTTCTTCCTGACTTTTAGAGAACAAATATGCTCTGTGCCGCAGCTTAACCATCACGTGCTAACACGTGACCACTGGTCACGTATGAGCACGTGATGTCTCTTCTGAATCTTTTCCTGATTTTTAATCAGGGAACAAATGCCCCCACAGCGTTGCTCTCACGTGTCTGCACGTGAGTGCGACGCTGTCACTTTTGTGACCGTTGGATCTGCATTGGGAGTAGGGTAGATGAAACGTTTTCCATCCCATCCTATAAATGCCAATGTCTTTTCAGAAGCGCCTCCACTTTTCATCTTCCTCCTTTGACTATCTTTTCTTTTGAGAATTTAATTCTCGTTTCTCAGAGCTTAGTTCTCTGTCTTGCGAATTCTCCAGAGTTTAACTCTGTTCAAAAAAGACTCATGTCTTCAGGTAATGCTCTTGAACGAACGAAGAATTTTCACAGAAACCTTCACTGGATTTCCGATCCATACTAAGGGTTTTCCCTTTTGACAAGAACCCATTTTTAAGTTCCTTAACAGAAAACCATCTAATCTTCAAATACTAGATCTTTTAAAGTTTCTCTGATCTTTAGGGATCGTTGGTGGTGTTTGTCTCTTTTGTGGAATGTAATTCCATACTCAAGGAGCTCTGGCTCTGGATAAAAAAAAACTTCTGGGAATTTAATTCCTTTTTTCAGAAAGGAATTTAATTCCTATGAGGAACCACGTTCTTCCCATGGGGGCTTCTTGGGGTTTCCTTGCCCTGAGTTGTCTCCTGTAACCAAGAGGAAGAATCTTGCAATGGTGCCTTTCCCTAGGGAGCGCGCAGAGTTGCTTGAAATCCTTTGTTTATTTAGACAAGTATTCTTCTTGATTGGCTTGTCTATTAAATTCTCATGATCTTTATTTCAGGTATTATGGACGCCCATGTTTCCCCCAATCAGAGCAAGGCTCTGTTTGAATTTCAAAAAATTCAAATTTTGAAGCAACGCTTCAAATTCCGTGCGCTGCGCGCAACGCGCCACGTGTTAGAAGCTGATACGTCAGCACAGCGCCTAAGGCAGTGCACCCAATCAGAGCAAGGCTCTATTAAAAAACAAAATTAAAGGAAGTAAAGTTTCAGTCGCGCAAGCGCTGCGCTGTGCGACACGTGTCAGCGCAGTTGCTTCTGCGCAGGCGCCGCGCCGCGCGACACGTGTCGGCGCAGGTGCGCAAGCGCAGCTGCGCTGCGCTGAGCGACAAGTGTCGGTGCAGTTGCGCAAGCGCAGCTGCGCTGCGCTGCGCTGTTAAAACAAGAAGATTGTCTTCTGTAAAACAGAAGCCCTTGGATCAAAGATCCAACGGTGGGGAAAATTCCCCAAATCACTCAGAGAAAGATCTCTTTAACAAATTTAACAAATTTATGGGCACTATATAAAGGCCCCTAGACTCCAATTCAAAAGGGATCGACATCAAGAACTTCAGAAAAACAGCAAAAAAGAGAAAGCTCTGAAGAACTTTGAAGAACTCAAGAAAAAAGTAAAAACCTTTATGAAAAAGAAGAAGAATTTCTTCTGAATAGATCATTGATCTAAGAACAAGATCAATGATCTTCAATAAATAAAAATAAATAACAGTGCCTTGCACTTTTTTATGAACCATTGGTTCTGAAATCTTAAATATTCTTTTCTTGAATCCAAAATTGGATCAAGTTATTGAAATAGTGCCTTGCACTTGCAAAAACTGCACTGTTGCGCTCCTGGGTTGGCACAAGCCACCAGAGAGCGCCACGTGTCAGTAGCGCAACAGCGCAGCGCACTGACACAGCGCACTGCGCTGTTGCGCTTGTGCTCACCAGAGCGTGACACGTGTCGCTTCCACATGCGCTTGCGCTCATTAATTAGCGCAGAGCGCCTGACATGCCACGTGGCATTCTGTCAGATTAATTGATGCATTGCATCATTAAAAAGAAGGGCTGAGCCCAATTAAAAAGGCCTAACAGGCCTAGTAAATGCTATGCATTATTTTCAAAAAGGGCAGAGCCTAAACAAAAACAGATGCAATGCATCATTCTTTAAAAAAAAAAGGGGCAGAGCCCAGATAAGGGTCTGTCAGACCAAAATAGATGCTGTGCATCATTTAAAAGGGGCATAGCCCAAATAAAGGTCCAACAGAAACCAAGATTAATGCTATGCATTATTAAACATGGGCAAAGCCCTAGCACATGCCTAATAGGCCAAAAATCAAGAAAAACGTTGAATATTCTCAACTGGACTTAGCCCAATCATGCCCGTAAGTTCTCAAATTAAATTGACTGAGCAAGACTGCTCTCTTAAATCAATTTACATCCGGTTCAAGGGTACATCTCTGAACTCCTCTGACACCTATCGTTGTAATCCTTCAACGACGTCAGAGAGGTGATGGGTCCCGACAACCACACATCGATATGGACTGCGGGGTCCTTAAACTCGTGGACCGAAACGTCCTTAAACTAATATTCGTCCCAAAATGGGAACGTTGGACCGAAATGTCCTTAAACTAATGTTCGTCCCCAAATGGGAATGATGGACCACCATGTCCCTAAACTGGCAGTGGACCACCACGTCCCTAAACTGGAACATGGACCATCATGTCCCTAAACTGGCAATGGACCGCAATGTCCTTAAACTACCTATGGACCACTACGTCCTTAAACTTGAACAACAGAGCCCCCAAACGCTCTTTTGTCGGATCTAAACGATCCCGTTTAAGTTGATCTTAGCCTTAAACATGGCTAACGTATCCTTAAACAGACTTCACATTCCCTAATCAACTTTGGTCCAAGGGTACATCTCCGAACTCCTCTGACACCTGTCGTTGTAATCCTTCAACGTCGTCAGAGAGGTGACGGGTCCCGACGGCCATATTTTAAATGGACTACTACGTCCTTAAACTGGAACAATAGAGCCCCTAAATGCTCTTTCCGTTAAGTCTATCTTAGTCTCAAACAGGACTAACGTATCCTTAACGAGCGTTTAAGTTGATCTTAGCCTCAATACGGCTAACGTATCCTTAAACTAAAAACACCAAACCCAAATCTAAGTAAATACGGATTTGGACTAATCCACGTCCTACGGGCGACGACATAACTTAGTCTCCATATACAATCCACGGGCATCCACAAACAAAACAAACACGACACGAAGTGAAATTTCTGGAGAAGGAGAAAGTGGTTACCGCGATGCGGTAACGTAATTAACTGCAGGGGCTTGCGCCTGCAGGGAAGAGCGTCCCCACAATCAAAAACCCCTCAAGTGAGGGGGAATCTGACGAAGCCTGCTACATCGGCCACATCCGTCTAAACCTCCGATACACGGTGCTATAAATCAACTTGGCATCTTCGGAGAGGTAGACGGATAAAACCAAATAGCATCTGCCCCGAATTTCAGGCAAGACGTCCCCATGTTCAGTCTTGGCCGTCTTTCGGAGGGGAACAGATTCTGGCATGCCCTGTGGGACCTTTTCCTCTTTCCACTCCACACTTCGTGTGTCGTCTTCGCGAAAAAATTGCGGTTTGTTAATGGTTGCCTTTGGATTTCAAGTTACTAAGATTTGGTCTTTTGCCTGGCGCAGAAATCAAGCATCAATGGCCTCCAATTGCTCGAGCTGTTCAAAGTGCCAGTGCAACCGACGCTCCACTTCACCTGGAGGTGTAGCTTATGGGCCTCAAGCGGCCTCCATCCTTGCCATGCCGGTAGACAGGTGTCCCAGGCCACCACCGGCCTGTTTTTCGAAACCATGATCCCGTCTGCAAGCTTCACCATGCCAGTGCCCGCACCAGAAGCGAACAAGAAGTTGGTCTTCGATCGGCTCACTGCTACAACGGCCCCTTTCAATGGGTCATCCAATATCAAGCCGGCGGCCTCTGTTTTCGCCAGGCTGAGCCAGAACCCTGATGGGCCCGCCAAGAAGCCCATGAACCCTGAAATGGCCGTCCCGAGGAAGACAACCACCCCTGCTTCTGAAGTCGTCAAGGCGGCTTCTCTTGTTAAAGAGTCGGTCTTTTCAAGGCTGACTATTCCGGCTCCTGCTCCTACTCGAGGATCTGTCTTTGACAGATTGAACATCGCCACTCAAAGGACAACATCAGTCTTTAAAAGGCTGACACCAGCAGCACCTCATTCTGACAGGAGGCAAGAAGAAGCTGTCTCTATCGCCGAGCCAGTCCCAACGGCTCGTCACGCTCGACGTCGCCACTGGCGCCGAGTAAGGAAGGTCGGGGGCAACTCCCCCTCAGGGCTAACTCCACCTGCTACAATGGTGAAAGTTAATGCTGCTGTTCCAACTGGAAACAACTTTGAACCGATAAGGAGGGTACGCAAGAACTCTCTGACTGCTACACTAAAAAGATCTCCTCCACCTGCGGAGAGAGTTACAGAAACTAAGCTGGAGCAGCCCTCTCAACGGCTATCCTCCAAAATTTATAAAGTTTGGCGGAGAGTTCAGGACTCGGTAATCGACCAAAATCACTTTCGCCAACAGAAAAGGGCAAAAGTGCAAGAAGAAAAGAACCGTCCGGACAAACAGCAAAGGACGACCACCACCAGGGTGCCCGCTGCAACGGCCCCCTCAACTTCAACGGCCCATAAGAGAAGGAGGCCGGAGAAAATTCCCACGCCCGCGGCAAATGTCAAAGATGGCGAGCCTAAACGCCCTAAGTTCGGGGGCATTGTAGTCCATACTGTATACATGGCGTCGGGGAAGGAAGGCAGCCGTGCATCTACAGGTCATAGACCGCTTACACGGTCAGTGACCAAAGCTCAGGAGCAACAGCAGAAGCTCCAGGAAATGATGAACGCAATGGCCGCACTCACTGGGCCAAAAGAAAGCCCTGAAGCGTCCTCTGATCAACGCCAGGAGCAAGAGACTGACGCTGAATTCTTTCGCAGGATATTGGAAAAGAAGGATAAAGAGGCTGCAGAACAAGCAGCCAATATAAAGCGAATGGCTCTCCTGTTTCAGGACATGGTGAGAATGATGATCCAACAAGATCCTCCTGCTGAAGATCCTCCGATCGTCCTTGAAGACGATAGGGGAGAAACGTCAAATCCTCCACCGGCTCTGTCAACAGCCAAGGAGGAGACAATCTCCAAAGCTGACTTGGACGAATATATAGCTCAGCAGATCCGGGTTCATCAGGCGACTGAGGCAGCCGGCCAAGTTGTCAAGACGGGGCGACCGTATCCAAGCTGGTACTGTCAGATCAAGTACCCGCCGGGCTATACAATACCGCAATTCCATGTCTATAAGGGGACGGGCAATCCCCACCAGCATGTTGCCCAGTTCAGAGCGCTTTGCGGCAACACCGGCGGTGATGATAAGTTGTTACTTCGCCAGTTCGTTGGTAGCTTATCGGATACAGCATTCGAGTGGTACTCCGAGCTCCCAAACGACTCTATCAAGACCTTCGCGGAGATGGAGCTGCTGTTTACCCAGCGTTTCACAAGCGCCAGCGAACGCACCCTGATAACGACATTGATTATTGCCAGGGTGAAGCCGGGCGAGACATGGGTCCAATATGCTATACGGTGGCGGAACTTGTGGTCAAAATGCGAGCAACGCATTGAAGAGGCTCCGGCAGTAGGGATGTTTATGGGAACTCTTGATCCGCAGGCGACCATATCCCAGTTCATGATGTTCTTCAAGCCGACTACCTTCCAGGCCCTAATAGACCTCCCCCTCCAAAGTCGGACTCTCGAAATGAGAAGGGGAAGGGAAAAGCAATTGTTGTCGCTAATGCTCAACAACAGCCGAGCAACTTGAAACCGGCTGTCCGTCAAAATAATATGCGTCCATACCTGTCCCTCGAGGAAAGGCTGGGACGTCCCTACTCGTTTCCCCGAGATAAAACGAGAAGATTGTTCGAGCTGGATTTGCGCAACCGACTCATGAATCTGCCGGATCCTAGACGTCCATCGCAGCCAACGACGTCAATGATCCCAATTACTGTCCTTATCATCGAGTACTGAGTCATCCGATCGAGGACTGCTACGTCTTCAAAAATTGGATTGAGGACCAGTACCAACATGGCAAGTTCGCGTTGTCTGAAAGATGGAAGGTGAACCCGCCACAATCTCATACCTCTAAAAAGGTGAATACGCCGGGGGCAACATGCTCTCTCGTTGAAGAAGCTCCATGGAAGGTCGTATTATCAGCTAAAACAAAGAGGATGCTGAACGATCTTCAAACAAGCCCAGCGATCAAGTGGAAGAACCCGTTGGAACCTCAGATCATTGAAGGGATGTTGAAACCGCGTCCAACTCCAAAGACCGATGGTGGCGGCCCAAGCACTCACAACCAGCCGTCAAAATATTCAAAGAAGAAGAAGAAGAAATCCAAGAAGCCCGTGAAGCCTGGCGATAAGCGCACGGACTTACAAAAACAAATTGACGCGCTGGAGGAATACAACCAGAAAGCATGGACTCCCATTACACTCCAAGAGTTTCTCAACCACGTCTTTCAAGAGGAAGATGAGGGAGACAGCTCGTCGAATGAATCTGAAGAATACGTGGCGAGCTGTCATATGACGTCCCATTCGTTTACAGACGATGAGGAAACTCCTTGCACTGAATGTTTGGGGGCAGATCCTAAACTGGAAATTCTGGAGCCATTGGATGAAGCAATTGACGCATTCCTCAATGAAGCTCTTTTAAAAAGTAAAACTGATCGGGAACGCAAGACGGTCATATTTGAAAGGGCCAAACGCCGGCGATTAGACGAAATAGTTGAAGCACTCCCGCCGAATCAAAGTACATCCATCGCAGATAAAAGCAAATTCAAGATGAGGAAAAAGTTTGCTAAGGTCATATCAATGGGTATGAAGCTACCATCCTCTGAAGGAAACATTACTGGTGAAGCGGAAATGCACCCCTCATACTGCTTGTATCATTGGAAGATTTCGCACCCTACCAAAGAGTGCAAAGCTTTCAATAAATGGTGGCAGGGGTATGTCACTCACCGGCAACATTTTAAACGGGAGAAGCGCAAAACTCGTCGGGAGCGGAAAAGTACAACCAGGAGCTTAACAAAACTACCGGCATTTGTCGCATAGTTAACACCGGAGGATCGCAAGTTCTTACATTCGGGAGCGACTCTGACGAAGAAATGGCTCTTAGCCCCCTCTTTAAAGAGTCCACCTCGGGAAAAGAAGAAGAGCTGAAGGTCTGCGAAAATATCCGGTTGCGTAATCGTACGCTACCTGAAAAGAATCTTGGACCCTCAAATAAAAAAGATAAAGAGAAAGAAAAGGTCTCTGAGGATATTGCCCTAGATGACCCAGTTATGGAAGAGCTAGCTGCCAAGGACCCGCCGAAGAAAAATAAGGTGGATTACAACGTTCTAGCGCATCTGAGGAAGCTACCCTCGCAGCTCAGCATTCTTGACACCCTTTTACTATCAAAAGAGGTGAGAGATTCGTTAATTAAGGCACTACAGGAGCCGGAGCAATTCCAAGCTTTCCTGGCTGAAGAAAAGATGAAGGATGAATTGGAGGAAGTGCACACGGCCGATGTCACTTTCGGTGATGAAGACCTTCTCCTTGGGACGTGCGAACACAATCGCCCCCTCTATGTCTCAGGATATTGCCATGATATAAAGATAGGCAAAATCCTGGTCGATAACGGGTCGTCTGTTAACCTACTTAACGTGCGGGTGTTAAAGGAAATCTGCATGAGCGTCCAGCACCTTGCTCGGGACAAGATCACCATCTCCGGGTTCGACTCCCAATCATCGAGAACTCTTGGATCTGTGATACTGACGCTACACTTTGGGCTGCTCGTCACGGACATTAAATTCCACGTCATAGACGCCAAGACATGCTACAATGCCCTGCTCGGCCGACCATGGTTACACGAGTACAATATCATCCCCTCTACACAGCATCAGTGTATGAAATATTTTAGGGATGGTCTCGAGTATACCGTGAGGGGAGAACTGAACCCATTTTCCATGAACGAAGTCCGCAAATATGAAGATGCCAAATACTTCTTACCGGATTTCGAAGACATAGAGAGATGTCACAAGCCGGAGAACAAAGCTAACGCCACCATCCCTGTCTTCGGCAGTGGTACCAAGGAGGAAGAGGAGATAGTTTATTCGGGTCCACCCCAATACAACAAGCCAGGACCATCTGCTCCTACGTTGATCTTTGGTAGTGACTCGGAAGATAAGGTCCATGCTGTGTTCTGCTCGGCCTTCAATACAAACATCCGCCGATGAAGAGCAAAGTCTGCAAGTCGCCATGGTGCAACCCAAACACCATAAAGAACTGGATGCGCTCGATATCTACAGTGTAGAGGAGCTGCGGACGTTCTATGTCCCTCCCAGGCGAGAAGGCGAAAAAGCAATTCTATTTTACCGCTCTGAAAAAACCAAAGTGGAGAAAGAAATTTGGCACGGTGTGGATCCTACGCTGGACAGGCTTCAGTCCATCCGTCTACCCAGATATTATACAGAAGGCTTGAAGAGGCTGCTAAAGCGCCAAGGGATACCCTTCAAACAGACCGCTCGAAAAGCCAAATTCTATGACAGGATCTGGAACGTCCCCGGAACTCAGCACAAGTTGCCTAGTGGGAGGATGGAAACAATCGGGCTCGGATATATTCGGTCTAAGAAACGAGAGATACTCTATGATTGCAACGTTGTATATGACTTCGATGAAGAAGCGGATGCTCAATGGGAGGACGCTAATCCTGAACCAGTAAAAGTTCCCGATGCAAAGGTGCTCAGTCCGTCGTTCGAAGAACAAATGGACAAGATTATAAGGGAAGCTGGTCAAAAAGTCCGAGACGACCACAACCGCGAAATGACAATCTACGAGAAAGCCAAAACACAACGCCTCCTTCAACAGGCTGTGAAAGATGAAAATACCGCTCCCTGTCAACCTGTTATAAAAAAGGCTCGACGCAGAGGCAGAAATAAGTCGAAAGGCGAAAAAGGTGCTCAACAGCAACAAAGCGGGATTAAGAAGCCACGCAAACGCGAATCGAGCGGTCCTGATCTATCCCTTGTGAGGAAAATGGGTCGAGCATACTCTTTCCTTCAAGATAAGACGAAGAGAATACTTGACCTCGCTCTAAAACATCAGATGCTTACACTGCCGGAGTCTAAACACCCCGAACAAGCAAGCGAAGTCTCTCACCCAAACTATTGCTCTTATCACCGAGTAATAGGGCACCCTCTCGAAGACTGCTTTACCTTTAAGAATTGGGTCGAAGATCAGTATCAGCTCGACAAGTTCGCTCTGTCTGACAACTGGAGGGTAACGCCGCCACAGAAGCACGAACCCAAAGCCACGAGAACAGAACCAATTCCACATTGGGCTTGGAAGCGAATTCGCACTTGTCACATGATAACAATATCAAAAGAAGAGCCCGAGAACATGGATAACGTTCCCTGGTGCTTCGAAAACAGCAACGATGAGGTGATCTCAGAATTTCCACCGGCACCCAAAGAGCTGGAAGATGGAATACACACTACTGCAGATAACCTTAAGAAAATTGAGTTGGGGACGGCGAGTGACCCGCGACCGACATTTGTCAGCGAGCTGCTATTTGAAAAAAGGGTGTCTGCGTTAAAAGACGTCCTTGAACAGCATAGAGATTGCTTCGCATGGAATTATTCCGAAATGCCGGGACTAGATCCAGAAATTGCTGTGCACAAATTGGCGATATCTCCGGACGTCAAGCCGGTCAAACAGGCGCCGAGGAGAATGCGGTTCGAGCTTGAGATGAGTATCAATGTCGAGGTTAAGAAGCTAATCGACTCTGGCTTTATCCAGGAGGTTCAATATCCTGAATGGATCGCCAACATCGTCCTGGTGATGAAGAAAAATGGGACAACGCGCATATGCGTGGACTTCCGAGATCTCAATAAAGCCTGCCCGAAGGATGATTTCCCAGTGTCAGTCACCGAACTGATGATAGACAATACATCCACTCATGAGGTTTTCTCCTTTATGGACGGCTCATCAGGGTATAATCAGATAAAGATGCATCCTGAAGACCAGAAGCACACCGCTTTCCGGACTCCTTTGGGTATATTCTGCTACAAGGTGATGCCCTTCGGTCTAAAGAACGCCGGTGCCACTTATCAGAGGGCCATGACGAAGATCTTCGATGACCTTATACATGAAATCGTCGAATGTTATATCGACGACCTCGTGGTTAAAAGCAAATCATACGAGGAGCACTTAGAACATCTGAAGACCGTATTTCAACGCCTTCGACAATACAACTTGAAGATGAATCCTATCAAGTGTGCATTCGGAGTTTCCTCGGGCAAATTCCTAGGATTCATCGTCCGACACCGAGGTATCGAGATAGATCCGTCGAAGATTAAGGCGATCATGGAAATGCCTCCACCGAGAACTCTCAAACAGCTGCGGTCTCTCCAAGGAAAGCTCGCGTACATCCGACGATTTATAGCCAATCTTTCAGGCAAGTGCCGTCCTTATAGCCACTTAATGAAGAAGGGAACTCCATTTGTTTGGGATCAAAAATGCCAAGGTGCGCTAGACGAAATCAAGCAGTACTTGCAAAATCCGCCAGTGCTGGCTGCTCCGGTCAAGGGAAAGCCCCTCATTCTCTATACGACCACCCTCGAAGGTTCTTTAGGCGCATTATGGGTGCAAGAGAATGACCAGGGGAAAGAAAGAGCACTCTACTACTTAAGTCGAGTTCTTCTGGGGGCAGAAAGCAACTACTCTCCTATTAAAAAACACTGCCTGGCGTTGATCTTTGCGATAACAAAGCTCAGGCACTATGCGTTGGTGCATGAAGTCTGTCTCATCTCGAAGGTGGACCCTCTTAAATATTTAATGTCGAAGGCCATATTGATGGGTAGACTCACTAGATGGGCCCTACTCTTGATGGAGTTCTCGATAACCTATCGACCTCTCAAAGCAGTGAAAGGCCAGGCCATTGCCGATTTTCTCGCTGAGCATCTGGTACCTGCCAATTCTCCTCTGAATTGCGATCTGCCAGATGAACATGCGTTTGACGCAATCGACGGTGGTGATACCCGGTGGGAACTCTATTTTGACGGAGCATCTTCCATGAAGAAGCGCAAACAAAGTACGCCCATGATCAAATCGGGGGTGGGCCTCATCTTCGTGACCCCACAAGGAGGGATAATGCGCTTTGCTTTCTCCTTGACAGAGCCGAGGACGAACAATGAAGCCGAATACGAAGCTTTGATAGCAGGCCTTGAGATCGCCATCGACATGGGAATTGAAAACCTCCTCATATACGGAGACTCCCAATTGATCATCAGTCAAGTAAATGGCGACTACCAAACGTGCAAACCAGAGTTGGTGAAGTACGGCGAAAAGGTGCAACAATTGTTGACCCAAATTCCTTCCTACACTTTGGAAAACATACCACGTGCGGAAAACAGCAAAGCGGACGCATTAGCCAAGCTCGCTAAAGAACTGGCTGACGACAATCTCGATGACGTCAGAATCGTGGTACAAAGCCGTAGGGTGCTTGCCCCAGCAAAAACATCTCCAGAATCATCCGAAGCAAAGGGAGTGATTGAGCAGACGACCCTGCAAATAAAAGGTCGGGAAAAGGCCGAGGATTGGAGAGAAGTCTTCGTAGACTACTTCAAATACCGTCAAACGCCCGAAGATGCGTCCTCAAGACATCAGCTTATGAAGCGAGCTCTGTCTTTCGCCTTCGTCAACGATACTATATACAAGAGGTCGTTTGATTCTCTATGGTTGAGATGCTTAGGACCTGACGAAGCGAAAAGAGTCGTTCAGGAAGTTCATGACGGACTCTGCGGTTCTCACCAAGCGGGCCCGAAGATGAAGTTGAAGATCAAACGAATGGGCTACTACTGGCCCACGATGATTCAAGACTGCCTCGAATATGCGAAGCAATGCTACTCATGCCAGATCCATAGAGACTTTATCCACCAGCATCCAAATCCACTACATCCAACGGTGGCTAGCTGGCCGTTCGAAATGTGGGGAACTGATATAGTCGGCCCTATCGAACCAGCATCGTCTAGAGAACATCGTTTCATCCTGGCGACGACTGATTACTTCTCCAAATGGGCAGAAGTAGTATCGTGGAGGGATGTGAAGACGGAGAATATCCTCCATTTCTTCAAGACGCACGTCATATATCGGTTTGGAACTCCGAGACGGATCATCTCCGATAACGGGCCAGCCTACAGAAGCTACAAGATCAGTCACTTCGCGCAACAGCATAACATAGACTGGAGATATTCCTTAGTTTATAATCCGCGAGCTAACAGTCTAGCTGAGGCCTTCAACAAGACCTTGACGAAGATCATGAAGAAAATGGTGTCCCGAAATAAGAAGGACTGGCACGAGAGACTGCAAGAGGCTTTTTGGGCGTATCGAACTACGTTCAAGATGGCCACGAACACAACGCCATACGCATTGGTATTCGGTACGGAAGCAGTACTCCCCCTCGAGATAGAGTTACCCTCTCTACGAGTGGCAGTCCACTACGAGCTGACGAACGAAGAAAATGCTCACCTTCGGCTTGAGGAGCTTGATGCCCTTGATGAAACACGGCTCATAGCGCAACAAAATCTGGAAGCTTATAAAGCAAAGATGACGCGCTCATATGAAAGATTGACCCGACCGAGAACATTCCGCCAAGGCGAACTCGTGCTAGTGGTCAAAAGGCCTATGATCCCCAATCGCGCCAAGCGGGGAAAATTCGAGCCGAACTATGAAGGCCCGTACATCATAGACAAGGTCTACCAGGGTGGAGCCTATCTACTCATGGATATGCACGGTGAAAGGCCTTTCAGGCCAATAAACGGTCGCTTCCTGAAGAAATACTACGTTTAATGAGCCACAGCCTAGGTCAATGGTAGATGACGACGACCATGTCCGCTCCCTATCTTCCTAAGCTCAAGCTCTATAAGTAGTAGTCGGCCTTCTCCTCGACGGACCGAAACGTCCTTAAACTACTACCGCAGCATCCTTAGGCTGACAAGATGAATAAAAAAAATATAATAAAATAAATAAATAAATAAATAAATGAAAACGGTATGTCCATAAGCAAAATGGGCACGGATGAAAACCCGAAAGGGCTCCGTGAGTAAAAACAGCAGGACTACCGGCGAGTGTTTGTGAAAACCCGAAAAGGCGCGACCTCGTATAAAAAAAGAGAATAAAAAAAACGGTATGTCCATGAGCAAAATGGGCACGGATGAAAACCCGAAAGGGCTCCGTGAGTAAAAACAGCAAGGCTACCGGCGAGTGTTTGTGAAAACCCGAAAGGGCGCAACCTCGTTAAAAAAAGAAACACTTGCAGGGTCCTCTCGACCTTGTAAGGAGAAACCACCCGCGTGAGATCCTTATGACTTACAAGGGAACAACACACTTAGGGATCCTCACGATTCCTAAGGAGAAAATACACTTGCGAGATCCTCACGACTCGTAAGGAGAACTCTCTTATGGGACCCTCACGGCTCATAAGATTTGAAAGTCTTAAGTTATAGAGATCTAAACTTGTGCTTAAGCGACCCCCACAGCCTTCAATATTGCCCTACAAGTAGCTCAGCACTGACCCTTGTATACAATCCATGGACGCGAATAAACATTTCCCTAACCAAGTCCCATCCGTGACTGGGGATATATACGCATGATGAACAACCCTTCTAAGTCCTCTCGACTTACAAGGAGAAAACCCTCTGGTAGGATCCTTACGACTTACAGAGGAACATGCACTTAGGAATCCTCACGATTCCTAAGGAGAAAATACACCTACAAGATCCTCACGACTTGTAGGGAGAAATACCTTTGTGGGACCCTTACGGCTCATGAAGTTAAAAGCCTTAGTCGATAGGACCTTAACCCTGTTCACTAAGCCACCTTTGTTCGACATCGACAGAGGCAGATGATGATTCGCTCCTGGCAATATCCCAGTTGTAGCGGTGCTGATGCCGAAATCGGTGTCTAATTTCAGGTTTACGGCAAAA
Organism: Agapanthus africanus; assembly: GCA_030015575.1. Lineage (NCBI taxonomy): Eukaryota > Viridiplantae > Streptophyta > Magnoliopsida > Asparagales > Amaryllidaceae > Agapanthus > Agapanthus africanus. Next base: position 487,887,978 of record CM057349.1, read on the forward strand.
AGCCAGTAGGCCGCACATGCATACGAAATAGCCGAAATGATGGGGCAACTTGCAATAAAAAGCAGCAAGTAAAAACGTATGCACACAAAATAGCCGAAATGATGGGGCAACTTGCAATAAAAAGCAGCGAGTAAGAAGAAAATAGAACAGCCGAAATGATTGGGCACCGCGAAAAATAGCCGAAATGATTGGGCAATCGCGACCTTCGCGATATAAAAGCTGAAATGATAGAGCATCGCGGAAATAATAAAAAAAAAAAAATGAAATGAATGATGAAACTTTTGCCCTACAGTTGAGATCACATCGATCCCTGTATACAATCCAAGGGCGCAAACAAAGAGGGAATCATACCTTCCCAACAGGCTCCGCCAGAAAATGAAGCCAAATCTCGACGGTTCACCAACAACCTAGAGACAACCGCGACATTCGTCTTGATGCAACAGACGCAGTGCCAGCAAACGAAGCGAAGATCAAATTCCTAGCTTCACGGTTTTGATCGCCACTGATCAGTTCAACCCCGAAGAAACCAGTGTCTTCGGCAAAATCCTTCGACTCAGGGAAACCAGTGTCCCTGACGAGAACTTCTTGATTCGCGTCGGCCCGCAGAGAAACCAGTGTCTCCGCAGGAATACTCCGATTCGTTTCAACCTCGAGGAAACTAGCGTCCTCGACAAAATCCTTCGACTCAGGGAAATCAGTGTCCTTGACGAGAACATCCTGATTCGCGTCGACCCGCAAAGAATCTAGCGTCTTTGCAGGAATACATTGATTCGTTTCAATCCTAGGGAAACCAGTGTCCCTGGCAAATATCTCAACTCAGGGAAACTAGCGTCCTTGATGAGAGCCTCCTGATTCGCGTCGGCCCTCAGAGAAACCAGTGTCTCCGCAGGAATACTCCGATTCGTTTCAACTTCGAGGAAACTAGCGTTCTCGGAAAAATACTTCGACTCAGGGAAACCAGTGTCCTTGACGAGAACACCCCGATTCGCGTCGACCCGCAGAGAAACTAGCGTCTTTGCAGGAACACCTCGACTCATTTCAATCCCAAGAAAACCAGTGTCCTTGGCAAACTCTTCAACTCAGGGAAACTAGCGTCCTTGATGAGAGCCTCCTGATTCGCGTCGGCCCGCAGAGAAACCAGTGTCTCCGCGTGAACTCCCCGATTCGTCTCAACTTGCAAGATAAAGCCTTAGGCAGCAGGGATTAAAAAACTTGTTTCCTAAGCACTGGGACCCTGCAAGTCGGTCTAAAACGGTCTCTTGCATACTATTCACGGGTCTCACTCTCCAAAGTCAAGTCTCGACGAGGAGAGAAACAACCGCTTACGGGTCCTCTCGACTCATAAGAGGGAAAAATTCTCTTATAGGATCCTTACGACTTATAAGAGAAAACGCACTCAGGAATCCTCACGATTCCTAAGGAGAAAATCCACCTACGAGATCCTCTCGATCCGTAGGGAGAAAAATCTCTATGAGACCCTCACGGCTCATAGAGTTGAAAAGTCTTAGGCGGCAGATCTGAACCTGCGGCCTAAGCCATCGCTATCTCGTGAAGAAATCCTCTCGATCCGTTGAGAGAAAAATCTCTATGAGACCCTCACGGCTCATAGAGTTGAAAAGTCTTAGGCGGCAGATCTGAACCTGCAGCCTAAGCCATCGCCATCTCGTGAAGAAATCAAGATGCTTACTCTATTATCTGCCAGTTATGTTTATCAAGACAGCATGCTGATAATAAGAGAAGGGAGAAAGCAAAAGAGCATACAAGACATTGCAAAGAAAAAATGTGTATCTTTATTTATTAATTCAATCAAGTACAAGGTGAATCGTACAAAAGAATAAAGAATGGATACATTTTATTCGAAAAAGGAAAATTTTACAAGTATATTGATACAAGGGCAACTACTGGGAAGGAAGCGTCTTGCATAGCCCTAGCAATTGTTCGCGCACCTCCTTCCACGCTTTCTTCTGATCGGCCACCACCGCCAGTTCCGCCTCCACTTGAGCCCGCTGCTGCAAGAGAGATGCAAGCTGCTCTCTAACGGCCTGATGAGCAGCTTCGCGGCCTGGGGCGTCATGCTCGGCGACATCAAGCTTCCGCTTCAAGTTTAGCCCATGAAAGATGCGTTCCAGGAGGCCCTCAAAGATAGCCTTCACTTGGGTAGCATTCGCTTCAAACTCAGCATGCAGACGAGCCGTCTCGCTCGAGATCTCTTGGTATTGCCTCAGCTTTAAAGCCGCTTCTTGTTCCAAGTGGTGGACGTAAGAAACGCTTTGCTCAATCCACGCTGCTCTTTGATTGCTTGCGGCTAAGGTCTCGGGAACAGGGCGCATAAACTCCAGTTGATGCAGGCGGGCCTCGATCTCCCTGCAGTGGTTAACCCAAGATGCGACGATGTCTTCGTTGTGGAAGTTTACGAGTATCACCAGCATTGGGTTAACCGCCTAGCAAAATCTGTGGCAGACGTAGGAGTCTCGATGTCGAGCTCCTCAATGTAGTCGCTCACCATGCGCAGACTATTCGTGGCGCCTTTCGAGGACGGACGTCTCAAGAAAGGGCCTGTCGGCATCGTAACGCGAGACTCAAAAGGCGCCGAGATTGGAACTACAGCTGAAAAGACAAAATGCGATTAGATGACGGTTCAAGAAATATGAAAAAGTCATTGATAAGATAGTCTACTATACCAGCTGCAGCAGGTGGCAAGGCTGGAAGGGCCGGTGGCGCGACCGATCTTTCATCCCCTCTTTCGATTTGTAGCACTGCAATCAGGACGAGGGAAAGTTAGGAATAATTCCATTACTGAAAAAGAAAGATATCAATTGGAAACTATACTCACCAGCGCCACTGGAGGAAGAAGCAAGTTCAGATGGGAAGGAGAAGTGTGGGTGCAACACCTGATAGAGGTGATCAAAAGCACTCCTGAAAAGACACAACAGTACGACTTTAGTACATAAATTATGCGGCTGAAAGAGAAAACTAATAGGTTGCAAATTCATACCTTCCAACATCTTTGAGGGTATAAGGGAAGGCTGAGGGGTGACCACCGCCAAGGCAGTAGTTGACGGCGCTCCCTCGAGCAATGGAGCATCGGCGCTGGCCGCACCTGCATTAAAAACAAAGGTAAACTTGTCAGAAAGGATTGTAAGATAAAAAGGACAATAACTTGGGATTTACCTGATGAGCCGCCGGCCGAAACGGAGGCGTCTCCCTCCTCCATCGACATGAGGCCACCGCCCGTGGCCTCATCACCCGACTCAATGGGGGCTGTCGTCGTGCTCGCACGGCCAGGAGACGGCGGAGGACCGTAGACGGGGAGGGCAATAATCGGAGCATTGCCAGACTCTTGAGAAAGAGCGGCTGGCTCTTCCCCAAGAGTCGTGCCCATCTCACCTGCTACTTCTTCGGGCTCGGCAGTCGCCATTGTCTCATCCGCCGTCACCGTGAGGTCACCGGTCTCAAGTGCCTCATCCGCCGCTACCCCGGGCTCAGTTATAGCGGTCATCTCATTTGCCGCCACCTCAGGCTCGGCATCAACGACCTTCTCGGGTGCAGCTCCCTCAGCCCCCAGCTCAGGCTCGACAACCCTGGCGACATGGCCCACCGTCGGCTCGGGTTCGGCCGGTGCCTCCTCCTCTGTTTCCTTGGGTTCGACGGTCTCCGCCTCCCCCTCGGTTGGACTTGGCCCTGCAAGACAAGATATATAAGAACCGGCAAGTTTACAATTCTTACAAATAAATCTTGAAAGATGCGTCACCTGAGGTAGACTTATCGTTAGCACTCCGAGCAGCACGCGCCACCTGTCTGCGAGCGGTGGATAGGGCGATGGGGGCCTCTTCTGAGGGAGTATCAGCACGGGGGACGGTGCTTGGGCCCGCTCCCACGGCCAAAGCAGCCCTGCGTGCCTTCGCCTCACGCCTTAGCCGTTTTCTCTCCTCTCGAGCCGTTAAGACGGAGCTCTCCAAAGCTTGCCTCATTGAGGCGTCCTCGTCCGTGAACAGGGATGCCTCCAAATCTTTCAAGGCATCCCTTACCGACTTTTCGAGTCGAGGTTCTTGCGGCAGCCCCGAGAAGACTGGGACTTCAATAGCGGGCCCGGGGAGAGTCCCCGCATAAGCTGGCGCGGCCCCTGCAAAGAAACAAAGGAAGAAGGTTAGATTGGCCATCAGAAAAGAGGAAAAAAAAATCTGATAAGGCGAGACGTACCAATACCCATTAAGGCGTGCTTCTTCTCCTCCTCCTGGAAGGTTTTTAAAGAGGCAGCAATGGCTTCTTCGGTAGTGACACCTGTTGAAAAATGGGGGAAAGTATTAGTCAAAAATAATGATAAAAAATGCGATAAAATGACGAAGAAAGCAGCTAATGATTACCTGACTCAGCGAGTTTATTCAACATCGCTTCGAGCCTCGCTGATCGCTCAGAAGCTACAATAGCGGCCGCCAAATCGGTGTCTACGGGGTCTACCGAGAAGCCCTTATTGCTGCCATACTCGCTTATTCCTTCGGTAAGAGGGGCCTCAGGCTCTAAACCGAGGATCGCGTCGAGGGAGAGGAGCGATTTCTTCTTCTTTTGCCTGCCAGCTCTGGATGCACCCGAGATTGATTTGCGCTTGGCAGGCACCTTGGGGCGGCGGGTCCTGATATCCGCGCCTACGCCGGACTCCGGCGATACCACATTTACTGCCTCCACTGGAGCACGGGGGGCTGGTGGCACATCCACAGTATCACGAAGCGGCAATCCGTGCGGAGGGCTCAACACGCGCGGAGGTCCAACTCCAGCACCTTTCAATGGAGGAATGACCGGGGTCCTCGGCTTCAGGGGAGCCTTGCGATCGCCGCCGGGAGGCGCACCCTTGCGGTCAACCAGCATGCGCTTTTCCATTTGGATAACTGGACCCATTGCGTGCGCGTAACAGGACACGTACGCGTTGAGGACTTTGGGGGCGCAGTTCGGCTCGCTGATAAAGAAATAGGAACCCGTGTTAAGCCGCATAAAATGGTGCATTGCATCCCTTATCCCCTCTTGGCTAACCACGGGCCTTTCCAAGAAAGCTTCCATCAGGATCCCCTGGTTATAGCTCGATTGCTGAGCAAACCAGAGAGGGTTATACCTCATGAGGAGCGCCATCTCATTCTGCCTAAACACCAAATAGCCCGGCCGAATGGAGTAGAGATGGAGGATTTCCCGAGCCTTCAATGTGGAAGCCCCGTCTTTAAAATCATCGCGCAGCGGTACTACCGACTTGGTGGTCTCTGAGCCTATTGTTATGACCTTATCCAAGAAGGAAACCTTCGCTCCGACCAGGTGTGGACGAAGGAGTAGCCCCCTAGCCTTCCGCGGAGGTGCAACTACGATCGAAGCACCGACCAACCGTATGACTCTTGGGAGTCTGCATTTCTCAAAAAATGGAGGGATCTTATGGGCGCCGAACACCCCGTGCACGTGCATTTCCATCCAGGAGGTGAAGTAGTGCATCGGGAAGTTAGCGGGCTGCACCCCAGGCTCACTAGCGTCCGCCGCTACGCTAAGTCCATTATAAAGGTGAGCCAGCCCGGCGATTCCTACTGACAACTGCAAACCAGCCACCATCCGATACGCTGGGTAGAAAACAGATGGCCGCATGTGGCGCGGGTGCATGGGGAGCGCAAAGCTGCCAGCCACAAGCCCAGGAACCCTACAAAAAAGGTTTCCTCATCCATGCCTGGGACGGCGATTTCTGAGAAAGGGACGACGGCGGCGCCGGGGAGATAAAAGTCCCTTTGATCATTCTCTGATATGGGTCGGCGGTCCAAGCCGAAGCCAAAAGGGTCATCGAGTTGGGCGAACTTCTCGCTCCGCTCCAATAGGAACTCCGGTCGAATGAAGCGGGCAATAAAATCTGCGAAACTGATGCCCCGGACACCCGATTCCAGATAGAGCCCTTCATAAATCTCCAGCACCTTCACCAAGCCCGGAAACTGGTGCTGAATAGCGTTCTCCGGAGTCAAATCAAACACCAGCGGCTTGGTGGCAAAGACGTATTCATCGGGAGGAAGCAGCTCCTCGTAATGCTCCCCCCTCATCGGCAGACCCGAGACTTCAGCAAACTCCTCCAAGGAGATAGAGACCTCCCTGTCCGTCATCAGGAAGGTATGGGTAGGGATATTCCATTGTTCGATAAAGGCCTTGATCCACCACGTTGGAGGAGAGGGATACTCGAAAAGCAAGACGTAGATGGCTGAATACAAACCAATCTTTGTTAGATGAGTCCTTTTCGCCGATAAGATGTACCGGGCCCATTCCAAATATCCGGCGGGCGGTCGCGGGACCAATCCAATATTATAGGCCTGTCCCCAAGGGCGTGCTTCACCCTGATAGATTCGCCTCCCCAGAATGTCTATTGCCGGCGGCGGCTGCACGGGAATGGCACCAATTGCAGGCTGGAGGAAGTCATCCGAATTCCAATTTTTGACCTCCATGACATATTTCACCGGGGGTTCATCCGCATAGGGGATCGAAATTATGGGCTCAGACGGCGTGGCGGAACTGAAACTTCGACGACCCTGGATGATCTCATTGTACCACCTAGCCCACAGGTGAAGGCTCTTGTGCTCAGGGTCATGATCCTTTATGAGAGCGAGCACCACTCGGTCCACCGGTGCCTGGGGAAACCCTCCCTCCGAGCGAACAAACGGGAAAGACAAATTAGCAGACATGTTTCTTGCGGAGGGAAAAAAAATTAGCCGTCAGTGTTGTAATTCCAACGCTTGACATTTTAAAAATCTATACCACGCTGCAATGCAGTGGGTAGGGGACCAAATGGGGACCCACAAAATCTGGATGACAGTGCATCATTTAATAAGACAGCCCCATCATTGGATGAGACTGTCAATTAATGAAAAGATCCCCAAGAGAATATCCTCATTGATGGGAAATCCCTAGAGATAAGGAGAAAATCTCCTCTTTTAGAGCAAAGCTCTGTCACAGAGTGACATTTGTCAAACTCTGGTCTCAAGAGAATAAAATTTCCTAAAAAAGAGCCTAGCTCTATAATAATGATGGAAAAATCCATCAAAAAGAAAACTTTAACTCCTAAAGATTAAAAATTTGGGATCTTAAAGATCCATGAAAACTTTTAGGAGTTCTCCATTTTCAGATCAAAAAAGATCTACATTTGATCCATGAGCAAAGCTCCGTTCATGGGTTAAAACCCATGAACAAGATCTCTGTAGATTTATGAACTTTTGAGAGCAAGGCTCTGTTGATGAAACCCCAAAAGGGTTTTCTTTAGATCAAAGATCTATGAGAGCAAGGCTCTGTTAATTAAACTTGATTTAATTTAATTTAATTTTACTTAAAATGATTCTAAGTTCTGAACTTTGAAGTTCTTGGGAAGAAACGAGAGTAAGGCTATAAAATTCTTAAACAAGAGCAAGGCTCCGAAATTCAAGTTCTTGAAAATGGTAAAGAATTACCAAGGACCAAGGGTCCTATTTATAGGCGCCTGCGCCCCTTCAACTTACCCATTGATCCAACGGCCTAGATCTTGCCACCGTTGCACTCACGTGTACGCTACGTGAGCGCAACAGTGGGGGGGCATTTGTTTCCTCCAATCAGAGCAAGGCTCTGTTTGAATTTCAAAAAATTCAAATTTTGAAGCAACGCTTCAAATTCCGTGCGCTGCGCGCAACGCGCCACGTGTCAGAAGCTGATACGTCAGCGCAGCGTCCAAGGCAGTGCGCCCAATCAGAGCAAGGCTCTATTAAAAAACAAAATTAAAGGAAGCAAAGCTTCAGTCGCGCAAGCGCTGCGCTGCGCGACACGTGTCAGCGCAGTTGCTTCTGCGCAAGCGCCGCGCTGCGCGACACGTGTCGGCAAGTGCGCAAGCGCAGCTGCGCTGCGCGACACGTGTCAAGCGTTGGTGCATCTGCGCCAAACAGAATTAAAATTCTAATAAGATCTTTCTGTTCTTGTTAAAACAAGAAGATTGTCTTCTGTAAAACAGAAGCCCTTGGATCAAAGATCCAACGGTGGGGAAAATTCCTCAAATCACTTAGAGAAAGATCTCTTTAACAAATTTAACAAATTTATGGGCACTATATAAAGGCCCCTAGACTCCAATTCAAAAGGGATCGACATCAAGAACTTCAGAAAAACAGCAAAAAAGAGAAAGCTCTGAAGAACTTTGAAGAACTCAAGAAAAAGGTAAAAACCTTTATAAAAAAGAAGAAGAATTTCTTCTGAATAGATCATTGATCTAAGAACAAGATCAATGATCTTCAATAAATAAAAATAAATAACAGTGCCTTGCACTTTTTTATAAACCATTGGTTCTGGAATTTTAAAGATTCTTTTCTTGAATCCAAAATTGGATCAAGTTATTGAAACAGTGCCTTGCACTTGCAAAAACTGCACTGTTGCGCTCCTGGGTTGGCGCAAGCCACCAGAGAGCGCCACGTGTCAGCAGCGCAACAGCGCAGCGCACTGACACAGCGCATTGCGCTGTTGCGCTTGTGCTCACCAGAGCGTGACACGTGTCACTTCCACATTCGCTTGCGCTCATTAATTAGCGCAGAGCGCCTGACAGGCCACGTGGCATTCTGTCAGATTAATTGATGCATTGCATCATTAAAAAGAAGGGCTGAACCCAATTAAAAAGGCCTAACAGGCCTAGTAAATGCTATGCATTATTTTCAAAAAAGGCAGAGCCCAAACAAAAACAGATGCAATGAATCATTCTTTTTAAAAAAAAAGGGGCAGAGCCCAGATAAGGGTCTGTCAGACCAGAACAGATGCTATGCATCATCTAAAAGGGGCAGAGCCCAAATAAAGGTCCAACAGAGACCAAGATTAATGCTATGCATTATTAAACATGGGCAAAGCCCTAGCACAGGCCTAATAGGCCAAAAATCAAGAAAAACATTGAATATTCTCAACTGGACTTAGCCCAATCATGGCCGTAAGTTCTCAAATTAAATTGACTGAGCAAGACTGCTCTCTTAAATCAATTTACATCCGGTTCAAGGGTACATCTCTGAACTCCTCTGACACCTATCGTTGTAATCCTTCAACGACGTCAAAGAGGTGATGGGTCCCGACAACCACACAACGATATGGACTGCGGGGTCCTTAAACTCGTGGACCGAAATGTCCTTAAACTAATATTCGTCCCAAAATGGGAACGTTGGACCGAAATGTCCTTAAACTAATGTTCGTCCCCAAATGGGAATGATGGACCACCATGTCCCTAAACTGGCAGTGGACCACCACGTCCCTAAACTGGAACATGGACCACCTTGTCCCTAAACTAGCAATGGACCGCAATATCCTTAAACTACCTATGGACCACTACGTCCTTAAACTGGAACAACAGAGCCCCCAAACGCTCTTTTATTGGATCTAAACGATCCCGTTTAAGTTGATCTTAGCCTTAAACATGGCTAACGTATCCTTAAACAGACTTCACATTCCCTAATCAACTTTGGTCCAAGGGTACATCTCCGAATTCCTCTGACACCTGTCGTTGTAATCCTTCAACGTCGTCAGAGAAGTGACGGGTCCCGACGGCCATATTTTAAATGGACCACTACGTCCTTAAACTGGAACAATAGAGCCCCTAAATGCTCTTTCCGTTAAGTCGATCTTAGTCTCAAACAGGACTAACGTATCCTTAACGAGCGTTTAAGTTGATCTTAGCCTCAATACGGCTAACGTATCCTTAAACTAAAAACACCAAACCCAAATCTAAGTAAATACGGATTTGGACTAATCCATGTCCTACGGGTGACGGCATAACTTAGTCTCTGTATACAATCCACAGGCATCCACAAACAAAACAAACACGACACGAAGTAAAATTTCTGGAGAAGGAGAAAGTGGTTACCGCGATGCGGTAACGTAATTAACTGCAGGGGCTTGCGCCTGCAGGGAAGAGCGTCCCCACAATCAAAAACCCCTCAAGCGAAGGGGAATCTGACGAAGCCTGCTACATCGGCCGCATCCGTCTAAACCTCCGATACACGGTGTCATAAATCAACTTGGCATCTTCGGAGAGGTAGACGGATAAAACCAAATAGTATCTGCCCCGAATTTCAGGCAAGACGTCCCCACGTTCAGTCTTGGCCGTCTTTCGGAGGGGAACATCCCATTTGTATGATCTTGATGAAATCATTTCTTACGGAAACATTCGTGCACTGGGCCGCAGCCAGAACTAGGAGTTCACCAACGCTCAGTGTGCTGAGATCATGAGCCGCTTTGACGAGTATAATGGTCGGCTACTCCCTCGTCGCTCTTCTCTTTTGAAACTCATCGTGCTGGCGATCTGGGAGGCGCTCCCTCTCTTTTGCACTGGCGTACCGCTCGGAGCATTGGATGCCGCCGAGGATAAAGTGCATTCGGTGTATCTGATGAGCCTAATCTCAAAGAGAAGGCGAGACAACCTTATTGATCTCTTACACCAGGCTTTTCAGCAGTCGGCCATACTTTCTGCTTATCGGAGGGTGGAGGACATCCGTGAGGATCCCGATGCTTGTGATCGTAAGAGAAAACATACTAGGATGGTTCGAAATGCCTGGAAGATCTTGGACAAAATCACGTTTGAGTTTCTCAATCCATGTCCCGCGTCTGAGGTCCTGCCGTTGTAATCGTTTCTTTTTATTTTGTATGAACTTTTAAAGTATGAGTGGTAAGTTTTGTCGTGCCCTTCTGTGTTTGCATGCTCCTTTTTTTTGGGATTTTGTCATTTTTGCTATTGTTGCTGCTGATGTGTTTAGCGTGTAAGGCACTATTTCACTTTTCAGTACACATCAAGCGTGGTGCTCACGTGCTCCACACGTGGGGCCCTCTTGATGGGGCTGTTTTAATTTTTCATGCCATATTTTTTGTGCACAGCATTAGATGCAGAAAAGGAGCCTTGGAAATAGTTCCATCTCCTTGATTTCCAACGCCTTCCCTTTTTTGGGCCTTGAAAATAGTTCCACCATGCAATATTCTCCGTGCGCGGCATTTAATGTTCCTCTTTATAACCTGAGGCCATAGCCTTCTTTTTCTCTTCACAGAGAAATCTATTCTCAATTTAGTGTGGTTTATCTTGGGGAAACAACTGAGTGTCATGGCCTGCAACTACCCCCATGTTCGTCGACAGCCGTGGGAAGTACCTATCGAGAAGATGATTCCTCGCTTTGCTGCGCGATTGGTGGATCCCCTTCTTACCGATGACGAATGTGATTCAGCGACATATGAACTCTCGATCCGTAGGGGGTCACCTCTTCCAATAGGATCCCTTTGGCTCCGGATGATTCTTGCTGCCGTGCTTGCTGACATCCCTCCTCACCCAGCGGAGATGACCCTGGCGATGCTTGACACAGCTGAAGACAAGCTCGAGTGTTTTCACGAAGCGTGTCTGATCACTCATGCTCTGAAAGATTGCTCGGTTCACCTGCTGGGCCAAATAAGAGCCCGGCGGGCTATTATGTCTGCTTTTGCAGACGAACATGGCGCCAATCGGTGGGGAGCCACTCCTCGTGAAAATCGTCGCTTCGATGTGCTGGAGAAGGCGGCGAGGGAGTTAGAAAATTTGAATACTGTTTTGTTCACCCTTGTGCCACTGATCCCTTGTTTGGCAATCTTTTCCCGGTAGTGTAGTATGCTTAAATCGATGTACTCTTTTTGTCATTGGCTATTGTATGCTTTTCTGTTGAATTTTCATGTTTGCTGGGTACTCGTATGTGCGTCTTGCTTGCGTAAACGAGCATCATATTTCTCCATGGAAAATTTCTTTAACTGCAAGCACTATCGTTATGTTGCATGCACATCAGAGCTTTGGGTATCATTTCCTTTCGAAGATTCATATAGTTGTAAATGCATGCTCGGTAGGATATGCATCGGAGATTTTCCTTGTTGCCTCCCCTATCAGGTGATTTGTGCGTGTTCTAGATCGAGTATCGCCGTCGAATGGAGGTTTCTTTATACAGTGCTCGAGTGTACCCGTCTTTCCTCGGAGGCTGTGGCTGCGAAAGCGGGCTTACGAGGTTTGATTGAGCGGTGCGCGGCAACATGGTGTCGTGCGAGAAGAGGCTCGGCCGCAAATTTTCGGAAAGTGAGCTGGCCTCTAAGGCATTGAGCGAGCTTCAAGCCAGCCTTACAGCTAAAGCCAATAAAGCGTATGAACTTTGGCGGGTACTTCAAGAGTCTATCAAAGAGGTGGTGGCTCTTGATAAGGCTGCCGTGTTCACTCGCGAAAGGGTCGAGGCTCACAAGGCTACTGAGAAAGAGCTCGAAGGTCGGCTCGCCTCGTATCAGGCTCAGCAGGCTCAGGCGGAGGCCCGTCTTCTGGCGATACTGAATCATGAAGCTGTGGCCCAGCAAAAACAGGATGAGCTAGCAAAATTGCTAAATCGCCCGCCGGCTTGAAAACTTGTATCTTTTCCTTTCTTCTTGTACATACTCCTGAATGAGAGTATTTTGTTTTTGTTCTTTCATGAATTTTACTTTGTACCCATTTTGGTTTATGAATAAAGACATATTTTTCTTCTCAATGGTGTGTCTCCTTTCTATTGAATGTGTTCTGCGGACAATTTATCTAGGTCTCTTTGCAGGGCAGCGATGACTAAGGATTCAGGGTTAAGATCTGCCTCCTAAGACTTTTGAGCTTTATGAGCTTTGAGGGTCTCATAAAGAGTTTTTCTCCCTACAGGTCGAGAGGATCCCGTAGGTGTAAGTTCTTCTTAAGAATCATGAGGATTCTTAAGCGGGTTTTCCCTTGGGAGTCGTAAGGATCTCACAAGAGAGTTTTCTTCCTTACGGGTCGTGAGGACCCGCAAGTGCCGGGTGCGGTCGCCCTTATCCGCATCTCACGGGGTCAGGGGTTGCTTTAGGATGTTTTCCAGGGTACTGTAGTTTAAAGACATCGCGGTCAAGGTTAAGGACATCGTAGTCCGTGGATTTAAGGACTCCACAGTTCAATGTTAGTTTTAAGACATCACGGTCAAGGTTAAGGACATCATAGTCCGTGGATTTAAGGACTCCACAGTCCGATGTTATTTTTAAGACATCACGGTCAAGGTTAAGGACGTCATAGTCCGTGGTTTTTAAGGACTCCACAGTCCGATGTTAGTTTTAAGACATCACGGTCAAGGTTAAGGACGTCATAGTCCGTGGTTTTTAAGGACTCCACAGTCCGATGTTAGTTTTAAGACATCACGGTCAAGGTTAAGGATATCATAGTCCGTGGTTTTAAGGACTCCACAGTCCGATTTTAGTTTTAAGACATCACGGTCAAGGTTAAGGACGTCATAGTCCGTGGTTTTAAGGACTCCACGGTCCGATGTTAGTTTTAAGACATCACAGTCAAGGTTAAGGACCTCATAGTCTGTGGATTTAAGGACTCTACAGTCCGATATGTAGTTACTGGGACCCGTCACCTCTTTGAAGACGTTGAGGAATTACAACGCCAAATATCAAAGGAATGACGAGATGTACCCTTGAACCAAGATAAAATCAGTCTAGAATCATCGTGGTTGATCGTTAGTTTTAAGACATTACGATCGAAGTTAAGGACATCATAGTCCGTGGATTTTAAGGACTCCACAGTCCGATGTTTGCTCTGGATGCTTCACACGAGTTCACTGCCCTGCTCTGCGAGGACCATGTTCCACTCTGGACGTTTTCCGCGGGGTCAAAGAGTGACGTTATCCGCGTTCCACATGACCAGGAATTTTGCGCTAGATGCTTCACACGGGTTCACTGCCGTGTTCGGCGAGGACTAGGCTCCGCTCTGGATGCTTCACACGGGTTCACTGCCGTGCTCTGCGAGGACCAGGATCTGCTCTGGACGTTTTCCACGGGGTCAAAGAGTGACGTTATCCGTGTTCTACGTGACCAGGAATTTTGCTCTGGATGCTTCCCACGGGTTCACTGCCGTGTTCTGCGAGGACCAGGCTCCGCTCTGGACGTTTTCCACGGGGTCAAAGAGTGACGTTATCCACGTTCCACGTGACCAGGAATTTTGCTCTGGATGCTTCCCACGGGTTCACTGCCGTATTCGGCGAGGACCAGGCTCCGCTCTGGACGTTTTCCACGGGGTCAAAGAGCGACGTTATCCGCGTTCCACGTGACCAGGAATTTTGCACTGGAAGCTTCCTACGGGTTCACTGCCGTGTTCTGCGAGAACCAGGCTCCGCTCTGGACGTTTTCCATGGGGTCAAAGAGTGACGTTATCCGCGTTCCACGTGACCAGGAATTTTGCACTAGATGCTTCACACGGGTTCACTGCCGTGCTTGGCGAGGACTAGGCTCTGCTCTGGATGCTTCACACGGGTTCACTGCCGTGCTCTGCGAGGACCAGGATCCGCTCTGGACGTTTTCCATGGGGTCAAAGAGTGACGTTATCCGCGTTCCACGTGACCAGGAATTTTTCTATGGATGCTTCCCACGGGTTCACTGCCGTGTTCGGCGAGGACCAGGCTCCGCTCTGGATGTTTTCCACGAGGTCAAAGAGTGACGTTATCCGCGTTCCACGTGACCAGGAATTTTGCACTAGAAGCTTCCCACGGGTTCACTGCCGTGTTCTGCGAGGACCAGGCTCCGCTCTGGACGTTTTCCACGGGGTCAAAGAGTGACGTTATCCGCGTTCCACGTGACCAGGAATTTTGCACTAGATACTTCACACGGGTTCACTGCCGTGCTTGGCGAGGACTAGGCTCTGCTCTGGATACTTCACACGGGGTCACTGCCGTGCTCTGCGAGGACCAGGATCTGCTCTGGACGTTTTCCACGGGGTCAAAGAGTGGCGTTATCCGCGTTCCACGTGACCAGGAATTTTGCTCTGTATGTATCCGCATTTCACGGAATGAGGGTTTGACTCTTGGTGATCTGTATATCGCCGAGCTATGGAACTGGAAGTTGCCGCTATTCCGCTTCGCTTGAAATTGTGTCCGTCGTTACGAGACGAGTGTTGAGACGATCTCTAGGTCACTTGCGGCCCGTCGAGATTTGGCTTCTTCTTATGATGAAACCTGGGGGAGGAGTATGATCCCTTCTTTGTTTACGCCCTTGGATTGCATACAGGGATTGATGTAACATCACCTGTAGGCATAAATTTCATTTTTTTTGTTTTATTTCTTTTTCCGTGATGCTCTATCATTTCAGCTTTTATGTCGCGAAGGTCGCGATTGCCCCATCATTTCGGCTATTTTTCGCGGTGCCCAATCATTTCGGCCTTTTGTTTTATTTTTACTCGCTGCTTTTATTGCGAGTTGCCCAATCATTTCGGCTATCATGCATATATTTTTACTTGCTGATTTTGTTGCAAGTTGCGCCATCATTTCGGCTATTTCGTATGCATGTATGGCTTGCTAGCTTTTTGCCGCAAGCTTGGGATTAGACACCGATTTCGGCATCAGCACCGGTACTACTGGGATATTGCCAGGAGTGAATCATCATTTGCCTCTGTCGATATTGAACAAAGGTGGCTTAGTGAACAGGGTTAAGATCCTGTCGACTAAGGCTTTTGACTTCATGAGCCGTAAGGGTCTCACAAAGGGATTTCTCCCTACAAGTCGTGAGGATTTCGTAGGTGTGTTTTCTCCCTACAAGTCATAAGGACTCCTAAGTGTATGGCCTCTTGTAAGTCGTAAGGATCTTACAAGAGAGTTTTCCCCTTATATGTCGAGAGGACTCACAAGGGTTGTTCACCATGCGAACATATCCCTAGTCACGGGTGGGACTTTGTTAGGGAAATGTTTATTCGCGCCCATGGATTGTATACAAAGGTCAGTATTGAGCCACTTGTAGGGCATAAATTGAAGGTTGTGGGGGTTGCTTAAGCACAGGTTTAGGTCTCTGTGACTTAAGACTTTCAAATCTTATGAGCCGTGAGGGTCCCATAAGAGAGTTCTCCTTACGAGTCGTGAGGATCTCGCAAGTGTAATTTCTCCTTCTTATTCTTGAAGACTCCTAAGTGTGTTGCTCCCTTGTGAGTCGTAAGGATCTCACGCAGGTGGTTTCTCCTTACAAGGTCGAGAGGACCCTGCAAGTGTCTTTTAACGAGGTTGCGCCCTTTCGGGTTTTCACAAACACTCGCCGGTAGCCCTGCTGTTTTTACTCACGGAGCCCTTTCGGGTTTTCATCCGTGCCCATTTTGCTTATGGACATACCGTCTTTATTTATTTATTTTTTATTATTTTTTTTGTGTCGGATTTGAGATGCTGCAATCCACCGTAGTTTATCGACATCTCGGTCAACAACTAGTTTTAGGACATAGTGGTCCGTTGTTAGTTTAAGGACATTTCGGTCCGTCGTTGAAGAAGGTCAGTTACTATTTATAGAGTTCGGGTTTAGGAAGATAGCGAGCGGACATGGTCGTCATCATCTATCATTGACCTAGGCCTTGACCCGTCAAACATAGTATTTCTTCAGGAAGCGACCGTTTATTGGCTTGAAAAGTCTTTCACCGTGCATATCCATGAGTAGATACGCTCCACCCTGGTAGACCTTGTCTATTATGTACGGGCCTTCATAGTTCGGCTCGAATTTTCCCCATTTGGCGCGATTGGGGATCATAGGTCTTTTGACCACTAGCATGAGTTCGCCTTGGCGGAATGTCCTCGGCCTGGTCAATCTTTCGTATGAGCGAGTCATCTTTGCTTTGTAAGCCTCCAGATTTTGTTGCGCTATGAGCCGGGTTTCATCAAGGGCGTCGAGCTCCTCAAGCCGAAGGTGGGCATTTTCTTCGTCCGTCAACTCGTAGTGGATTGCCATTCGTAGAGAAGGTAGCTCTATCTCAAGGGGGAGTATTGCTTCCGTACCGAATACCAACGCGTATGGCGTTGTGTTCGTGGCCGTCTTGAACGTAGTCCGATAAGCCCAAAGAGCTTCTTGCAGTCTCTCGTGCCAGTCCTTTTTGTTTCGGGACACCGTCTTCTTCACGATCTTTGTCAAGGTTTTGTTGAAAGCCTCAGCTAGACCGTTAGCTCGGGGATTATAAACTGAGGAATATCTCCACTCTATGTTGTGTTGTTGCGCGAAACGGCTGATCTTGTGGCTTCTGTAGGCTGGCCCATTATCGGAGATGATCCGTCTCGGAGTTCCAAACCGATAAATGACGTGTGTCTTGAAGAAGTGGAAGATATTCTCCGTCTTCACTTCCCTCAGCTGTACTGCTTCTGCCCATTTGGAGAAATAGTCAGTCGTTGCCAAGATGAATCGATGTCCCCTGGACGATGCTGGTTCGATGGGGCCGATTATGTCAGTCCCCCACATTTCGAACGGCCAGCTGGCCACCGTTGGATGTAGAGGATTTGGGTGCTGATGGATAAAGTCCCCATGAATCTGGCATGAGTGGCATTGCTTCGCGTATTCGAGGCAGTCCTGAATCATCGTGGGCCAATAGTAGCCTATCCGTTTAATCTTCAACTTCATCTTCGGATCCGCTTGGTGAGAACCGCAGAGTCCGTCGTGAACTTCCTGAACTACTCTTTTCGCTTCGTCAGGTCCCATGCATCTCAACCACAGAGAATCAAATGACCTCTTGTACATAGTATTATTGACGAAGGTGAAAGACAGAGCTCGTTTCATGAGTTGATGTCTTGAGGACGCATCTTCGGGCGTTCGACGGGATTTGAAGTAGTCTATGAAGACTTCTCTCCAATCTTCAGCCTTTTCTTGGTCCTTTATTTGCATAGCCATTTGCTCGGTTGCTTCCTTTTCCTCAGATGATTCCGGAGATATTTCTGCCGGTGTGAGGACCTGACGGCTTTGTACCACAATTCTGACGTCATCGAGATTTTCATCAGCCAGTTCTTTAGCGAGCTTGGCTAACGCGTCAGCTTTGCTGTTTTCCGCACGCGGTATGCTTTCCAGCATGTAGTAGGAAATTTGAGTCAGCAATCGCTGTACTCTATCGCCATACTTCACCAGCTCTGGCTTGCATGTTTGGTAGTCGCCGTTCACTTGGCTAATGACCAGTTGAGAGTCCCCATATATGAGGAGGTTTTCAATTCCCATGTCGATGGCGATCTCAAGGCCTGCTATCAAAGCTTCGTATTCAGCTTCATTGTTCGTCCTCGGTTCTGTTAAGGAGAAAACAAAGCGCATTATCCCCCCTTGTGGAGTTATGAAGATGAGACCTACCCCCGACTTGATTATAGGGGTGCTTTGTCTGCGCTTCTTCATGGAAGATGCTCCGTCAAAGTAGAGTTCCCACCAGGTACCACTTCCGTCGATCGTGTCAAACGCATGTTCATCTGGCAGCTCGTATTTCAAAGGAGAGTCGGCAGGTATTGGATGCTCAGCGAGGAAGTCGGCGATGGCTTGGCCTTTCACTGCCTTAAGAGATTGATAGGTTATTGAAAACTCCATCAAGAGCAGGGCCCATTTAGCGAGTCTTCCTGTCAATATGGATTTTGACATCAGATATTTAAGGGGGCCACCTTTGATATAATACGGACTTCATGCGCCAATGCATAGTGCCGGAGTTTTGTTATCGCAAAGATTAACACCAGGCAATGTTTTTTGATAGGGGAGTAGTTGCTTTCTGCCCCCAGAAGAACTCGACTTAACTAGTAGAGCACTCTCTCCTTCCCTTGGTCGTTCTCTTATGCCCATAATGCGCCCAAGGAACCTTCGAGGGCTGTGGTATAAAGAATAAGAGGCTTTCCCTTTACTGGAGCAGCTAACACCGGCGGGTTCTGCAGGTATTGCTTGATCTCGTCCAGCGCGCCTTGGCATTTGTGATCCCAGACGAACGGGGTTCCTTTCTTCATCAGGTGACTGTAAGGGCGGCACTTGCCTGAAAGGTTGGCTATAAATCGCCGGATGTACGCGAGCTTCCCCTGGAGAGACCGCAATTGTTTGAGAGTCCTTGGCGGTGGCATTTCCATGATCGCCTTGATCTTCGACGGATCTATCTCGATACCCCGGTGCCGGACAATGAACCCTAGGAATTTACCTGAGGACACCCCGAACGCGCATTTGAGTGGGTTCATCTTCAAGTTATATTGCCGAAGGCGTTGAAATACGATCTTCAGATGCTCAAGATGTTCCTCGTATGATTTGCTTTTCACTACGAGGTCGTCGATATAGCATTCGACGATTTCATGTATGAGGTCATCGAAGATCTTCGTCATGGCCCTCTGATAGGTGGCACCGGCGTTCTTTAAACCGAAGGGCATAACTTTGTAGCAGAATATACCCAGAGGAGTCCAGAAAGCGGTGTGCTTCTGGTCTTCGGGATGCATCTTTATCTGATTGTATCCTGATGAGCCGTCTATGAAGGAGAAAACTTCATGAGTGGACGTATTATCTGTCATCAGCTCGGTGACCGGCACTGGGAAATCGTCCTTCGGGCAAGCTTTATTGAGATCCCAGAAGTCCACGCATATGCGCACTGTCCCATTTTTCTTCATTATCGGGACGATGTTGGTGATCCAGTCAGGATATTGAACTTCTTGGATAAACCCAGAATCGATCAGCTTCTTGACTTCGGCGTTAATGCTCATCTCAAGCTCGAGCCGCATTCTTCTCGGCGCCTGTTTGACTGGCTTGACGTCCGGGGATATCGCCAGTTTGTGGACAGCAATCTCTGGGTCTAATTCTGGTATCTCGGAATAGTTCCATGCAAAGCAATCTCTATGTCGCATAAGCACGTCTTTTAACGCAGCCACCCTTTCTTCAGATAGCAATTCGCTGACAAATGTCGGTCGTGGGTCGTTTGCCGTCCCCAACTCAATCTTCTTGAGGTTATCTGCAGTAGTATGTATTCCATCTTTCAGCTCTTTTGGCGCTGGTGGAAATTCTGAGATTACCTCGTCGTCATTGTTTTCGAAGCACCAAGGAAGGTCATCCATATTTTCGGGCTCTCCTTTTGATATTGTTATCACATAACAAGTACGAACTCGCTTCCAAGACCGATGTAGATCTAGTTCTGCTCTTCTGGCTTTGGGTTCGTGCTTTTGTGGCGGTGTTACCTTCCAGCTGCTGGATAGAGCAAACCTGCCTTGCTGGTACTGGTCTTCGACCCAGTTCTTGAAGGTGAAGCAGTCTTCGATAGGGTGTCCTATGGCTCAGTGATAAGAGCAATAACCCGAATGAGAGACCCCATTAGCTTGCTCAGGGTGCTTAGACTCCGGAAGTGTGATTGTTTGATGTTTTATAGCGAGATCAAGTATCTTCTTCATCTTGTCTTGAGGGAAAGAATACGCTCGACTCATCTTCTTCATTAGGGACAAATCCGGACCGTGCAATACCCGATCACATGACTCTTTGATCCTGCGTTGTCGTTGTCGACCTCCTTTTCCGCTTTTTGACTTACTTCTGCCTCTGAGTCGGGCCTTTTGCGCAACGGGTTGACAGGGAGGAGCATCTTCGTCTTTTACAGCCTGTTGAAAAAACGTTGCGTCCTACCTTTCTCGTAGATGGCCATCTCGCGATTATGGTCGTCCCGAGCTTTTTGACCCGCTTTCCTGATAAGCTTGTCCATTCATTCTTCAAACGACGGACTCGGCACTTCGATTGCGGGATCTAGTTTTGATGAGGGGTTAGCATTTCCCGACAGGGCTTCCTCTTCTTCATCGAAGTTATATATGGCGTAGCTACCGTGGACTCGTTCCCGTTTCCCGGATCTCACATATCCAAGCCCAAGCGTTTCCATTCTCTCATTGGGCAATTTATGCTGAGTCCCAGGGACATCCCAAATCCTGTTGTAGAACCGAGCTTGTCGAATAGTCTGTTTTAAGGGTACCCCTTGGCGCTTCAATAGCCTTTTCAATCCGTTTGTGTAATATCTGGGCAAACGGATGGGTTGGAGCTTGTCAAGTGTAGAATTCGCGCCATGCCTGATCTCTTTCTCCACTCTTGTTTCCGATGATCGATAGAATAGGATCGCCTTTTCGCCTTTTCGCTTGGGAGGGACGTAAAATGTCTGCAGCTCTTGCACGCTGTGAGATTCAAGTGCGTCAAGGTCTTTGTAGTGCTCCCGCGGAACCATGGTGATTTGCAAACTCTGATCATTTCCAGGGGAAGCTTGTATTGACGACCGACTGGAGAACACAGCATTAACCTCATCTTCCGAGTCACTTCCGAAGATCAATATGGGGGCGGACGGTCCCGGGTTGTTGCGTCGAGACGGCCCAGCGTAAACTATCTCTTCTTCTTCTTCGGTATCGCTCCCGAAAACAGGGACGGTGGCGGCGACTTTGTTCTCCGGTTTGCGACACCTTTCTGTATCCTCGAAATCTGGCGAAAAGTACTTTGCATCTTCGTACTTGCGGACTTCGTTCACGGAGAATGGGTTCAGCTCACCTGTTACGGTATACTCGGGACCATCCTTGAAATACTTCATACACTGATGTTGTGTAGAAGGGATGATGTTTTACTCGTGTAACCAAGGACGACCGAGTAAGGCGTTGTAGCAGGTCTTGGCATCAATGATGTGAAACTTAATGTCTGTGACGAGCAGTCCGAAGCGTAATGTTAGTATTACAGATCCGAGAGTCCGTGACGACTGGGAGTCAAAACCGGAGATGGTAATTTTATCACGAGCGAGGTACTGAACGCTCATGCAGATTTCCTTCAACACCCGAACATTAAGGAGATTGACGGAGGATCCATTATCAACCAGGATTTTGCCTATCTTGATATCGTGGCAATATCCAGAGACATATAGGGGACGGTTGTGGTCGCACGTCCCAAGGAGCAGGTCTTCGTCACCGAAAGTGATATCGGCCGTGTGCGCTTCTTCCAGTTCATCCTTCATCCTTTCTTCGGCGAGGAAGGCTTGGAATTGTTCGGGCTCTTGTAGCGTCTTGATTAATGAATCTCTCGCTTCCTTTGATAACAGGAGGGCGTCGAGAATGCTGAGCTGAGAGGTTAGCTTCCTCAGGTGTGCTAGGATGTTGTAATCCACCCTACTCTTCTTGGGCGGGTCCTTGGCAATCAGCTTTTTTATGACTTGGTCATCTAAGGTGATATCCTCAGTGACCTTTTCCTTTCCCTTATCTTTTCTATTCGCGGGTCCGAGATTCTTTTCCGGGAGCGTGCGATTGCGCAGCTGAATGTTTTCGCAGGCCTCTGGTTCTTCTTCTTTCCCTAAAACGGATTCTTTAAAGAGAGGGCCCAGAGCATTTCTTCATCAGAGTCGCTCCCAAAGGTGAGAACTTGTGATCCTCCGGCGTTGACCGTGTAACAGTTGCCGGTAGTTCTTTTGTGCCTGTCGGTTGTACTTCCCTGCTCCCGACGAGTTCTGCGTCTCATCCGCTTAAAATGCTGTCGGTGTGCAACATATCCCTGCCACCATATCTTAAAACCGTCGCACTCCTCAGTGGGGTGTGAAATCTTCCGATGATATGAGCAGTAATTAGGATGCATCTCCGTTCCATTGCGAGTGTTCTCTTCCGAGGGCGGTAGCTTCATTCCCATTGATATGGCTTTAGCAAACCTTTTTCTCGTCTTGAATATGTTTTTATCCGCATCGGATGTCTTTTGATCTGGCGGGAGTGCTTTGACTTTTTCGTTTGGTCGCTTGCGTTTGGCTCCTTCTGATGCGGCCGTCTCACGCTCCCGATCGGCTTTACTTTTCAAACGAATCTCGTCTAGAAAGGCGTCGATCATTTCATCTGTCGGCCATACAAGTTCTGACTCAGGCTGTGCCCCCAATTTCTCAGTGCCAGGAGTTTTTCCATCGTCCGTAAATGAGTGGGAGATAACATGACAACTCGCCACATATCCCTCGGATTCATCCGACGAGCTTTCCCCATTATCTTCCTCCTGAAAGACGTGGTTGAGGAACTCTTGGAGCGTGATGGGAGTCCGCGCCTTTTGATTGTACTCCTCCAGCGCATCAATCTGGTTCTGCAAGTCCGTGCGCTTGTCTCCAGACTTCACCGGCTTCTTAGATTTCTTCTTCTTTTTCTTCGAAGATTTTGACGGTTGGGTGTGAGTACTTGGGCCATCACCACCGATCTTTGTAGTCGGGCGCGGCTTCAACATCCTTTCGATGATTTGAGGTTCAAGCGGGTTCTTCCATTCGACCGCTGGGCATGTATGAAGATCACTCAGCATCCTTTTGGTTTTTGCTGAAAGCACGATTTCCCATGGAGCTTCTTCAATGAAGGAACAAGTTGCCCCTGGTGTGTCCGTCTTCTTGGGAGTGTGAGGTTGTGGCGGGTTCACCTTCCACTTTTCGGACAGCGCAAACTTACCCTGTAGGTATTGATCTTCAATCCATCCTTTGAAGACGAAGCAATCCTCAATCGGATGGTTTACCGTTTGATGGTAAGGGCAATAATTGGGATTATTCGCCGCACTGGGTTGCGGCGGTCGCCTTGGGTTTGGCAAGTTGATAAGCCTGTTGCGTACCACCAGCTCGAATAGCCTCTTCGTCTTATCCCGCAGGAATGAGTAGGGACGCTTCATTTTCTTGTTATAATACCGCCGTCTTTCTTCCAGTTGATCCGTCAGCTTTGGGGCACTGGGTTGCTGCTGAGCGTTCGCAACGAAGGTTGCCTTCCCTTTACCCTTGTCATTCCGAGGTTCTGGCTTCGGGGGAGACGTTCTGTGACCCATCTGGTCCATCTGGGCCAACTTGTCGATCAAAGCCTGGAACGTGGTTGGCTTAAAGAACATCATGAACCGGGAGATAGTTGCATGAGGATCTAGGGTACCCACGAACATGCCCACTGCGGGCGCTTCCTCAATGCGTTGTTCGCATTTCGACCACAAGTTTCGCCAGCGTATAGCGTACTGGACCCACGTCTCGCCTGGTTTCACCCTGGCATTAATTAACACCGTTATCGGAGTGCGTTCGCTGGCGCTTGCGAAACGCTGGGTAAACAGCAGCTCCATCTCCGCAAATGTCTTAATAGAGTCGTTTGGGAGCTTGGAGTACCACTCGAATGCTGTATCCGATAAGCTAACGACGAACTGGCGAAGCAACAGTTTATCATCACCGCCGGTGTTGCCGCAAAGGGCCCTGAACTGGGCAACATGCTGGTGGGGATTTCCTGTCCCCTTATACACATGGAATTTCGGTATTGTATAGCCCGGCGGGTACTTGATCTGATCATACCAGCTTGGATTTGATCGCCCTGTTTTTACGACCTGACCAGCTGCCTCAGTTGCCTGATGGACCCTTATCTGCTGAGCTATATATTCGTCCAAGTCAGCTTTGGAGGTTGTCTCCTCCTTGGCTGTTGACAGAGCCGGTGGAGGATTTGACATTTCTCCCCTGTCGTCTTCAAGGACGATCGGAGGATCTTCAGCAGGAGGATCTTGTTGGATCATCATTCCCACCATGTCCTGGAACAGGAGGGTCATTTGCTTTATATTGGCTACTTGTTCAGCAGCCTCTTTATCCTTCTTTTCCAATATCCGGCGAAGGAATTCAGCGTCAGTTTCTTGCTCTTGGCGTTCATCCGAGGACGCTTCGGGGCTTTCTTTTGGCCCAGTGAGTGCGGCCATCGCATTCATCATTTCCTGGAGCTTCTGCTGTTGCTCCTGAGCTTTGGTTACTGACCGTGTAAGCGGTCTATGACCCGTAGATGTACGGCTGTCCTCTTTACCAGACGCCATGTAGACAGTATGGACTACAATGCCCTCGGACTTAGGGCGCTTGGGCTCGCCGCCTTTGGCATTTGCCGCAGGCGTGGGGATTTTCTCTGGCCTCCTTTTCTTGTGGGCCGTTGAAGTTGAGGGGGCCGTTGCAGTGGGCACCCCAGCGGTTGTCGTCCTTTGCTGTTTGATAGGACGTTTCTTTTCTTCCTGCACCTTCGCCCTTTTCTGCTGACGAGAGTGATCTCAGTCGATTACCGAATCTTGAACCCTCCGCCAGACCTTATAAATTTTGGAGGACAGCCGTTGAGGGGGCTGCTCCAGCCTTGCTTCTGTAACCCTCTCCGCAGGGGGAGGAGATCTTTTTAGCATAGCAGTCGGAGAGTTCTTACGTACCCTCCTTAGTGGTTCAAAGCTGTTCCCAGTTGGAACAGTAGCATTAACTTCCACCACTGGAGCAGGTGGAGTTAGCCCTGAGGGGGAGTTGCCCTCGGCCTTCCTTACTCGGCGCCAGTGGCGACGTCGAGCATGTCGAGCTGTTGGGACTGGCTCAGCGATAGGGATAATTTCTTTTTGCCCCCTGTCCGGATGAGGCGCTGCTGGTGCCAGCCTCTTAAAAACTGATGTTGTCCTTTGAGTGACAATGTTCAATCTGTCAAAGACAGATCCTTGAGTAGGAGCGGGAGCCGGGATGGTCAACCTTGAAAAGACTGACTCTTTAACAGGGGAAGCCGCCTTGACGACTTCAGGAGCAGAGGTGGCTGTCTTCCTCGGGACGGCCATTTCAGGGTTCATGGGCTTCCTGGCGGGCCCATCAGGGTTCTGGTTCAGCCTGGCAAAGACAGAGGCTACCGGTTTGATATTGGACGACCCGTTGGAAGGGCCCATTGTAGCAGTGAGCCGATCGAAGACCGACTTCTTGTTCGCCTCTGGTGCGGGCACTGGCATGGTGAAGCTTGCGGGCGGGAGCATGGTCCCGAAAAATAGACCGGTGGTGGCCCTGGTCACCTGTTCCACCGGCATGGCAAGGATGGAGGCCGCTTGAGGCCCATAGGCTACACCTCCAGGTAAGGTGGAGCGTTGGTTGCACTTGCATTTTGAGCAGCTCGAGCAGTTGGAGGCCATTGATGCTTGATTTTTAGGGTAGGCAAAAGACCAAATCTTAGTAACTTGAAACCCAAAGGCAACCATTAACAAATCGCGATTCGTTCGCGAAGACGACACACGAAGTGTGGAGTGGAAAGAGGAAAAGGTCCCACCGGGCGTGCCAGAATCTGTTCCCCTCCGAATAGACGGCGCGACGGACGTCTTGCCTGAAATTCGGGGCAGATGCTAATTGATGCTATCCGTCTACCTCTCCGAAGATGCCAAGTTGATTTATGGCACCATGTATCGAAGGTTTAAACGGATGCGTCCGATGTAGCAGACTTCGTCAGATTCCCCCTTGCTTGAGGGGTTTTTGATTGTGGGGACGCTCTTCCCTGCAGGCGCAAGCCCCTGCAGTTAATTACGCTACCGCATTGCGGTAACAACTTTCTCCTTCTCCAGATGGTCACTTCGTGTCGTGTGTGTTTGATTTGTGTTTGGTTGCCCATGGATTGTATACGGAGACCGAGTTATGTCGTCGCCCGTAGGGCGTGGACTAGTCCAAATCCGTATTATCTTAGATTTAGGTTTGGGGGTTTGGGTTTAAGGATACATTAGCCTCGTTTAAGACT
Organism: Agapanthus africanus; assembly: GCA_030015575.1. Taxonomy (NCBI): domain Eukaryota; kingdom Viridiplantae; phylum Streptophyta; class Magnoliopsida; order Asparagales; family Amaryllidaceae; genus Agapanthus; species Agapanthus africanus. The sequence continues at coordinate 487,914,212 of CM057349.1, forward strand.
AAGATCGACTTAAACGTTTGTTAAGGATACGTTAGTCTAGTTTTAGACTAAGATCAACTTAACGGGATCGTTTAAATCCAACAAGAGAGCAATTAAGGGGGGCCCTGTTGTTTAGTTTAGTGACATTGCGGTCAATAGGTAGTTTAAGAACATTGCGGTCCAATGTTAGTTTTAAGACGTCGCGCTCAAGGTTAAGGACATCATAGTCCGTGGATTTAAGGACTCCACAGTCCGGTGTTAGTTTTAAGACATCACGGTCAAGGTTAAGGACATCATAGTCCGTTGTTAGTTTTAAGACATCCTGGTCAAGGTTAAGGACATCATAATCCGAGGATTTAAGGAATCCGCAGTCCGGCGTTAGTTTTAAGACATCTCGGTCAAGGTTAAGGACCTCATAGTCCATGAGTTTAAGGACCCCACAGTCCGTATCAATGTGTGGTCTTCGGGACCTGTCACCTCTTTGAAGACGTTGAGGAATTACAACGCCAAGTATCAAAGGAGTGAAGAGATGTACCCTTGAACCAAGGTAGATTAAATAGACTTTGGCCCAATGTGGAACTAAGACCAATTAATTATATTATGAGCCCATTAGCCCAGTTAAGTTTGAATTGAGGACTTATGGCCATCTTGGGCTAAAGTCCAATCATGTTTAGAATATTGACCCTCTGTTGGCTCATTGAAAGAGAGGCTTTGCCTCTAGAAACTTAGCCAATTAGGATAAAGCTAGTGTTAAACACTAAAGACCAACAGTGTTGAACACTGGGATTAAGATTAGCAAGTTAGTGTTTAACACTAAAAGATAATCAGTGTTAAACACTAGCAACGGGGCTTTCAAATTAGTGTTAAACACTAAAGCAAATCAGTGTTAAACACTGGAAATAGAGATTCCAAATTAGTGTTTAACACTAAGGCAAATCAGTGTTAAACACTGGATACAGAGGTTTCAATTTAGTGTTAAACACTAAGACAAGAGGGGTCACGTGGTAGCACGTGAGAGCGTCCTGCTTCTCTTGTTCTGCCAAAAGTATTGAATACTTTGGAGTATCACGTGCTGTCACGTGATGGGAAATTAATTGTTTGTCTGTTAGAGCTTCAGCCAAGGGGTCACGTGGGGCACGTGAGGGCACCCATAGCTTCTGTTTCTTTTGCTTTTCTTTGTGTCCTTCATGGGTCACGTGGGGCACGTGAGGCGTTGCCTCAAAGTTCTTTTCTGTGGATCTTTACAGGGGTCACGTGGTAGCACGTGATTCTGGTTCTTTGCATGTTTTTAAAGATCTGTTCATCTTTTAAGAATTAAATTCTTCATAGGATTAAACCCTAGCAGTAAACTTTAGAGGAATTAAATTCCTATTTTCTTCTGAAGAATTATATTCTTAGATAGGGTTAAACCCTAATTTCTTTTCTGTAGGAATTAAATTCCCCATATATGTAAAGAATTAAACTCTGGCATAGGATGAAACCCTGATTTCTTCTTCTTTAAGGGAATTAAATTCCTGTGATTTTGAGAGAATTAAGTTCTCAATTAGGGTCCAACCCTGGTTCTGTCCATTTTGAAGGAATTAAATTCCTATAATATAAGGTTAAACCCTAATTTTATCTCAAAGGAATTAAATTCCTATAATTCTGTGAGAATTAAATTCTCAAAACTCAGTTCCTCCTCTGTGTTTTAGATCTGCATGGCAGGATCTCAACCCAATGAGAATTAAATTCTCAATTCATAGGGAGATGTGCACTTTGTAGATCCTCAACCAGAGAAAGAACTAAGTTCTTTTCTTTATATAAGAGTTAAACTCTTTTGAGAATTAAATTCTCTTTTGAAGTCTCTTTTTTTCTTACCTAGGGTTTTTCTTTTGCAGAGAATCAAATTCTTCCTCTTGAATTTTCAAGATTCCAAGGCTCTCTCTCTCTCTCTCTTTTGGCTCCTATTTATAGGAGAAGGAAAAGAATCAATCTGTTTTAGTGAATCTTTCATTGAAAGTTTTGATTTGTTTATTGAGGGATTTGATCATTGATCTGAGCCTTTAGATTGTTAGGTGAATTTTATTCGCCATTGGATTTTAAATCCAAAGATATCTATTTGTTATTCCGGTGAGATTTAGGGGAAATCTTTCCATGTCCAAGATTTTTCCATAAATTGGTGATGTTTAATCACCTTCAGATTCTTGATCCAACGGTTTCAGATAATTCTTCTTCTTTTTTGGAAAGATTTGAATGATCTCTCCTCAGAATTTAATTCTGTTAACGAATAAGGCTTTTAAAGCCGGTCACGTGTGGCAACGTGACCGCTGGTCACGTGTAGGCATGTGACCCCTGGTCATGTGTAGGCACGTGACCCCCTGGAATGGGCTTCTCTTCTTCTGCGCTCTGTTCTCTGGCCACTGCTTAACCATCACATGCCAACACGTGACCACTGGTCACGTGTGAGCACGTGATGCCTCTTCTGAAGCTTCTTCCTAACTTTTAGAGAACAAATATGCTCTGTGCCGCAGCTTAACCATCACGTGTCAACACGTGACCACTAGTCACGTGTGAGCACGTGATGCCTCTTCTGAATCTTTTCCTGATTTTTAATCAGGAACAGAGACATATCTTACCTACTGATCATGGTAAACTCAGTATCATACTCATCCACAGATTTTATCTACATCGATCCCTGTTGTAAGTGGATGAATTGCTGCTCCATGTCAAATCGGGCAGTCTCTGGAAAGTACTTCGCGTCCAACATGTCGCGAAAAGTTTTCCATTCGATTGGCTGGTCAAGACGGTTTTCTTCCGCCTTCCACCAAACTCTAGCGTTATCTGTGTGTTGCAGCTTCGCAACTCTAACTCAGGCAATCTCTGGCACTTGTGCTGCTGTCAGATCGTCCTCGATACTCTGAGCCCATTCTTCAGCTTCTAAAGGGCTCTCTTTCCCCAAAAATTGCTTTGGGTGCAATGCCCGGAATTGCTTTACTCCGGGCGCTTCCGCTTCTGGACGGTTCAGTAATATAGCAGTTTGTTGCTATTGTCCTTCCACGAGGCTCCGGATTGCCTCAAGCAGTACCGTCTGCTCGTTGATCGGAGCAGCAACGGTAGGCGTAAGCGGTAGAGGTGGTGGTGTGTTGTTGAAGTTGATGCTGGTATTGTTTGGAAAATCCATAACCTTGAAAGAAAAAATAGGGTTAGGATAAATTCAAAGTATATGAAATTGTAAAGAATGTTTTTAGTTGCTGATTTTTGTGTTATATTGCTTAGGAATTCATGCAGAATTGACCTGCATGTTCATGCAGAACTGACCTGCATGGGCTGCCAACAAAACCTGTCATGCTCCGCTTCCAAGTGTACGGGTGATGAGACGCGACGAGGCCCGCTACATATTTACTCAGAAGTAAACACGCTAAGCGTAACTAAGCAATATAATGTAAAATATGCACAAAAGACATGAATGTAAATGAACAACTTTTATTTATCAAACATTTCTTTACAAATACAACTGAAAATATAAATACAGAAATGGAAAGCAATGCCTAAACAATGGTATGAACTGAAAAGAAAATATATACAAGTATCTAGAGCTTTGGGTCAATGGTGAACTGCTCCAAGTTTTCAGTACCGGGCTTGACCTCCAGAGAGTCCGATCCACCTGACAACATTCCAAAGAAAGAAGATGAGGAATGTCGTCAGCGAACAATATCTCGGTAAGTCCCCAAAATAGGTAAGAATAGACAGATGATTAGACAGATATGAGAATATAACTGGTGAGTTTGTTATGTTAACGCAGTTTTTTGTAGCTTGGTACAGAATATACCAGTGTATACGAGAGGAGTCCCACTATACCGGAGACTAAGGTATACGGAGCACAAGGAACCGTTAAGCCGTGGAACAACAACAATGGATATTCAAGTTAGGTGTATTAAAGTGATTGTCTCGTGCCACTTCTAACACATTCCTTACCAGTCTACCTCTTTAAAACCCCGTAATGTCTTTTGTATTGATTGTATTGTTTTGTTTTATAAACGGAAGACTTGCCGAAACTATGATATCATGTAAACGGAATGGATATAAATGGATAGTCATGTAATCAGAGTATATCCATGGTTCGGTTCGGTCGAGTCATGCTGATATAGATTGAATTTTGGTATAAATGGATTCATATTGTATTGTAGTTATACTTGAATTGAATTCAAGTCAGATTGATTTCATATTAGACTGAGATTCAGACTGAGTCAGACCTTTTAGACAGAGTTGAAGTCCTGAATCAGTTTTGGTGTTATCGGTAACTGCTGCACATGGACCACAGGATTTGTGTTTTTTTTCAAGACAATTACCGTGATAACACCATTTTTAGGTTGTCTACCTTAGATAGGCAAGCACCCATATTCTCCGGCTCCCTGAGGCTCAAGAGAACTGGTCCCGCTTAAACCTATATTTATTAGGGTCCTTATTGTAAATTAATATAACTTGAGTGGGTTTTATGAAAAATAGTTTTGATATATTTTAAAAATACACCTCAAGTATTTAATTATCGTCTTTAGGATTTTCATAGTTGTAATTTTTATAAAGTGAAATATTCTAGTGGATATAAACCTAACTTGAATAGTATATTGTATTATAGTGTAATATTGGAGTTGTATTGATTTGTAATGGTAGTTTCATGAAATTTGCGATTTCTTTGATTTAGAAAACATGGAATATATATAATATAGATATTTAAAGTAGATATTTTGATAATATTTATATATATATATATATTTATAAAAGTAGAACTTATTTATTAAATAGAAATCACATTTTTCTTAAAAATTGCATTAAAAATTCCATCGAGATCGAATGCTCCGTGAGAAGGTCTGCATCTCGCTCTACTAGGCCCGATGATGTGCGATAACCCGCACCATCCCGATTGTGGTTCCCTAAAATGGATTGTAGAGGCGCATTTGCAAGGAATTAAATAATACACTTTTAAAGAAAACTGTTTTTTGAATGTTTAGGATATTTAAATGTAAACTCGTAAATTCCCATAATTTAATGTTCCAAAAGTTATCGTGCTATGTCAAGAATGAGTATTGTGATGAGCCAGGTCATTACCTCATGAGTTTTCTAAAGGTAATATGATCAAAATGAATAAGCAATGTCGTATGTAAACATGATGATATTTTACCGTAAAAGTTAAATAAAAGTTGTTTAACATTATATTTTGAATTGAAACTTGTTCCAAATGTTATTTAATGGTTAATAAACAGTATATAAAAAGATGGTAAATTTTTTATTAAGAAAAATTGCATTTTTGATGAAATTAGAATCGGAAGTCGGAAACATCCGACGAGTTTTAAATTGAGGATGTTTTAGACTAGAATGAGAAGAGGGGAGATGGAACTTACCGATTGAAATTAGAGAGAAGAGGTAGGGGGAGATTTTGGGATCGTCGGGGAGTCGTTTCGTCGCCGGATTCTTCTCGAAACGTCGCCAGAACTTTGCCTTGAGCTAACTCCACTTGTACAACTTTTGACTTGAAAATTTTAGAGAGTTTTTATGATAATTTTCAGAATGGAGATGACTATGGTGTATGGGGTATTTATATGATAGAATTAGGGTTTAGGATAATGAAGAATGGAATTAAAATATACATTAAAATGGATTTAAGAGAGGAATTACCACTCTCTGGATAATTGCAGAGAAATTAAACAACATGGGGGTAGTGGGGTAGGCCAAGGGGTGCTAGGGTTAAAAATTCAGAGCATTCCTTACGGGCAAAACCGGCGGTGCCGGCCCCTTCTCTACATCTCACCGGCCAAATTCGAGGGTGGGGAGCTTGGATTCTTGCCACGTATTGGTGTCGTCTCATATACCTCAGTGCACATGTTTGATTTTGTTGTGATTTTTCATTTTACATGTTTTGCACGTGTAAACTTTTGAGCTTCTAAAAGTTTAAAAGAAAATCAACAAAAAATATATGTGGCTGGAGGGATTCGAACACAGGGGCCACGTCACAACAGTGCAAGGTTTTACCAATGAGCTACAAGTGCTTTCTTGCTGTTCAAAAGCAATTTAAATACTTATAGCATACACATGATTGCAAATACTCCATTTGTACATTAATTTTTAAACAATTTTCTATACACTGAAACAGAGTTATTACAGCGACCGTCGCTTGTTTCTTAGAGCTCCATGAAATGAGATTGCGACCTAAGAAAATTGTGTACCCGCTGGTGGAACGACGATCCACAGTATTCCCAGCCCAATCAGCATCACTGAAGGCATGCAGATGGCATTGCGAATCTCGATAGAGAATAAGGCCATGAGAATGCGTGCCTTGAAGATAGCGGAGTGTGCACTTAACCAACGACCAATGGTGCATGGTAGGAGCATGCATATGTTGACAAGACCGATTGACCGCGAAGGAGATATCAGGGCGAGTGATGGTGACATATTGAAGGGCGCCCACAATGCTGCGATACATGGATGGATCGGTGAGTAAAGTGGAAAGAGAATCATTGGTAGTCGTGATAGTGTCCATGGGTGTGGTCATCGGGCATGCGACAACCATTTTGGATCATTTAAGAATATCTACAATATATTGAGATTGAGATAAAAGGAAGCCATCAGGGTGAGGGCGGAGTTCGATACCAAGGAAGTAGTGAGCGGTGCCGAGGTCACGAATAAAGAACTCTTGTTGAAGAGAAGCAATAAGATCAGTAACACTCCTTGATCGGAACCAGTAATTAAAATGTTGTCTACATAGATCAAGACATAGATCCGTGAGCGGTTGGTCCAACAAAAGAACAACGAATTATCTGTATTGGAACCAAGGAAGCTGAGCTGAAAGAGTCGAGTACTCAGATATTTGAACCAAGCACGAGAAACCTGACGAATGCCGTAAAGGGAGCGATGTAGTCGGCAGACATAGTTGGGGAACTGGGGGTTGGTCCATATATATCACCTTCTTAAGATGGCCATGTAGAAATGCATTCGAGACATCCAACTGTCGTACATGACAACACGAGCTTATCGCAATGGCATGGATCAAGAGAACCGTGGTGATCTTGATGACCGGACCGAAGGTGTCGAAGTAGTCGACACCGGATTATTGCCGAAACCTCTTGGCCATGAGCCAGGCCTTATGACGCTCAATCGAGCCATCAGCGCGATATTTTAGCTTAAAAATCCATTTGCACCTGATGACATTGAAATGTTGGTAAGGGACCGGTGACTATGTACCATTGCGAAGTAGAGCAATGAATTTCGAGGACATAGCCGCACACCAAGATGGGTCCTTGGATGCCATTGTGAAGCAGGTGGGCTTGGCCGAAGTAGTGGCAAGGAGTGTTGCAGGTAATGTGTGATTGCTGGTGAGCGCGCGAAGCGGTAGAGAGTCAACTATTGGGTTCGTCGAGTCATAGATGTCGGCAGGAGAGCGCATGCGAAAAACTGGGGACTCATCAGAAGTGCTCTTTGAAGATGCGGAAGGTGAACCCGGGGGCGTGGAGGACTGCGCTGGATGCTGTGGGCCAGTATCATCTGGAGGTGCCAACCGAGCAGCACTAGTGTGAGCGGGACTGGGGGTTGGTGGTGGGGAGGTCGTGGGAGTAGGAGCGATCGTATAGGAGTGGTTGGGTTGCATGAGGTGCGGCGGCTGGCTGGGGGAAGGCGCAAGGATGCTGGCCATGCGAAGTGTGGCGGTGGTGGCCACTAGCGGGATTTCTAGACTCGGACTAGGGCTAGAGCCAAGGATGCCCTCACATGGTAGAGGCTCAGTATATGGCGGCAAGGGTTTGGTATATTCTGAACCTGCAAAGGGGAAGCAATCTTCATAAAAAATAACATGTTTAGACACATACATACGGCCGGATTGTACGTAGAGACAACGGTAACCATGGTGTTGAGTACTAAAACATATGAACACACAGCGATTGAAATGATTAGCCAGTTTGTGTTTGGCGTAGGGACGAACCCAAGGATAGCACACACAACCAATTGTGCGTAGGAAGGTATAATTGAGGTGGTGACCAAATAATTTATAGAGAGGAGTATCGTTATGAATGGATGGTGCGGGGAGACAATTGATTAGGAACACGGCAGTACTCACGGCCTCGTCCTAGTAATGAGATGGGATGGAGGCATGAGCAAGAAGAGCACGAGCTGTTTCTATAATATGACGATATTTGCGTTCCGCTGTCCTGTTTTGTTCGGGAGTGTGTGGGCAGGAAACATGATAAAGGATTCCCTCCGTAGCAAGATGACGAAGACGGGATTGATACTCACCACTCCAATCGGAGTGAAACATACGTATTTTTCTATTGAAATAGAGTTCAACATGTGTTTGAAAGCGACAAAAGATATCGAATATATCGGACTTATTACGTATCAGAAATAGCCAGGTAAATTTGCTATAATCATCAATAAAAGTAACATAATAGAGAAAACTAGAGTGAGATAAAATAGGAGCAGGGCCCCAAATATCGGAATAAATTAAATCTAAAGATGCCAAAGATACTTTTGATGACAATTCAAAAGAAAGCCTGTAGCTTTTAGCCTTCATGCAACTAGAACAAACCGACTCTTTACGACTCCGAACAGTTGGTAGATTTAATTGAGACAAAATCCTAAGTACGGTTTTTAATGCAGGATGACCTAAGCGGGCATGCCATGAGGAAGTGGAGGTACGTTTGCCAACAAGCGTGGTGGGAGATGACATTTGGGGGAGGCAATTGGTACAATCCATTATTGAGATGGCCTCGAAGTAGAATTGTCCCCGACTTCCGATCCTTTACAAAACAATCCAACGGGTGAAACTCAAAAATAATATTGTTATTTTTAGTAAATTGATGAACAGATAAGAGATTTTTCGTTATTGGAGGAACATGAAGAACATTGTGCATTAGAAGTAATAGATAAGACGAAGGAATTGTTGTGTGTCCATAGTTAAAGAATACGTAAACCTGTACCATCACCTACTCGTACTGTATCCGTACCTTTGTAAGGGGCTGCCGCGAGGAGCTGATTGTAATCTGGCGTGATGTGATGAGCTGCCCCCTAGTCAGGATACCATCTAGAAGAAACTGTGCTTAGACCGCTCAATAGATATGATGGAGGTGTATATGGTAGCATAGCGTATGGTATGTGTCCTTGATATTGCCCATTGGATCTTGAATTTAGAGATTGCAAAGTACCCATTGGACCGCCAGAAAACGTCTGATTGAAGCACTGTGGACAGCTATTGCTGTAGTGTCCAGTTGTCATGCAAATTTGGTATCGAGGAGGACTACGACTACCGCGACCTGGACCCCGGCCCCGACCATAATGTCCATTGTGGCTACCACAACCGCCACTCTTGTTGTTATAGCCATGCTTGTATTGATATGAAGATGGACCTCCAGGACCCATTGTTGCGGAGTTGAAGGATGGAAAGGGAGCAACGTCGATAGACTTTTCTTGGTGCTAACAAAGGCTCTTGTGTAAAAGGAGCATGCCATGTAGATCTTCAAGAGAGATGTCTTCTATGCGGGTTGTGATAGTAGGGACAAAGAAACCATAGGCCGATCTTAGGCCGGCCAAAATGTGCATAAAAAGATCGGCATTAGAAATGCTGTGTCCAATAACCGCAAGATTATCAGAGACAGTCTTGATGTTTTGAATGTACTCTGTTATTGAAGCTGATCCTTATTTGATATTCTGAAGTTGTGTCTTCAATTGAAGGATGCTGGCGCTAGAGTGCGATGCGAAGGCTTTGGCAAGTATCTCCCATACCGCCTGAGACATAGTTCGGCCGACCACTGAGGGAATCAGGGATTCAGTCAGGGATGCCAACATCCAAATAACAATCAATTGATGCTTTTGGACCCATACAGCATGTGCTGGATTGTGTACCGCCATGAGCGGATTTTGCTTATCGGAAACAGTCATGGGAAGGCACTTTTCTGTGCCGTTGACGATGCCCATGTATCCTTGCGATCTGAATACCGCTTCAAATTGTATCTTTCAGCCTAGGTAGTTATCGCGAGTGAGTTTTATGTGAAGAAGTGACATGCCATTTGGTCCATGAGTTGAAAAGGACGTTGGTGCAGTGGGGTTAAGAAGTGGTGTTGGGGTGAGGAGCGGGGTTGATGAGAAAGAGGATTGATTTTGGTTGGTTGATATTGTAGAAGTAGAGGGAATAAGATAAAATGGTGTTATCCTGTTATGGCTCTGATACCATAAAGAAGTAGTAAAAGAGAAGGAGAGATTAAGAAGAAGAAGCTGCCAAGATAGTTCTCTCTCTATCGTTGGCTTTTCTTTTATATATTATTATTGTATGTATCTCTTGTTACAATCAGATCAATCGGATTAATTCTATATAATCTCTTCAAATATATTTGTTACAACCAAATCTCTCAATAATATCCAATCAAATCTACTATAATAATTCCGCATCTTTCAGGTCCAGACGTCTGACCCATATAGGGGCAAACGCTTGCGTACGCTCTGCATTTTGTGTTTAACATGGACAGACGTCTGATCTATAAGGTTCAGATGCTTGCGAACGCTTTGTAGATTATGCTTGTCATGGTTAGACATTTGAACCATAAGATTTAGACGTCTGGAGACGCTCTGGATCCGTGCTTGGATGAATCACATACGTCTGATTCGAAGAACTTAGACATCTGATTCGAGGAGCTCAAACGTCTGACGTTTGATGTCTGATTCTGGATCTGGTGGTTTTGGTTCGCTATTAGGTGGCGGGATCGACTCCCGTGTCGACGTTTTCCTGGGGAAGACTTTCTAGGAGCTTAGCATAGCAAGGCATTGCATGTTAGAGTAGTTGTATGTGCCCTTACATATTCAATACAATTCTTATAATATTTATTAAATATTTATATGATTTTATAGTTGCACTAATAATAATTGGTTAATTAGGTCATGTATTTATAATTTTTATAATATCCCTAGAAATTATATTGTTGGATCATGCACTGTGATGTGTCACTTGTATGGAGATATGGTCTAATCTAGTGATTTCTTAAATGAGTACTTAGCCTATAACTAGTATGTGATAGCTAACTTTATAACAGGCTATCATGCATGTCACCGACATGTTAGATGTGGTGACGTGTCTCAGTCACCGAGAATGGAGATTCTCCAGGTATGTGTTATGAGCCCGTATTGTGAAACATATACTACATAACCACGTTTGAATTCTCTAGGATATGTCACCTAGGAGATAGAGAATTTAAACAGTTACATAATCCCTTTGACTTGATGGCATTGTTGTTTTCAATCTGTCATTTAGTAAGGTTTGATATGATTGTACTTCTTGTCGTCTGACAGGAATAACAAATCTGAAATATTGGGCTGCTTAAATACATTTAGGAGGACAATGGATGTCTAGATAGAATCCAACATTCTCATGTTGATGAGAATAAGTTTATTGTTCATTTCTATGAAGGCGTAAAAATCCCGTTGACAGGTGTTTTGAGAAATGTTATTCAAAATTATATTATTATAGTAATATTTATTTTCGAAATGAATTTGTATTCGTGGAGAATGAAACTTTAGGCTTGAGAAATTAGGTGAACATGTCATGCTCATTTAATAGCTTAAGGATAAGTAACTTGATGGCGGAAATGATTGTATGTAAGTTGATATTTATTTTCATCTCACATTATGATAATGCTTTTATGAACAGTTAGCAAGATAGGTGTTTGACTGTTAAATTAATACTATTAATTAATTAATTACGAATAATTTAATTGATAGTTGATTTTTGATGTGAGACCCAATTGGTCCTACCCATAAACCTTTTGGTGGAGACACGGCCAAATTAAAGAGAAATGTTATTAATAATTTAACAATTATATTATTAATATGTGTGTTTTTAGTCCCATATCGGATATTTGGGCTTGAGGTATTGTATCACAATCCTATATAAAAGAGGCAATATTTTGTCATGAAATTAAGAATTTTAATTATGAAAATTTCCTTTTAATATTTGGATGTCTATCAATTTATGGGTGTATTCGTCTTCCGCAAGACTTGGTGGACTTCAATTTGAGGCCTTTGCGTTTGTGGAGTCCATCTTAAAAGTTCTTCTTCGATGTGATCAAATTACAGAAAAAATACACATTTAATTTTAAATAAAAATCCGATTTTGAGGAAATTGATGCATGTGTTTCCGCCATAGACATGCATAAGTTTCCTACGATATAAGCTCTTGCAATATAAGATCCTTGGACATGATTATTAGCTCAAGTTTTAGTTTCTAATAACTCTCTTCTTAATTTACATCAGAGGAAGAATATATATTGTGATCGAGTGTAAGATATCTTTGCAATGCCCATGGGCATGTTTATAATGGATCACAATCATATATATAAGATATATCATCTATAAATTAATTAATGGCAGTAACCAAATCCATTTTTGCATCATCACGTACCATTTTCTGTAGAGAGCTTGAAATTCAAAATCTTGATGATCATGCGATGCATGTGCGGGTAAAGCTGTTAATCTAATCTAATTGTACGAGTCAAACTTTAGCCCTCTTCATGTTTTTTATTTAAAAAAATTAAGTATTTAAACAAACCTTAACAAAAATAAGTATTTAAACAAACCTTAAAACTCGTTCAAGCTAGGCTCATTTATTTAATGAATATGAGTTCAAGCCGAGACTCCTTTAAACCGATGTCTTTGAACCGATGTCTGAAATATGAAGTAAATGTATGTGCTAAAGTTATATACTGAAAATCTTGGTAGAAAGAAATGTGGTGGTATAACTAGTAAAACTAGATTTAAAATTTAATTTGGAACCTAGTTAATTAGGTCTAAATTTATTGTGATTAATTTTCTAAGATTTTCAATATTGTATTATTGTCAAGTATGACTGTAATAGACCAAATTTTATTTCTTAGGGAATACATTATAAAGATACTTCCAATTACGAAACATGCTTTAAACATTCCGAATACAGAAGAGCCCAAAATTAACGAGCCCGGATTCAAATGTGTTATGTTTATATTCGATTTCTTTTACTCTGTTACAGCTCCAATTCATGTTCATGGTAGATTGGTACGTATATTCATTCATTTATTTATTATTATGTTATATTTTTTGAAAGCTCGGTTGGTTTAATTATCAAACTAGCTTCTTATATTAATTAGTTTGAAATCAATTATTTTTTAAGCTTTCAAAGGTCATAGCTAGCCAGGTCGAGTAAAAAAAGGGTTATAATATGCTATATTCATTTGCTATGATTAAATATTGTGCATGTAATCACACACAAATCTCAGAGGATTGATGTGAATTGAAAAAGAAAACCCTACCCCATTTCTTTTTAAATTTTAGCAACTCCTGTTTTCCATGTTGTATACAGTTTTACTCAATGTTTTCCATTTTGTATACAGTTAAGGGTTGTTTGATAGATAGGATTTGGAGATGCATGCAACATTTGGTGCAAAATATATCCATTTCCTATGTTTGCTTTGTAACAGACTTGAGTTGAAAATGGAAATGGAGATGCAAAAAACATCAAATTCTTGCAACATTTGTTGCACTCATTTTGCTTGTAACAAGAGTTGTGATTTTAAGAATGATGAGCATGGTAATTATTATGGGTGCCACATAAGCTTTGCACACGCCACATATGTAAATTTGCAACAAATATTGCATTTTCTTTAGTTTTTAATTTGTTCACTACTACAATAATGGGTTGTCCCTACGGATTTAGCCGTAGGGACAAACCACTGCCACTACTGATATGTCCGTAGAAACATAAAATTCCCCCGTAGGGGCAAAAACCGCAGGTGCAAGTCTTTGTCCTGAAATACCCCTACGGAGTAATAATTGTCCCTACGTCTTACTCCGTAGGGACAAAATATTTATTTAACTTATTGGTTTATAAAATAAAATATTTGCCTTTACGGATTTATCCGTAGGATCTGATACTTACCCCTACGGGTCCTGATAAATGCCACTACAGATTAATTCGTAGGGGTAAATTTAACCCCTATTACTGAGTCCATAGGAACAAAATATTAGATATCCTATATTTTATCCCTACAGCTAACTGTGTAGGGGCAAACGTTGCACTTACGGATTAATCCGTAGGTGCAACAGATGGCCCTACGGATTAATCCGTAGGGACAAAATATCAGGGTTTTTTTTAAAAAAAAGAGCCTTCATGTTTTTTTCCCGTCCTGTGCACAATAATATATATATATATATATATATAACCAAATATAGAAATATTCATAATCGACATCTCACGCATAATATATAAAAGAAATAAACAAACAGAATACGATATCAATCTAAATTATCGTGAACAAGCAAACAACCACCAATATCGTCCAAAATATATACAATATGTATCAGATAAGTACATACATTCTCAAAAATATAAAAAGAGCTATCCTAGTTCGGTCTAGCTCCTCCACCTCTGATAAACGTTGTAATCTGACGCATCTGCTCCTCGGTGCAGCCCTGAGTCGTCAAAAACTCGACTAATGAAGGAGCGGACTGTGCGGGAGTCTGAGCGGGCAGTGGAGCTGCAAGAGTGGTCTGCGCAACCGCAACCGAGGTAGCGGCTTGCGGAGCGCAGCCGAAGGAGATGCATGTGGAGTCGCAGCCGAAATAGCCTGTCGCATCTGTTAAATTTTGTGTGTAATAAACGAGTAAGAACGGTGTATTAGATTTTAGTCAAATTCGTATCATTATCAGGTTATTACGAAACCCCAATCTAAGAATACTTAGGGACTTAGGCCTCGTTTGGGTATCTAGTTTGAAAAACAGTAGTTTATTTTAATTAGATAGTTTTATGTAAATATGATTAATCAAAATTAAGTCTACAACCAAATAAGCTCATGCTACTAATATTGCATATGTTACTATCTATAATGTGATATAATATTTTACTATTAAGTAGTATACGTACCAACATCTTCTTCAACTTCTCGACGGTGGTCTTGAAGGCGGCAACATTATGCTCTAAACATCGCTCACGGGGGATAGGGGAAGTAACCGCCTGAGTGGAGTCCAACCTCATATGGGCCCTGCTAGGACCCAGTCCCCGGCCTCTCTCCCAACCTCCATGGTGCTCTCTGTGTGCGGCGTCTAGGACCGGGGTTTATAGCATCGGACCGGTCTGTCCAGTAAAATCGATCCCCGATGCCTCCGCCTGCTCCACCACCTGCTCCTACACCCACATTAACCATTAAAATATAAGTATATCAATTAAATTTGAAATTTTCAAAATAAAAATTTCAAACCTGTTAGAATAAATATTAACACTTACACAGTACTCCTGGGTAGCGGTGTCGGGGAATCGAAGCTCGCCCTTAGCGAGATCTGTCGAGGTGCCGTGGACGGCAAGATACGTGGTCAGCACGCTCGATATACCACCCTGCGTCAGAGTCTGAGCTCTCTGCAATTTGCCAAAAATTTACATATATTATAAAATAACTCTTAATATTACATTATATCAAAATAGATTTATTGTAATTTACCGATGCCTCCATGGCACGAGTAATGTTCCTTGAGCCTCCTGTATAAGTGGGGCGACCCCTCTTCGCCGATTTCCTATTCTCCTTATTTTGATCGGCCTGTTTCTGCACAACACATTCAGATTTAGTTTTCTAATTAAGCAACACAAAAAAATAAATTATATACTAAATAATGAATTAAATTTAAATTACAAATCTGTTTGCACTGAGAGTCGAAATATTGGCACAAGAGAGGCCATGTATCCACATCGACTCTCGCAAAGGCCGGAGTATGTAGGAGAGCCGCTCTCTCTGCCTCGAGGGTCGCCATCCACAGGGAATAGCAGTCGATCTTCAGCTCGTTCCTATTGTATCGGACCTTTGATTGCATGTTCTTCATCAGGCCCTGGTACAGAGCGTGAAGATTGAGCACTCTCTCAGAGTGATCAGGGTCGAGTATAGGCTGAAAGTCGTAATCCAACTGCAAATACAAAAAATAATGTATTTAAATTGCAAGTGTTAAATAATAATAAATATATTGGATAATTCAAATGAAAATATATATTAATACCCGAGCCCGACCCAGAAGAGGGCAAATGAGCGCCGGTGCTGATCGCCCCACTCAACGTGAAGTGGATATTTCTTTAGGATGTGGCTCTCATCCCCCATATACCGTCCGAAGCTCTCGGTATAATCGCCGGTATAGAGATAATCGGGGGTAAAGAAGAGGGGGAATGATGTCTCCCCCTAGCTCTGTCGGGCCTCAGCCTGTGGGACTGATTCGGCTCTCGAGTCCCCCACTCGGGATGGGGTTGCCATGCATCTACAAGAAATATCAAGACAAGCAATGTTAAGACAAATTGGTATTAAGAAATCAAGGATTAACGAAAATTGAAGTGCGATATACCCCTCCGGCGACAACAACACGAGCCTGAGCCCAGATAGCAGCATGAATGGGACGATAGTTTCTCCTGTGAGGAACAGCCGGTGACCCAGACGTGGACGCGTCCTCTCCAACTAGAAAATAAACATTTACGATAAAATTATATGGAGTTCATGTTTATTCTTAAAGAATATGTAAAATGAATAAATATTTTATATTTATTCATACTAACCTGCAGACTGAGCGGAGGGTATGGAAGTGGCGGGAGTGGCCTCTGTGCCAGATGTGGACGCACCACCTATAATTAGACAATTAAAAATAGATTATATAAGTAATTGCAAAAAGAATGTGTATATCAATAATATAACATTCTAAATCAATATGCATGCAATATAAGATATATAAACATACCCGCAGGTGCGGTGGCGGCCTCTGCCCGAGATGTGGAGGCACCACCTACAGCTAGACAATCAAAAAATGATTATTTAAGTAAGAGAAAAAAGAATGTGTGTATATTTATGATATAACATTCTAAATCAATATGCATGCACTATAGGATATATAAACATACCAGCAGGTGCGGTGGTGACCTCTGCTTCTGATGTGGACGCACCACCAATAGCTTGACAATTAAATATTGACTATATAAGTAATTTTAAAATAAATATGCGTGTATATCTATAATATTACATTCAAAATGAATATGCGTGCAATATACATGGAGGTGTGGTAAAGTCCATACGGAAGGAGTCATCCGAAGGGGATACCGATCGGGGTGCAAGACCGGCCCTATGAAGCTCCCTACGCAGCTCTCCGAGCGGCATAACCACTCTGCCTCTGCCGCGGCTGGTGCTCCTGCCGCCCCTCGCTGCTCCGGTCGACGTCATCAAACCTAGATAAGAGTACAATCATTACATATGTATGCAATATATATATAGATCGTAGAAATGTGAAGTAATAATATAACATTACTGATAATTTTTTTCGTTTCGTGGACGCATTAGACATATCTACTTGGATTTCATCATCGATATCATTTCTAACCCACATAACTTCACGATCAGCCGAAGACAACCCGTCTTTTGAAACAGACCGTCGGAGCACTCTAAGTCTTCTCTCCTCTTCATCCTCATCGCTGTCCTCCATACAATCCTCAAATTCTGGGACTCCGTAAACATCCCTGGGTTTCCAACGGCATACGACACTCCATCCCGGATGCTTCCAGCACTGTGAGTAGTATACTTGGAACGCTTGGTTCAGAAAGATAAATGGATCGTCCTGACCGTAAAAGTGTGTTTACACTAGTCAATCCATATTTATCTTTCCAAGTCCCGAGATTGTTTCTCTATTTATCTGTATCGGTTCGTGTATCGTACCAAGTACACTGAAATATATAAAATGGTTCTGATCGTCCGGGATATTAGATGCCAAGTATGCAATTTAAGTATCCATAATAAATCACACCATTCGATCCTACCATCGCAATCCCACTATTCTGAGTGGTTCGAGATATTTCTATGTTCATAACTTCAAATTTGTATCCAAGGACACCGAATCCTTTATAATATGCAATCTCCATACTAGGAAACCGAGCTAAATATCTTAAATCTCTCTCTAATGATGCAAACAAGTTCGGATCGTGGATCTGACAAAATAAATTTTACGACAAATAAAGAACGATATAAGTTTAGATTAAGACCGGTAGTAATAACATGTTATTCGAACAACTTACATGATTTGCAACCCAAACGCAAAAATTATCCTGATAATATTTTTTCAATCGTTCATCATTCCAATCAGGATGTCTCTCACGTACCTCATTAATATAAATTCTGTTCTCAATAATAAATTATGCCATTAACATTATATCATTTCATATATACACAAAGACAAATATAACAATTAATCTAAAAAAACTTACTCTATAATTTCTTCAAGACATACGCTATTGAGGAGGATAAACCGATATATCTTGTTGATAAACATAGTGTCCACTCTCTTATAGGACGCTTACCATATGGATCGTCCTGAATTCTCCGAGGCCGATTAAGTTTCGTCTCATTGTTTTCGTCCAGATAGCGGGAACAAAATATGGTTACTTCATCTAGAAGATAACCTTGCATGATAGAACTCTCTGGTCGATTTCTATTGTGTATATATATTTTTAGAGTGTAGAGGTACCTAAAGAAAAATATGTTAAATAAATAAATACGGGCATATAAGACAACAATAATTTTACAAATTGCGTGAAACGAAAAATTCTACGTACCTTTCGACGGGATATATCCATCGATATTGTACCGGTCTGGCTAACTTAGCCTCGGTTGGAAGATGGACCGTCAAGTGTATTATGATATCGAAGAATGATGGTGGGAAAATACGCTCAAGCTTACAAAGTATCAATGAAATAGAATTTTCAAGATTCTCCAGCGTCACAACATCCAGAGTTTTAGTGCACAATTCTCTAAAAAAACAACAAATGTCATTGATTACTAGACCAACCAATTCGGGAAGGGAAGTCTTGAGGGCTAATGGGAGAAGGTGCTCCCTAATAATATGGTGATCATGACTTTTCAGTCCATCGATCTTGCCTTTCACAATTTTTATCTTCTTGCTAAATGATCCTGAGAAACCTGTGGGAACTTTCAAATCATGCAACACTTGTAGGAACCTTTTCTTCTCCGGTTGTGACATATGATATGCGGCATTGGGAAGTACAAAATTGCCTGGTTTACCCGTTATTGGTTTAGGATGCAATTCACTTTTAATTTCCCAGTCCTGAAGATCCATCCGAGCACGGAGGTTGTCTTTCGATTTTCCATCTTTACAAAGAAGCAAGTTGAGTACGTGCTCGGATACTCCCTTTTCTATGTGCATGACGTTCAGACAATGACCCACTAAATTTTTTGATCAGTATGGAAGCTCGTAGAAAATGCTTAACTTGTTCCAGTATGGTGGTTTGACCTGTTTTGCCGGATCTATTCCGAAGGTCACATTATTTTAACCATCCCACTGAGCAACCACGTCCTCTCCTGACAATGAGGCTGGAGGCCCAAGAAACTCCTAATGACCATTAAATTGAGCGGCGTCTAACCTGTAGGTATGGTCTAGTGGCAGGAAACGTCGATGACCGCAATAACAAACCTTCCTGCTAAAATTCAACCATTTCGATGTTGTATATTGATGGCAATAAGGGCATGCTTTGTGACTATGTACGGACCAACCTAATAGCATTCTATACGCAGGAAAGTCATTAATTTTCCATATTAAAGCCGCACGCAGTGTGAAGGTTGTATCTGTGTTTGCATCGTAAGTCTCTATACCTGTCACGCCCCGCTTCCTAAAAGAGCAGTAACGACATGTGACAAGCTCGCGACGTATTTATTCCGAGAAGGTCATTTCTCGAAACAAATACGCTAAGCGTATATAAGCAATATAAAATGACAAGAAAAGACATGATAATGAAAATCCAACTTTAGATATTTACATTCTTAACTTTCACAAGTTTCAAACTGAATACATGATGTCTGAAAACAAAGATACATAAAAGAAAGTGCCTAAACAAGTGGCATACTAGAAGTAAAAGCTGAAAAGAAAGAATTGGTAGTCGGTCTGCTCTGCAAGCTGAAAATAATTCTCCTGACCCGGCTCGATCTCTTCAATCTCTAGATCATCTGACGAACATTCCAAGGAAACAAAGAAATGGGTGGAATGCCCGTCAGAGAACTTGTGCTCGGTAAGTCCCCAAGAAAGGTGGGATGCGAATGTATATAAATAAATATGCAAGGTGATATGTGATATAGTATGAATGGAAATAAAACATGAACAAGTATAACATGGTAATGTTAATGACAACTATGTAAGCATGGCAATATAATTTGAGCATAGCAAAAATGTATAGCATGGCCATGGAGTGTATGTATAGTAAATATGAAGTGAATGTAAATGTCCTAAAAGGTCTTTAAAAGGGTAAAATTAACTAACATGAGTTCAAGTGTGAATGTTAACCAATCTCAAAAGTATTCTCGAACCCAAAGTTATCGTCCAGGAGTAAGGAATCATGGGCCCAAAATATCGGGACTTCAATTGTTATTGAAGTATTCCAAACCCAACAGGTTATCATCCAGGGGCTTGAAAACACGGGCCCTCATTCGTGAATTCGTGATTTGTACCGTTTCAGCCCGGTACTACAGCAACATGATTTGTACCGTTTCAGCCCGGTACCACAGCAACATGATTTGTATTAATGGGACTCATGAGATTCCGTTGGATTCATACTCAAACTACTCCAACACCCTGTGTATATCAGTCCATGATTAATGTTACGAGTCTTGATCGAATACATGAATACAAAAGATGATGTATGATATCAAGTTTTCAAGATTGAGTTCATGTAGTCATGTCAAGTGCAAGCAATGACAATTGTATTCATGGTTCGAGTCAAGTTGGTTCAAATGTACATATCGGGTTCAAGTATTCATGATTGAGTCGTGTAACAACTCCATTTTTAATATACAAAGAATTGATTTAAATTCAATGTATACTTGGAGTATTTATTGCGGCTGATATCTCTTTAAGTATTTATTTTACTCCATAATTACAAGAAGGAGTTTGTAGCTCATTGGTAACACCTTGTACTGCTGAATCAAGCCACCAGAGTTCAAATCTCATGCCCCACATTATTTTTGTATTTATTTTATTTTAATTTCTTTTGGAAGTCAACAGTCAAAACGCCATAACTCACAAAATATGTACTGGACATGAAAAAGTAAATACACCATTAAATAGATCAGAAGATTCCCCGGCCTCTGGTGGTTTGACTCGGCCCGACTCGGCGCCGCCGGCGGGCGAAACGGCCGACTCGGTCCGGCGCCGCCGGCCGGACCTCGCCGGACGACCGAGTCACCAACAGAGAAAAGTTGGGCCTTGACTTGGTCAACCCTCCTGCACACTTATTATCCCTGGATCGGTTTCCTATTGCCCAATAAATCACTTTTACTCCTAGGGTTAATGAGTTTTAATGAATTTTTATATAATTTTATATATTTTATATATTTTTTATTAAAAACCCTAACCCTAGCCTAACCCTATATAAACCCCCCATACCCTTTACCCTCTCATCACTTTTTCTAAGTCCACTCTCCCAAAATTCTAAGAGAACTTGGTACGTTAGAAAACGAGTGAAAGGCGAAGCGCTGACGAAATCGACGGCGAAATCCCGGCGATCGTGCTAGGACCTCTCAACGACGATTTGACACACCGACAAACCCACTACCTTCCTCTCACTCTCTAGCGTTGTCCAAACCTGTAAGTCCCCCTTTTCTATCCTTCTTTTCTTTCATTAAAATACGAACTTAAAAACCCGACGAAAATCGGAACAAACCGATTTCCGATTCGGTTTTCTATCAAATCTCACTTATCACCAATTCCATAATGCTTAAACATATTCATGTTGACTACTAATCACATAACAACTAATTTGGATAAAGTTTCTCACATGAAATGATAACTTTTGCAATATATCGTATTCTTTCACTTAAATACCACCATGTTTAGTTTATCACTTTTAACCGCTTAACGTTGCTTTACCTTAAAGTAGATCACGAGGTAATGACCTACCTCCACACACACGCAAATACAACCCTAATTCATCAAAACTTAGAATACGATAATACAAGATTTTACTTTTAAATACCCTTTTCTTATAAAACCTTTTCTAAAAGTTTTAGGTTTGATATACTTTCAAAACAAATATCTTTTAATAGGAAAATACGATATGTCGTGGACATCGATCGTTTATCTAAACCTGACTTTGTGGTGTCAAGGCTAGGCAAGTGAGAAAAGGTAACTTTAAAAGGCCCGTCTCACGATTCGTGAGCGGATCCCTCATTTTCTCATTTGTACTTACCAGACCACAATTGGCGGTGAAGAGGCGATTTGAGGCTTCTAACGACTTGTCGTTTAGACTATTTAGAAATAGTCTAGTTGAAATATAAAACCCTAGAATCTAAAATACGGAAAATCGACTTTTGCAAATAAATACCTTATTTTTATAAAACCCTTTTCTAAATGATTAGCATTTATTAAATCTTTGCAGAGCGCCACTACAACCCACCTTTGGAGAACTCGTTAGGGATAGTACGGTTTATCGTGCACCCTCGGGCTTAGTAGTGCGAGATTCAGACCTCCGCAAGGAGCATTCGGTCTCGAAAGGTTTAAAATACGACATTTAAGAAAAATGAGATCTTTGGAAAATAAAATATTTATTAAAAATTATTCTTGTATAAACATATGTATATTTATCATTTAAACACCTATTTTATTATAAGATAAAGTTTCCACCTTTTCCTAAAAATTACTAGATTAAAAGTTACATTAAAATACCATGAACTTCAAATAAATCAATATTACAAATTAACACCTTTATTTATATAATTAGAATATTTTCACTAGAAATATCACAAAATAAAATTACCCTCATTATAACTATAAAGACGAATAATAAATACTTGAGGTGTATCTTGAAAACTATACAAAAGTATTTTTACATAAAACCCCCTCAAGTTTTATAAATTACAATAATGACCCTAACAAATATAGAACCTCGACTTACATTTCTTTTAGTCTGACTCGGGTTTAAGTCTGATTAGTTCTGACTTGAATATGATTCAAGTCAATCTATATTCTTTAATATTCCAACTCAATATGAACACATGAATCCCAGAATCCAGTTAACAATCTATACAACTTGACTGAATCAAACCATGGATATACATCCATTATTCCGTTATTCCATTTACCCGATTATGCAGTTACAATCTGTTTACTGATATCATGGTTTTGGTCAGTCATCCAATTTACACAATACAATACAACAATACTATCAAAACACTACGGGGTTTAAGGGGTAGATTAGTACAGAAGGTGTTAAAGGTGGCACGAGGTGGTCAGATTAAGACACCTAACCCATATTCCGTTGCTGTTGTACCGTGGCTTAACGGTTCCTTGTACATTCCGTTTGCCCTGGTCTCTAGCATATAGAGACCCCTCTCGTATACACTGGCATCCTTCTGTACCAAGGTACAAACAACAGCGTTAACACAATATTCTACAATATTTTACAACCTCTTTAGAAAATATCTCTTATTCTGTCTTTTCTAATTCTTCATTATCTTTGGGACTTACTGAGCGACCTGTTCGCTGATGACATTCTATTTCTTTCTTCTTTGAATGTCGTCAGGTGCTTTGGACCCGGAAGAGATCGAGCCCACCGGTGAAGACTTGGAGCAGTTTCACGAAGACCCCGAGCTCTAGACATTATACCTTGTTCTATTCAGTATTTTCATTTCCTGTTATGCCATTGTTTAGGCACTGCTTTTAATTTCAGTTGTATTTATTTTTCATGTATTGTACAAAAGAATGTTATTAATAAAGTTGCTGTTATTTCTATATCTCTTGTCTTTTGTGATTTATTTTTATATTGCTTAGATACGCTTAGCGTATGTAATTCTAAGTATATACGTAGCGGACCTCATCGCGTCCCCTTCGCCGTACACCAGGAAGCGGGGCGTGACAGGTTTTGTTGGTGGCCCATGCAGGTCAGAGCTGTATGAATCCCTATCATGCAGTTCTGATTTGCGTGAACAAGCTAAGCAATATAACACAAGAACCAGCAACTAAAACATTCTTTACAATTCATGTTTCTTGAATCTTACAAATTTCTATTCCTTGAATCTTATCATTTCATGTATTTGAATATGTCCTAACCTAAATTTTTTCTTCAAGGTTATGGATTCCCCGAATAACACCAGCACCAATGTCAACAACACACCTCCCGCACTAGCTCTCACACCAGCTGTGCTTGCGCCAACTACCGAGCAAACAGTGTTACTTGAGGCGATCCGCAGCCTTCTTGAGGGACAGCAATAACTTCTGAATCGTCCCGAGACCGATGCACCGGGAGTAAAGCAATTCAGGGCTTTACACCCCAAGCAGTTCTCTGGAAAAGGAAGCCCACTTGAAGCGGAAGAATGGGCACAAAGGATCGAAAATGATCTGGCAGCAGCACAAGTGCCAGACATAGCTTGGGTCCGTGTGGCGAAGCTACAGCTCATGGATAATGCTCGCAACTGGTGGAAGGCGGAAGAAATCTGTCTGGTACAGCCTATTGAATGGAAGACTTTTCGCGAGAAGTTCGATGCGAAATATTTCCCTGTGACTGCCAAGTTTGCAATGGAGCAGCAGTTTATTCATCTACAACAGGGTTCAGTGTGGGACAAATCAGTAGATGAATACGACGTTGAATTCACCATGTTAAGCCGGTAAGATATGCCACAATAGTTCAATTTTTAAATATCATATACTACACAGCTAACACAATCTTTAAACAGATTCACGGCACACTTGATACCGACGGACGAGATCAGAGCCCGTCACTTTCAACAAGGACTGGACACTGAGATTCAGGCTGCTCTAGCCACGGGAAAATTTCTGACTCATGAGGATGCTCTGGAAGCTGCCCGCAGTTATGAGGCAGTGATAAAAGAAAGGGGTAGACCTCAGTCTGCACGAGTCAAACGCCTTGCCAACCAGATGGCAGGTGGAGCCTCGTCCAGGCCACCTTTCGTGCCAAGGCGACCCGGAGTACCGACCCATCGTCCCAGCCCAGCCTTTTGCACCTATTGCAAGAGAATTGGACATATGATGAAGGACTGCCGTCGAGCCAACCGCCTTTGCTTAGTATGCGGCTCAGCTACGCACGATATTGGGTCTTGTCCCCAAAGACAGAACCCAGTTGTTGCACCCAGGCCAGTAATTATTTATCCGCAGCGACCAGCTCTTCAGGCACCTACTCCCAGACCTGCACTACCTGCACCATCCAGAGGACCACAAGATGCACCACCTCCTTGTCAGTTCCATCAAGCTCAAAGGAACGTTCCGAGGAATGCTCCTCAGGCCAGAAGGAATGTACCAAGGCGCCAGGCTTTCACGATGTCCGTGGAAGAAGCTGAGGCCACTGGCCAAGTCATCACTGGTAAACTTTTCTTTTCAAACTTTTCTTTTCTATTCTACTACCTAGTTACATATTTTCTATACCTAAAACAAATCCCACATACCTTAGGTACAATCTTAGTAGCCTCAATCCCTGCACTTGCACTGTTTGATACTGGAGCATCACACTGCTTTATGTCGCAACGGTTTGTCCGAATCCATGCGATTCCAGTTTCACCGCTTGTATCCAGCTGGAATATCAGTTCAGGAAATGGTGTTCTAAGGGCAACTATGGGATACAGCTTGTGTCCAGTCGTCGTCTGCAGTCGAGAGTTTTATGCCGACTTCAAAGTGCTGGACATAACGAACTTCGATGTGGTTTTAGGAATGGATTGGCTTGGAACTTTTTATGCTACCATCGACTGTCGTAAAAGGAGGGTAGTATTCGAGATTCCAGACCATCCGGTCTTCTATTTCAAAAGAGGAGATCGTACACTGGAGCCAAGTACCTACAAAGCGAAGCCAAGAGAAGCAGTAGTTGCAGCAGCTCAAGCAGAGGAAGAATCAAGGCCAGATATGGTTCGAGAGTTCGACGATGTATTTCCTGACGATATATCAGGTTTGCCTCCCGATCGAGCTCTTGAATTCAGTATTGATTTAGTACCAGGAGCACAACCGGTGATTAAAGCACCCTATCGTTTAAGTCCGGAAGGTTTGAAAGAAGTCCGAACACAGTTGGACGAATTACTGGCGAAAGGATGGATTCGTCCCAGCACTTCAAGTTGGGGATCACCTGTACTACTTGTGAAAAAGAAGGAAGGTTCATACAGAATGTGCATCGATTACAGAGCCTTGAACGAAGTCACTATAAAGAACAAGTATCCACTCCCGCGCATCGATGATTTATTCGATCAGCTAAGTGGATCTTATGTTTTCTCTAAATTAGATCTTCGTTCAGGTTATCATCAACTGAAGGTCAAGGAAGCTGATATTCACAAAATAGCTTTCAGAACTCGCTATGGATATTACGAATTCCTAGTGATGCCATTCGGAGTGACCAACGCACCCGCAATATTCATGAACCTTATGAATCAAGTTTTCCGGGAGTATCTAGACAGGTTTGTTGTCATCTTCATCGACGACATCCTGGTATATTCTAAGAGTCGGAAAGAACATGCAGTACATCTACGAATTGTCCTAGAAACTCTTCGACAACATCAGCTTTATGCCAAGTACAGCAAGTGCGAGTTTTGGCTAAATCAAGTTGGTTTTCTTGGACATATTGTATCAGGAGAAGGAATCTCTGTGGATCCAGCGAAAGTTTCGGCAGTTAGCGAATGGCCTACACCAAAGTCAGTGAAGGATATTCGAAGTTTCTTGGGTTTAGCTGGATATTATAGAAGGTTTATTGAAGGCTTTTCAAAGATAGCAACGCCCCTGACCAAGCTCACACGTAAAGATGAAGAATTTGTGTGGTCAGAAGCATGCGAACAAGCTTTCATAGAACTCAAGTCAAGGTTGACATCAGCACCTATTTTCGTCATACCGGATCAATCTGGAGGATTCGAAGTGCATTGCGATGCATCTGGTAAGGGATTAGGATGTGTTCTACATCAGCACGGTAAGGTTGTGGCTTATGCTTCAAGACAGCTAAAGATTCATGAGCGCAATTATCCGACACATGATCTG
Source organism: Agapanthus africanus (assembly GCA_030015575.1). Lineage (NCBI taxonomy): Eukaryota > Viridiplantae > Streptophyta > Magnoliopsida > Asparagales > Amaryllidaceae > Agapanthus > Agapanthus africanus. The sequence goes on from CM057349.1 coordinate 487,941,203, forward strand.
GAGTTAGCAGCCGTCATCTTTGCTCTCAAGATTTGGCGTCATTACCTACTTGGTGAACGGGTGAACATCTACACAGATCATAAGAGCCTAAAGTACGTGTTTACTCAGAAAGAGTTGAATATGCGGCAGAGAAGATGGTTAGAACTCATGGCAGACTTTGACATCAACTTGCAATATCACCCAGGGAAGGTGAATATAGTACCTGATGCTCTTAGTCGCCAATCATTATCGATGAATCTCACCGCTCAGTGGAAGCTTCAACAAGACTTGCATCAGATGGAGATTGAAGTAATCATGCCAGGTAATGCTTCAAGTTTGATGAATTTGCAAGTTCAATCAACCATTGTCAATCAGATCAAAGCAGCTCAAGCCAGCGATGCTAAGTTGCAAAAGATCAGAGAACAAGTGGAGAATGAACTCAGAACAGACTTCATCATCCATGAATACGGATCTTTGAGATACAGCAGCAGATTGTGTGTACCAAAAGGTCCTGTTCGGGAAGAGTTAATGAAAGAAGCTCACAACTCTCCCTATTCAGTACACCCTGGAGGTACCAAAATGTACAAAAATCTACGTCAGAATTATTGGTGGCATGGAATGAAGCGTGAAGTAGCCAGAAGTGTCGCAAAATGCTTGGTGTGTCAGCAAGTAAAGGCTGAACATCACAGGAATGCTGGATTACTTCAACCGTTACCAATTCCAGAATGGAAGTGGCAACACATCACGATGGATTTTGTGACTGCTCTTCCTCGCAGCACAAAGGGTAACGATGCTGTATGGGTCATTGTGGATCAACTCACAAAGTCGGCTCACTTCATCCCATTTCGAGTTGGCCAATCAACTGAGACATTAGCGAAGAAGTACATGGAGGTAATAATCTAATTAAGATTTAAACTCTTCATAATGTATTATCTCTGATACCCATGAACTCATACAGGAAATTGTGAGACTTCATGGAGTACCGGTCTGCATTGTCTCCGATCGTGACACCAGGTTTCGATCGCAATTTTGGCAGAGTCTGCAAGCAAGCTTGGGAACAAGTCTGAACTTCAGCACGGCTTATCATCCACAAACAGATGGTCAGTTGGAACGAACTATTCAGATCTTGGAGGATATGCTCAGAGCGTGTATGTTAGACTTCGAAGGATCGTGGGAAGATCACCTACATCTTGTGGAGTTTTCGTACAACAACAGCTACCAAGCAAGCATAAGAATGGCACCTTTTGCAGCATTGTATGGAAGGAAGTGTCGATCGCCATTAAGTTGGGACGACATCGGAGATAGGGAACTTCTTGGACCAGAAATGATAGTAGCAACTGTTGATGTGGTTCGTACTATCAGGGAAAGGATGCGCATAGCCCAAGATCGACAGAAGCACTGGGCTGATGCAAAGAGACGACACTTGGAGTTTCAGCCAGGAGATCACGTATTCTTAAAGATATCTCCGAACCGCGGAGTGATTTGATTTGGAAGACGGGGTAAGCTAAGTCCGAGATAGATTGGACCGTTCGACATACTCGAACGAGTCGGTGAAGTGGAATACCGTTTAGCGCTTCTACCTTCATTGGAAGGAGTGCATAATGTGTTCCATATATCCCAACTCAGAAAGTATGCGAGTGACCCCAGCCATGTTCTCGATCATTCCGAGCTCACTATACAGCTCGATTTGTCTTGTGAGCAACAGCCCGTGGAGATCCTGGACAGGAAAGTGAAGACACTTCGGAACAAGGAAGTTAACTTGGTTCGAGTGATGTGGAGGAAAGACACTCCAGGAGAGTCCACTTGGGAAAGGGAGGATGAAATGCGTACTAGATATCCACACCTCTTTGTAAACTAGTCCTCAAATAAAAGTTGTAAATTTCGAGGACGAAATTTTTGTAAGAAGGGTAGACTGTAACAACTCCATTTTTAATATACAAAGAATTGATTTAAATTCAATGTATATTTGGAGTATTTATTGCGGCTGATATCTCTTTAAGTATTTATTTCACTCCATAATTACAAGAAGGAGTTTGTAGCTCATTGGTAACACCTTGCACCGCTGAACCAAGCCACCAGAGTTCAAATCCCATGCCCACATTATTTTTGAATTTATTTTATTTTAATTTCTTTTGGAAGTCAACAGTCAAAACGCCATAACTTACAAAATATGTACTGGACATGAAAAAATAAATACACCATTTAATAGCTCAGAAGATTTCCCGGCCTCTGGTGGTTTGACTCGGCTCGACTCGGCGCCGCCGGCCGGCGAACCGGCCGACTCGGTCCGGCACCGCCGGCCGGACCTCGCCGGACGGCCGAGTCACCAACAGAGAAAAGTTGGGCCTTGACTTGGTCAACCTCCTGCACACTTATTATCCCTGGATCGGTTTCCTATTGCCCAATAAATCCCTTTTACTCCTAGGGTTAATGAGTTTTAATGAATTTTTATATAATTTTATATATTTTTAAATATTTTTTTTATTAAAAACCCTAACCCTAGCCTAACCCTATATAAACCCTCCATACCCTTTGCCCTCTCATAACTTTTTCTAAGTCCACTCTCCCAAAATTCTAAGAGAACTTGGTACGTTAGAAAACGAGCGAAAGACGAAGCGCTGACGACATCGACGGCGAAATCCCGGCGATCGTGTTAGGACCTCTCAACGACGATTCGACACACCGACAAACCCACTACCTTCCTCTCAATCTCTAGCGTTGTCCAAACCCGTAAGTCCCCCTTTCTATCCTTCTTTTCTTTCATTAAAATACGAACTTAAAAACCCGACGGAAATCGGAACAAACCGATTTCCGATTCGGTTTTCTATCAAATCTCACTTATCACCAATTCCATAATGCTTAAACATATTCATGTTGACTACTAATCACATAACAACTAATTTGGATAAAGTTTATCACATGAAATGATAACTTTTGCAATATATCGTATTCTTTCACTTAAATACCACCATGTTTAGTTTATCACTTTTAACCGCTTAACGTTGCTTTACCTTAAAGTAGATCACGAGGTAATGACCTACCTCCACACACACGCAAATACAACCCTAATTGATATTATCAAAACTTAGAATACGATAATACGAGATTTTACTTTTAAATACCCTTTTCTTATAAAACATTTTCTAAAAGTTTTAGGTTTGATACACTTTCAAAACAAATATCTTTTAATAGGAAAATACGATATGTCGTGGATATCGATCGTTTATCTAAACCTGACTTTGTGGTGTCTAGGCTAGGCAAGTGAGAAAAAGGTAACTTTAAAAGGCCCGTCTCACGATTCGTGAGCGGATCCCTCCTTTTCTCATTTGTACTTACATGGCCACAATTGGCGGTGAAGAGGCGATTTGAGACTTCTAACGACTCGTCATTTAGACCATTTAGAAATAGTCTAGTTGAAATATAAAACCCTAGAATCTAAAATACGGAAAATTGACTTTTGCAAATAAATACCTTATTTTTATAAAACCCTTTTCTAAATGATTAGTATTTATTAAATCTTTGCAGAGCGCCACTACAACCCACCTTTGGGGAACTCGTTAGGGATAGTACGGTTTATCTTGCACCCTCGGGCTTAGTAGTGCGAGATTCAGACCTCCGCAAGGAGGATTCGGTCTAGAAAGGTTTAAAATACGACATTTAAGAAAAATGAGATCTTTGGAAAATAAAATATTTATTAAAAATTATTCTTGTATAAACATATGTATATTTATCATTTAAACACCTATTTTATTATAAGATAAAGTTTCCACCTTTTCCTAAAAATTACAAGATTAAAAGTTACATTAAAATACCATAAACTTCAAATAAATCAATATTACAAATTAACACCTTTATTTATATAATTAGGATATTTTCACTAGAAATATCACAAAATAAAATTACACTCATTATAACTATAAAGACGAATAATAAATACTTGAGGTGTATCTTGAAAACTATACAAAAGTATTTTTACATAAAACCCCTCAAGTTTTATAAATTACAATAATGACCCTAACAAATATAGAATCTCGACTTACATTTCTTTTAGTCTGACTCGGGTTTGAGTCTGATTATTTCTGACTTGAATATGATTCAAGTCAATCTATATTCTTTAATATTCCAACTCAATATGAACACATGAATCCCAGAATCCAGTTAACAATCTATACAACTTGACTGAATCAAACCATGGATATACATCCATTATTCCGTTATTCCATTTACCTGATTATACAGTTACAACATGTTTACTGATATCATGGTTTTGGTCAGTTATCCAACTTACACAATACAATACAACAATACTATCAAAACACTACAGGGTTTAAGGGGTGGATTGGTACAGAATGTGTTAAAGGTGGCACGAGGTGGTCAGATTAAGACACCTAACCTATATTCCGTTGCTATTGTACCGTGGCTTAACGGTTCCTTGTACATTCCGTTTGCCCTGGTCTCTAGCATATAGAGACCCCTCTCGTATACACTGGCATCCTTCTGTACCAAGGTACAAACAACAGCGTTAACACAATATTCTATAATATTTTACAAGCTCTTTAGAAAATACCTCTTATTCTGTCTTTTCTAATTCATCATTATCTTTGGGACTTACTGAGCGACCTGTTCGCTGACGACATTCTATTTCTTTCTTTTTTGAATGTCGTCAGGTGCTTTGGACCCGGAAGAGATCGAGCCCACCGGTGAAGACTTGGAGCAGTTTCACGAAGACCCCGAGTTCTAGACATTGTATCTTGTTCTATTCAGTATTTTCATTTCCTGTTATGCCATTGTTTAGGCATCGTTTTTTATTTCAGTTGTATTTACTTTTCATGCATTGTACAAAAGAATGTTATTAATAAAGTTGCTGTTATTTCTATATCTCTTGTGATTTATTTTTATATTGCTTAGATACGCTTAGCGTATGTACTTCTAAGTATATACGTAGCGGACCTCGTCGCGTCCCCTTCGCCGTACACCGTGAAGCGGGGCGCGACAAGTCGTGTCAAGATCAAGTCAATTCCAGTATGTAATGGTTTAATCACAAGTCATATAGATAAAAATAAACAAGCAATCACAAAACATGATATGAGATAAGTATACAAGTAACGTCCAAAAACATTGTTGTATATAAATGTTGTGTACGACTAATCAATCGAGTCAATAAATTTCGGAATATAAACAAAAATATAGATCTAAGTGTTGTACACGCGTGAGTCCCATTTTCGCCTAAATACGACTACCGGTTTGGGAGATATACCCGTATTCGTATCGTCGAGCAAAACAGATCAGAATCTGTTCAGCACCGTCATATATTTTTAAAACATAGTTTGAGTTAATTTCCATCGGATTTCAGGTTACAAAAATTATTAGAAAATTGTAGGTCTTTTGGAGTACTTATCCAAAACACTAAGATTCGTGCGATTTGGATTTCTGAAACTCTAGTTATGATCATTTTAATATCAGCATTTAAAATATAAATTCGGATTTCTGGACAGCAACCATATGTTATATCTCAAAGCTTATATCGAGTTGTTTCATGCGTTTATAAGTAATATAATATACATGAAATTATAGTTCTATCAATTGTGCATCTACACATATAAAGTTTTTCAAGAACGGATATCGGGAGTTCGAGTTATGTCCAATTTAAAAATAGTGTGCGAATCAGGACATATTCTGTCCAGCTTCGTCACTAAATATTGTAACACGGTTTTCTATATTTTACGTCAGTTTTCAGTAAAAACTTAAAACTAAGAAAATATAGATAATTTGATTTAGATATTCAAAATATCTGAAAACACTTAATTTGGATCAAAAGATTGCTGAGTTATGGTCTCTAGAAGAAGACCTTTATGACAGTTTTCTGGTTTTAAAAACGGTGAATAAAAACTACGTAATTTCTAGACTGTTATTCGGTTTGATATGAAATTTTTACTGTAGATTTGGAATTATATTTATTATTTTATCCTAATGTTCTAAGAATTTCTAGAAGTGGAAATTAATTTATAAAAATTATTTTAAAGATAAAGGTTTTGTAAGATCGTATTTGAAAATGATAAATTTATGGTATTTATTTATAATTTTGTTTACTTGTATGCAAAAGTAAATATAAATAATTAAAATTTCAGCGATAAATAATATGAATTAATATATGTGAAGCAAACATATGATCCGGTCATGATTATCCGTTTAAAACAACAATATATGCACCAGATTAACGCTATGGAGTTATAATATGCAATTACATAAACCAAAGTACATTCTAAGCAACAAAGTCCCATTTACAATAACTTAATTCAAGATAAATTATATTCCATACATGAAGTAATAGTGCTTACTAATAAATATGATAAAAAATTATGTTAAGAAAAACAATTTCAAAAGGAATTTTACGATATCGCAAGTTGATATGGTGAGACATGATACGGGGTCAAGATTCAAATACTGAGATTGAGGAGAGGGGAAAGGATGGGACTTACGAGTCTTGCAATACGGTATAACAACCGTATTGCTGATTGGTGAAGAAAGTATCGACTTGATCGAGACTTCGAAAGCATAAGGAAATTGATGCTTCTCGAAATTTCCAAAGGAAAAAATTTAGAATTGATGAAGAGAGAATGATTAAGGTAGGATGAAAAAGAGAGTTTTATTTGTATTAAAAGAGATATTAAAATAGGTTTAGTAGTGATAAAAACTCTTCATAATAATTTTAATTTATTATGAATTCATTATGAAAGTAAAAAAGAAATTGAAAGGGTGCCCATTCATTTGGAAGTTAAAGAAAATGAAAGGTCTCATTTGTAGGTTATGAGGAAATTTTAAAAAAATAGATAAAAACAGTTGTAAAAATGGGGATTTGAACATGTGACCTATGAAATAACAATGCAAGGAATTAACCAATGAGCTATAATGTTGTTCATGCACATATTTAATAAGAATTAAATAAATGCTGTTGCTTAAAAAGAAAGTGGGCTTTTGGGTTCATAGTTTTATAAAATAAAATGAAAATGAGATTGGATTTAGATTATGGGCTGGGTTAGGTCTTGCGTTTAATTTTAAATATATTAAGATTTAGTTTAAAAAATGGGTTTGGGAAAAATGGATAGAATAATAAAATAATATATTTAATAGAAAACAAAATATACGGAAAAATACTAAGAATAAATAAATACAATATTTTACTAAAGAAAGAAAACACGAACGTATAATAATATTGAGGTCGTTACATTCCACCCTCCTTAAAAATAATTTTGTCCTCGAAATTACTCAAGAAGGATGTTGCAACAAGGCACTGGAAAGTTAAGGATGATATCGTTTTCGAGCTCCGTCGATCGATACTCTAACCAATTGAGCTAATAGGCCTACGAGATACACATAGAAAGGATGAACAAGAGTTAAGGATTCAAAAGTCGAGAGATGGATTTCAAAAAAGCCGAAGGTGGAGTTCAAGATGGACTCAAGGAATATGATATGATTCAAAAGAAAAGTCGAATGTAATAATTGGATTTCATAATTCTTGTATTATATTGCTTACGATGTTCATGCGGAACTGACCTGCATGGGCTACCAACAAAACTGTCACGCCCCGCTTCCCAAAAGAGCGGTAACGACATGTGGCAAGCCCGTGGCGTATTTATTCCGAGAAGGTCATTTCTCGAAACAAATACGCTAAGCGTATATAAGTAATATAAAATGACAAGAAAAGACATGATAATGAAAATCCAACTTTATATATTTACATTTCCAAGTTTCACAAGTTTCAAACTGAATACATGATGTCTGAAAACAAAGATATATAAAAGAAAGTGCCTAAACAAGTGGCATACTGGAAGTAAAAGTTGAAAAGAAAGAATTGGTAGCCGGTCTACTCCACAAGCTGAAAGTAATTCTCCTGACTCGGCTCGATCTCTTCAATCTCTAGATCATCTGACGAACATTCCAAGGAAATAAAGAAATGGGTGGAATGTCCGTCAGCGAACTTGTGCTCGGTAAATCCCTAAGAAAAGTAGGATGCGAATGTATATAAATAAATATGCAAGGAGACATATGATATAGTATGAATGGAAATAAAACATGAACAAGTATAATATGGTAATGTTAATGACAACTATGTAAGTATAGCAATATAATATGAGCATAGCAAACAAGTATTGCATGGCTGTGGAGTGTAGGTATAGTAAACGTGAAGTGAATGTAAGTATCATAAAAGGTCTTTAAATGGGTAAAATTAACCAACATGAGTTCAAGTGTGAATGTCAGCCAATCTCAAGAGTATTCTCGAACCCAAGGTTATCGTCCAGGGGTAAGGAATCACGGGCCCAAAATATCGGGACTTCAATTGTTATTGAAGTATTCCAAACCCAACAGGCTATCATCCAGGGGCTTGGAAATACGGGCCCTCATTCGTGAATTCGTGATTTGTACCGTTTCAGCCCGGTACCATAGCAACATGATTTGTATTAATGTGACTCATAAGATTCCGTTGGATTCATACTCAAACTACTCCAACACCTTGTGTATATTAGTCTATGATTAATATTACGAGTCTTGATCGAATACATGAATACAAAAGATGATGTATGATATCAAGTTTTCAAGATTGAGTTCATATAGTCATGTCAAGTGCAAGTCATGCCAATTGTATTCATGGTTCGAGTCAAGTTGGTTCAAGTGTACATATTGGGTTCAAATATTCATGATTGAGTCGTGTCAACATCAAGTCAATTCCAGTATGTAATGGTTTAATCACAAGTCATATAGATAAAAATAAATAAGCAATCACAAAACATGATATGAGATAAGTATACGAGTAACGTCCAAAAACAATGTTGTATATAAGTGTTGTGTACGACTAATCAATCAAGTCAATCAATTTCGGAATATAAACAGAAATATAGATCTAAGTGTTGTACATGCGTGAGTTCCAGTATCACCTAAATACGACTACCGGTTTGGAAGATATACCCGTATTCGTATCGTCGAGCAAAATAGATCAGAATCTGTTCAGCACTGTTATATATTTTCAAACGTAGTTTGAGTTAATTTCCATCGGGTTTCAAGTTATAAAAATTATTAGAAAATTGTAGGTATTTTGGAGAACTTATCCAAAACACTAAGATTCATGCGATTTGGATTTCTGAAACTCTAGTTATGATCATTTTAAAATCAGCGTTTAAAAAGGAAATTTAGATTTTCGGACAACAACTATATGTTATATTGCAAAGCCTATATCGAGTTGTTTCATGCATTTATAAGTAATCTAATATACAGGAAATTATAGTTCTATCAATTATGCATCTACACATCTAAAATTTTTCATGAACGGATATCGGGAGTTCGAGTTATGTCCAATTTAAAAATAGTGTGCGAATCAGGACAGATTCTGTCTAGCTTCGTCACTAAATATTGTAACGCGGTTTTCTATACTTTACGTCTGTTTTCAGTAAAAACTTAAAACTAAGAAAATATAGATAATTTGATTTAGATATTCAAAACATCTGAAAACACTTAATTTGGATCAAAAGATTGCTGAGTTATGGTCTCTAGAAGAAGACCCTTATGACAGTTTTCTGGTTTTAAAAACGGTGAATAAAAACTACGTAATTTCTAGACCGTTATTCGGTTTGATATGAAATTTTTACTGTAGATTTGGAATTATATTTATTATTTTATTCTTATGTTCCAAGAATTTCTAGAAGTGGAAATTAATTTATAAAAATTATTTTAAAGATAAAGGTTTTGTAAGATCGTATTTGAAAATAATAAACTTATGGTATTTATTTATAATTTTGTTTTCTTGTATGCAAAAGTAAATATAAATAATTAAAATTTCAGCGATAAATAATATGAATTAATATATGTGAAGCAAACATATGATCCGGTTATGATTATCCGTTTAAAACAACAATATATGCACCAGATTAACGCTATGGAGTTATAATATGCAATTACATAAACCAAAGTACATTCTAAGTAACAAAGTCCCATTTGTAATAACTTAATTCAAGATAAATTATATTCCATACATGAAGTAACAATGCTTACTAACAAATATTATAAAAAATTATGTTAAGAAAAACAATTTCAAAAGGAATTTTACGATATCGCAAGTTGATATGGTGAGACATGATACGGGGTCATGATTCAAATAGTGAGATTGAGGAGAGGGGAAATGATGGGACTTACGGGTCTTGCAATATGGTATAACAACCGTATTGCCGATTGGTGAAGAAAGTATCGACTTGATCGAGACTTCGAAAGAATAAGGAAATTGATGCTTCTCGAAATCTCCAAAGGAAAAAAATTAGAATTGATGAAGAGAGAATGGTTAAGGTAGGATGAAGAAGAGAGTTTTATTTGTATTAAAAGAGATATTAAAATAGGTTTAATAGTGATAAAAATTCTTCATAATAATTTTAATTTATTTTGAATTCATTTTGGAAGTAAAAAAGAAATTGAAAGGGTGCCCATTCATTTGGAAGTTAAAGAAAATGAAAGATCTCATTTGTAGGTTATGAGGAAATTTAAAAAAATAGATAAAAACAGTTGTAAAAATGGGGATTTGAACATGTGACCTATGAAATAACAATGCAAGGAATTAACCAATGAGCTATAATGTTGTTCATGCATATATTTAATAAGAATTAAATATATGCTGTTGCTTAAAAAGAAAATGGGATTTTGGGCTCATAGTTTTATAAAAGAAAATGAAAATTAGATGGGATTTAGGTTATGGGTTGGGTCAGGTCTTGCGTTTAATTTGAAATAGGTTAAGTTTAGTTTAAAAAATGGGTTTGGGAAAAATGGATGGAATAATAAAATAATATATTTAATACAAAACAAAATATACGGAAAAATACTAAGAATAAATAAATACAATATTTTACTAAAGATAGAAAACACGAATGTATAGTATTATTGGGGTCGTTACAACACCATCAATGAATAAAGATTTTAACTCATCGATTAGAGGTCAGAGATAGACGTCGATATTGTTTCCCGGTGAATTTGGTCCGTCAATAAGAAGAAGCATCATAAAGTAGGATTGATCTATAGCCAATGAAGGCGACAGATTATAAACTATCATTACAACGGGTTATGTGCTGTGGCTTCCAGCCATATAGTTGAATGGGCAGAAGCCATCACTAGCGAGTTCGAGCCTGACATTGCGAGGATCACTACTGAATATTTCGTGGCTCCTATCGAAATCCTTCCATGCCGGTGAATCTCTTGGATGACTCATTTTTCCATCTTCACTTGGAGCAGCACGGTGATGCCAAATCATTGCCTAGGCTGTTTTCTTGCACCTGAATAGCCTCTGCAGCCTCTGTGTTATAAGAAAGTATCGTGCTGTCTTGACAGGTATATCGGGCTTCTTATCAGATTCTTTCGGCTTATACCTGGCCTCTCCGCATGTTGGATACTGTTTGAAATCTGAATTCTTTTTTCGGTACAACAAGCAATTTTTAGGACATGCATGAATCTTCTCACACTTCAAACCCAAATCAGACATCATCTTCTGGGCTTCGTACCTACTGTCGGGCATGTTATTTTTCGAAGCATAGAATCTTTCAGGAACTTTAAAAGTATCATGAATGATTTGTTGCTCTATCCATTTATACACTTAATCTGGAAAAGTTGGACGAACCATGAGAGGGTGGAATACTTTGCATTCTCATAAATTGGTCTTCTAGCATAATTTATGAACTTTTCATACTTATCCGCACGCGGTCCTTAGCCGGAAGGAATGTCATCTTCGGTAGGAATACTATCACCTAGAGCAGCCTCTACCATATCCTCCATTTCTTCTCCTGGAAAGAAGTTATCGTGTTCTTCTTCTTCTGCCGCATTACCGTCTTCTTCTTGTCCTTCCCTGTGATATAGCCAAGTTGTATAAAATCTAGTAAAACCATATTTAATGATATGAAGCTCTACGATTTCTACCTTCTGCCAGAACTTATTCCCACATGTATCGCACGGGCAGAGAATCTTCTCTAACACGATCTTATTATGTGCGCGTGCAAATTTAATAAAAGCAGCAACTTCTGCGACAAACTTAGATTGCATGCGTTGTTACCAATCTACGTACATTCAGTCCTTAACTCTGATTTACTCATAAGCTATGTTAGACTGTATAACATATAAATTGTAGGTTATGGTGACTATATTGAGAAATCTAAGAACGAGATGGATACTGACAAAGAAGAAAATTCGTAGCGGCAAGTTTGTCATTAAAAAGAATAAATTATTGATAAACAAAGTTAGATTTGAAGATACCCAAGTATGAGTTGTATTCTGTGTATGTGTGTTTCAATTTATGATTTCACTTAAGTATAGCGTTGTTAGTGTGTATGTGCTTTGTGTGTGCGTTTGTTGTGTATTCGTGTTGTATGTGTGTGTTTCGGCTGTCGGGGATAAGGCTTCTATCCCATTAAGAATGTATAGAGCAGACACCCATTCTCTTGTGCTTTCATCCGTTTCGAGTAAATTTCGGCAGCACCTCCCCGCTGTTCTCCGAGTACACTGTAATAGAATAGATAATCATTTCAATGCTATGAAACAACGTTGAAATGAACATCTAATCTATCTTTGTACAAAAAGAACCAGTGGAAAAGTACCGACGAAATAATTCGAAACGAATGAAAACACAAGTGAATGCAGGTGTTTGCTGTATACATTTCTAACTTGTCCACACTGGACAAATCTATCGGTTATCATACGATTGAATCTTCTCTTCACATAGACTACACGACGGTTGTTAGTATCGAACTATACCGTCCGATATTTAACAAATTTCGTATAGTTCTATGTCACGACGAATATCGAACGTATTTTAACCGATAGACAGGGACTACGTCGCGCTTTGATTTTCACATATGAGTATCGATGAGAATATGAAAGTTTCATATTATCATCGAGTATCATATATTGGTTTTAACTTAAACATTTAACTTGAATAGGTTTTACGTTTACGTTTCGTTATTAAGAGTTCGAAGTTATTAGTTTAGGGTAAATTTTTCTTACGTTTACGATAAAATTGTACGTTTACGTTATCATCGAGTATCCCACTGAAGGAAAGCGCACCCTAAACCCTAACCCTAATTAACCCTAATCATCACCCTAACTCAAATTATCCCTAATTAACCCAAAATTAACCCAAATTAACCCTAATCATCATCCTAACTCAAATTATACCTAATTAACCCAATTAACCCAAATAAATCATAATCAACACCCTAACACAAATATACTCTATATTACCTAATTAACCCAAATTATCCCTAGGCTAAACCCTAACCTAAATTAACCTAATCCTAATCATCACCCAAACTCCAACCCAAATCAAAATTAACCCTAACCCTAACCCTAATCATCACCAACCCAATTTTATCCAATTAACCCTAACTAACCCTAACCCTAGACCGAACCCTAACCCGAACCCGAACCCTAAACCTAACCCTAAACCGAACCCTAACCCTACATAATTAACCCTAACCCTAAACCTAACCCTTACCCTAACCCTAATTAACCCCCGATTAACCCGGACTAACCCTAACCCTAAAATCAACAATAACACAAAAAAGCATAATTATAAGTTCAAAATGGAAATTAACTCACCTCACTTATAGTTTTGCCGACGGATGGAGCTCAACGAGATCCTGTGGTGGTGGCAAGATGGAGCTCGACGAGGTGGAGGCGGCCGGGGATGGAGCTCAACGAGATCCTGTGGTGGTGGCAAGATGGCGACGAGCCACGCTGGCGACGAGACTGTGGTGGCGGCGACGGCGGGAAATTTTGGCGACGAGAGGTGGAGGAGGCGGCTGACGAGACGGGGGTGGAGGATGCGGGTGATCGATCCCGCACGCGGGGGAGTTTGGTGAGGAAATTAGGGGACGGTGGAAAATTACTGAGCTTTATTTTTTTTATAAATAACCTTTTGATGTCTCTACGGATTAATCCGTAGGGCCTTCTTTTGCAGCTCCGTAGGGCCAAATAAAAGATTACATTTTAATAATTTTTAATTAAACCGTAGAGCAATGTAGAGGTAAATCGATGGCCCTACGGATTAATCCGTAGGAGCAATAAAAAGTTGCCCCTACGGATTCCTATCTCTGTAGGGGCAACTCTTATAGAAGTAGTGGTTCAACCAAGCACAAGAAATGGTTTAGATTTGGAAATCCATTTACAAAATTTGAAGAAAACCAAACAATGGATTTGAGCCTCTTTTTTTGCAACAAATGCCACATGCATGATTTGTTGTATGAAATCATGATGCAATTCTTTTGTTGTTGCTAACCAAACATGCCCTAGTTGGGCTAGCTATGAAGCAAGTACTCACAATCTAATTCCAGATCACCCTATATTTGTCTCTTGAACATTTCCATGTTTCATGATTGGAATAGCGTGGATGTGGAATTATTATTGTTGATGGAAAAAAAAAAGTAAGCTGCATAGACTCAACCTGATATATAAAAATAACCCTTTTGATTATTACCAACTTCTATGTATTATATATATTCCATTCTAGAGAGAACAATTTTTGTAGATTTAAAATTAATCATGGGACATCAAATAGAGATTGAGGACGGAGAACCAAATTCATAGCTTCAAATCCAAATAAGTTCAGAGGTGGATAAATAGACTTCATTGATCAGCATTTTCAAGGTGAACTTTGAAGCCAATACTGACAAAGACTCCAAGATAACTTTTGGAATCGAGAATTCTCTTTTATGTCTTTTGAGGACAACTTATATATAAAAACACAGTAATTTAATTTTCATAAAGGAGAACCTCAAGTGCCTACATTTCGATAAAGATTCCTTTAATCATTTCTAAACTCTCAAGCTCATATTTTCATAACCCTATAGAAAATTGTAAACATGCTTCAATGTCTCTAGCCTTATTCTAGAGAGGGAATTTATTATGTTGTAAATTTCTCTCACCTTATTCGAGAGAGAGAACGATTATCCATAGAGTCATGTGTTAATAATTGTGGAGAATACTTTAGGTCAGACGTCTGCAAAGAAAAAGGCAGACGTCTGGACGTGCACACGAGAGCATGTCAGGAACACAGAGCAACCATAAACGTCTGAAGGACGTCAAGGCAGACGTCTGCAGAAGAACTAAGCTCATATAGTGGTCAGACGTCTGACCAAGTGTGGCTCAGACGTCTATGTAAGCTTGAATCTTGGTCCAGAGTATCGGAAGTCGTCTGGAGGTAAGAGCCCAAACGTCTGCTCAAGGAGACGAAGCCCTAGCAGGATCAAGGCAGACGTCTGACCAAGTGTGGTTCAGACGTATGTCGACGGTAAATCTGCTGTGAATCTATGTTTGGTAAATGCAGGTCCATCTCCCATTTACAGTAGAATTAGGGTTTCCTTATATATAGAAATCTCTCATATGTTATTTAGATGCTTCTATTATTATTATTATTGAGACTATTGTAATTGAAAGAGGATGACAGTTAGGGTTTGGAGAGATCTAGAGAGATTTGAGAGAAATCTTCTAGGATGGCTCAGCGTAATTGATTCAAGGATTGTTAGCAGACGCTTGTAAATTCCGCTCTGCCAGAGACTAGCCATATGGTAGGTGAACCCCGTCAACAAATCCTTGTGCCTCTTTTTTTTGTGTTTGATTTTTTTTTATATTTATTCTCACACTTATAAATTTATGAACTTTCGTTGTTATTGCGTGATTGTGTTGATCGCATGATTTGATGTTGTCGTGAGCATTGTTTCGTGGATCGACTTCCTCCCAACATCATGAGCTTCTAAGAGAATAAGCGAGCATGCAAGAGACTTCGTGGAAAGAACGAGAGGTGCATGCAAGGAGTTTCTTCGTCCAGTTTAAGGATAATGATGGTGTTCAGTCGATAAAACTGCACATTTGTATTACATTTTTCCTACCATTTTTATATTAAAAAAGGACTTTATTATAATATATTATACATATGAGGGTTTATGTGTAAAAACATTATTTTCCATGTGTTAATATATTTAATTATCATTTGGTAGGAAAATGTATGCAAATAATATTATTGGTCTAATCCTAGTAGAACAAAGTCTACTAAAATCTTATTTGAGTTGTTGTGCAGATTATTTCCAAGTTGTTATGAAGGATTTAACAAACAAATCAATTTGTTGAAGAATACTTTCCAAATTAAAGAGCAAACTTGGAGACTAAGTCTGGAAGCAACCGAGGAAATATTTTCAGATTCTGAAGATGCTTAGGAATGCCAAATGTCATCATCAGAGAGCCCAAGAGAAACGACAGAGAGATCCATACCAATGAGCGCGGATCCGCGGCCAAACCCACCCTGGGGCCGCGGATCCGCCGCAGTTTAAAGAGTTCAGAATGCAAGATTTTGGGATATTTCCAACTGCTGAATTTTACCAACTTCTGAACAAAAAGATTCTGGGTTTTCACTATATAAAGGCACCGAGGGCATCGTGGAAAAACTATCAAGCCGAAGAGATCACGAAGTCCAAGACGGCTCACGCATCCAGGCTGATCATCAACTGTTCATCTACCTCCTTGGAAGAGATCGAGAAGCAACTAGTTTTGTAATCATTTTCTAAGGAATAAAGTGTAGTTGAAGGAGTTGATTAATAAAGGTAGTTTTTTTTAATTGTTTGTTTTCTTTTACATTATGTTTTCCATCTCTTTCTTTTCATCTTCTTTTCCTAACATGCGCGAGTAATTCTCCGCTTGTTAGGGTTCGTAGGATTAGGGTAGGCTAATGGACGATGAAAATACTTAAACCCTTTTTAAGTCCTATAAAGTTTAGGAACTTTATCAAAAGAATCATTAACATCCTAATCGGGCGCGCTAGCAATTCTTTGCTAGTTCCGACCGCGATTAGAGATTAGATTAATGATTGTTTTGGTAAAGGCTAGATATGAACGGAGTTCCGTGTCGAGATAGGGGTTAAGAGTAGGATTCCTTTTCCCTCCAGAAACCCTAATCTACACGCATCACCGTCGTTCTAGTTCTAAATCTATTAATGGATAAAATGGGTAACTTTTAATAATCGTCCATAACTACTAAATCCTAACGAACCCTACAAGCCTTCTTATTATATTTACTACATCTTTAAAATAATCTAGATCTATATTTTACATTCTTGTTTAACGTAGATCTAGAAACCATTCTATAAAATTCTTTATCTCTTCTTTCTTTCTCAACACATCTAAAGTAAAAGTAAAAGGTTCCACGTTTCCCTGAGGACGACCCGTACTCATCTCGGTCTAGCTACACGCGACACCGTTATTGATTGCGGTTAACTACATAAACACACTCTTTCGTATCAATCAGATGGTGAAAAAGGATAATTCCTAATAGTTGAGACGCCGATTAAGTGGTGGATTAGGTGAAAGGAGTCGAATCATCCTAAAATCGACGTGTCTCAGTTTGCTCTTCTCATCTCTAATTACTTTATTGTTTTTAATTATATAGTGCTACAATTTTTATTAACTTTAAACCGTACATTTGAGTTGCTCGAACATATTTCTATTGTTATAAAATTAGAGTGAAATTTTGTAATAATCCTATTCACACCCTTTCACTGGCTGTTTAGGACCTGTTTGTTTCGTCAGAGTAAAACCCTAGGAGTTACTGCCAATCGATCAATTAGGTTAAATTAACAAATAATAAAAATTATAATGTTTGTTTAGAACACTACTACAAATAAGGGTTACCCCTACGGATAAATCCGTAGGGGCAACCCACTGCCCCTACGGATAAATGCGTAGGGGCGAAAAAATACCCCGTAGGTGCAAAGGCCACAGGTGCAAGTTGAGACCCTGAACTTGCCCCTACGGGCAAATTCTTATCCCTATGGATTTATGTGTAGGTCCTGTTGCCCCTACGGATTAAGCCGTAGGGTATAAGATTTTATATTATTTACGGTTTTTTTTAATATATTACTTGTACCTACGGACATGTCCGTAGGTCCATGTACTACCCCCTACGGATATATGCGTAGGTACGTTTCCGTAGGGGCAAAATATCAGGATTCCTGATATTTGGCCCCTACGGATAACACCGTAGGGGAGAGGCAGTGGCCCCTACGGCTATGTCTGTAGGGGCATTCCTAACCCCCTGGCACTGAGATCAGGGGAGAAATATCAGTTACTGCTGATATTTTGCCCCTATGGATATATCCGTAGGGGTAACATGTGTGCCTACGGATTAATCCGTAGGTACATATTGTCTGTATTTTTTTTAAAAAATGGGCTGCTTGATTTTTTCCCGCCCTGTGCACAATAATATATACATCAATCAAATCATATATTGCAGTATTCATAATCACATCTCACGCATATATATAATATACAAAAGAAACCCAAAAACTGAATATGATATAAATACAAACCAATATCAATATCGTTTCAAAATATAGTACAATGTGTATGATATAAATAAATACATGTTTCAAAAAATAAGAACCAAAAATCCACCCTAGCTCGGTCCAGCTCCACCTCTGAATAACGATAGAATAACGCGCGCCTGCTCCTCGGTCAATAAACTCTGCAATTCGTCGCGAGCGGGAGTCTGAGCGGCATGTGGAGCTGGCGATGTGGTCTGCGCAGCCGCCGTCGA
The DNA here is from genome assembly GCA_030015575.1 of Agapanthus africanus. Classification (NCBI taxonomy): domain Eukaryota; kingdom Viridiplantae; phylum Streptophyta; class Magnoliopsida; order Asparagales; family Amaryllidaceae; genus Agapanthus; species Agapanthus africanus. Next base: position 487,959,782 of record CM057349.1, read on the forward strand.
GGTAGTCGCTTGCGGAGCCGCGACTGCGGGAGTCTGAGTGGGCGGTGGAGCTACAGGAGCTGTCTGCGGAACCGCAGCCGATGTAGTGGCTTGCGGAGCCGCAGCCGAAGGAGATGCATGTGGAGGCTCGGCCGATCTACCCTGTCGCGTCTGGACATAAAGTGTGTAAGAAGCGTGTAAGAACTGTGTATTATTCGAATTCGTATCATTATTAAGTTATTTCGAAACCCTGTTTGGATATGTAGTTTGGAAAAGCGTTGTTTATTTTAATTACATATGTATGTATGATTAATCAAACTTAAGTCTAAAACCAAATAAGCTCAAGCTACGTACTAATTATAGATATGTTGATATGTATATAATATGAAATGATATTTTACTATAAAGTAGTATACATACCAGCATCTCCTTCAACTCCTGAACGGTGGCCCTCAAGCTATCCAGTTCCTGATGGACATGCCGGTCACTGGAGACGGAGGAAGTAACCGCCGGGATGGAGTCCAACCTCATATGGGCCTTGTTAGGGCCCAATCCCCGGCCTCTCTCCCAACCTCCGTGGTGCCCTCCGTGTGCGGCGTCCAGAACTGGGGTCAGCAGCCTCGGATCGTTCTGTCCGGTAAAATCGATCCCCGAGGCCTGGGCCTGCTCAACCACCCGCTCCTACACCCACATTAAGCAGTAAATTATAAGTATAAAATTTAAACTTGAACCTTCCAAAGCTAAAATTTCAAATTTGGGTAGAAAAAATATTAACACTTACGCAGTACTCCTGGGTAGCGACGTCGGGATATCGAAGCTCGCCCGTGGCGGGATCTGTCGAGGTGCCGTGGACGGCAAGATATGCGGACAGCATGCTCGGTGTACCACCTGACGCCACGGTCCGAGATGTCTGCAATATTAGAAAGTAACTCTTAATATTAGAAATATTAGAGAATAACTCTTAATATTGCAGAATATTAGAGAATAACTCTTAATTTACCGATAACTTCATGGCTCGAGTAATGTTCCTCGAGCCACCTATGTAAGTGGGGCGACCCCTCTTCGCCGACTTCCTATTCTCCGTATTCTGAGCGGCCTGTTTCTGCACAACGTATTAACATTTAGTTTTCTAATTAAGAAACACAAAGAAATAAATTATATCATAAATAATGAATTAAATTTAAAATACATACCTGTTTGCGTTGGGAGTCGAAATAAGCGCACAATAGAGGCCATGTCTCTACGTCGACTCTCGCAAACGCCGGAGTAGATAGGAGGGCCGCTCTCTCTACCTCGGGGGTCGCCATCCACAGGGAGTAGCATTCGGCCTTCGGCTCATTCCTGTTGTATCGGACCTTGGCCTGTATGTTCTTCATCAGGCCATTGTACAGAGCATGAAGGTCGAGCACCCTCCCCGGGTGATCAGGGTCGGCTACAGGCTGAAAATCGTAATCCAACTGAAAATACAAAAAAAACATTGTTATTAGATTACAAGTGTTAATAATAAATATATTGGATAGATCAAATGAAAATATATATTAATACATACCCGAGCCTGATCAAAGAAGATGGCGAATGAGCGCTGGTGCTGCTAACCCCACTCAATGTGAAGTGGAAAGTTCTTCACGATCCGGCTCTCGTCCCCCAAATACCGGCCGAACCTCTCGGCATGAGGACCAGTATAGCGATAGTCAAGGGTAAAAAATAGAGGGAATGCTGCCTTCCCCCTAGCTCTATCAGGCCTCAGCCTATGGGACTGATTCGGGCCTCGAGTCCCCCTCTGGGGATGGAGAGGCCCTGCGTCTGCATGAAATATCAAGACAATCAATAATAAGACAAAGTTGTATTAAGAAATCAAGGTTAAACAAAAATTGAAGTGTGATATATACCTCCGGTGACTAGCGCACGAGCCTGGGCCCGAGCAGCAGCACGAGCGGGACGACAGTTCCTCCGGTGAGGAACAACCGGGGTCCCGGACCCGGACGCATCCCCTCCAACTATAAAATAAATATCAACGCTAAATTTCCATGAAGTTCATATTTATTCTATAGAGCATATGTAAAATGAATAAATATTTTAAATTTATTCATACTAACCTGCAGACGATGCGGAGGGTATGGAAGCGGCAGGAGTGGCCCCTGTGGAAGGTGTGGCCGCACCATCTATAATTAGACAATTAAAAATAGATTATATAAGTAATTGCAAAAAGAATGTGTAGATCAATAATATAACGTTCTAAATCAATATGCATGCACTATAGGATATATAAACATACCCGCAGGTGCGGTGGTGTCACCACCTACAGCTAGACAATAATAAAAATTGCTAAGTAAGAGCAAAATGAATGTGTGTATTTATGATATAGCATTCTAAATCAATATACATACACTATATGATATATAAATATACCTGGAGGAGCGGGGGTGGCCTCTGTCCCAGATGTGGACGCATCACCAACAACTAGACAATCAAACATTGACAATATAAGTAATTTTGACATAAACATGCATGAATATCTGTAATATTACATTCAAAATGGATATGCGTGCAGTATATCTGGAGGTGTGGCCAAATCAACACGGAAGGAGGCATCCGAAGGGGTCTCCGATCTGGGTGCAAGACCGGCCCTCTGAAGCTCCCTACGGAGCTCTCCGGGCGGCAGAACCGCTCTGCCTCTGCCTCTGCCACGGCTGGAGCTCCTGCCGCCCCTCGCTGCTCCCGACATCGTCATCAAATCTAGATAAACGGTTCGTGGACGCATTAGACAATCATTAAAAGTATTGACTATATATGATCTAGAGCGTAAAATATGAAGTAATAATATAACATTACTGATAACCTTTTTCGTTTCGTGGGCGCATCATACATATCTACTTGGATTTCATCGTCGATGTCATTTCTAACCCACGTAACTTCATGATCGGTCGAAGACAACCCGTCCTTTGAAACAGACGGTCGGAGCACTTTAAGCCTTCTCTCTTCTTCGTCCTCATCGCTGTCCTCGTATTCTGGGACATCGTAGACATCTCTAGGTTTCCATCGGCATACAACACTCCACCCCGGATGCTTCAAACACTGTGAGTAGTATACTTGGAACGCTTGGTTCGGAAAGATAAACGGATCGTCCTGACCGTAAAATCGAAGTGTGTTCACACTGGTCAATCCATATTCATCTTTCCAAGTCCCAAGACTGCTTCTCCACCTGTCCGTATCGGTTCGCGGATCGTACCAAGTACACTGGAATATATAAAAGGGTTCTGATCGTCCGGGATAGTGGATGCCGAGTATACAATTTAAGTACCCATAGTAAATCACACCGTCCGATCCTACCGTCGCAATCCCACTATTCTGAGTGGTTCTAGATGTTTCTATGTCCTTAACTTCGAATTTGTATCCAAGAACACCAAATCCTTTGTAATATGCAACCTCCATACTATGAAATTGAGCTAAACATCTTGAATCACTCTCAAATGATGCAGACAAGTTCGGATCGTGGATCTAACAAAACAAATTTTACGACAAAATACATAACGATACAAGTTTAGATTAAAACTGATAGCAATAAAATGTTATTCGAATAACTTACATGATCTGTGACCCAATCAAAAAAATTATCCTGATGGTATTTTTCCAAACGTTCTTCGTTCCAATCAGGATGCCCCTCACGTACCTCGTTAAAATGAGTTCTGTTTTCGACAAGTAATTGTGACATTAATATTATGTCATTTCATACACACACAAACACAGATATAACAATTAATCCAAAAGAACTTACTCTCTAATTTGTTCAAGATATGCGCAATTAAGCAAGATAAACCGGTATATCTTGTTGATAAACATAGTGTCTACCCTCTTATACTCGGCTTTACCATATGGCCTGTCTTGAATTCTTCGTGGTCGGTTAAGCCTTGTCTCAATGTTCTCGTCCAGATAGCGGGAACAAAATGTGGTTGCTTCATCAAGAAGATAACCTTGCATGATAGAACCCTCTGGTCGATTTTTATTGCGTATATACTTCTTAAGAGTGTAGAGGTACCTAATGAGAATATGTTGAATAAATAAATACGGGCATACATGAGAACAATAAATTTATAAATTGCGCGAAACGAAAAATTACACGTACCTCTCGACGGGATACATCCATCGATATTGTACTGGTCCGGCTAACTTCGCCTCAGTTGCAAGATGAACCGTCAAGTGTATTATGATATCGAAAAATGACGGTGGGAAAATACGCTCAAACTTGCAAAGTATCAATGCAATAGAATTTTCTAGTTTATCCAGCGTCGCAACCTCCAGTGTTTTAGCACACAACTCCCTGAAAAAACAACATAGGTCGTTGATTACTAGACCAACCGATTCGGGGAGAGAAGTCCTGAGGGCTAATGGAAGAAGGTGCTCCACGATAACATGGTGATCATGACTTTTCAGCCCATCGATCTTGCCCTTCACAATTTTTATTTTCTTGCTGAATGATCCTGAGAAACCTGTGGGGACTTTCAAATCATGCAACACCTGCAGGAATCTTTTCTTCTCCGGTTGTGACATATGATAAGCGGCATTGGGAAGTACAAACTTGCCCGGTTTACCCGCTACCGGTCTAGGGTGCAATTCACTTCTTATTCCCCACTCTTGTAGATCCATCCGAGCATTCATGTTGTCTTTCGATTTCCCGTCTTTACACAGAAGCAAGTTAAGTATGTACTCTGATACTCCATTCTCTATATGCATGACGTCCAGACAATGACGCACTGAATTTGTAGACCAGTACGGAAGCTCGAAGAAAATGCTTAACTTGTTCCAATATTGTGGTTTGACCTGTTTCGTCGGATCCATCCCGAAGGTCACGTAATTGTAACCATCCCATTTAGCAGTCATGTCCTCTCCGGATAATGGGGATGGAGATCCAAGAAGCTCCTGATGACCATCAAAGTGAACCGTGTCTAACCTATAGGGGTGGTCTGGAGGCAGAAAACGTCGATGGCCGCAATAACAAACCTTCCTGCTAAAATTCAAAAAATTTGATGTTGTGTGTTCATGGCAATGAGGACATGCTTTGTGACCATGTACGGACCAACCTGATAGCATTCCATACACAGGAAAGTCATTAATTGTCCACATTAAAGCCGCACGCAGTATGAAGGTTGTATTTGTGTTTGAATCATACGTTTCTACACCATCAATGAACAAAGTTTTCAGCTCCTCGATCAGAGGTCGGAGATAGACGTCGATATTGTTCCCCGGTGAGTTTGGTCCGTCGATAAGAAGAGGCATCATAAAGTATGATTGGTCCATAGCCAACCAAGGCGACAGATTATAAATTATCATTACAACGGGCCATGTACTGTGACTTCCAGCCATATAGTTGAATGGGCAGAAGCCATCGGTAGCCAGTCCGAGCCGGACATTGCGAGGATTGCTACTGAATATTGCGTGCCTCCTATCGAAATCCTTCCATGCTGGTGAATCTCTTGGATGGCTCATTTTTCCATTTTCGCTTGGAGGAGCACGGTGATGCCAAATCATTGCCTCGGCTGTTTTCTTGCACCTGAATAGCCTCTGTAGCCTCTGTGTTATGGGAAAATATCGTGCTATCTTCACAGGTATATCAGGCTTCTTATCAGAATCTTTCGGCTTATACCTGGTCTCTCCGCATGTTGGACACTCTTTCAAATCTGAATTCTCTTTCCGGTACAACACGCAATTTTTAGGAAATGCTTGAATCTTCTCGCACTTTAGACCCAAATCAGACATCATTTTCTGGGCTTCGTACCAGCTTTCGGGCACATTATTTCCCGGAGGCATAGAATCTTTCAAGAACGAAAGAAGCATTGCGAATGACTTGTTGCTCCATCCATTTAGGCACTTAATCTGGAAAAGTTGGACGAAGTATGAGAGGGTGGAATACTTCGCATTCTCATAAATTGGTTTCCTAGCATCATTCATGAAATTTTCATATTTATCCGCACGCGGTCCTTGACCGGAAGGAATGTCATCTTCGGTACGAATAGATTCACCTAGGGCAGCCTCTACCATATCCTCCATTTCTTCTGATGGAAATAAATTTCCGTCTCCTGCCATATTACCGAATTCTTCTTCTCCTGCCACATTATCGTGTTCTCCTTCTTCTTCTACCGCAGTACTGCATTCTTCTCCTTCCCCGTGATATTTCCAACTTGAATAAAGTCTAGTAAACCCATGTTTTACAATATGAAGCTCTGCCAATTCTACCTTCTGCCAGTACTTATTGCCACATCTATCGCACGGACAAAGAATCTTCTCTATTATGATCTTATTATGTGCGCGTGCAAATTCAAGGAAAGCAGCAACTCCTGCGACAAACTTAGGTTGCATACGTTGTTTCCAATCCACATACATCCAGTCCTTAACTCTGACGTACTCATGGGCCATGTTAGACTGAATAACATATAAATTGTAGGTTATGCTGACTATATTGAGAAATATAAGAACGGGATAGTTACTGATAAAGGAGAAAATCCGTGTATATGCTTTGTGTGTGCGTTTGTCGTTGAAAAGAATAAATTATCGCACGTTATGTTAACCGATAGACGGGGACTAAGTGGCGCTTTTAGTTTCATATATGAGTATCGATGGGAATATGAAGGTTTCATATTATCATATATTGGTTTTAACCCGAACATCTCGAATCGCTCTCTAATTATGCGTTTGTATGTATGTGTTCCGGCTGTCGGGGGTAGGCTTCTATCCCATTAAGAATGTATAGAGCGAACGCCCATCACTTGTGTTTTCAACCATTTCGAGTAAATTTCGGCAGCACCTCCCCGCTGTTCTCCGAGTACACTGTAATAGAATAGATAATCATTTCAAAGCTGTGAAACAACGTTGAAATGAACATCTAATCTATCTTTGTACACGGAGAACCAGCGGAAAGGTACCGACGAAATATCTCGAAACGGATGAAAACACAAGTGAATGAAGGCGTTTGCTTTATACATTCTTAACTTGTCCACACGGGACAAATCTATGGGTTACCATACGATTGAATTTTCTCGTCGCGTAGACTATACGACGGTTGTTAGTATCGAGCTATACTGTCCGATATTTAACAACCTTCATATAGTTCTAGGTCACGACGAGCATCGCACGTATGTTAACCGATAGACGGGGCCTAAGTGGCGTTTTTAGTTTCATATACGAGTATCGATGGGAATATGAAGGTTTCATATTATCATCGAGTATCATATATTGGTTTTAACCCGAACATCTCGAATCACTCTCTAATTATGCGTTTGTTGTGTATTCTTGTTGTATGTGTGTGTTCCGGCTGTCGGGGTAGGCTTCTATCCCATTAAGAATGTATAGAGCGAACGCCCATCACTTGTGCTTTCAACCGTTTCGAGTAAATTTCGGCAGCACCTCCCCGCTGTTCTCCGAGTACATTGTAATAAAATAGATAATCATTTCAAAGCTGTGAAACAACGTTGAAATGAACATCTAATCTATCTTTGTACACGGAGAACCAGCGGAAAGGTACCGACGAAATATCTCGAAACGGATGAAAACACAAGTGAATGAAGGCGTTTGCTTTATACATTCTTAACTTGTCCACACGGGACAAATCTATGGGTTACCATACGATTGAATTTTCTCGTCGCGTAGACTATACGACGGTTGTTAGTATCGAGCTATACTGTCCGATATTTAACAACTTTCGTATAGTTCTAGGTCACGACGAGCATCGCACGTATGTTAACCGATAGACGGGGACTAAGTGGCGCTTTTAGTTTCATATACGAGTATCGATGGGAATATGAAGGTTTCATATTATCATCGAGTATCATATATTGGTTTTAACCCGAACATCTCGAATCGCTCTCTAATTATGCGTTTGTTGTGTATTCTTGTTGTATGTGTGTGTTCCGGCTGTCGGGGGTAGGCTTCTATCCCATTAAGAATGTATAGAGCGAACGCCCATCACTTGTGCTTTCAACCGTTTCGAGTAAATTTCGGCAGCACCTCCCCGCTGTTCTCCGAGTACACTGTAATAGAATAGATAATCATTTCAAAGCTGTAAAACAACGTTGAAATGAACATCTAATCTATCTTTGTACACGGAGAACCAGCGGAAAGGTACCGACGAAATATCTCGAAATGGATGAAAACACAAGTGAATGAAGGCGTTTGCTTTATACATTCTTAACTTGTCCACACGGGACAAATCTATGGGTTACCATACGATTGAATTTTCTCGTCGCGTAGACTATACGACGGTTGTTAGTATCGAGCTATACTGTCCGATATTTAACAACCTTCGTATAGTTCTAGGTCACGACGAGCATCGCACGTATGTTAACCGATAAACGGGGACTAAGTGGCGCTTTTAGTTTCATATATGAGTATCGATGAGAATATGAAGGTTTCATATTATCATCGAGCATCATATATTGGTTTTAACTTGAATATCTCGAGTCGCTATCTAATTATGCGTTTGTTGTGCATTCGTGTTGTATGTGTAACATGATTTTAAACCAATAAGATCAAGATTGATAGAACTGATCATCCTACATTGCAATAGCATTCATCAACCTAAAACTATTATTGCAATGATATTCATCTATAACAATCAACAATTAAAACTACAAATGTAGGATACTGATATCATAAAGCGTTATACGCAACATTGATAGAACTGATAAATAAAAAAACGAAACACAAACCGTATCAAGATTTAACAACTTTGATTATGTCATATTCGCGGGCCGATATTTTCATATTAGCCAATAGGCAAAAATAGATTGCGGTCTGGATATGGTATATTGGCAGATGTTACCTATATGCATACATGCATGTTGTCTCCCCATTTTTTCATAAATCAAATCAACTACATACATCAAACTAGTCCATGCCACCAATCGGAAACTCCACTATGTCTTTGAATTATTATTTTTCCAAATAGCATTGAGCTCCTATTGACATTGTCCCATCCAACAAATTTGTTGTGCTTGCCTCGACCTTCATCTAGCTTTCACATGACATACACATTATATGAGTAACATAATTATAAATTATGGTATTTTGTTGTCATCAATCCACTTAACCCTAACCCCAAGTTGCTCTCTGAAAGCACATAGAACCATCCCCCCTAGTCAAGCATAGCTTTTTCTGTACAATTGTTCTCATTCTTAATTTCTCACATCCATTACTCTCTCATTTTCTTGTCAACAAATTTGTTGTGCAATTGTTCTCATTCTTAATTTCTCACATTCATTACTCTTTCATTTTCTTGTTTTTTTCCAACTCCCCGCCACTTAACCCCAACCCAGTCCCAGCCCCCAGCCCCCAGCCCCAGCCCAGCCCCAACCTAACCCTAACCCCAGCGCGGCCAGCTAAACCCCAACACCAACCCTAAGGCAAACCCTAACCCCAGCCCCACCCCAGCAGCAGCCGAACCCCAACCTTAACCCTACCCCGACCCTGACCCCGACCGTGACCGCGACCGCGACCCCTGCCCAACCCCAACTCGCGCGCGCAACCCCAGACCCAGCCATGAACCCTAAGCCCAAAATAATCCAAAAATTCTTTAATTTACATCGAGATTTACTCACCTGAACGGCTGCTGCTGGGGCTGTGGCGACGACCTGAACCGCGGTGGCGACGAGAACTGCGGTGGCGACGAAACCGGCGGTGGCGACGAGGAGAACGACGGTGGCGACGACGGCGTGGCGATTTGGGGATTTTTTTCGCGCGCGATCGAGAGAGAGAGAGAAAGTGAGCGTAGACGATCGATCTGGGCTTTTGTTAAATCGATATTTACTTGCCCCTACGGATATACCCGTAGGTCCTTTGTTTGCGGCTCCGTAAGGGCAAACACCAAATTAAGAATTAATATTTTTATTCTTGAACGTCTGTGCCCGTGGGAGCAACCTTTTAGCCCTACGGATTAATCCGTAGGGCCAGGTTAAATCTGCCCCTACGGATTCCAATATCCATAGGGGCAACCCCCTATTTTACTAGTGGAAGGGAATAATATTGTTATAGTACGTGTACTTTCCAAAATATTTGGAAAGGCCTTCAAGGAAACAATTGAATTGCTAAATATCACTTGCCATCTGATAATGCATAAATTTCATTGTACATACAAGTTGTAAATCAGGTAGTAAAACCATGGAATTGAATGTATATGCTTTAATTCTCATCGTATATATAGGGTTTCTAAGATCTTGAAACCAAGCTATCGCTTCTCAACTTGTATTCCCTCAATATTAACAAGGATTCGGGTGTCCTTAGAATAACAGATTCATGAAATCAAGAATTAAAAATATATATGCCGGCTCGATATCTATGATTGGCTTACTGTTATAATATAAAATAAATCCCTCAACCCGGCCTTATCATAAATTTGGAGTTTTGAAGCAGTGGAAGGAATATTTTACATTGTATCAGAGCAACCTTAAGTTCTTTTTCGCTTCCTCCCCCACCGGTTGCGGTTGCAGTTGCTCTTGTAATTGCTATAGAAGAAGAATATATAAGAAGGGCTAATATATCTGTGGAGGTTGCCAAAGTGTTAACTATATTCTGTTCTCAGTATTTTCATCATTTAAATCTTCGATCCCATATTATACTGTCGATTTTATCCATACAAATATGATGGCGGCGATCTCTATGGATTACAAGTGGAACATTTAATTTGTTGGAATCAGGTAAACAACTTGTTCTTCGAAGACGTACAGTGGAACTGTTAGTAGAACCATTTAGAATGGTAGCGTTTTGATACGTGCCAGATATATACGGGCCTGATTCTTGATGATTAATCTCCTAATTAACGATTGCGCATGTTTATTTGGAGAAAAATAGTCTATATTTAATTCTTAATTTTTTTTATTTTTCTTCTCTAATTAAGCTGTTAAAAGCAGATTCATGATAACAACTTGAGAGGGAATCTCTCCCTTAAAATAGGATCTAAAATCATGTAAAGAAGTAGTCAACCAAAACACCACCCTCTCTTATGAATGAAAATAACAATTAATTCAAAAATGAAAAATAGCAACAACTCCTTTACCTACAAACGAAACTGACCGAAAGCAAAAAACTATATCATGTCCGTGCATACATATCTATCTCATTAGTCATATGCATGCAACGATCGATAATATTATGTGATAATTAAATATACTCTGCGAGCACTTATTTAATTAAACTCCGCATGCAGGCATGCATTCGTCCATCTTAATGCCAAGCCAACGGAACCGAACCGATCGATGCTCAAATGGTTATCTTTTTGTTAATATTGAAGAAAGCGGCCAACCTTGCCAAGAGGTCCTTAGCCTCCTTGGATTTTAAATCATTCATGAAGAAGACATGATCCATGCCCTGGTAATCCTGCAGCTTCTCTAACTCTCCTCCCCATCCACTCTTCTGCAGCGCCTCCCAGTACGTCCTCGCTCTCCACACCAGCCGGTCTTCCGACCCCGTGCAGACAAACGCCCTCTTGCATCCCAACCCTGCCAGGCTCGGCGCCCCTTCGACTATCGGATTCATGGCCGGATCGTCCAGGTACATACCCGGACCCATCACAAGGGCCCATGCGGCCACAAAATACGCGTTGACTAAAACCGCCTCCGTCCCGATGCGTTTTAACCCCCAGAAGTAGGGGCACAGCAGGGCTATCCCTTCGACTTTGATCCCGCCCAGCTCCCGCATCGCTAGATTATGCACGATGTTGGCGCCCGCGCTGTCTCCGGCTAAGAACACCTGATTGAAATCGCCGTGCTCGGCAAGCCACGGGTCGGTCCTAGAGAGAGCCCAATTGAGGGTACCAAGCGCGTCTTCGTAAGGGACAGGGAGCAGGCCGCCATGCTGAGCGAGGCGATAGTTGGAGGAGATGGCTACGACGTTGGATTCCTTCACGATGGCGTTCACCAAGTCGTGGCAGCCTTTGGCGGCGTTCTCGCTGGGTAAAAGGAAACCGCCGCCATGATAATAAACCACCACCGGAAGCTTTTTTCCCTTGCCGCATTCGGGAGGTAAGTAGAGCCTGGCATCAACGCCTGTGTCGGCATTTATTGTTACGTCCCTGGAGACGACGCCGGTGGCGGGATCGACTCCTGCGTCGACGTTCTCCTGGGGAAGAGATCAGGCCTTGCAATAAAATATCATGCAGCCATGAAAGGTCCTGAGGCTGAGACGACATTCTTCGCTCAAGCTAGTTTTATGTTCTTACTAGAGCTTTTTCTTTTTTCGTTTTTTTCCCCCTAAATCTCAGAAGAAGAAAACCGTATTCAATTGCGAGTCAGGGATCTTTGCGATGCCCATGGCTATTAATTTATAGCCTAGGAACCATGCACGTGCCATGCACGTGATATTAATTTATGGTCTAGAATTAAGCTAAAATGTGCTAAGAAAGCCATAACAACCTTCCTGTAATTTCTGGTTCATTATTAAATAATATCCTAACTATCTAAATAATTATCCATGCTTCTGTTTAATTATTAATTAAGATCTAGTAACTATCTCTAATTCTAATTTTGATACTTATCATCATATATTAATTAAAGATCACAGTCAATAATATTTGCCAAAGATATTTAACTACAATTGATAATGCTATATAACCAAAATAACTCCTTTAAAATCCTTATAAAGCAAATCCTATTTGCAAACCTATTGACCATATCTATCTAATTAATTATATAATTGCATTTGCCTACATAACAAAGGAAAAAAAAATCAATTACATGATCACATGTTTTTCCTGTTCATTTCTTAATTACATTCAAAATTGTGAACTAATTTAATTTAAGTTGTCTAATCATCATCTTCTTCCTAACATTATATAAGGTATATTATAATTTTTTCCCTTGCTCTTACTGTTTTTTATATTTCATTTCAATTATTTGTATAGTATATGGCTGCAGCTATGAGGACACACACACACACTTGTTAAATCTAAATATTCAAATAGAGCCTTTGAATAACTCATAAATCACAGTAAATTACATAATCAAACACATTTAATTAGATAAAAGATCCGAGTTTTGAGGTTCGATAGTTTATGTGCATAACTTGCATAGTTTCATCGGTATTTTCTTTACTTACGTCCTCCCCAGCATACTTAGAATCCTGGATCCGTACTTATGTGGATGCCCGAGAAATTATAAGAAATTATATGGTTATACAATAACGAGCTGCACTATTTGTATGAATTCCTATGAACCTATGTCTACTCGATATAGTTTTAATTACAACATGTAAGCTGTGCTAAATTATGTGCTTCAAATTTTGATCCGTAAGTTTGGAGAAATTACCCCTGTGTATAGGTCATAATACACCAGATAAAAGAGAGAGAGAAAGAAGAAAAAAAAATTAAAAAATCAGTTAGTTGGTGGACCCCAGATTTTTGTTCACGGTGTTAATTTCAATCATAACCAGCAATATATAATTTCCATTCACAAGCAGCAATATATAATTTTCATTCACGCAATATTTTCAAATCTCACGCAATATATGATAATCAAAGTAATAAGATCCGAATAGCACGCAAACATAAACAAAATATATACGTACAATCAATATGGTTAATACTCCACTAATGAACAAATATATGTGTCAACAAATCAAAAAATACATGTGTCAAAAAATCGTATAATATGATCAATACTCCACTAATGAACAAATGTATGTGTCAACAAATAAAAAATTAGAACTAATGTCATTGAGACGGCGATCCACCTCCATCGTCCCATGGCCTGGCATGCTGGACGGAATCGGCGTGTGAACGCTTCATGTCTTGGATCTCCGCCCTAAACTCCTGCAGCTCATACCGCGTCTCCTGCAGCTCATACCGCGTCTCTTGCCGCATCTGATATTGCTGCTCTACCTGCTCACGGAGCCGACGGATCTCCTCCTGCGACGCAGTTGCTGCATCAGCCCGTGTCTAGAACACGGCGTACTCATGCGCGGTTGAACGCCTATCAAAAAATCGATGGGCCCCGGGACCAATCCCGTGCTCATACCCATCGCGATGCCTGCCGGATATCGAATTCAGGACACGTACAATGGCGGTGATCGAGTCGCCGGGGCTATGTTCCAAGGCGTCCATCTGCTCCTAAAACCGGGTCTATATAGAATATATGTATACACATACAGGTGCTAACTTAAAATACGTAATCAACTTGATTATATAAAACTTACCATGTAAGCGTCCGTGCCCTTGTGTAACGCGGCCCCCTGGCTTTATTGTAGTTGGCGGGGTCTTTCTTTCTCTGTGATGAAATTAGGAGTTAGTTTCATAATTAATTAACGATATAAAAAAACATATGAAATTAAGTGTCAAAATATTCACCATGTGTCACCGAGGGTTGGCCTACGAGCGCTTCTCTTGGATCGGGTTAGCGCGTTCTCGCATGCCGTTATTCTGGTTCTGTTTATTTCGAACTGATACTGTCTTGCATAAATAAAAATTATAATATCTTTTAGAATATGATTTCATATTATATTGCTAAAATCTTAAAAATTAAATTGATACCTGTATATCATCGCACATAAAATAGACGACAAGAAACGGCCAATCCTCTCTCGGGATCTCCAGCGCTATGACCTCCATCAAGTGCCTCCGCTGATCCTCGGTCGCTATGGCCCAAAGAAGGTAAAGTTCACTCTTCGCTTCCCATCGGTGATGTCGGTTGATCACTTGACACTGGCTTAGGATGTGAGAGAGGGCGCGACCTACATCGAATGACCTGTACACGCCATCCTCGCCAGGCTTGCCAACGAATCTGTAATTCTTTCTGGTCTGAAATTGAAATATATTAAACAAATAATTGTATGTATATGTATATAACGACAATTGAAATTTAAATTTGTGAAAAGATATGCCATACCTCCTCCAACCCAAAAAACCGTGTAGCACGCTCGATCTGGGCCTTGTTCCACCGAATATGGAACGGGTAGTTATAATAAGTACGGATCTCCTACCCAATATAATCCCTCCACTGGGTCGCGTGTGTTGGAGATAGTGCCCTCAGAGTCAATTATTGGATCGCAGGTACGTGATTGCAATGATTGCAGAGGACCTATACCGGTAGGACAGTCTTATTCGAGATGATAGTATGCTATCTGGTTTGCCTTTATCAGTCGTGTACATGTTCAGGTGACTGATTACATGTTACACTTTGATAGAGCCCTTAGGATCTTGCTTTACTACCAACAGTATGATGGCGATCATATACGTGAGAGTTGGGTGGTTTATACGCATATCCTTAACTGTGGTCCCTAGTCGTGGGAGTTTCGAGACAGGGCATCAACACTCCGGAGTAGACTAGTGTATACAGTCGAGACCCCGACGAGGGGCGGTGGCCGGTCTCACAAGCCACTGGTTTCAGTTGGATCACCTAAGATGTATACAGGTGCTCATTGGGTTATGAGTACACCGGACATGACTCGCCGGGAACCTGCTAGTTGGTATTATACATATTGTCAGATAGCAGTTCCCTGGTGATATGTGTACAGATTAGTTCATCGACCTGAGGTCGTCATTTGTCTCGTGTGAGTTCCCACTGTGCTTTGATTTCTACCCTACCACGGCTCAAAGGAGTCGTGCAAACAGGTACTTTTTGGGTACAGTCCCGAGCCACATGGAGGCACGTGAGCGGATTGGCAGGGGATTCGTCTCTCCCGGTATTGGGGGTGAGATCGTGCTGTGTCTAGGAGAGCCATTACACAAAGCCCACGGCCGTGGCAGGAGATTTACTGGTAGGTACTCCAGTAGTATCTCAAGGTGTTATTGGGCTACACTCCGACACGACTTATACTGCTATTGGGGGTCTGACGTTACTAGCCCCCTAGGCAGATATGCGATACTCATAGACGAACGGACCGGACTGTATATACATTGTCACTGTTAGTCTCAGTAGGGTTTCCGGATGAGTTCGCTCATCGGCCTCCCTTGAGGTCAGTCCATGGGCAGCCGTTACGCATAGCTAGTGCCGCTGACGGTTTGTGGTTAAACCCACTGCCAGGGTACCGACGAGTCATTAGAGTCCCCCACAGACAGTTTCCCAAGTTCGGACGAAACGTTGTAGAGGCCGTATGGTTTTATGGCAGGGTACGGAAAATGCACGTGCGTTTACGCACGTGTCATATTTCGGGCAGATAATACTGGTGGGCTTTGGTTTAAGCCGGATCCGAGTATTATATTGAGTAGATATAATATCTTTGTCTCAGTTGCATTTGTATTCGGTCGTAATACAAATGCGGGTATTTTTATACAGTTACGGGGTTATCCTGAAATTCGTTTCGGGATCGCTTTTGGAAGTTGCCAGTTTTCAGTTTTCTATCAGCCGTCTTTTAACATTCGGTTAAAAACGGATTTATCTTTTCTTGAGATGAGTGTGGAAGGTTCTAGAAGTTTCTAGAAGAGGTGACTAGGATGGTGACTAAGCTTCATGACTCATTTGTTTCATTCATTGTGTTCACACTAGGTTTTAATGACTCATGCTTTAACATTAATGATTCTTGTTTAACCTAAGCATATTTGTTCATGATATTTATCCTTGTGGTCACCCTCTTTGCTCTTACCATCACCTCCCTCTTCTTATTTATTGGCCGGCCCCCCATTGTGAGAGAGAAAGTGAGATTGATTTGATTTTGGAAAAAAGACTATGGTTTTGGATGCATGGAAATTTGATAACTCATTTCTCATTCCATTTCATTTCGAGTGGTAACTTCATTAACCGTTCGTCCATAGCTTTGGACGTAACGAGACAAAGTCTTCTACTCATTCTCTACATCAATCTTGGTCGTCTCTTTTAGCAAACTTGACGACCGAGTTACCTCGTGTCACGCCCCGCTTCCCAGAGTACGCAAGATTGAGCACGTGACATAGCCAACCATGCTACCTGTGGGTAGGAAGTATCCATCCACAGTCACATTACGGCTGTAGAGATATCAAGAACAAGATAAATAAACTATCTAACACATGTCCAAATCCATAATAACCAGAGTCAATGATAAATAAGTGCGGAAGCAAATGATCCAATGCAATAATAGAAAGGTACGTCCCGTAATGCGGGATCACACCTGGAAATAAAATGCAATAAATGAACTAACCACTACAGAACTCACAAATCAGCCTGTTGGCTGAAGTACTCCTGCTCAGTCGTCGATAGTGGTAAAGAATCTGGGCCATGCAAAACCCAGACGTCAGCGCGTCATGTCAACCAATAATATAATATGAACATGGTAATAAGCAATGCAGGTATGAACATGAATAAAGCAGTACTAAGAAATAACAGTGCAGGGTAATGTGCAGTGGTAACTAAACTGTTCTATCAGGTTTCTACTCTATAGTCTTTGAAATCAATTGATGAATCGTCGATGTAACTCAATAGTATCCCGTGCGTGCCCGGGACCACGGTCAAGATCCTCGGGGCTGAATCCGAGACGTGCCGCTAAGCAGTAAAAGGTGGTAGGATGGGCGAGTGATGTCAGCATCAACACTCCGGGGCTGGCCAAGCCCGTAAGACTGATCAGAACATGTATCGAACTGTTGAGTTACAAGTCGGTTTCACCTTTGATTTCCCCATACCCCCAAGCTATGTATGTCAGGTCAGGTATTCAGTAGTCAAGGACTAATGCCAACACAAAATCCGGTAAGAGTAGGTCTGTCTGGATAGACAGCAGGGATGGTCGGGTTTGTCGGCATTAGGCATGAGATCAGGTAACAGGTAAAGCCATGGTACATCAGGTCAACCAGGTAATGTATAAAGGTGTCATGTCATGTCAAGTGTGTACGGTACCATGTCATGTCAAGTAGGAAGTGTAACAGGTCATGTCAGGAAGCACAAGATGTCATGTGGGTGCTCATAATCAAACTAACATAAACATGTGTATAAATAAACAAGCATGAGTACTATCAGAACAATAACTGGAACATGTAATATGATATGCCAATAGATATAATTTCAAGGATATGGATGCACAGTTATCGATTAGGGTTACATTTATAGTTCCAATATTAATTAGGATACAATTTATTAAACATGGAGTGTTAATATCACATTATTATGTAGTGATGTGATCTATGGATGCAATTATATGTATCTTAAATGCGATGGATGCAAACGGGTATCCGAAAAGTTATAAAACTATAAAATGGTAATGTGGGATGTACAACTAAACAATATGTGATATAATAATATTAATATGGATAGCATATTCAAAGCGATTAGTAACTGTAAAAGATGTATTGATTAACCATGTACAAGAAGGTTCCGTTCAGAAATTTAGCGTCACCCTAATTTGTAAAATAGCTTAAAAATAACAAATGTTCTCCAAAAGAGACGTATCTTATACCAAAACAAAGATAATTCAATAAGGTTTTCAGTTTTATAAGTATAAGCATCTCAGGTTATCCCTACAAAAAGTTATGAATATTCAAAGTTGAAAGTTTGCTGCTGGAATTTCCCTGGACAGCAGTTTAGAGACGTGTTCATTTGCATTTTACGTTAATTAAACAATTTATTTTGCAAGTAAATATTTCATAGAGTTATAGTATTCTGAATTAGCTTCGTAACGAACTAAAGAACGTATCCTAATGATTTTTCTATGATTTATAATGAATTTTATAAGATAAGGTGTACAGTAAATTTCAGATTTGTCATATCCGATTTTTCAACGACATTTCATATGTAAACTATAAGATTTTCAAATGTATAATATTATAAAATGAAGATTATAAAAGTATATAGCATGTAGCAAGATTAACTTGCCTCGATGGGTCACGAATCGGGAAAACGGAACGTTAACCGTCGGCGGGGAAAACTCGCGACGGCGCACGGTTCACGGAATGAACCCAAACGACGAACAAAGGAACCACACGGGTCGGGGTATCTCGCTGGAACGTCGAGAAACGTCACCGGTACGACGGAATTCCGGTAACAAAAGAACAGTTAAAAGAAATGAGAAACGAGACATGAAGCAAGAAGAGAAAAATGATAAAGAGAAGTACGAGAGAATATATAAGGGGTAGAGAGAGAGAGAGTGGAGAGAGAGAGAGAGAGAAGAAGGAGAGAGAGAAAGTGGGGACCACGGGGTTAAAGGGGAGGTTGCGATTGGCTGAGAGAATAAATTGAGAAGGATATAAAAGATTGTAAAAATATTATATGGTTAACTTAAAAATTTAAAAGATAGGTAATGAACAGTAAGATATCAGATTAGTTAGAAAAATATATGCGAAGGTTTTAATAATATTAAAAATTTGGGATTTTGGCGCCAAATGAAACATTTCCAAATTGCGTCCGGGTTGGGTCCAAAAATTCGAAATTCAAATAATAGGATTTTAAGCGGGTTCCAAATTTTAAAATGAAATGTTTTATGATTAAAAAACATACTCTCAAAACGGACACACGTGCGTGCACGTAGCCATCCAAACTTGCCCGTTTTACTGAACGGGACGAGAACACAATGCACGGACGCTACCACGAGGCTAGGGGTGTCAAGTAGGCCAAGATGAATATTTTCAATTTTATTTTAGATGCTAAAATTTGTTATATGTAGAAATGACTTTGCCGGGTAAATTTTACAGTAAGCAACAAACAAGCAAATTAAATGAAATGAGTACCACACTATACTCAAACAGTAACTGAAAATAGTAGCATTGGGCTCGGGTGTTACATTATACCCAACTACAAAAAGAATTTCGTCCTCGAAATTCCAAGAATACAAAGATAGATAACTACAAGAAAAGGTGAGGAAACTTCTGCCGGATTTCATCTTCTCGTTCCCAAGTGGATTCTCCATGCGATCGATTACCCTAAGAAACTAGCACAAGAGGGGTAACCTTGTTCTTAAGAACCTTTTCTCTTCGATCCTTGATTTCAACTGGTCGCTCTTCAAAAGTTAGGTCCTCCCGTACGGTCAACTCCGAATGATCCAATACGTGGGTTTCATCTCGAACATACCTCCGTAGTTGAGATACACGAACCACATCGTGCACACCTGCCAAGGACTGTGGTAACGCCAAACGGTACGCTACCTCTCCAACACGCTCCAATATCTCGAAGGGTCCAACGAATCGAGAACCAAGCTTTCCCCGACTCCCAAAGCGAATCACCCCTCTAGTCGGTGATATCTTCAAGAATACCAAATCACCCACGGTGAACTCCAGAGGTCTTCTTGACGTATCTGCCCAACTCTTCTGTCGGTCCTGTGCTGCCTTCATATGATTTCTGATAGGGTTAACCTTCTCAACTGTCTGCACAACCAAATCTGGTCCCAATAATCTTCGTTCACCGACATCGTCCCAACAAATAGGTGAACGGCATTTACGACCATACAAAGCTTCAAATGGAGCCATCTGAATAGTTGCCTTAAAACTGTTGTTGTAAGACAACTCCACCAAAAGTAGATGATCCTCCCAAGACCCCTTGAAGTCCAACCTGCATGTTCTCAACGTATCCTCAAGAGTTTGGATCGTTCTCTCCGACTGACCATCAGTTTGAGGATGATAAGCTGTGCTAAACTTCAATCGAGTCCCCAAACTTTCCTGTAAACTCCTCCAGAAGTGTGATAAGAACCGAGTGTCCCGATCGGACACGATGCTCACCGGTACTCCATGCAATCTTATGATCTCCTGCATGTACCGCTCTGCCAAAGTCTCTATTGATTGACCAACCCGAAAAGGAATAAAGTGAGCTGCCTTGGTCAACCGATCAACAATCACCCTTACTGCATTGTTGCCTTTTGGACTCCGCGGTAAAGCCGTCATGAAATCCATGGTTATATGTTCCCACTTCCACTGAGGAATCGGAAATGGTTGCAATAAACCAGCAACCATTTGGTGTTCAGCCTTGACTTGCTGACATACCAAGCACTTAGCCACGAAGCGAGCAATCTCCCGTTACATGCCTTCCTACCAGAAATGCTGTCGAATATCTTGGTACATCTTTGTCCCTCCTGGATGTACAGAGTAAACTGAATTGTGTGCCTCCTTCATAAGCTCTTCACGCACATCCCCATTTGGCACACACACACGGCTACCATACCTCAACGAACCATCTTCGTGGATCAATAAATCTGTTCGTAGTCCGGCTTCAACCTGCTCTCGAAACTTTTGTAGTCTAGGATCCTGCGATTGTGCTGTTTTAATCTTCTCGACTAAGGACGACCGTACTTGCAACTGCATCGACTGTCCCGTAGCATGTGGTAGCACAACCTCAAAGTCAAATCTCCGAAAATCCGCAATGATCTCCCTTTGTGCGGTCAATATCTGAATTGCTGGTAACCGACTTAGCGCATCTGGCACGACGTTAACTTTTCCCGGATGGTACTTAAGATCAAGGTCGTAGTCGGCCGTCAGCTCCAACCATCTGCGTTGCCTCATGTTCAACTCCTTCTGCGTGAACACGTACTTCAAGCTCTTATGATCTGTAAAAACTTCGACTCTTACGCCCAAAAGGTAGTGTCTCCAAATCTTCAAAGAGAAAATCACAGCCGCAAGCTCCAAGTCATGAGTTGGATAATTCTTCTCATGGGTCTTCAGTTGTCTTGATGCGTATGCTACGACCTTCCCATGCTGCATCAAAACACATCCCAATTCTTTCCCAGATGCGTCGCTATGAATCATCAGTCCTCCGGAATTGTCTGGTACGGTCAGGATAGGGGCGGTTATCAACTTCTGCTTCAACGTCTCAAAGCCAACGCACACTTATCCGTCCATACAAAAGGTACCTCCTTACGCATAAGCTTGGTCAGCGGTTCTGCCAAACGAGCAAAGTTCTCCACAAATCTCCTGTAGTATCCGGCTAATCCAAAGAAACTTCTTATCTCAGCTACATTCCTTGGAATAGGCCAATCTCGAACTGCTGCAATCTTTTCGGGATGGACGGCGATTCCATCACCCGACACGACATGTCCCAGAAATTTCACTTCTTCCAGCCAGAATTCGCACTACTCATCTTCTCATAAAGCTTCTCCTGTCTCAACATCTGCAGGACCTAATGATATCCGGATCGCAAATCCAGTTTCGAGAATACTCTCGCGCCACTAAGCTGCTCAAAAGTCCTCCAATGCGAGGGATCGGGTACTTGTTCTTAATAGTCGCCCGGTTCAATTCTCGATAATCAATGCACATCCTTCTCGTGCCATCCTTCTTCTTTACTAAAAGAACTGGAGCTCCCAAGGCGAGTTGCTGCTTCGAATCCAACCCTCCTCAAGTAATTCACCAACTTGCTTCTTAACTCCTTCCAATTCCACTGGTGCCATTGGATAGTAAGCTTTAGACACTGGCGCTGCACCAGGACTAAGGTCAATCGTGAACTCCACGTCTCGCTTCGGCGGTAAGCCCGATATATCTTCAAACACGTCCATAGAATCATGAACAACAGCCGGCTCTTTACTTTCATCACTTCCATTGATGCAAGAACATTGTTTGTCGGCCTAGCCCTAAACTCGACCGGCCCGACAGAACTGCTTCCTTACCGCAACTGCTGTCTGCTGTGAACTCCCAATTTTCCTGATATGCTCTGCTGTTCTCGAGCTGCCGTAAGAACCTGTGAGAAAGTGGTCAAACCCAGGGAGACGGTTTGCCTTTGGATGTCCACATCCAAGCTGCGCATGGACCTTCGTGCCCTGTCTGCATCGTTGGCGAGTAAAGGTCCAGCGAAACTGCTGAGTCTCGTCCACTCTGCTGCATGCACGTCCACGGGTGCTCCATTCTGCCTCAGCCCAATAAATTTCTCTTCCATTTCCTCCCTTGCAGTCCGCGGAAAGAACTTCTCCAGGAAACTCTTAGAGAAATCTGCCTAACTGCTTGGCTTGGGCAAACGGTTCTCCTCCACAAGCCACCACTCTCGGCGTAATCCACTAGTTGAATGCGCACCATATCAACTCCTTTGTCCTCTGGAATCTGTGCCGCAATCAGTGAATTCTCCGTGCTGACTAGCCACTGCTCGGCTGGCATGGCTCCTCCAAACCAGTGAAAGTAGTAGGACCCACACGTCTGAACTCTGCCACGGTCCCTACTCGGTCAACTGGTCTAGTTCCAATCTTGTTCACAGACTGCTGAACGATCTGCAAACCTTCCTGAAACGAGTCCGCTTGCTGCTGGATCAGCTCGGGCTGTTTCTTTGATTTCCAGCATTCCTCTTATCACTCCAAGCATGGCGGCTCCGTTCACACGCCTCTGGTACGTCTTCAACTTCTTACCTGTCATAATCCTGAACTCAAAACACCCAATATTAGCATGATGATAGATTCTGAATATGGATCAAGGCTAGAACTCCAAGATACTTAAATAGAGTACCGCATTGTAGCTATGCCGCGGTATCATAGCCGCAATTACTTAACTCCACCCAAGTCGCCTAAGTCCTAGGGATAACAAGAAATTAGGTTTTCGAGTTGACAATGCAAAGTAAGTTTGCATGTCGACATGATCCGGAAGAATGATTCAAGGATGGTAAAACGGTCAAGGTGGCAGGACATGTTTCCTAATCACGGGTATTATGATTCGTGTATCGGGTGCAATACCCAACTACAAAGAATCAACCCAATTAACCTATGTCTCTGATACCAAAAGAACCATGTCACGCCCCGCTTCCCAGAGTACGCAAGATTGAGCACGTGACATAGCCAACCATGCTACCTGTGGGTAGGAAGTATCTATCCACAGTCACATTACGGCTGTAGAGATATCAAGAACAAGATAAATAAACTATCTAACACATGTCCAAATCCATAATAACCAGAGTCAATGATAAATAAGTGCGGAAGCAAATGATCCAATGCAATAATAGAAAGGTACGTCCCGTAATGCGGGATCACACCTGGAAATAAAATGCAATAAATGAACTAACCACTACAGAACTCACAAATCAGCCTGTTGGCTGAAGTACTCCTGCTCAGTCGTCGATAGTGGTAAAGAATCTGGGCCATGCAAAACCCAGACGTCAGCGCGTCATGTCAACCAATAATATAATATGAACATGGTAATAAGCAATGCAGGTATGAACATGAATAAAGCAGTACTAAGAAATAACAGTGCAGGGTAATGTGCAGTGGTAACTAAACTGTCCTATCAGATTTCTACTCTATAGTCTTTGAAATCAATTGATGAATCGTCGATGTAACTCAATAGTATCCCGTGCGTGCCCGGGACCACGGTCAAGATCCTCGGGGCTGAATCCGAGACGTGCCGCTAAGCAGTAAAAGGTGGTAGGATGGGCGAGTGATGTCAGCATCAACACTCCGGGGCTGGCCAAGCCCGTAAGACTGATCAGAACATATATCGAACTGTTGAGTTACAAGTCGGTTTCACCTTTGATTTCCCCATACCCCCAAGCTATGTATGTCAGGTCAGGTATTCAGTAGTCAAGGACTAATGCCAACACAAAATCCGGTAAGAGTAGGTCTGTCTGGATAGACAGCAGGGATGGTCGGGTTTGTCGGCATTAGGCATGAGATCAGGTAACAGGTAAAGCCATGGTACATCAGGTCAACCAGGTAATGTATAAAGGTGTCATGTCATGTCAAGTGTGTACGGTACCATGTCATGTCAAGTAGGAAGTGTAACAGGTCATGTCAGGAAGCACAAGATGTCATGTGGGTGCTCATAATCAAACTAACATAAACATGTGTATAAATAAACAAGCATGAGTACTATCAGAACAATAACTGGAACATGTAATATGATATGCCAATAGATATAATTTCAAGGATATGGATGCACAGTTATCGATTAGGGTTACATTTATAGTTCCAATATTAATTAGGATACAATTTATTAAACATGGAGTGTTAATATCACATTATTATGTAGTGATGTGATCTATGGATGCAATTATATGTATCTTAAATGCGATGGATGCAAACGGGTATCCGAAAAGTTATAAAACTATAAAATGGTAATGTGGGATGTACAACTAAACAATATGTGATATAATAATATTAATATGGATAGCATATTCAAAGCGATTAGTAACTGTAAAAGATGTATTGATTAACCATGTACAAGAAGGTTCCGTTCAGAAATTTAGCGTCACCCTAATTTGTAAAATAGCTTAAAAATAACAAATGTTCTCCAAAAGAGACGTATCTTATACCAAAACAAAGATAATTCAATAAGGTTTTCAGTTTTATAAGTATAAGCATCTCAGGTTATCCCTACAAAAAGTTATGAATATTCAAAGTTGAAAGTTTGCTGCTGGAATTTCCCTGGACAGCAGTTTAGAGACGTGTTCATTTGCATTTTACGTTAATTAAACAATTTATTTTGCAAGTAAATATTTCATAGAGTTATAGTATTCTGAATTAGCTTCGTAACGAACTAAAGAACGTATCCTAATGATTTTTCTATGATTTATAATGAATTTTATAAGATAAGGTGTACAGTAAATTTCAGATTTGTCATATCCGATTTTTCAACGACATTTCATATGTAAACTATAAGATTTTCAAATGTATAATATTATAAAATGAAGATTATAAAAGTATATAGCATGTAGCAAGATTAACTTGCCTCGATGGGTCGCGAATCGGGAAAACGGAACGTTAACCGTCGGCGGGGAAAACTCGCGACGGCGCACGGTTCACGGAATGAACTCAAACGACGAACAAAGGAACCACACGGGTCGGGGTATCTCGCTGGAACGTCGAGAAACGTCACCGGTACGACGGAATTCCGGTAACAAAAGAACAGTTAAAAGAAATGAGAAACGAGACATGAAGCAAGAAGAGAAAAATGATAAAGAGAAGTACGAGAGAATATATAAGGGGTAGAGAGAGAGAGAGTGGAGAGAGAGAGAGAGAGAAGAAGGAGAGAGAGAAAGTGGGGACCACGGGGTTAAAGGGGAGGTTGCGATTGGCTGAGAGAATAAATTGAGAAGGATATAAAAGATTGTAAAAATATTATATGGTTAACTTAAAGATTTAAAAGATAGGTAATGAACAGTAAGATATCAGATTAGTTAGAAAAATATATGCGAAGGTTTTAATAATATTAAAAATTTGGGATTTTGGCGCCAAATGAAACATTTCCAAATTGCGCCCGGGTTGGGTCCAAAAATTCGAAATTCAAATAATAGGATTTTAAGCGGGTTCCAAATTTTAAAATGAAATGTTTTATGATTAAAAAGCATACTCTCAAAACGGACACACGTGCGTGCACGTAGCCATCCAAACTTGCCCGTTTTACTGAACGGGACGAGAACACAATGCACGGACGCTACCACGAGGCTAGGGGTGTCAAGTAGGCCAAGATGAATATTTTCAATTTTATTTTAGATGCTAAAATTTGTTATATGTAGAAATGACTTTGCCGGGTAAATTTTACAGTAAGCAACAAACAAGCAAATTAAATGAAATGAGTACCACACTATGCTCAAACAGTAACTGAAAATAGTAGCATTGGGCTCGGGTGTTACACCTCGAGTCAGAGGCTGGAGCCCTTTTAAAGAATCGTTGACGTGGTGCCACATGGACGAGCAGATCGGAGATCGACGAGATCGGAGCAGCCGCAACGGAGCGTGGGATGATGGTTAAAGAACGAAGAACTCGGATCGTTCGGTATAACCTTTCTACTTTCTTTACAGTTTGTTAGTTTAGCAATAATGGCAGATCCGGGTTAAAGTATACGATAGCGCCAGTTAAAAAGTTTTTATTCCGCATTTGGCGTCTGTAGACGGCCGCGGCGCTACCGTAGACTTACAGTGGTATCAGAGCCTTATCATTTTGCTTTACTAACTTGTGCTAACGCGTTTAAAATATCGATCGGACCGAATATCAAAAACTGCAAAATTTCCATTCACAGTTTCTGTCGATTTTAAATCAAGTCCTAAAATTATTTTTATATCACAGAAAGTTGTGCAGGGTTTTCTAAGAACATCGTACAAATTTGGGTACGTGACTCAACAAGACAGCCGCGGAATCGCGGTCAAACGTAGGGTTTGACCGCGCATCCGCGGCCATTCTGTGTGTTCATTGCTCCAAATTTGTACAGTGGATTTTTCTCTGGAAATTGGGGTTTTTGGTATATATCTTTTGGGCCCAGATTTTGTTACTGTTCAACAGATGTTCATGGGGCCCACTTCGTGATATTTAGTCGATCGAAATTTAAACATGTTAGTTTACAGTACTTACATTATATCTCCGACCGTGAATGTCATTTGATCGGTAAACCGCGTCTGATTGCTATAGTTCTTTTAGACGGGTTTTCGAACGTGACATTCGCCTAGATGTTCTGTGTTGTGCCGTGTTGTTGCGGATTTGTCGTGGTGGATAGCAGTGTGCAATGGTAGTGCAGTTTTGATTTATTTATACATTTGATATTGCGGGGCGAGCGTCCAATATGTGGACTGCCGTCACTGCCTGTTGTATAATATTCTTTTGGGGCGCGACCACGTCGAGGTCGATGTACCCGTTGTACATATTTTTCATTTCTGTACTAGGTTTTACCCCGCGACGGACTGCACGGATAGCCGGGTTCTGGAGGGCAACGGGTCCGCATCTCATGGCTTTGGGAGGCAGAGGGGCCTCACTCTAAAATTGGCAGACTATTCGCCGCACTCGTAGGGGGTACAGGTTGACCCAAGGAGGGGTGCTCAAGCTACCGGATTCCGTAAAGTTCAGGGTGGTCCATTCACTTTGTTGTAGGGGCTGCCTCGCTTCAGGTTTTGGCGGGTAACTTGCCGCACCCGTAGGGGTCTAGGTTTCATTGCACAGGCTATCCACACGACCAGGGGAACGTCGGGTTTCAGCAGCGGCTCTGTGAAACTCGGGGATCCCAGATTATCTGTATTATTCTGTGATACTTATTACTTTTCTGTAATGTTGCATATTATCACGCCTGGAGCGATTATTGTATATTGGTTTATATACTATTAGATGTTGTATATGTTTTACACCCGCGCTAGTCCAGTCCCCGCTCTGTTGTTAGTTAAGTAACCTAACGGGTGATGATGGGACCCAGTGACGAATGCGGATGGCATATACGTACATTTTATTTTCGTTCTTTTCTGGTGTGATTATTTGACAGGACTGCGTTGATTTTGATCAATGCAAAGGAAAGAAAACCTATTTGGCAATTGTTGGAACAAATTTAAAAAGTGTTATTGCAAAGATGTTTCCTTTTGTTTTGCATAGCGGTATTCAGTGGAATATCATGCACCTCATTCGACGGGGCAAGGGCCGATATCCCTTCACCGGGACTGACCCCTTGGGCAGAAGTTTGCGTCAGGGTAATAACTTCACTATAGTCGATTACATGTTACTTTGCATCACGGTATTCAGTGGAATATCCTGCACCTCATTCCATGAGAAAAGAGCCGAGATCCCTTCACCGGGAGTGACCTCTTTACCAAAGGTTTTCGCCACTATATTTTTATAAAAAGCTATCAGGTTCCTTCAACGATATTAAGTTCACTACGTTAAAGGTTTTTCGCCAAAAACCAGCCGTAGCCCTCCGTCATTTCTTTTGGGTATTCAGTAGTATTCAAGCTATCTATTTTGACCAACGCTAAGGCATAGTGTTTGGTAGCTGCTGGGTATTCATTTGTTGCATAGATAGATGAGTTGGTTTGGGACAGTCGTTCTGCCATTTTGGCCAACGTCAAGGGCATGTGCGGGTGGGTTCAAATTGACAAGATAGTGACGGGTAGAATTTGGCATGTGACTTATGACATTTTGACCAACGCCAAGGTCATAAGAGCATAGGGCAAAAATCATATCGGGAGTTTCTAAAGAAACTGAAACTTACCAAGTATGCGCATACCTTCTGGAGTATGAGTAATGTGGATGCATTCCGTCACGTTATCATGCGATGAGAGTTGGATCCCGATTCCCACTGATGAGTTGGTTTACTCTTCGGGTGATCCCGATTGATTCTTCTTTCAGGTTTGGAGGAGAATTTAACAGTACAGTGGGAGGTTTCCGGATTAGATAAAGTGATAACCATTCTGATCTAGGTTAGAGTGCATACAGAGTATTTCTTTTCTCTCTCTCTTTGGCAGCGACCTTGGACCGATCCTAGACTATGACTCAGTGACCAAGTTGACCGAACCTTCTTAAAATACTGGCTTTTGGATTGTCTGAGTTGCATAAGTCATTGCCACTCCTTCTTTTACCCTTTGCATTTCTCAGAACACCCCTTATTACTACGGACATCCACTTCCATTAGATAGATCCATCGTATGGTTATATACGAACTCGAAGGGACTTCTTCGAGGATGGATCAAGGTTCAGGAGAAATAGAATTGGTTTATTCAGTTGTCTTTTATTATCACCTTCTCTCAGGTTGCGAGAGCTCCTTGGTTTAGGAGAGTACACCTATTACGCTTATTGGATAGTCTTATTCCAAACCATAGGCAGGTGCCGAAAGGTAGGGAATGAAGAAAACCAATTAGCCTAAGTAGGGTGTGCAGAAGGTAATATATAAAGACAAAATAAAGGGATTAGAAAGAGGGCAAAGTAAATTGCGACTATTATCATTCACGACCAAAACCGCGTACTTCATCGCCACTCCTATTTCACCTTTAAAAGAATAAGGTATTATTCAGTTGTCTTTTATCATCACCTTCTCTCAAGATGCGAGTACTCCTTGGTTTAGGAGGGTACACCTATTATGCTTACTGGATAGTCTTCTTCCAAACCATAGGCTGGTGCCGAACGGTAGGGAAGGAAGAAAACTATTTAGCTTAACGATGGTGTACAGAAGGTAATGACTAAAGACAAATAAAGGGATTTGGAGAGATGGCAATAAAATATACGGTTGAAGTCATGAATTGGATTATGGAAGGGGCATTACTAGGAATACCAGGATACCCCTACGAAACATTTTCATGTTTCAGTGCATTGTTAAAGGAAAACTGTTTTCCCGATTAGATACTTACTCCAGGGTATGTATTTACCAGGTTTTCATCTCATATCTGTATGGTTTTACAGATGATGAGTGAGAGTAAGTTATTGGGAATTAAGTGATCATCCTCATTATATCGGAATTCGTTGAAATTGGTGATATTTAAGGAAATCGCCAGGGTACAGTTTTCAACCTACGACGCACAGGTTATGAGTTGCTTAACTCAGCGGACTTATACAGAGTATTGTATGTTGTCCAGTGTCCATCAGGACAAAAGAATAGGTCCTCGTACTATGTTCTGTTTACTTATGACTTCTTTAGTTTTTAGACAAGTGTTTCGTAGAAATACAGGGTCTAAGTTTTGAGAAGTTGTGGGTATAAGAATAAAGTAGAGAACCAGGTGTCACAAGCATCGGGATTCTTCAAAGAGATCGAAGATATAGATTCTTGTGATTGGTATTCAGATTATGGTAATGGTTTTTGAGAAACTTGTTTCTCTTTCAGGTTACTCATAATTGGATGGATTCCTAAGTTGAGTAATGCTGATTAGCCTCTTTCCATTAAGTTGATATGCACTGGAGACAGCTGCATGATTTGAATTTGGTTCCAATTAAATAAGTGCCAAAGTTTTTATATTGGATATAGAATAGTTCATACCTTAACGATGTTAACGTACGGGGAGTTGTCCAGCTTATGCTTAAAACCAGACTCTGGACAACTCAGGGCACGTTTCTGTAATGGCTGTTTGTGGGTTGACCCAGGCTATGAAGAGGGTTGATTTTCTATCATTTGAAAGATCAATAGTGATATTGTTCTTGACTCGCCACAGTTTTAGTAAAATGGATTTTTTCAGAAAACAGTAGTGGGAGTATGGTAGAACTGGAAGTGATTCCAGAACCGCAAATGATTACGGAAAATTTAATAGAACCTACGGATTCAATCAAGTTTGACATTCCAATAGCCACTCCGCATATATGATGGGTAACCTCAGACACCCGAGAGGTACTCCGTTAGCCTCAAGGACGGTGACAGGGAGGTTCTTGTTTACCCAGACTTGACACTACTGTTGTTCCAGACTGTGAGACCCGGCATGAGTTAAGTATAGCGTCGTTCTAAACTAGCTTTAGAAGTGCACGTATATATTATTGTGCCAGAGGGTTGTTGTGGTCAGTGGGAGCATCGGAAGCATAGTGGGCAAGTAGCTTACGTCTATTTATAGACTAGAGCAGTTATAGCGGAGATAGATCATCTAATTTTGATGTGACAGTCATGGGTTTGACTTCATCAGAATAAGGAATGGATCTGTTAAGAAGGTAGTAGGGTGTGATGTCATGGTATCTGGATGACATACACAGAGTAGGAAGTAAAATTCCTACACTACGATCGGTTGTACTGTGGTCGTCACACAATTGTTTCTCCAAACAGGATATGGATATAATATCAGACATTATGGTTTCTAGATCTATGGTTTTAGATCTGGATTTGGGTAGTTTCCCAATGTGGGTACTTTGACAATATTCTAATGGTTTTTAGAATAGATGACTCCTGGCATGGTGGTGTACCTGCAGGTGATGGAGTCACCCTCTCTAAAGGTGTCTTACAGACTAAAGGGAAAGGAATGTGCATGATTGGCAGATCACTTGCTTATGCAATTGAGTCAATCGTGAGATGTCAAGTACCACACCAAATGTTGTTTTTGCAAGAGATGCAATAAGTTTGTATTAATCCAATCCTGGAGAAACATAAGGAAGCAGTTTTAGAACATAAGTGCATATTCTACGGATTTGATGACGGTAGCCTCCTTCGGGAGACGGTTATCATTCCAGGCTTCAAAAGGTGACATGGATGACAGAGTGATTGTCAGAGTTACAGTTTTCCCTCTGACGAGAAACAGTATTATGGACAGGTGGTCCAAGAGGATACTGTGGGTGGCTTGGTGCCGGATACTGATTAGGTTCAGTGTTCGATACAGTCTAAGAAGTTTGGATTTGGAGTTCATTTATGAACAAGGTCCCATCAGATATCCAGACATATTCTAAGACAGGTATTACTCGATTCGGGAGATGGCTTTCTCCTTGAATTTGAGATTAAGAGAGACATAGAAAGAAACATTTAGACGGATCCACTCACTGAGGCTATTTCTCGAACACAAATGTTTTACAAACGGGCTTTGTGAAACTGATTAGTAGAGGAGTTGGATGTTCGGTTTCACACGGGTCTGTGAGTAGTCGACATCGTAATAATTAGCCTTAAGTGCAAGTGGGAGATTGTTGGAGATAGTGCCCTCAGAGTCAATTATTGGATCGCAGGTATGTGATTGCAATGATTACGGATGACCTATACCGGTAGGACAGTCTTACTCGAGATGATAGTATGCTATCTGGTTTGCCTTTATCAATCGTGTACATGTTCAGGTGACTGATTACATGTTACACTTTGATAGAGCCCTTAGGATCTTGCTTTACTACCAACAGTATGATGGCGATCATATACGTGAGAGTTGGATGGTTTATACGCATATCCTTAACTGTGGTCCCTAGTCGTGGGAGTTTCGAGACAGGGCATCGACACTCCAGAGTAGACTAGTGTATACAGTCGAGACCTCGACGAGGGGCGGTGACCGGTCTCACAAGACACTGGTGTCAGTTGGATCACCTAAGATGTATACAGGTGCTCATTGGGTTATGAGTACACCGGACAGAACTCGCCGAGAACCTGCTAGTTGGTATTATACATATTGTCAGATAGCAGTTCCCTGGTGACATGTGTACAGGTTAGTTCATCGACCTGAGGTCGTCATTTGTCTCGTGTGAGTATCCACTGTGCTTTTATTTCTACCCTACCACGGCTCAAAGGAGTCGTGCAAACAGGTAGTTTTTGGGTACAGCCCCGAGCCACATGGAGGCACGTGAGCGGATCGGTAGGGGATTCGTCTCTCCCGGTATTGGAGGTGAGATCGTGCTGTGTCTAGGAGAGCCATTACACAAAGCCCACGGCCGTGGCAGGAGATTTACTGGTAGGTACTCCAGTAGTATCTCAGGGTGTTATTGGGCTACACTCCGACACGACTTATACTGCTATTGGGGGTCTGACGTTACTAGCCCCTAGGAAGATATGCGATACTCATTGACGAACGGACCGGACTGTATATATATTGTCACTGTTAGGCTCAGTAGGGTTTCCGGATGAGTTCGCTCATCGGCCTCCCTTGAGGTCAGTCCATGGGCAGCCGTTACGCATAGCTAGTGCCGCTGACGGTTTGTGGTTAAACCCACTGCCAGGGTACTGACGAGTCATTAGAGTCCCCCACAGACAGTTTCCCAAGTTTTGGCGAAACGTTGTAGAGGCCGTATGGTTTTATGGCAGGGTTCGGAAAATGCACGTGCGTTTACGCACGTGTCATATTTCGGGCAGATAATACTGGTGGGCTTTGGTTTAAGCTGGATCCGAGTATTATATTGAGTAGATATAATATCTTTGTCTCAGTTCCATTTGTATTCGGTCGTAATACAAATGCGGGTATTTTTATACAGTTACGGGGTTATCCTGAAATTCGTTTCGGGATCGCTTTTGGAAGTTGCCAGTTTCCAGTTTTTTATCAGCCGTCTTTTAACATTCGGTTAAAAACGGATTTATCTTTTCTTAAGATGAGTGTGGAAGGTTCTAGAAGTTTCTAGAAGAGGTGACTAGGATGGTGACCAGGCTTCATGACTCATTTGTTTCATTCATTGTATTCACACTAGGTTTTAATGACTCATGCTTTAACATTAATGATTCTTGTTTAACCTAAGGATATTTGTTCATGATATTTATCCTTGTGGTCACCCTCTTTGCTCTTACCATCACCTCCCTCTTCTTATTTATTGGTCGGCCCCCCATTGTGAGAGAGAAAGTGAGATTGATTTGATTTTGGAAAAAAGACTATGGTTTTGGATGCATAGAAATTTGATAACTCATTTCTCATTCCATTTCATTTCGAGTGGCAACTTCATTAACCGTTCGTCCATAATTTTGTACGTAACGAGACAAAGTCTTCTGTAACAACTCTAATTTTTTTATACTTAAATTTGAATTAAATTTGAAGTATACTTGGAGTATTAATGTTGCTGATAACACTTTAAGTATCTATCTCTCTACAATAATTACAAGAAGGAGCTTGTGGCTCATTGGTAATACCTTGCACTGCTGAACCAAGCCACCAGAGTTCAAATCCCATACCCCACATTATTTTTAATATTGATTTTTTTAAAACCTTTAGAATACCAAGAGTTTACACGTGCATATCTCACAAAAACCCCACTACACCCAAACATGCAACACTTGCAGGAGTTAGATGAACCGTCGGGGGGGATCCAGGCCACTGGACTCGGTCGGGAATCGGCCAACTCGGCCTTGACTCGGCCGACTCAGTGATCCGACCGAGTCACGGTCGAGTCACCCCCGATTCGGCCGATTCCGGCGATGGTCACAACATGAAAGTTGTGTCTTTTCATATTCCCTACGTACCTGCAAAGTTTCAGCCTCATACCACTTCCAGAGCTCTAAAAAAACCCCAATTACTCCACTTTTAATACATTTTTTATTACATTTTATCACATTTTTATTTTTAACTTTTCATCTACCCTAACCCTATAAATACCAACCCTACACACTACCCTCTCACCCCCAAAATCTTGAGCCACTCTCTCAAAAGTTTTCCAAGAAGTGTGTGCTTTGAAAACAAGTTCGCGGCGAAGCTCCGACGAGATTCTGACGGAATTCCGGCGACGTGCTTTGAAGCAACCGGCGACGAAACCACTCCTCGGTCTTTCTCCCTAGTTCTCTTTACTCTTTAGAAGAGCTTAAAACCCGTAAGTCCCATCCCTCTCTCTCTTTTCTATTTCTTAAAATACGGAAATATGAAACCCGACGGAAATCGGAACAAACTGATTTCCGATTCGGTTTTTCTACAAAATTCCACTTGTCACCTAATCCATGATACCTACCCATATACATGATGACTATTAATCACATAGAAACCAATT
The DNA here is from genome assembly GCA_030015575.1 of Agapanthus africanus. NCBI lineage: Eukaryota > Viridiplantae > Streptophyta > Magnoliopsida > Asparagales > Amaryllidaceae > Agapanthus > Agapanthus africanus. Next base: position 487,994,609 of record CM057349.1, read on the forward strand.
TAAACAAAGTTTCTCACATGAAATGATAGCTTTCTTGTAAAACCGTATTCTTTTCATAAAAATACCATAAAGTTTGTTTTTATTGTTCTAAATAAATCCCTCACTCCTAAATATGTTTATCTTGATCACTAAACTTGTAGAAATCAATTTCAATGAAATTTCACACATAAAATGATAACGTTTTCAAATACCGTAATCTTGCGCTTTAATACCTTTAAGTTTAATATATCATGTTTTACCTCTAAACTTCATCAGAACTTAAAATAAGTCACGAGGTAATGACCTACCTCTACACACACACAAATATAACCTTAATTGATAAAGATCAAAACATAGAATACGAAAATACAAGACTTTTTACTAAAATACCCTTTTCTTTATAAACCTTTTCTAAAAAGTTCTAAGTTGTTTACAATTTTTAAAACAATATCTTTTAATAGGAAAATACGATATGTCATGGACATCGATCGTTTATCTAAACTGACTTTGTGGTGTCTAGGCTAGGCAAGTGAGCTTGGGTAATTTTAAAAGGCCCGTCTCACGATTCGTGAGCGGATCCCTCCCTCCTCACTTGTACTTACCTGGCCACAATTGGCGGTGAAGAGGCGATTTGAGGCTTCTAATGACTTGTCATTTAGACCCTTAGAAATAGGCTAGTTGGCTTAGGAAACCCTAGAAACTAAAATACAGAAAACTATACTCTTTTACAAATAAATACCTTTTATTTATAAAACCGTTTTCCTAAATGAATGGTATTTGTTAAACCTAACCAAAGTGCCACTACAACCCACTTTGGGAAACCCGTTAGGGATAGTACGGTTCATCGTGCACCCGCGGGCTAGTAGTGCGAGATTCAGACCTCCGCAAGGAGCATTCGGTCTCGAAAGGTTTAAAATACGGCATTTAAGAAAAATGAGATTTTGGGAAAATAAAATATTTATTTAAAATTATTCATGTGTTAATATATATATAATTATCATTTAAACACCCGTTTTATCATAAGATAAAGTTTCCATTTTTTTCTAAAAATTACAAGATTAAAAGTTACATTAAAATACCATGAATTTCAAATAAATAAATTAATACTTTTATTAGGATATATTCACTAGAATAACACAAATAAAATTTACACTCATTATAACTATAAAGACGAATAATAATTACTTGAGGTGTATTTTGAAAACTATACAATATTACTTTTTACAATAAACCCCCTCAAGTTTTATAAATTACAATAAGGCCCCTAACAAATATAGAACTTCAAATTATCTTTCTTTTAGTCTGACTCGGGTTAGAGTCTGACTATTTCTGACTTGAATATGATTCAAGTTAATCTATATTCTGTATATTTCAACTCAAGATGAATACATGAATCCCAGGATCCAGTTAACAATCTATATAACCTGACTGAACCGAACCATGAACATATTCCTTTTACATGTTTCCCAGTATTCCAGTTACATGACTCTACGGTTATAACCGTTTCCTGATATCATGGTTTCGGACAGTCGGTTAATCAATCTTATAATCAATACAATTTTACAAGATAACAATACTGTTAAAAACACTACGGGGTTTAAGGGGTAGATTGGTACGGAAGATGTTAAAGGTGGCACGAGGTGGTCAGATTAATACACCTAACCTGAATCCCATTGCTGTTGTACCGTGGCATAACGATTCCTTGTACTACACGTGCCTTAGTCTCTGGCAAGTGAGACTCCCCTCGTATACACTGGCATTCTTCTGTACCAAGCTACAAACAACAGCGTTATATAACATTACAACAATAGTTTACACTGTAAAAATGTATCTTCTTATTCTGTCTTCTCTACTTCCCTCTTACCTTTGGGACTTACCGAGCGATCTATTCGCTGACGACATTCTGTTCTCTCTTCTTTGAATGCCGTCAGGTGACTTGGACCCGGCAGAAGTAGAGCCAACAGAAGAAGACTTGGAGCAATTTGCCGACGACCCAGCAGTATAATTTCATTGTACACTTTTCTTTTCAGTACTTTCCTTTTCCTGTTATGCCACTGTTTAGGCATCTTTATTTCAGTTGTATTTTCCTTTCCATGTATTGTACAAAGAATGTTAATAAATAAAAGTTGCTGTTCTTTTTATACTCTTGTCTCTTGTGTATTTATATTGTTTAGCTACGCTTAGCGTATGTACTTCTGAGTACATACGTAGCGGACCTCGTCGCGTCCACTTCGCCGTACACTGGGAAGCGGAGCGTGACATCTTCTACTCATTCTCTACATCAATCTTGGTCATCTCTTTTAGCAAACTTGACGACCGAGTTGCCTCGAGTCAGAGGCGGGAGCCCGTTTAAAGAATCGTTGACGTGGTGCCACCTGGACGAGCAGATCGGAGATCGACGAGATCGGAGCAGCCGCAATGGAGCGTGGGATGATGGTTAAAGAACGAAGGACTCGGATCTTTCGGTATAACCTTTCTACTCTCTTTACAGTTTGTTAGTTTAGCAATAATGGCAGATCCGGGTTAAAGTATACGATAGCGCCAGTTAAAAAGTTTTTGTTCCGCATTTGGCGTCTGTAGACGGCCGGGGCGCTACCGTAGACTTACAGTGTGCTCTCCAACAGGCACGCCTGTCGTGTCAAAAAACAGATCCCATGGCCCAGCATCCTCAGGCGGCCTGAACAGTCGGGCCTAATAGGACCCCTCGTCCTAACACTGCTCGAGCCTGCAAAAAAATAGATATATATATATATATACATACACAATGTTATAATATTTAGAATATGAATATATAATTTGACAAATTTAAATTACAATCGTTATTTAAAAACTTTAAGAAATAACGATTATACTTGCCGTCCCCGGCGTGGTACCGACGCCAGACGCCATCCCGCGAGTAGTATGCGGATCTGCAAATAATAAACTGTTAGATGATTCAATATCCACATATATTGTAATGTTGTATCAAATTTTAAATGAGTAAACTACGCACTATGCGCAGGAGCGACTGAGATATGAGGACCCGCTGACACACTAAAATGGGTAAGGGGAGGTGGCGGCGCTGCGGGTGATCTGGTAGTTGTACGGGGAGCGCTAGTAAGGATAGTAAAGACAGTCGGGGGTGATGCGGTGTGAGTAGGGGGTTTATGGGGGTGATGTGGCAATAATAGAGGGAGAACTGGTAGGGATAGGCGTTATTGCTGCGGCTCCCGTGGCTGCTAAGAATTCTGGGACAGTCTCGTCAGCAGGTATGGATCGACTTGGAATGTCCTGTAGACGTTGTCTCCTGTGGCGTTTAGTGCCTTTGCTTTTGCCCATGATCAAATCCTACATATATATCTAAACGTTATTTCATTATTTATAATCATTATACAGTTTAGAACATTCAATTTAACTTCATTAGCTAACACGTTTATGTGGTACATTATCTAAAGATTCGTTTGGTGGATTCTCAAAATCTTAATCCGTGACAATCAATTGGCCGATGTCATTTCTTACAAATGTATGGATGGGCGGCGAGAAATAGTTTGGATCCTCGGTAGATTCAATAGATGGACTGAGACGTGTTATCATGAGATTTTCATCGTCGCTCTCATCTTCAGATCCATTCAACATCGACATATTATAATAATCTCTCAGTTTCTAACGACAAACAACATCCCAGTCAACCTTTTGCAAGTCCCGAGAATAATATATTTGTGTTGCCATTGTGAGAAAGATAAAACCGTCGTATTTTGGTAATATCCGTTAGGTGTTTACCAAAATCAGACCGTATTGATCGACCTTCATATCTCGGTTAGACTTGGTATCGTACCATCTACATTTGAATATGTCACGCCCCGCTTCCCGGTATACGGCGAAGGGGACGGGACTGGTCCGCTACGTATTTACTCTGAAGTAAATACGCTAAGCGAATCTAAGCAATATAAAAGTAAATACACAAGAGTCAAGATGTAATAAAAACAACTTTTATTTATTAACATTCTTTTATACAATGCATGAAAAGGAAATACAACTGAAATAAAAGCGATGCCTAAATAATGGCATAACAGGAAATGAAAAGTGCTGAATGGAAAATGTACAATGAAACTAGAGCTCTGGTTCTTCAGCAAACTTCTCCAAGTCTTCTGCAGATGGCTCGATCTCTGCCGGGTCCAAACCACCTGACGACATTCAAAGAAGAAAGAAATAGAATGTCGTCAGCGAACAGGTTGCTCGGTAAGTCCCAAAGATAAGAGGAAAGTATAATAGAAAGAATAAGAAGGTATCTTTTAAAGTTGTATTATCTTGTTGTAATGTTGTATTAACGCTGTTGTTTGTAGCTTGGTACAGAAAGATACCAGTGTATACGAGAAGAGTCTCTTTATGCCAGAGACTAGAGGCAAATGGAAGTATAAGGCTCCATTAAAAGGCCCGGAACAACGGCAATTGGATTCATGTTAGGTGTCTTAAATCTTGCAGTCTCGTGCTGCTTTTAACACCTTCCGTACCAGTCTACCCCTTAAACTCCGTAGTGTCTTGTTTGTATTGTATTATATTGTAAATTGTATTGATTGTATAATTAATTGACTGACCGAAACTATGATATCAGTAAACGGATGTAACCGTAGAATCATGTAAATGGAATAACTGGAGAACCATGTAAATGAAATGTATATCCATGGTTTGGTTCAGTCAAACTGTATAGATTGATAATTGGATTTATGGATTCATGTTGAATTGTAATATTGAAAATTGTAGAATTGTGGATTGTAGACTGTTGATCATGTTCAAGTCGGATTATACTGAGACTCAAACTGAGTCAGACAATTAGCAAGGTAAATTGAAATCCTGATTTTTTTTATTAACTTGTCTACCTTAGATAGGTAAGCACCCACTTCTCCGGCTCTTTGGGGCTCAAGAGATTGGTTCTGCTTAAACCTATGTTTACTAGGGTCCTTAGGATAATTTATAAAACTTGAGAGGGTTTTATGTAAAAATACTTTTATATACTTTTCAAAATGCACCCCGAGTATTTATTATTCGTCTTTAGAGTTGTAATGAATGTGGATTTTATATTGTGATATTTCTAGTGAAAATATCCTACTTTCATAAATAAAGGTATTTATTTGTAATATTGATTTATTTGGAATTCCTGGTATTTTAGTGTAAAATTTGTTCTTGTGATTTTTAGAAAAAGGTGGAATATTTATATCATAACAAAATAGATAGTTTAATGATAAATATAGCTATATTTATACAAAAATAATTTTAATATAATTTGTTATATTCTAAAAATCTCATTTTCTTAAGATGTTGTCTTTTAAATCTTTCGAGACCGAATGCTCCTTGCGGAGGTCTGAATCTCGCACTACTAAGCCCGAGGATGTGTGATAATCTGCACCATCCCGAACGGATTCCTCAAAATGGGTTATAGTGGTGCTTTGCAAAGATTGTAAAATACTAAATCTTTTAGAAAACGGTTTTATGAAGTGAATGATATTTATTCGTAAAGATGTCAATTTTTCCGTATTCTATATTTTAGGGTCTCCTAAGTTAACTAGACTATTCCTAACTGCTCCAAATGACAAGTTATGAGATGCCTCAAATCGCCTCTTCACCGCCAATTGTGGCCAGGTAAGTACAAGTGAAGAAAGAAGGGATCCGCTCACGAATCACCGTGAGACGGGTCTTTTAAAGTTACCTTTCTCACTTGCCTAGCCTAGACACCACAAAGTCAGGTTTAGATAAATGACTTATGTCCACAACTTATCGTATTTTCATAATAAGAGGTATTTATTTAAAAGTGTATCAACACTAAATCTTTTAGAAATAGTTTTATTAAGTAAAGGGTATTTAAATGAAAATATTTGTTTTCTCGTATTCTAAGTTTTCGATGATATCGTGTTAGGTTGTATGTAAGTGTGTGAGGAGGTAGGTCGTTACCTCGTGATCTACTTTAAATGTATAGTAAGTTTAGTGGAGTTAAATGAATGATTGAAATAATGTGGTATTTAAGTGAAAAATACGATAAATTGAAATAGCTATCATTTCATGTGATGAAACTTGATTAAATTGTTTGATTGGTGTTTAATAGTCAACATGAGGAAGTTTAAGTATGATTGTATTAGTGAGAAGTGGAATTTTATAGAAAACCGAATCGAAAATCGGATTAGTTCCGATTCCGTCGGGTTTTGTAATTTCGTATTTTTAGAATAGGAAAGAGGGATAGAAAAGGGACTTACGGGTTTTAGATTACACAAGAGAGTGAGAGGGAACTAGAGAGATCGCCGATGTGTTGCGTCGTCGCCGGTAGTTCCTAAAACGATCGCCGGAAGTTTCGCCGGGAATTTGTCGGGGCTTTGCCTCGAACTTGTTTTCAAAGTACATGATTCTTTGGAAATTTTTTGAGAGAGTGGGCTCAGGATTTTGGGTGATAGGGTAGAGGGTAGGGGGTGTATTTATAGGGTAGGCTAGGGTTAGGGTAGATGAAGAGTTTTTAAATTAAAAAAATGGTAAAAATGTAGGAAATTCATTAAAAATTGTAGTAAATGGGGTATATTTAACTCTCTGGAACAGATCCATTTATTTGGAGTGTGCAGGGAAGTTTAGAATGCCAAGAGTCACATTTCATCAGTTGACGACTCGCCGGAATCGGCAACTTCGGCCGGCGGCAGCGGACCGAGTTGGTCGATCCGCCGGCCGAGTTGGCCGATCCGGGCCGAGTTCGACGGTCGGGAGGTGGGGGGTCTCGTGAGGTAGGCACTGGTGCTTTTAGTTTTTCAGATTCAGTTCAAGTTTTGGAAGTTATTGTGTATGGACTGTTGGGCTTCCAAAGAATTTAAAACAAAATAATATTAAAAAATAATGTGGGGCAGGGGATTTGAACTCTAGTGGCTTGGTTCAACAATGCAAGGTATTACCAATGAGCTACAAGCTCCTTATTGTAATTAAATTTCTAATTAATTACTTAAGACTTGTGCTCAGGCAATAAATACCCCTTTATGGATTTTTTTTTTTGAAAAAAAATATTTTGAAAAAATTTGTATAGGAAATTTACGGTTGTTACAGAATATATGAAATAGGACAGTCGTATGCTGGTATGAGACCACTATAATTTCCTCAAGAACACCGTAATAGAGATTTCCATCCCCGTCAACGGTTGTGATGTCGCTATTTTGCGTAGCTCTAATACATTCCGTACTTTCTACCTCAAATTTATATCCAGATACTCCGTACCTGTTGTAAAACCTAGCTGCAATCGTTGGACCGTTTAAAAGGCCATGGACCTTTCTATCAATCTCCTCTCCACAATTCAATTGTTCGTTCACTTTTTTTATAGACCAAGTGGCGAAAGTGCGCCTCTGTTCTTCTTCAATCCTATCATTCGACCACGTCCTAGGATTCGATCTCGTGAATATATCTTTGTGTGCTCTGTTCGTTAGCATATAGTTATATTAATTAGATTAAATTTAATTTTGAACATTTAAAATAATGAAATAATAAACACTTACTCTACATATTTGGCAAAACATTCGCTGTTTATCAAGATGTACGCATGTACACTGGCTTCAAGATCGTAAAACATGTTCTTTAGCCTTCCTGCTCCAATTATACCGTCAAGAACACTCTGCGTTTTGTTTAGCTTCATCCTGATATCGTCGTTCAGGAAATGAGTACAGAAAGACGCGACTTCTTCCACGAGATAACCTTGCGCAATCGAATTTTCAGGACGATACTTGTTGCGGATATAGCTTTTTAAAGTTAACAGATATCTGTTGAAAATGATGGGTGTTAATAATTCATGATAATTCTTTTCAATTTAAATGATGAATAATAAACGTCAATAATATCTCTCGATTGGATACATCCAACGGTAATGGACCGGACCGCCAATCCTAACCTCGGTTGCCAGATGGACGGAGAAGTGAACAATAATGTCGGAAAAAGAATGTGAAAAGATAGTTTCGAGCTTGCAAAGGATCAAAAGAATATCTTTTTCGAGTTCTGCTATCTCATTGACGTTCACGTTTTTGGAACACAATTAGCGGAAATACGTGCAAAAGTCGTTAAGCATGAGACCAACTTCTGGTTTTACCGATACTCTGAGGTATAAAGGAAGAAGATGTTGCATCAATATGTGGTAATCGTAGCTCTTGAATCCTACAAATTTTCTTCTTTCTACCTGCACCTGTTTGGAAATGTTTGATAAGAAACAGTCGGGGACTTTCAATTCTTTCAACACACGCAAGAACCACCGCTTCTCCTCTTTGTTCATGTTTTAGATTACCGGTGGGATGTTGTAATAACCGGTTTACCAGCCACAGGCCGAGATTGCAATACTTTTCTAATGGACAAACCATCCAAATTCGTCAAATCACGACGGGCGTTGAGATTGTCCTTCGTTTTTCCATCTTTACACAGCAGAAAATTAATGATGTGCTCGGAGATTCCCTTCTCGATATGCATGACATCTAAATTATGGCGCAGCGGTAGATCACACTAGTATAGATGCTGAAATTAACCATTAAGTTTTCCAGCCAGATGGGCATGACATTGCATCTTTGTTCTGTTTCTTTCCGAATGTGATATTCTGATAACCTCTCTATTGTTGCAGCATGTCATTACCGGACAATAATTCAGGCGGCATACCAATCTCCGTCTGGCCATTGAAAATTTCTTTATTACTTCTTAATCTGTGAGTTATAGGTAAGAATCGTCGGTGACCCATAAACATCCCGCTAAACTTCAAGCGTATGCTGCTTATATGAATATGACAACTAGGGCAAACAAGCTTAACTTGAGTTGTCCACCCCGACAGTATGCTATAGGCAGGAAAATCATTAATTGTCCACAACAAAACATCACGCATCTAAAAAAATTGTTTTCCATCTGCGTCATAGATTCTCACACCAGGTTCCCACAGCAATTTTAACTCATCGATCAAGGGTTAAAGGTACACGTCGATATTTTTCCCAGGAGACGAAGGATTGTAGCGCCAACGTAAAATAAGATTGCGTCATAGCCCTCCATGAGATAGGTTGTATATAGTCACTGTAACGGGACATATACTATGAGTACGCCCACTGCGAACTATCCCAAATGGACTGAAACCGCCGCTCACAATCCCCAACCTCACGTTATGAAGGTCTGCGTTGAATAAATGATGTTTTTCATCTAAAACTTTCTATGATATCGAATCTCAAGGATGATTCATTTTCTCTCTTCACGAGGCGCTTTATGGCGGCACTGCATTTCGAACGATGTCTCCTCACACATAAATAACCGTTGCAGTTTCGGTATTAATGGAAAATGATAAAAAATCTTCACGGGCACATCACTCGAATATAAATCTTTCTTAGGTTTGAATTAGTTTTTCCTGCACACCGGGAAGCTTTTGAGTGCGGCGTGTTCTTTCCGGAACAAAACACAATCATTCTCGCATGCATGTATCTTCTCACAGTTTAGGCTGATATTTATGATTATCTTTTACGCCCCGTACCAGCTCGGTGACACTTCATTTCCGTCAAGAAAAGCTTCTTTCAGCAATGCTAAGAGATCGGTGAAAGCATACACTGTATTGAAATGAAAAGAAATGCTAAGGGGTAAAGCTTCTTTCAGAAATGAATGTTTTTTTATTGAAAGTATACACCAATTCACTTGTGCTTTCATCCATTTCGAGAAAATTTCGGCAGCACCTCCCAGCTGTTCTTCAAGTATACTGTAATAGAACAAATAATCGTTTCAATGCTGTGAAATACCGTTGAAACGAACATCTAATCTATTGTTGTACACAGAGAACCAGCGGAAAGCTACCGACGAAATATCTCGTAACGAATGAAAAACGCAAGTGAATGCATATGTCTGCTTTATACATTCCTAGTTTGTCCACACGGGACAAATCTATCAGTTATCATACGATCGAATATTAATTCTCATCACATAGATTACACGACGTTTGTTAGAAACCGAATGATAATGTCTGGTGTTTAACAACCATCGTGTAATTTTATGTCACGACGAACATCGAACGTATGTTAACCGATAGACGAGAACTAAGTCACGTTTTCATTTTCACATATGATTAATTATCGATGAGAATATGAAAATTTCATATTATCTTTGAAAATCATACACTTTTTAACGACTCTGAAATCTTAGTACAGAAATTCTTCTGTTAAAATATAGAATAGAGTTTCATAGCCTGAGTACAAGTTATAAGTTAATTTTTTTTAAGAACAGTAAGAAACAACTTGTAACTCACTGGTAAAGCCCTTGCACTGCTGTGACGTAGCCCCAGTGTTCGAATCCCATCAGACACATTATATTTTTCTAATTTTTTTAAAACTTTTTGGAAGCCTACAAGTTTACACGTGCAATGCACATAAAAATGAAAAGTCTAAAGAAATAAAAATATGTATAAGGATTTAAATACAGGTAAGAACACGTGTCCAAAATACAACGGCCCCTCTCCATCAAACGACCGACGAGATCCCTATTTGGGCCGGCGCCGACGGTCTCCCCATAGCCAATGGTGCACGTGCTTTGCACACACGACCTTTCCCCTACCCCTAACTCCCCTGCATTGTTTGATTACTCTGCAATCAAACAAAGACCCCTCAATTCCTAATTTATCATCTTTTTAATGCATTTTAATTCATCTTTTTAATTCCAAAACCCTAATTCCACACTATAAATATTACCCCATGCCCTAGACTTTCCTTATTCTGAAAATTATAGCCAAAATTCTCAAAGTTTTCTAAGTACAAGAAGAGTACAAGTGGAGTTAGCAAGAGATCAACTTATGGTGAGGATCGAAGCAAGTTCCGGCTACCCCGCGACGCCACAAATTTCAACACTCCCTTTTCTACTTTTCATAGGATAACTAGCTAGTAAGTCCCTTTCAATTCCTCTTCTCCTTCCTTGAAAAGTTCTTTTTTCAAAACATATCAGTTAGTGGAGTTAATACCGACATTTTATTCTAAACCCTAGAAATTACACTTTTTCTTAAGCATTGCTCATTCATATTTCTACACCTTACTTGTTAACATAAAAATAATATTTAGAACCAACTTTCACTCAAAAATATCATGAAACATAACTTTAATTTAATTTTTACATTAAAATACCATGAACTTTAGATATGTCATCTTATATTCCTTTGTTTAAACATACCTTCAGCAAACCTCACGGAGTAATGAACCACCTCTCACATACACACATGGTTTCCATAGCACGATACTCTTTGAACGTATTTTTAGTTATGAACACAATATTTCATTAAAATACCATATACTATAAAAAACGATTTTCTTTGGAATTGTATTTTAAAATTGCTTTGCAAATAAGTCTCTACAACTCTTTTTAGGGGACCCGCTATTGGATGATGCGGATTATCGCACATCCTTAGGCTAGTACAGCGAGATGCAGATCTCCTCACGGAGCATTCGGCCTCGAAAGGTTTTTTTAATACAGTTTTAAGAAAAACGCATTTTCTATTTAATAATAAAATTAATTTTTAATAATTATATAAATATTATAAAATCCATATATTTTCAAAATATAATAACCTTATATTTTTTCAAAGGAAAGAATTACAATTTTCATCAAAATACCATCAAGATACCAATAAAAATTAAGCTTTACAGTAAAATATCATGAACTATCCAAACTAAGCTATTATCACTAAAATACCTCAAATCCTTAAAATTCACATTCATGGAAACCCTAAATAATATAAATAACTTCTCGAGATTATTTTGAAACTATATATATAAAAACATTTTTCATAAAACCCCCTCGAGTTATATAAAATTAGATTTAAGGACTTAGTAAATATAGGTTTAAGCGGGATCAATTCTCTTGAGCCGAAGGGAGCTGGAGAAAGTGAGCGATTGCCTATTTAAGCTAGAAAACTTAACGGTGTTATCAATGGTAATTGTCTTAAAAAAAGACACAAATCCTGCCGTCCATTTGCAGCAGTTACCGATAACTCCCGAACCTAATCCAGGATCTAAATCAGTTTACAAGTGTCTGACTCAAGTCTGAGTCTAACTCAAGTCTGAATCCAAACTCAAACCTGAATCTAAAACCGAATACAAATACTTGATCATGAATACTTGAATTCAAACTTCAAAAGCAAACATGAATACTTGATCATGACATGAACACAAGAAATCAATATTGAACTCAAACATGTATACTTGACCATTGATGATGAATCCAAACACTTGAACTTGACTAAATCAAAACATGAATATTTGAACACTATGACTTGACTCTAACCATCAATACAACTTGATATGAATACATGAATACTTGACATGAATACTTGATATATACATGAACTCAATCTTGCAACTTGATGTATTCATGGATTCGAGCAAGGCTGGTAATTTTAGATGTAACTTAGTATATACGGGGTGTTGGGGTAGTTCATGCGTGAATCCAACGAAATCTCAGGAGTCCTACTAGATCATGAATCCATATCTATTAACACAAGCAAGCTATCATGAGGGCCCGTGTTTCCTTACTGCTGGATTACAGCCTGTTGAGTTTGGAATACTTCAACACTAGGTTGAAGTCCGGTTACTAACACTTGATTCGGGCCCGTGGTTCTTTACCCCTGGATTATAGCCTGTTGGGTTCGAGAACACTCTTGAGATTGGTTGACATCCACTCTTGAACTTACGTTAAATTAGTGTACCTAAGTAGAGACTGTTAAGATAGTTACATTCACTGCATGTTCACCGTACTTACACAACACGGCCATGTTATACTTATTTGCCATGCTAATATAGTTGACATACACATTACCATACAAGTTACTTGTTTATATGTTCATGATTTATATCCATACTATATCATATATCACATTACACCTTGCATTTCATTTATATATATCTCATCCATTTCTTGGGGACTTACCGAGTGAAAGTTCGCCGACGGACATTCCACCCACCTTTTTTTTCTTAGAATTTTCGTCAGATACCGTGGAGACTGAAGATGTAGACATCTTAGAGGAGAAGTACGATCAGATTGATACTCAGGCCTAGACCAGTTATGTTTTCTCAGTTTATATACGCCACTTGTTTAGGCATTTCTATATCTTGTTTTTCCTTTCAGTTGAAATCATGTATTGTAAATGAATCAAGTTGAATGCAAATAAAGTTGTTGAATTATAAATTCCATGTTATTTATCTTGTCATTTTTATATTGCTTCTTCTACGCTTAGCGTATTTATTCCGGAAAATGACCTTATCGAAATAAATACATCGTGGGTCTCGTCACGTACCTGCTTCCGTCTAGTGGGAAGCGGGGTATGACACACTTAGTTTAGGATTTGATTTCAATTAGTTTTACGTTTACGTTTTAAATATAAGGTTTTCTAAGTTTAAGGTAATTTTTTTTAAAGATGCGGGTTTTCTTAATCGAGTTTAAGATTTTAGATTTAGGGTTGGTTTTAAGGTGGGATTTTACAAGAGTTTAATGCGGAGGAGAACGATGATAAATTAATGTTCAGCATTGTTTGTGTGTGTGCGCGCGCGCTTGTGTGTATGTGTATGTGCATACACACACAAGCGTGTGCACCCCCCTTAAGCAACCTATTTCTTACATTTTACTAAATTACACCGAAATTCTCTTAACTATTCTTGTGTTTTCACTAACTACCTTAAATTAAACAAATTACTATGAATTCTACTAAAATAACCTTAACTATTATTGTTTTTCACTAAACTACCTTAAAAATTTAACTAAACGATTCATCTTAGTAAATTAACTTAATTACTATAGATTTCACTAAAATATCCTTAAATTTTCTTGTTTTCACTAAACTATCATTAAATTTTTTAATAAAAACCCCCATTTGATCAATGTTACTTATTTACACTAAAATACCCTTAACTATTGTTGTTTTCCACCAAAATACCTATAAAAAATCGCTAAATTACCCTAACACTAACCATAACCTATCCTTAACCCTATCCTTACCCCTAACCCCAACCCCAACCCAACCCTAACTCAATCCTTAATCCTAACCCTAACCTTATCCCTATCCCTAATCCTTAACCCAACCCAAACCTTAACTCTCCCCCAACACCAACATCACCACCAACATCAACAACTATAACACCACCAACAACAATAACATCATCAACAATAACAACAACTACAACACTACCACCAATAATAACAGCAACAACAACATCAACAACAACAACAACAAAGGAAAAAAAATTAGGTAAGCTGGAAAAAATAAAAATTAAACAAAAAAATACCTAAAATTTACCTATTGACGACGACGACGACAAGTTTCGACGATGACGACGACGATCTAGGGCTTCGATCAGATACGACGACGACCTAAGGCAAAAATTAAAATTAAAATTAAACCAAAATAATTCAAAATTACCCTAATCCTAATCAATTTTACTTACTTCTAGACGACGACGGCCGAGCTTTGACGACAGCGATGACGAGCTTCGACGATGAGCTCGATCGGGTTTGGTCCTTCGATGATGAGCTCGACCATGGAGGCTTCATCTTCTAAGGGGCCTGTTGGGGTCAAAAATTGCACCCCGATTGACCAAGTCAAAATCAAGGTCAACCCATGCCAAGTGGGCCCAAGCCCAGATCAAGTGGGTCCATGCCCAAATCGAGTCCGAACATGAAGCGGTCGGCCCTCCCCCATGCCGAAATAAAAAATCATGTAATAAATAAGATGTAATTTTTTATGCATGAATGTAAGCAAAAATAGGCATAAAGCCAAATTTTTTTAAAGCCCATGGCTTATGTGTAAAAGAAATGAGCACATGAGGCATGAGATGGGCAAAATGCCATTTTGTAAAGTCCAAAGGGCTATATGTAAATGTGTAAGCCTATATAAGGCAACATGATGATGGATAAAACATACACTTTTCATTCTCTAAAAACTCTAGGTTTTTTGTGGCTCCTTCTCCTCCTTCAAGGTTCTAAACTTTCTTCCCCTTTTCAATTAAATCAAGAGTTTTACTCTCCCTTTTCCAAACCTAAATAGTTTTTCACCACAAAACCCGCAAAGAGGAGCTCAGATCTCCCATCAAATCTCAAAATGAGAGATTTTTATATCTCACTTCCTTTCTCCAAGATCCGGCCAACCGAGAGGAAGAAGAAGGAGACCCATCTCCCGAAATCCCATCTTGGGAATATCCAGGGCCAAAGGGGAGAAACAAAGCAGCCCCCTTTGATCATTTCTAAATATTTTTAGGAGTTTAACTCCATTCAAGATCTATTAGGGTTCAACTCTCTAAATTAATCTCTGTCAGAAGTTCAACTACATAAGTCAAATCGGGAGCACAGATCCTAATGCAGGGACCAGGTCCCTTTCCCTGCTGACGCCCAGCGCCCGCGTGCCAGGCAGTAGGGACGCTGGCGCCCAGCGCCCGTGTGCCAGGCACGGGGGGCGCTGGCGCCCAGCGCTCGCGTGCCATGCACGTGGGGCGACAGCGCCCGCGTGTCAAGCACATGGGGCGACAGCGCCCGCGTGCCATGCACGTGGGGTGCCAGCGCCCGTGTGCCAAGCACGTGGGGTGCAAGCGCCCACGTGCCATGCACGTGGGGTTCTAGCGCCCAGCATCCGCGTGCCATGCATGTGGGGCGCCAACGCCCGCGTGCCATGCACGTGGGGTGCCGGTGCCCAGCATCCGCATGCCATGCACGTGGGGCGCTGGCGCTCAGCGCCCGCGTGCCATGCACGTGGGGCGCTGGCGCCCAGCGCCCGCATGCCAAGCACGTAGGGCGCTGGTGCCCAGTGCCCGCGTGCCAAGCACGTAGGGTGCTGGCGCCTAGTGCCCAGCACGCTAGCGCCTGCGTGCCAAGCACGTGGGGCGCCGGCGCCCAGCGCCTGCGTGCCACGCACGTGGGGCGCCGGCGCCCAGCGCCTGCGTGCCACGCACGTGGGGCGCCGGCGCCCAGCGCCTGCGTGCCACGCACGTGGGGCGCCGGCGCCCAGCGCCTGCGTGCCACGCACGTGGGGCGCTGGCCCCTACGTGTCCTATGGATGCTTTTTCCCTTTCTTATATATATATATATATATATAGACACACACACTCTACGACACTGTCCTTGTTAGAAAAAAATTTCTAACGGGACGCTGCCCGCAAGGGGGCTGCTAGCCCCCTTGACCCCCAGCCCGCTATCCGGGTAGAGAGACCCTCGTAAAAACTCTACGGGGCCCCCGATATATCCAAAACCCCTTCAAAACACAACACTGCACATTGAGTTCGCATGACCTGTTTGACCCGTCAATCGGAGATTCTCTCGCTCCAAAGGCGAGGGGTAATTAACGACACCTTAGTCCACGGCTATCGGAGATTCGGATCCCCACAATCAATACACCCCAGCCTACCCTAGGCAGGGGGAATCTGTAATGCGCCTGATAAACGTGCGCGTATTCCCATCTCAATGGGGTGACGAAAAACACCCTACAAATTCTGGCACTCCCGGTGGGACAAATCTCTCCTCCCATATTTCGGGTTAAACGTTCATGCGAACTCAATCAAGATGCATATTGCTTGCCTGTACTGAAATCATGCTTCTATTTGCAGGTTAACGACTTTCGACTGCAATTTTCGGACGCAACAAAATGTCTCCAAGGACAATCTCAGCTCTCGATACAACTCCCATCTCCTACACGATGACGATGGACTCCAGGACGGTCCTTCCGTCCAGTCTCGGGCGACAGTGGGAGGAGCCACCATTACCATTTGGATCTATTCTGTTCGTGCCAGCTAACGTCGTCCCTGCTCTTCAAGCTCCGGTAACCGACAAACCGGCCTCGAATGGTAAGAGGCCAAATGTGGTGATCTCGAGGGCGCCCCAACCTAAACGCGAGTCAGTGTTCAAACGGTTCTCTATGGCCCCAGCTGGGGGCAAAGCCGTCATAACAAAAGAAGTTGCCAGACGTCGCGGGCAAGCCTAGGCAATACCTTCGACGGACACGCGGGCGGATGTCTTCTCAAGCCTCCCCATCACTCAGCCTATGGCGGCTTCCCGAAGAGCAGAAGCCTGCCAAGCGCTCAAAGACGAGGAGCTGAGGCAGAAGCGACTCAGATACAGAGCCAACAAAAGGGCTAGGACTCATGCTGGGCTGAACTTCATGAGGCTCCAAGAACAGGGTTGCCCCGCCAAAGATAAAGAGACGGTTGGATATGTGGTCCACACTGTCTACATGGTGGGCACGCGTAGCAAGAGCAAAGATGGGGCTACTACATCTCAAATCCAATCTGGTGTGAATATGGCTACCACATTCCAAGACCAGCCTCCTCTGGAAGGTAATGAAGACCCTTCCAGTGAGGCTGATAAGCAAAAAGAGCTCTCAGTTCATGAGGAGTCGGGCTCGGAAAGCGAAGATGAGCCAACTTTCCATCTTAAGACCGCAGAGCAGCAACTTCTCCAGGAGCTCCGAAAGCAGCTCAGAAACAAAAACAAGGAGATGGCCAAGCTCTACTGAAAAATTGACGACTTGACAAACGTCGTCTTATAGATCATGGCCCAACTTGCCTCTCAGCCGCCCAATCAAGCGCAGGGCTCTGCTCATGAACCGGGAAACGGTGATCCGAGACAGCCGACGCCTATTCCCTCAAATCCAAAGGTGGGCAGACCGCATAAAAGTCAGTCGCATCCTATCTCGGGAAATGCCTTGGCTACGGATGACAGTAGCCCGCTAACTCAAGATCAAATCATGGATTTGGTTGCCAACAAAGTCAAAACATTAGTAGCCGAAGCCGAAGCGCAAAAAGATGTTAGCAGCAGCGGGAGACCATATCCTTCTCAGTATGATCTGGTAGAATTTCCCCAGCGGCTATGTTATCCCTAAATTCGGAAGATTCGATGGGACGGGAAATGTGAATCAGCACATCGCCCACTTTAAAGCCTCATGTGGGAATACTGGGGGCAATGATGTGCTTCTCCTCCGCCAGTTCGTTAATAGCTTGACCGATTTTGCTTTCGACTGGTACACGAGCATACCGGATGGCTCCGTCATAATTTTCGTCCAAATGGAGTCTCTGTTTTGGCAAAGCTTCATGAGCGTCAGCGATAAGATCACTATTGGCGATCTCGTAAGGACCAAGCCAAAGAACAACGAAAGCAGTATGGATTTTATAACCCGATGGCGCAATTTCTCCGTCAAATGTGAACCGCCGATAGAGCAGGACCAATCTGTCAGTCTCCTCGTCGGAAATCTTAACAATTGGATGGCCCCGTTTCTATGCACCGCGGGTCTCAAAATATTCCAAGAGCGGACCAGGAAAGTTCAGATGCTGGAGCGCTCAAAGTAGGAGTCCTCCTCGGATTCCCAAAATAACAATAGGTCCTGGAGAAACCGAAAGGACGATAATCGCAAAAGTGGAAATTCCGACAATTGAATCTTTCAACACTTCAGCTAACCAAAATAAGCAAGGGATAAGTGGGCTGAA
This sequence comes from Agapanthus africanus, assembly GCA_030015575.1. NCBI lineage: Eukaryota > Viridiplantae > Streptophyta > Magnoliopsida > Asparagales > Amaryllidaceae > Agapanthus > Agapanthus africanus. The sequence goes on from CM057349.1 coordinate 488,013,025, forward strand.
TGCCAACTGGCCTCGGAAGCCAGTGTTCGGAGAGGGGGGAGGATCTCCACTGAAAGAGAAGCTGGATAAAGCCTATTCCTTCAGAAGGGACAAAGTCCACAAGATATTCAAGGACGCCCTGAGAAACGGTCTACAATTGCCAGAATCAAAAAGACCGCAAGAAGCGAATATGACCGACGGCCCCATATATTGCCCCTATCACAGAGTGATAAGTCATGCTATTGAGGACTGCTTCGTCTTCAAAGATTGGGTCGAGAAGCAATACAAGGCAGAAGAGATAGAACTGTCTAAAGGCGTGTTAACAAACAGTCAAGATGCGACCGCCAATTTCATACAAACGGAGACCGAAGTCTTTCGTGAAACTGATTCTCTCAGACATCTGCCTTCCTCTGGGAACAGCCGACCACCACGTCGTTAAACTAGGAACGTTGACCTCTAAGTCGTTAAACTGGGAATATAAAAATGTGTAAATAAAACAAAAAAAATTAAAAAAAATAATAATAGAAAAATAAAGAGCCGAAATGATGGGGCAACTCGCAATAAAAATCAGCGAGTAAAAATAAATATGAAAATAAAGACGAAATGATGGGGCAACCGCGAATAAATAGCCGAAATGATAGGGCAATCGCGACCTTCACGATAAGAAGAGCTGAAATGATAGAGCAATCGTGGTAAAAAAATCCTCCAAATCCCCAGACGGCGAATGATGAGTCGCTCCTGGTACCATATTCCAGTGCAGCGATGCAGACGCCGTCCAAAACTCTGAATATCCCCAACGGCAAATGATGAGTCGCTCCTGGTACCATATTCCAATGCAGCGATGCAGACGCCAACCAAAATTCAAATCCCCAGACGGCGAATGATGAGTCGCTCCTGGTACTATATTCCAGTGCAGCGATACAGAAGCCAACCAAATTCCAAATCCCATACTCCAACGGCGAATGATGAGTCACTCCTGGTATCATATTCCAGTGTAGCGATGCAGACCCCAACAAAGTCCCGAAATTCTTCCGGCCCTACGGTTTGGATCAAATATCCTGCAAAACCGTATACAATCCACGGTCTTAAAATGATCCCAATCTCTCCCAAGTCCTACCGGCGAGACCACATTCAAAGTCCCACCAGTGATGAAGATTCCCAAACAAAAAAAGGAAGAAAAAGAAAAAGAAAAAAAGGGGTATGTCCACAAGCAAAATGAGCACGGATGAAAACCCGAAAGGGCTCCGTGAGTAAAAAACAGCAGGACTGCCGGCGAGTTTGTGAAAACCCAAAAGGATGCAAACTCGTGAAAAAGAGATGAAATGCACTCGCAAAGTCCTCTCGATTTTGTGAGGAGAAAATTCCCGCATGAGATCCTTACGACTCACAAAGGAGCAACACACTTAGGAGTCCCCACGACTCCTAAGGAGAAAAAACACCTACGAGATCCTTTCAACTCGTAGGGAGAAAATGCTTTTATAGGACCTTTACGCCTCATAAAATTGAAAAGCCTTAGGTGATAGGGACTTACACCTGTCTCCTAAGCCATCGCTCCCCAACAGGAAAAGGCAAATGATGAATTGCTCTTGGCACATGTGCTTCATTGTTAGCAACGCTGATGCCTACCCTAACCCTAAAATTCCAAATTCCAATCCAATAGACCCCTAAGTCTTTAAACTGGGGATAGATGACCTCTAAGTTGTTAAACTTGGAACAGATGACCCCTAAGTCGTTAAACTGGGAACGAGGGAAATATCCTCATGGCAGATGATGATTCGCTCCTGGTACCATATTCCAGTGCAGCGGTGCTGATGCCAAACCAAAACCAAAATCCACAAATCCTGTCATGGAAGATGATGATTCGCTTCTGGTACCATATTCCAGTGCAGTGGTGCTGATGTCAACCCAAATCACATCAAATCAGCAAAACAACCAATGACCTCCCTGGCAGAATCAAGCTCCACTTCCGAAACAAGTCAATTTCATCCCTGACACCGCAAGAAGCGGAACAATTCAAATCAAGTCACCGACCGTCCAAGTCGCAAAAGGGCAGCACCGACCATCCAAGTCGCTAAAATGGCAGCACCGACAGTCCAAGTCGCAAAAAGGGCAGCACCGACCGTCCAAGTTGCTAAAAGGGCAGAACCGACCGTCCACGTCGCTAAAAGGGCAGCACCGACCGTCCAAGTCGCAAAAAAGGCAGAACTGACCGTCCACGTCGCAAAAAGGGCAGCACCGACCGTCCACGTCGCAAAAAGGGTAGAACCGACCGTCCACGTCGCAAAAAGGGCATCACCGACCGTCCACGTCGCAAAAAGGGCAAAACCGACCATCTAAGTCGCAAAAAGGGCAGAACTGACCGTCCACATCGCTAAAAGGGCAGCACCGACCGTCCATGTCGCTAAAAGGGCAGCACCGACCGTCCAAGTTGCAAAAAGGCCAGAACCGACCATCCAAGTCGCAAAAAGGGCAGAATTGACCGTCCACGTTGCTAAAAGGGAAGCAACGACCGTCCAAGTCGCAAAAAGGGCAGCACTGACCGTCCAGGTCGCAAAAAGGGCAGTACCGACCGTCCACCCTGTCTCGCCGGCAAACCCCAACGCCAGAAAACCCATCGACGTCATCACCTTCTCTGTCCTTGCCTCTGTCCAAATATCTGAGCACCTTGAAACCCACAGCCCCTTCTCTTCTTTTCTTTCTTTCTTCTTCTTCTTCTTTTCTTCTCTTTTCTTGATTCGTATTTTCCGGTGATCACCGCCGGAGCCGTGCCACTGTCGACGATCAGAGTTATCCAGTAGACGTCCCCTGCCTGCGTGGTTACCTTCTTGCCTTGCCTGGACTCGTCCCGTGTGCCGTGGGTGCGTTGCGATGTTTACCTGACGTCGGACGTGCCGTACGCACCCGTCGTGTGTTCCGCTCAGGCAAGTTCATCTTGTTACATTCTATGTATCTTATTCTGCATCCATATGAATAAAAATATCACGTGTTGATTGCATTCTACACCCATATTAATGTTTTACTGTGTTCGGATACTCGTATGCATCCATATCATTTATTATATATATAGCTGCATCTACAAATCATATTATTTCATGTTATTGTTGTATTAACACCCCATGCTTGATAGTGTGCATCCTACACAGTCATGGAGCTGTAGTTGTAACCCCTGATAGATAGTTGTGCATCCATGTTTTATTGTGTACCCATACCATTAATTCTATATATTTGGTTTCATGCAAGTAACTTGATACATGTTATATTATTATACTAGCATCTATACTAATAAGAATATTGCATGTTTATGGTATTGTGCATCCATGTTACAGTTTTACAGTTTTACGACACCCGGTCATATCCGTACTGTATATTACATATTTAATTGCATGCCTGAACCTGATTGCTTTATGTTACTGCTAGATTCATATACCATACTTGCTAGTATGCATTATACGATTCATGGACTCATTATATGTTATCACTGATTACTATTCGTGCATCCGTGCTTTTACCATGATTCGATACTGGTTATATTTTACCGTTAGGCATCCGTTGGATACACTGTACACCACCCGACATGACCTGATACACTACTGCTTGACTTGATACCTGATCCTGTTACTAATGCCGACAACCCTGACTTGTTGTCCTGATGGACGTTACTGTTGTCTGTATAGACAAAACCTGTACCTGTTTGATCCTGTGTTGGCATTAGATATCGATTGGCAATACCTGACTTGAACACATAACCTTGGGGGTAAGGGGCATCAAGAATGTAACCGAACGTAACTCAAAAGGCTATTATATTGTTTACCGTTTTTCCGGGCGTTACGGAATATATTGTTTGCCATTTTTTCCGGGCGTTACGAAATATATTGTTCGCCGTTTTTCCGGGCGTTACAGAATAATTCTGTTACCGTGGTCCCGTGGGGCATGAACGGGGCATAGACCGATGGGTTACGATGAGGATTACATTAATTGATTTCGAAGACTTTAGAACAGATAACCCAGTAGCATAGTTAAGATTACACACTGCATTTCACCTGCACGTATACACTTCACTGTCCTATATCCATGTTTACTGGTTGTTAGTTGTATGTATGCCCTAGAGGCCAGTATTGTACAGATTATGTATATTATATTGGATGCTTGGACATATATAGAGATGACTTTCTTGCTCGACATGATAGTATGCTATCTGGTTGATCTTTATCTTAACATGTACACTTGTCTCTTTATACTGTCTTATAGTTACATGTTGGTAAAGCCTTTAGGATGTGTACTTGACTACCTGGACTATGATGCAGATCATACTAGTGGGGACATGGTAGTCCATAAGTACATCCTTCAAGGTCCCTAGTCGTGGGTGTATCGAGACGGGGCATCGATATACCAGAGTAGACTAGCGTATACGCTTCTCGACCCATGAGATGGGCGATGGATGATCCCATATCCATTGGTGTTTGACATCAGAGATGGTATACGGGTGCTCAGTGGAGACTGGGTACACTGGACGGACTTGCCGAGAACTCCCAGATGGTATTATACCTCACGTCAGATGGCAGTTCTCAGGTGACACTTGTGCAGGTTAGTCTGTAGACCCGAGATCGTCATAGAGTCTTGTGTGATTCCCACTGTGCTTTGATCTCCACCTTACCACGTCCATGAGGGCGTGCAAAACGGTGGTCTTTGGGTACAGTCCCGAGTCACATGGAGGCAATGAGCGATAGGAGGGGTTTCGTCTCTCCCGGTATTGGGGGTTGATGTTGCGCTGTGCTCGATTGGCCGTAACAGGGAAGTCCCTGGCCAGGGCTGATCAGAGATTTGCTGGTAAGTGTTACCAGTAGTTTCTCGACCCGTTATGAGCCTCACATCGGCACGATTTATCGAGTATTGGGGTCTGACGTTCACCACCCCTAGACTTGATATGCGACGTATCAGACGAACAGACCGGACTGTACGGTAAGTGTTACTGGTTGGATTCACAGGAGTGTGAGCGGGCTAGCTCGTCGATCTTCTGATCGCTCAATACCCGGATGGCCGTTACGTTTAGCAGACCGCTTGCGGCTTGTGGGTGCTTGATATGATCATCATCTGCTACCGGCGTATTGACGAGTCTTTAGAGTCCTACACAGAGGTTTCCTGGCTCAAGCGAAACGAAATAGGAGCGCATATGAGATATGTGCAGGACCGAGAATAATGCGTGTATGTGATACCGCATTTCATTCTCGCGATATATGTTTCGATTGGTTATATTCGATATGACCTACTTATCGAATCATTGATTCGATAAATCGATACATTGAATACTAGTCGGTTATGTGCAACATGACCGGATCATTGAATCAAATGTTGATTTAATGATTTGATGTATAATTATATATTTGATATATTACTTTGCATTAACTAGTATTGGTTCACTTTATACGGATTTTCTCACTTGATGTGCAAATTGTATATGTGATATACTTTTGTGCACATAGATGTATCATGTTTGATGATACTTGATTATTTAGTTAAGTATATAGAATTAAACCATGGTTAATTTGATAATTAGGGTTTTGCATATTCATTTATTTATTTATTTCTTCATTTATTTATTTGAAAAAGGTTGAGATAAGAATGGTGGAGAAGTTTGTCTTTAGTTGAAGCTTCATGAAGCTTTGACTTCTTAACCATCCTTGTCTTCATGCTTAACCCTAACCTATCCAACTAACCATGGTCTATTCTCTACACTAAACTATGGTTTGTAAATGATAAGTATTGATTTATTTTATCATTTACAATAAGACTTATCATATTCTTTCTTCATCTTCTTCTTCAAGAAAAGCTCAAGGTCCATCAATAGCAACTTGAGCTAAAGTGAGATAAATCCAATTCTAAAGTGAACCCACCTCCTATTTCTTCACCCTCCACCTCTTGCCAAGTTGTTTTGGGTGTTTTTTCTTCACAAGTTTCACAACTTTGTGAAGTCGGAGCTTAAACTTGTGATGCCTCGACGTAGATCGTCTTTGACACGAAGCCGACGACCTATTCCGCTCGCCTTCCCGATGAAACCGATGAACGAGTCTAAGATTGGAAAAGGACAGCGAGAGGAGCACTACGTGGAGCTAAGGAAGTGGATATCCGGATCTACAAAGGTTGTAGAATCTAACTTTTAGTTAAGTAGTTAACTAGATTATCATTTAGCCTAAACATCTAGTCTAAGATCCGTAGTCTAGGGTTTCTCGGCACCAATTTTTTTAAATTGGCATGTTCGATGCCTTGTGAGACCTCACTAGAGTGCCTAGGAACCTTTCACTGGTATCAGAGCCTAGCTAGAGCCTTAGGCGAAGTCTAGACGCAATTTGAAGCCCGAACGAACCCGAAACCCTAAACTAAACATGCTCTCTGTACATTTTCTAAAATCTGGGATTTTTCAATATTAAAAATGCTTAAAAAATGCAGCAGGGAATTCTAAGAATTACGATGCAAATTTCATCCAATGAACAGTAATAAGCGCGGCGGAACCGCGGCCTAAGCCTGCTTAGGCGGCGGTTCCGCGGCGTCTTGATGACGTCATCCCTCCTCCAATGCACAGTAATTCATAGGTTCTGCAGCTGAGCTTTATGAGATTTTTTAATAATTATTCCAGAGTTTAATTTTCTGGGCTGTTTTAGAGCTTCGGTGTTTCGACCGGATTATCAAATTTCGTCTTTTGTGTTTTTCCGGATAATTTTTAGAATATGTTAAAAAGTTCGACCGGATATAAATACCCAATTTTTCCCCTGTCGGGAAATTTCCAAGTGTTGGATTTTTCCGTAGTTTAACGACGTTCTAAGTAGTGCAAGTAACGCGATGGACCCTCTAGAAGACAACAAACCTTAACTCGATTATGTGACCGTCTTGAACTACCCTTTGAACCTTCGGGTTTGGGACAGTACGGCGTGCCACATGTGAGGCGTTGGCTTGACCCTTCTACGGCTGGACCGTCGGTACTGAGGCACGAACTGAATGTTGTTAGACTTATTTCATGTGTTGAGCTGTATCGGGAAAACTTGGGTATTCGACTGTTCGATCGGAAAGTTTAACATTTTCTGTTTATCTGGAATGTGATACAATAATTGGAATTCACAAACAGTTATGTGATAACTAAATAAATGTTATAAATCTAGCGGTTTAGTTTCACTTTATATTGAAAAGTGTTTTCGATAATGAGACTAAAATGCGGGATTTATAACTGTTAGGCATGCGATGTCTAAGTATTTCATTTGATTAGGCATGTGATGTCTAAAGAAGTTGCGGATTCCAATTGTTGTAGTTTTACACTTTCTTTTCTGTGACCGTAAGTGTAGTATGTTCATATCGCCGGTTTCGTTGCTATACGTCAACGACAATTGGGGTATGCATACTTACTTACGTTGATGACATGTGATGTTATGTGTTGCTGGATATGTTATATTGGATCGTCGTGTTTGAATAGCCGGGGGTTTTTATGTGAGATGAGTGTTTTTCATTTTCATTCATGTAAAAACTTGTATGTAATATTCTTTTATTTGGGGCACTTCCAGGTAGCGGAAGTTGTCACCCTTTGTATATTATTTACTTTTCCGCATTAGGATAGACCCAAGGAGGGGAGCACAAGTAACCGGGTTCTGGGGTCCAGTGGGAGACCAACTCGAGGAGTCGAGTCCGGGTCTTCTAACCCTAGAATTGGCAGGGTTGCTTGCCGCTCTCGTAGGGGTCTAGGGGTGTGGGATTGGTTATTCATCACGACCGTGGAATTCGTGTTTTATACTGGCTCGTATTAAAAACACGGACGTCCTAGTATATCCAATATTTCATATGTTTATTCTGCTGCGATATCTGTGATGTGTTTCTGTGATGGATATAGTATATAGTATATATGATATATTATATAGACGTTACTTATGTTTTACACCCGCGCTAGCCCTGCCCTGCTCTGTCGTTAGTTACCTAACCTAACGGTGCACGAGGGGACATCGAGGCGAATGCGGATGGCATAAGTGTACGTCATATCTATCTGTGATGTTTAGGTATTTAAATGATGGGACTTCATTAATGTGATTAATGAAAGATAAGAAACCTAAGATGTTGTGGAATCGAATTTTAAAATAAAACAGGTAGCTACAGTTCTTGCTTTGCACAGCGGTATATATGATATACCCTGCACCTTATTCGATGAGGAAAGGACCGAGATCCCTTCACCGGGAGTGACTCCTTTAGCAATAACTGGCTGATGCTACACACTCGGTTTGCTTTTGACTGCTTTTGTGTTTTTGCTTTGCACAGCGATATATATGATATATCCCGCACCTCATTCGACGAGGAAAGGGCCGACGATCCCTTCATCGGGAGTGACCTCTTTAGCAAAACTAGAAAAGCCTCAAAATCACTCCATTTCAAAACTTCATTTGATTCTACAACGATATCAAGTTCATTACGCAATAGGTTTTCAGAAAAACCTGTCGTAGCCCTCCGTCATTTCAGATAAGAACTGTTTAGTATTCGTGCTGCGTTTGTTGGCCTTTGTCAAGGCGTAGTGTGCGGTAGCTAAATAGTGATTATCTGCTTATGCATATGATGCAGATTGTTTCAGGGTAGTCATACGACCTTGTTGGCCTTTGTCAAGGGTCGTGCGGGTGGGTTTGATTCAATCAAGAAATGACGGGTTGAACTTGACTAGCATCCTGTGATTTGTTGGCCTTTGTCAAGGTCATAGGACACTAGGGGCAAAATATTATCGGGAATTTCAAGTGTTGAAATTTGCAATGAGATTGCATACCTTCTATGAGATAGTTGGATCCCGATACCCACTGCGAGTAAGAGTTACTCCTGGGAGAGTTTTACACATTACAATTAGCCGATCAAGTAGGTGTCTAGAAAGGTGTTAACGAGGTTACGCCTCTGGGAAAATGAGGTTTACAGTTATTATGTTCGTGCGAAAGCACGGGGGACCTCCCTCAAAGTACCGACACTGGCCTGGCTGAAAGATTGGTGAACTTGTAGTGTGTAATTAATCCCGGCTAGTCTTTCCTTTTAGGGTTTGAAGGAAGATTTGATAAAAAGCAGTGGGAGCCATCCTGATTAGATAAGATAATAACCAATCTGATCTTGCACGAGCTTACGCTAAAGTGTTTTCTTCTCTCTCTCTCCAGGTAGCGACCATTTCATGCCTTAATAAAGATAATAATATGGATGTATTGACCGAACCCGCATGTTATACTGTGCTGGGGAACGTTGGTTCCGTTCTTTCCTATAAGAGTTATAGGACTGAATAGGATATAGGGGAATACCAGGATTCCCATGCCACCCGAATGAAGAAAGTACATGATGATGCATTTTCTTCGGGTGTGTTCGTTACAGAGAACTGTTTCTCCATTTGCCCTACGTCCTGGGTATTAGATACCGGGTCAGGATCCCATATATGTAATCAGTTACATGGGCTTAGGAAAGGTAGAGAACTTGGAGAAGGTGATAAAGACATTAGAGTTGGAAATGGTGCAATTGTTGCAGCTAAGACTGTCGGGGAATATCACCTTGTATTACCAACAGGTAATACATTGGTTCTGAACGAATGCTATTACATGCCGAACCTGATATGCAACATTATATCGGTTTCTTTATTGAGTAAAGAGGGATATAATTTTGTATTACAGGACAATGTTATGAACATTTTCCGTAACCAAAAGTTGGTTGGATCAGGCACGTTGTGCAATGGCATTTATGTTCTAAATCAATCAACAGTTCTGAACATAACAAACACACACAAGAGGAAGAGTTCTGAACTGAACGAATCCTTCTTGTGGCATTGTAGACTGGGTCACATCAATGCGACACGACTAGCTAAGTTGCATAAAGATGGATATTTAAATCCGTTTGAATTTTCATCCTATGACACTTGCCAGTCATGTCTTAAAGGCAAGATGACCAAAACTCCGTTTACGGGACACGGAGAAAGAGTTACTGAACTCTTGGGACTGATACATAGTGATGTATGCGGTCCCATGTCTACACATGCCAGGGATGGTTCTTCATATTTCATTACATTCACTGACGATCTCTCTAGGTTCGGGTATGTGTTCCTGATGAAACACAAATCAGAAGCTTTTGAGAAATTTAGGGAATATAAACAAGAAGTTGAGAACCAAACCGGAAAAAGTATTAAAATCCTACGATCTGATCGAGGAGGAGAATACTTAAGCAATGAATTCCTGGAATTCCTAAAAGAGAATGGGATTCTCTCTCAGCTTACTCCTCCTTATACACCACAGCACAACGGTGTATCGGAGCGGAGAAATCGCACCCTATTAGATATGGTGCGCTCTATGATGAGTACAGCTGAGTTACCTATTTCCTTCTGGGGTTATGCGCTGGAGACAGCAGCATACCTATTGAATCAAGTTCCATCTAAATCTGTACCTACCACACCATATGAGATATGGAGTGGGAAGAGACCATGTCTTAAACGAGTTAAGATATGGGGTTGCCCGGCCTATGTCAAAAGGCAAAATCCGGACAAACTCGAGGCATAGTCAGTTCTATGTAAGTTTGTGGGATATCCCAAACATTCACATGGATATCTTTTCTACCATACAGAGGAACAAAAAGTGTTTGTTTCTCGACATGCCACCTTTTTAGAAAAGGAATTTCTTGCAAAAGAAATTAGTGGGGATATGGTAGAACTGGAAGAAATTCCGGCTACACAAACTCAATCTGAAGATTTAGTGGAACCAGAGGATTCAGTAGTACCCGACGAACCCCAGCCTCTCCGCCGATCTAGTAGGGTTCCTCGCTAACCTGAGAGATACTACGGTTTTCTCATGGACGGTGGGAGCGAGGATTGCATCATGGAGGATGATGACCCAACTAGCTTCGAGCAGGCCATCACGAGTGGGGACTCAGTGAAATGGCTGGATGCTATGCGGTCCGAGATGGAATCCATGTACACCAACAAAGTATGGACTTTGGAAGTTGCTCCTGAAGGGGTAAAACCCATTGGGAGCAAATGGATCTTCAAGAAAAAACTTGGTGTAGATGGGAAAGTGGAGACTTTCAAAGCTAGACTTGTAGCAAAGGATTTTCGTCAAAGACCAGGTGTGGACTATGACGAGACCTTTTCTCCAGTGGCTATGCTTAAATCCATCCGGATCATGCTTGCCATCGCTGCATATCATGATTACGAAATCTGGCAAATGGATGTTAAAACCGCCTTTCTAAATGGTGATTTAGAAGAGTGCGTGTACATGACTCAGCCAGAGGGCTTCGTAGATAGTGGGAGCAGCGGGAAGGTATGCAAGCTGCTTAAATCCATTTATGGATTAAAGCAAGCATCGCGGAGTTGGAACATCTGCTTTGACGTCGTTATCAAAGAGTTTGATTTCGTCAAAAATCCAGATGAACCTTGTATCTACAAGAAGGTAGCAGAGAGTAAGGTTGTATTCCTCGTATTGTACGTGGACGACATACTCTTGATAGGAAATGATATTCCTATGCTGCAAACGGTCAAGCTCTTCTTATCACAAAGATTCTCAATGAAAGATCTTGGTGATGCCTCCTGCATATTGGGAATTAGGATCTATAGAGATAGATCCAAAAGGATTTTGGGATTGTCCCAATCCAGGTACATTGACACCATACTAAAGATGTTTAGTATGGAAGAGTCCAAGCATGGGAACTTACCCACGATCTCTGGAGTCACTCTCTCCAAAGAGATGTCTCCCAAGACTGATTTGGAGAGAGCTCGCATGCAAGGGATACCCTATGCTTCGGCAGTAGGCTCTATCATGTATGCGATGCTATGTACCAGACCCGATGTAGCATACTCAAGTGTAGTGAGCAGGTATCAAGCTGATCCTGGAGAGAGTCACTGGACAGCTGTGAAGAGCATTCTCAAGTACTTGCGAAGGACTAGAGAAATGTTCTTGGTGTATGGTAACGGAGAGCTCCAAGTGGAGTCCTTTACCGATTCGAGCTTCCAGAGTGATAAGGACGACTCTAAGTCGCAGTCGGGCTTTGTCTTTACCCTTTACGGAGGGGCGGTTAGCTGGAAGAGTTCCAAGCAGGAAACCGTGGCAGACTCGACGATGGAGGCTGAATACATCGCTGCCAACGATGCTGCCAAAGAGGCTGTCTGGATCAAGAAGTTCATTACTGAACTTGGAGTGGTTCCATCCATTGAGCGTCCAATACCTTTGTATTGATATAACAATGGAGCGGTGGCTTTAGCCAAGGAACCCAGGTCCCATCAGCGGTCCAGGCATATTCTGAGGTGGTATCACCTGATCCGGGAGATAGTTGATCGCCGGGAGATCGAGGTTAGGAGGGTTGACACGAAGAACAACACGGCGGATCCACTCACGAAGGCCATTCCCCAGATACAGTTTGAGAGACTCTTCGGGATGCTCGGTATGAGATACTACAGCAGCTGGCCCTAGTGCAAGTGGGAGATTGTTAGTTGTATGTATGCCCTAGAGGCCAGTATTGTACAGATTATGTATATTATATTGGATGCTTGGACATATATAGAGATGACTTTCTTGCTCGACATGATAGTATGCTATCTGGTTGATCTTTATCTTAACATGTACACTTGTCTCTTTATACTGTCTTATAGTTACATGTTGGTAAAGCCCTTAGGATGTGTACTTGACTACCTGGACTATGATGCAGATCATACTAGTGGGGACATGGTAGTCCATAAGTACATCCTTCAAGGTCCCTAGTCGTGGGTGTATCGAGACGGGGCATCGATATACCAGAGTAGACTAGCGTATACGCTTCTCGACCCATGAGATGGGCGATGGATGATCCCATATCCATTGGTGTTTGACATCAGAGATGGTATACGGGTGCTCAGTGGAGACTGGGTACACTGGACGGACTCGCCGAGAACTCCCAGATGGTATTATACCTCACGTCAGATGGAAGTTCTCAGGTGACACTTGTGCAGGTTAGTCTGTAGACCCGAGATCGTCATAGAGTCTTGTGTGATTCCCACTGTGCTTTGATCTCCACCTTACCACGTCCATGAGGGCGTGCAAAACGGTGGTCTTTGGGTACAGTCCCGAGTCACATGGAGGCAATGAGCGATAGGAGGGGTTTCGTCTCTCCCGGTATTGGGGGTTGATGTTGCGCTGTGCTCAATTGGCCGTAACAGGGAAGTCCCTGGCCAGGGCTGATCAGAGATTTGCTGGTAAGTGTTACCAGTAGTTTCTCGACCCGTTATGAGCCTCACATCGGCACGACTTATCGAGTATTGGGGTCTGACGTTCACCACCCCTAGACTTGATATGCGACGTATCAGACGAACAGACCGGACTGTACGGTAAGTGTTACTGGTTGGATTCACAGGAGTGTGAGCGGGCTAGCTCGTCGATCTTCTGATCGCTCAATACCCGGATGGCCGTTACGTTTAGCAGACCGCTTGCGGCTTGTGGGTGCTTGATATGATCATCATCTGCTACCGGCGTATTGACGAGTCTTTAGAGTCCTACACAGAGGTTTCCTGGCTCAAGCGAAACGAAATAGGAGCGCATATGAGATATGTGCAGGACCGAGAATAATGCGTGTATGTGATACCGCATTTCATTCTCGCGATATATGTTTCGATTGCTTATATTCGATATGACCTAGTTATCGAATCATTGATTCGATAAATCGATACATTGAATACTAGTCGGTTATGTGCGACATGACCGGATCATTGAATCAAATGTTGATTTAATGATTTGATGTATAATTATATATTTGATATATTACTTTGCATTAACTAGTATTGGTTCACTTTATACGGATTTTCTCACTTGATGTGCAAATTGTATATGTGATATACTTTTGTGCACATAGATGTATCATGTTTGATGATACTTGATTATTTAGTTAAGTATATAGAATTAAACCATGGTTAATTTGATAATTAGGGTTTTGCATATTCATTTATTTATTTATTTCTTCATTTATTTATTTGAAAAAGGTTGAGATAAGAATGGTGGAGAAGTTTGTCTTTAGTTGAAGCTTCATGAAGCTTTGACTTCTTAACCATCCTTGTCTTCATGCTTAACCCTAACCTATCCAACTAACCATGGTCTATTCTCTACACTAAACTATGGTTTGTAAATGATAAGTATTGATTTATTTTATCATTTACAATAAGACTTATCATATTCTTTCTTCATCTTCATCTTCTTCTTCAAGAAAAGCTCAAGGTCCATCAATGGCAACTTGAGCTAAAGTGAGATAAATCCAATTCTAAAGTGAACCCACCTCTTATTTCTTCACCCTCTACCTCTTGCCAAGTTGTTTTGGGTGTTTTCTTCACAAGTTTCACAACTTTGTGAAGTCGGAGCTTGAACTTGTGATGCCTCGACGTAGATCGTCTTTGACACGAAGCCGACGACCTAATCCGCTCGCCTTCCCGATGAAACCGATGAACGAGTCTAAGATTGGAAAAGGACAGCGAGAGGAGCACTACGTGGAGCTAAGGAAGTGGATATCCGGATCTACAAAGGTTGTAGAATCTAAGTTTTAGTTAAGTAGTTAACTAGATTATCATTTAGCCTAAACATCTCGTCTAAGATCCGTAGTCTAGGGTTTCTCGGCACCAATTTTTTTAAATTGGCATGTTCGATGCCTTGTGAGACCTCACTAGAGTGCCTAGGAACCTTTCACTGGTTACATTCATGTTATCGTTTTTACTCATGCATGCATATATCGTGTATCTTGTTCATGTATTATTGTTTGATATTATGACGTACTGACGTCTGGGTTTTGCATGGCCCAGATCCTCTATCTTTGTCGCGGGCCGATCAGGAGTACTTCAGTCGACAGGCCGAGTAGTGAGGACCCTGTTAGTATTCTAGTTTAGTTTCCTTTCAGCATTTTCATTTCCTGATGTGAGCCCATATTTGGGACGTACTTTCCAGATTGTTATTGTTATTGGATTTATTGCTTCCGCATATTATTTCTTGTCTCGTTTATTCTGGCATATGGACATGTACTTGATAGTTTATTTTATTTCTACTATTCTTGATATCTAGAGACAGATGTAATGTGACTGTGGAGGGATGTTTCCTAGCCACAGGTAGCATGGTTGGCTCTGTCACGTGCCGATCTTAGCGCACTCCGGGAAGCGGGGCATTACACTTGTTCAAGCACGCCTCAAGGAGCTAAGGAAGTTGATGGAAGATCGAAGGACTTGGTTCATTTGGTATAACATTTCTAAACCTAGTAGTTTAGCTCTTTATATTTGCTAGTATAGGTTTATGGTTCGATCTTGAGCGGGTTTTGTTTGCGCCAAAAAATTTAAACGCCAGTTTTTGTTCCGCATCGGCCACGGTAGACGGCCAGGGCGCAGGCGAAAACCCAACATGGTATCAGAGCCACCCATAAACCAATACTAGCTAGTTTACACAAAGTTAAAATATCGATCAACCAAATTTTCCGAATCAAAACTCCATTTTCACATACTTGCTGTCGTTTTTGAAAAGTGTTCAAAAAGTTATTATGTGTATCTTAAAAATACATGCAGGCATTTATAGTGCACCAGAAGAAATTTGAGCGCTTAAGCCAACAATTTGGCCGCGGAACCGCCCCGTAAGTTGCCTTTTTGCGGCAGTTCCGCGGCAATTTTGTGGCGAAATGGCGCCAAATATTTTCTGGCACTATAATTAATAGAAATTTGATTTTTGGGATATTTGGTTTTGGCCCAGATTCGTTTGAATGCCGGTTTACATTTGGGGCCAATCTGGTAAAGTTTTATTCGATCGAAATTTTAAGTGTGTGATTATCAATACATGTGATTATATCTGCGACCGTGAATATTATTATGCGATACAACCCGACTAGTTGCTATATGTTTAACTAGACGGCTTTGCGAACATAATATTCACGTTGATGTTCTGTGTTGTGCTAATATTGTGGTTGGATTGTCGTGGTGGATAGCATGGAGTGCAATGATAGTAGTATAGTTCAGATTCATTTGTATATTCAGTATTGCGGGGCGAGCGTCCGACATGTGGACTGTCGTCTTTGCTAGATTGTATATTCTTTTATTGGGGAACGACCGGTTTGAAGTCGATGTCGCCATTGTATATATTTTTTTCTTTTTTGTACTAGGATCACCCCACGGTGGAGTGCACGAATAACCAGGTTCTAGAGAGCAACGGGCCCGCATCTCATGGCGTTGAGACTGAGAGGGCCTTACTCTAGAATTGGCGGGCTATTCGCCGCACTCGTAGGGGGTATATGTTGACGCACGGAGGGGCGCTCAAGTTACCGGATCTCGTGAAGTGCTGGGTGGCCCATTCACTTTGTTGATTGGGGTTGCCTCACTTCTGGGATTGGCAGATAACTTTCCGTGCTCGTAGGGGTCTAGGTTTACATTGCACAGGTTATCCACACGACCGGGGAACGTCGGGTTTCATTTGCGGCTCAAAGGAAACCCGGGGCTCTAAGATTATCCACCACTATGTGTTGCTAGCTGAGATTCTATGATGTTACTTATATCATGCCTGGGACGAATGTTATATATATATATATATATACACACTAGTAGATGTTGTATATGTTTTGCATCCGCGCAAGTCCAGCCCCTGCTCTGTCGTTAGTTAAGTAACCTAACGGGTGATGACGGTGTGGGGTGTTTTCATCATCCCATTGAGATGGGAATACGCGCGCGCTTGTCAGGCGTATTACAGATTTCCCCTACCTAGGGTAGGCTGGGGTTTATTGATTTTGGGGATCCGAATCTCCGGCAGCTGCGGACTAAGCTGCCGTTAATTACCCTTCGCCTTTGGAGCGAGAGAACCTCCGATTGACGGGTCAAACAGGTCATGTGAACTCAATGCAGTGCTGTGTTTTGAAGCGGTTTTGGATATATCGAGGGCCTGTTCACACCATAATATTGCATTATTATATTCCCCATTCTTATTTTTTTTATAAATAAACAGGTGCTTTTGATGCATGTCTGCTACATATTACAGGTTACAGGTTCTTGGATCTAAAACAGTGAAAACGATGAAAAGATGATGCAAAAGTGGACTTTGACCAGCAAACAGAAGACTCTTGATTAAGCCGACATCAAAGATAAAATTCACAAAGTACAAGGCAATGCAAGGTCCAAGATTACAAAGCGAACGGTTAAAAGTCCACCGCAATTATTCACTAGAGATCTGGAAGAAACATAGAATCTATTTTAATAAAGAACCAAATAATAAGGAAGCCCAAAGATCCAAGGCCCATTACTTTCTTTAAAGAGACAGAGACATAAAATTTTACCAAAACTTGAAGTCTACTTTGACTAGGTCTTCCTAAGGATATTTTGGTAAATGTAGACATGCAAATCAATTGTAACCTAGGTTTTCTATTCTCTATAAATAGGAACTCTACTCATTGTAATTTCTCATGCCTCCCTATGCCTCTTTTTATGAATAAAATTTAGAATTCTTTTGGAGAGCATCGATGCCTCTTTTCATATCATCTATTCAGATCTGACAACCCTGTGTAAATGTTTGGAGAGAGCCATCTGTAAAGTAAGTAGATTTATTTAATTGTTCTTGTTTAGATTTCAATTCTTTGCCTTAGGTAATTTTCATTCTCTGCCCTAGATAAATGTTTTTAAATTCCCTAATGAGTGAGTAGTCTCCTCGCTTGTTAGGGTTAGATCTGGGGAAGGTTTGAGAGACGAAGATCTCTCATCCCCTTTCTTGCCCGTCATATATTTTCATAGAACTCCATGCATACCTTCTTATTCCGCTCCCTACGGCACTCTACCCACGAGGTAGCGGTGATACCGTAGTCTAAAGGCCCGGATTTTAAGGTTTTCCATGGAGGTTAGGGTAAAGATTTCTAAAGGAAGGACAAGGATCTAGAGGAAGAACAATCTTCCTAATCATCCTAATCCCTTTTATTAATATTTACCATAACATCTAATTAGATCTTCATATGGGTATAGAAAGCGGTGAGATTTATTGACTTTCCAAACTTAACCTAGACTTAACCCTAGCAAGATTTAAATATAGATTAATTCAGTTTTTAGATTTAATAATCAATCCGGCTCCCATCGGAATTAACTCGTTTGAGCGAATAGGAAATTCACAACATCCCTGTGGACCGACCCGTACTCACCGGCTAGCCATCAAGCGACGCCGTTCTTGATTGCGGTAATAGATAGTTTTTGAGATCAATCAA
Organism: Agapanthus africanus; assembly: GCA_030015575.1. NCBI lineage: Eukaryota > Viridiplantae > Streptophyta > Magnoliopsida > Asparagales > Amaryllidaceae > Agapanthus > Agapanthus africanus. The sequence goes on from CM057349.1 coordinate 488,031,190, forward strand.
ATGGCGCCGTTGCCGGGGATGGCGTAGTAATTTCCTTTTTGCAATTTCGGGTTAATCAAAAATTAAAAAAAATCATAAAAATCTGAAAAGTCAAAATAATATAAAAATATATCATCTGTTATTTTTGGAAAGGGTATCTTTGTGTGAATTTTGCAGGATCTACGCACAAATTCGGATCTGGAAATCTACAGAAAGCGAAACAGCAAATAGACGATCCTATCAACAGAAGATTGCAACAACAGAGGAACAGAAAAAAATTTAGAGGACCGAGTCGACAAATCAACCGCGCGATCTGGTGTAGCAAAAAAAAAACCGGCGGCTCTTTCCGGCCGCGGAACCGCCGCGGGACACCACTTCTGGCCGCAGAACCGCCGCGGCCTGGTCGGTTCAAAAAAAAAAAAACAGGGGGCAGAAGCACGGTAAAAAAAAAAAAATCTGTAAGTCTTCTGATCTCCTCCTCTGCAAATCTCCGATATATCTTCTGAAAAATCTCCTGCAGGATTCTTTGCGCTTAAAAAAATCTTTTCCTTTCCAAATAACAAATCTTATGCAGGATTCGTTGCGCTATTCTTAAAATAATAATTGATTGCAAGTGATATTTTCTGATTTGCATATCCTTAATCTTTTTGCTAAAAATATCTTTCCAAATAAAGAGCAAGAGAAAAAAGGAAAATTTTAATTAGAAAACTTACAAACTTTGAAATTCATAGGAAAAAAAAAGATTTGATTGAAAGTGATTTACTGTTTTGCATATCTTTAATCGGATTTTAAGGGGCTTTTGACCAATTCAGATTGGGTGGGGATTTCATCACCCTTCCCAGGACCCCAGAAATCACATAAAGCATTTGCATTGACCAATCTTTAATTAAAAAAATACTAGACTCAGCCCTAAGGATTTCGAGCTCAATAGGACAGAGGACTAGTTATAGGCATCGACCGTTTATCCTAACCTGACTTTGCGGTTTCTAGGCAAGTGTGTCAAAGGCTAATGGTTTTTAATTAGGCCCACAGTGTGGTTCCTTCCCACCTACCTGGCACTTACCTGGCCGCAATTGGCGGTGAAGAGGCGGTTTGAGGTCCTATTTCTAGCCCTTTGGAACAGTTAGGAGCTGTCTTGCTGACCTAGGTGACCCTAGATCTAGGACTGATTGTGCATTTCTAGTTATTTGCATTTGTGTCTTAGCCCATTATCGAAAATTTTTGCAAAACAAATAAAAAAGAATAATAAGAGGAATTTTTTTTTAAAAAAAAAGACTTGCAACTTTTGTCGCTGAGAAATCCTTGCACCACCTACCTTCTTCATCTTCTCTTTCTTTTATCATGGGTACCCCACATCATAAATCACTTGCCAAACTTTGGTATCCCGAACCTAATTTTGCGTCGTACGTCAATTTGTTCGGCCAATTTAAAGACGATCCTTCCTTGCCTAAAATATCTTTGAAAGATCAAATAGAGGCGTCTAGGAGAAGCAGTTTGACTTTTCAACCCACTTTGTGTCAACCAAGTCAATTTTTACCACCTCTATATGTTGACACCACTTCTTTAAGTCCTTCTGTCACTCCTAAGCCGATGTCCATTGCTGAGCATATTGCTCAATCTCGCAGCCGATCTTTCACCCCTCTCCACTCATCTAATTCTAGGGATCCGCACGATTATTCACCTTTTTATCCACATGTTGACCCTACCCCTGCCCAACCACCCACTTCCTACCAGTCCTACCCGACCTTCCCACCTTCACTAGACACTGCTTCTACACAGCCTTTTGGGAGTTTCACATATCCAAACAATTTCGAATCTTTTGCCGAAACCCCCTTACCACCAAAGTCTAGTTTAGAAGAGGCGTTGGAGGCGTATATCACAGCAACAAACAAAATGGTTAGGAATGTGGAAGCGTCCGTGGCCGCCCTTATGCAACCTAGTGAACCGGTAGCTAGTTTTCAACTAGCTCCAAAATTTTCAATGTATGAGGAGGCGGTTGGACAGAATGAGAATGTGAGAGGATTTCCAAATCAAACCTACCCTTACCCAATTGAAGCCCACAACTCCAGTTTTCCATCAAATGTCCTCAATGATTCACAAGTTCAAAATAAAAATGAGTTGTGTGATTTTGTAGTGTTTGATTTGCCAGATTGTGAAGAACCCGAAACCACACTTAGCCCTTTCGGTCTTTACACCTCCAATCTAGAATCTGAATTGATAAATATCCATGCTTTTGATGAGGTGTCTAAAGAAATTGATTTTCACTTGATTGAGAATATAGACGCCGGGAATATTTCGGATGATGAACCTGTCGATTTAATTGAAATTTTATGTTCAAATCATCATCCCGAGTTATTAAATGTTTCTCCCGAATCTCATATGCGTCTTGATTTTGATGATAATGGCATGGATGAGTTGAATATTGAGGAGAATTATGAGGATAATATTGAGGAGAGTAGTGAGGATCATATTGAGGTTGAACCATTTTTCTTTGATGTGTCGGATTTTCCAATTCATCCTCTTGAACCTTTACCTAAATCACCTTCCCTTTTTTCCATCGTTCCGACCACGCCTCATTTCACGCTTGACGACTGTGAGCTTGAAAACTTTTCCTTTGAAACTGACACAGTTCTCACAGCCGATGACACGTACGAGTGTTTCACTTTTTCGGACGATGTTGAAGTCTCACCGCCCGAGTTTGAGTCCTTTGCATTTTCAGATGAGTTAGTTAATCCATCAGACTTGGTTGCTTACAGTCGTTTCGAACCATTGATGGAATCTTTCCAGTTCGACACAGTTTACTACGGTGAGAATGAGACTATCCCTAATTCACTCCCTTTCGTCCTTCCTATTGTTCCGACCGTGCAAGTGACCGTTACGCTTTCATCTCAAATACCAAGTTCGGCGTACCCATGTTTTCTTGCGAATCTTGCGGGATTTGACCCTATTTCCCGATGGGTTGATAGGTTAGCGCAATCGCTTATAACATATCGGACATCACATATTGCGCTAATTTATTCACTCGATTTACACCCTCAAGTTCGCGCGATCCTTCTTTCTTCTTTCCGCCATTCTTCTCCCCCACCGAGACCATATTCTACCATTCTTCTTTCCACACGGTCTCGCGTGTTTCTCATTTCTTTTCTTTCCATCCCATTCTTGCACCAACTCTACCATTACCATGATAAGATTTTTGAATGGTTGGTGCTAACATTTGGCTTTTGTAAGGCCAAGCTTAAGTTTGGGGGGGATCTCGTTGTATATATGTATATATCTTTTGTTTTCTTTTTCTATAAAAAAAAATTTCAAAACAAATAAAAAAATAAAAAAATTGTAAATAAATAAACAGGGGAGTGCCCACATTTTGACCCTCTTGGTTTAGTATGACAGTGAGGACACTGTCAAGTTCAAGTTTGGGGGTATGCTCGGTACGTCTTTTTCCTTCGCATTCATTTGTACATATTTTTGCATTTGCATACTTATTTGAAAACCCATAAAAATTGAAAAATTTCAAAAATTATAAAAATTATTGTATTCAGTTTTGGCTTATTTGACTAGAGTTTGACAAATAGGTTAACTGGTTAGGAACAACTAGATCTTAGACTTAGTAAATTAAAAACCCTAAAAGATAACCTTCCTTAAAGTTTTGCGGTAGAAAGTATATGTCTTTGTAGTTTATTTAGAAATAGGAAAATTTTGAGTTCAGTTCTTGGGCTAAGTTGAAACAAAGGAAGAGTATTGATGTTCTTATTAGAGTATAAGTTTGAAAAATAGTTCCTAACTTAAGTCTAGATTCTGAAAATATATACCCTACAATTTGCACAATCACGCACCTTGAAACTTGGAATAGTAGAGGAGACCTTGAAATGCTCTTGTCTAAAGTCCTTAGTACGAAGAAAAAAAAGTGAATAAAGAATAAAAAAATGGACACTGGTTTTTGTGATTACTTAAGGCTGCAAAAATAGAAAAATATTTAGCGAGGGTGCTTCATCACCTAGTGCCTTAGACCAACTGGTTTGGGAGTCACTGCTAAAAGCCTTGGGTGTTGCAAGACTAGGAATTACGCTTTAAATTGCAAACATATCTTGTAATCGGTTGTTGGTACCTCAAGAAGTATTAACGGTCGCATGAAGGATGTGTAAGCAAAAAATTCAATTAAAAATTCACCTACTAATAAGTACTTTGGACAACGGACAAGGGTATGATTGCTTGATTTGAATTTCCAAGTGTAGGGGTGATTTATACACACACGTGGGGATATGTGATTGGAGTTTAGATGAAAGAAAGGAGTGAAGAATGGAACTTGTATCTTTAATAGAGTTGATAAAAATTCCTAAGTGGAGATGGAATCCTAGAAGGAAAACTTAAGAGATGCCGAAAGCTAAGTAAGTCTATAGAACATATATAATCTTAAGTTAGATGATGAGGAAGTGTGAAGAATATGGGTGGATAATTTACAAGTAAAAGATAATAGAATTCTTAGTTAGAAAACCTAATTGGAGAACAAAAGTTAATGGACTGAATTGATAGGATTTTGTGGGTAGTATCCGCTGAAAACCCTCAGGAGACAACACTCCTCCTACTAGGGACACTTAGAGGTTTAACGGCTTGTTGCACGTGCTCAGTGCAATCGCGTTTCCCTGCGAAAGTGCGGTTAGGATTTTAGTGAATAAAAATAAGTTTGCTCGAGGACGAGCAAAAGATAAGTTTGGAGGTATTTGTTCACACCATAATATCGCATTATTATATTCCCCATTCTTATTCTTTTTATAAATAAACAGATGCTTTTGACGCATGTCTGCTACATATTACAGGTTACAGGTTCTTGGATCTAAAACAGTGAAAACGATGAAAAGATGATGCAAAAGTGGACTTTGACCAGCAAACAGAAGACTCTTGATTAAGCCGACATCAAAGATAAAATTCACAAAGTACAAGGCAATGCAAGGTCCAAGATTACAAAGCGAACGGTTAAAAGTCCACCGCAATTATTCACTGGAGATCTGGAAGAAACATAGAAGCTATTTTAATAAAGAACCAAATAATAAGGAAGCCCAAAGATCCAAGGCCCATTACTTTCTTTAAAGAGACAGAGACATAAAATTTTACCAAAACTTGAAGTCTACTTTGACTAGGTCTTCCTAAGGATATTTTGGTAAATGTAGACATGCAAATCAATTGTAACCTAGGTTTTCTATTCTCTATAAATAGGAACTCTACTCATTGTAATTTCTCATGCCTTCCTATGCCTCTTTTTATGAATAAAATTTAGAATTCTTTTGGAGAGCATCGATGTCTCTTTTCATATCATCTATTCAGATCTGACAACCCTGTGTAAATGTTTGGAGAGAGCCATCTGTAAAGTAAGTAGATTTATTTAATTGCTCTTGTTTAGATTTCAATTCTTTGCCTTAGGTAATTTTCATTCTCTGCCCTAGATAAATGTTTTTAAATTCCCTAATGAGTGAGTAGTCTCCTCGCTTGTTAGGGTTAGATCTGGGGAAGGTTTGAGAGACGAAGATCTCTCATCCCCTTTCTTGCCCGTTATATATTTTCATAGAACTCCATGCATACCTTCTTATTCCGCTCCCTACGGCACTCTACCCACGAGGTAGCGGTGATACCGTAGTCTAAAGGCCCGGATTTTAAGGTTTTCCATGGAGGTTAGGGTAAAGATTTCTAAAGGAAGGACAAGGATCTAGAGGAAGAACAATCTTCCTAATCATCCTAATCCCTTTTATTAATATTTACCATAACATCTAATTAGATCTTCATATGGGTATAGAAAGCGGTGGGATTTATTGACTTTCCAAACTTAACCTAGACCTAACCCTAGCAAGATTTAAATATAGATTAATTCAGTTTTTAGATTTAATAATCAATCCGGCTCCCATCGGAATTAACTCGTTTGAGCGAATAGGAAATTCACAACATCCCTGTGGACCGACCCGTACTCACCGGCTAGCTATCAAGCGACGCCGTTCTTGATTGTGGTAATAGATAGTTTTTGAGATCAATCAGGGCCCCGCAGAGTTTTTACGGGGGTCTCGCTAGCCGGATAGCGGGCTGGGGGTCAAGGGGGCTAGCAGCCCCCTTGCGGGGCAGCGTCCGGTTAGAAATTTTTCTAACGGGGACAGTGTTGTGGAGTATGTATATATATATATATATATATATATATATATATATATAAAATAAAAGGGGAAAAGCTCCTAAAGGACGCGTGGGGTAGAGCGCCAGCGCTCCATGCCCCACGTGCCCGGATAGCATGCTAACTTAGCCGCCAAAATGCTTCCTTTGCTCCAAGATCCTTCCTAGTTTGAACAAAGAATAATAGTTAAGGGTTTAATGATGAATTGTGAGAGTTTTGTATTGATTTTTGAAGCAAAATTGAAGAATTTTTGAGAAGAATTGAAGTGGGGAAATTTTGGGGCAACATGAGGAGAAGGCTCGGCCAGAAATTTTGAAGAAGAAGAGAGAGAAAGAAGTGTGTGGTTATGTCTAGAACTTCCCCTATTAATTACCCTTTTTATTCCTTTCTTAATTATTTAAATTTTTATTTTTCTATGAAATTTTGAAGTGGGAATGAGTGGAAATTTTGGGAGGGCAGCAGGCCAAATTTCGGCCAAGTGGGAAGGAGGTGAGTGTGTGAGGGGTGTGTGGAAAATTCCAATTCAAAAAGACCCCCCCATCATTTCATATATTAATTCTTTATCTTAATTAATTTATTTTGTTATATTTTCTAACCTATCCTAGATTTCTCTAGTACTTTAGAGACAAAACCAAAAGAAAGAATATGTTACAACTAAATTCTAGGTTGTCATGGTTCACATTTGTATAATTAACCCATTCTCATTTGTAATTTTCACTAATTTTAATGTATAATTGAAAGCTTAAAATAATATTAAAATAATTAATTTAGGAAAAATATTTAAGTAAACCAATAATTATAAGTGACTAAATAAATATCAATTACTAGTAATTACATAGTTAAAATGGGTGTATTTAAATCTATGTTGAAAAATAATTATATATTGAATTTTTAAGGAAAATACAATTTATTGTACCAAATATCGGAAAATTCATCTAAAAGATTTTTTTATTTATTTATTTTCAAAACGTTACAATTGGAGCTGGCGGGGTAAGTCCAGAAGGGGAATTGCCCCCAGCTTTCCTCACACGGCGCCAATGACGACGTCGAGTATGTCGTGTAGCCAGGATCATCTTTATCGTCGGAGCAGCTTCGTCATGCCCCCTGCTTTGAGGAGAGGTTGTTATTGGCATCAGCCTGTCAAAGGCCGACTTTCGAGTAGGGAAAGTGGTTTGGACGACCCCATCTGCAGCAGGAGTTGGGATAGCCTTCTCTGGTACTGCGAGCCTCTTCGTGGGCCCATCTGAGCTTAGACTCAGCCTGTCAAAGATTGAGGTGGTAGATTTGGACGTCCCGTTGAGAGGGACCGCGGTAATTGCAAGCCGATCGAAGACCGACTTCTTTGGAGCTTCCTGTGACAGCACTTGAGCGTTGAAGCTCATTGGCGGGAGAATGGTCCCGAAGAACAACCCGGTGGTGGCATGTGTCACTTGTTCCACCGACATTGCGAAGATGGAGGCCGCTTGGGGCCCATAAGTTACTCCTCCAGCAGGAACGGAGTGGCAGTTGTTGTTGCAATTTGTGCAGTTAGAAGCCATCGATGCCATCTTCTTTTCTGCATGGAGCAAGACACCAAATCTTAGTGCCTCGAATCCAGGGGCAACCATATTAAACCACGATTCGTTCGCCAACACGACACATGAAGCGTGCAGTAGAAAGAGGAAAAGGTCCAACCGGGCGTGCCGGAATCTGTTTACCGCCGAAAGACGCGACCGGAACGTTGGGATGTCTGGCTTGAATTTTGGGGGCAAATGGTATGTGGTTTTATCCTTCCACCTCTTCGAAAATACCAAGTTGATTTATGGCACCGGGTATCGGAGGTTTGGATGGATGCGGCCGTTGTAGCAGACTTCGTCAGATTCCCCCTCGTTGTGAGGGGTTTTTGATTGTGGGGACGCTCTTCCATGCAGACGCAAGCCCCTGCAGTTAATTATGTTACCGCGTAGCGATAACCACTTTCTCCTGCTCCAGATGTTCACTTCATGTCGTATTTTTTTTTGTTTTAGGTTGCCCGTGGATTGTATACGGAGACTAATTTATGTTGTCTCCCGTAGGGCGGGGATTAGTCCAAATCCGTATTTTCTTAGATTTGGGTTTGATTTAAGAATCGTTAACCTCGTTTAAGATTAAGATCAATTTAAATTTTTGTTAAGGATACGTTAGTCCGATATTGGACTAAGATCTACTTAACAGGGGTTCAAGATCATTTAGATCCGACTAAAGTGCATTTGAGCTCTATTGCTTTAGTTTAAGGATGTTGCGGTCCATTATTAGTTTAAGGACGTCATAGTCCATAGAGTTTAATTTAGGTACGTTGCGGTCCACAGATCACCATTTTTGAGGCGAGGGTTTAGTTTAAGGACGTTGTAGTCCGTTATTAGTTTAAGGACTTTGCGGTCCTTCATTAGTTTAAGGACGTTTCGGTCCGTTGTTAGTTTAGGGATGTTTCGGTCCAATCTATTGTTGATTGTCGGGACCCACCACCTCTCCGAAGACGTTGAAGAATTACAACGATATATATCAGAGGTGTGGGGAGATGTACCTTCGAACCAATGTCAGTTGAGAGGTCTGTAGTTGGGTTTAGGACTAAGATCAAATTTTAGAAAAATTGTGAGCCCATGGGCTCGGTTGATCTGGATTAGGGACTTTTGGTCAGCTTGGACTCAGCCCGCTCAATTTTTGAATAAAGTGTTAAACACTTGTTTGGGTTCGATCCCTTTTGTTTAACAATGCTGAGCATTGGTATGGGCTTTGATGCTCACCCTTATTTTATTTTTTTTATTGAGTGTTAAACACTCTTTATGGTGCTGGGCTCTATTTACAGAGCGCTTTATGTTAAACAACACCCACGTGAGAAGCACGTGGGACGCTCGGCGCTGGGTGCCAACCGTTGAGTGCAGAGCACTCTTTATTTTACCAGCGCCCACATGAGGGGCATGTGGAACGCTTGGCGCTGGGTGACAATCACCGAGTGCAGAGAACTCTTTATTTTATTAGCTCTCACGTGAGAGGCACGTGGAGCGCTTGGCGCTGGGCACCAACCACTGAGTGCTAAGAACTCTTTATTTTATTAGCGCCCACGTGAGGGGCACGTGGAGCGCTTGGCGCTAACCACTGAATGCTAAGTACTTTTTATTTTACCAGCGCCCACGTGAGTAGCACGTGAGGCGCTCGGCGCTGCTTCCTTCTTTGTGCAGTTTTCTGAAGAGTTCAATTCTTTTTTCTCCCCTGGATCTTTAATCCCCAAGAACAAATTCATCCCTACGAGAATTAAATTCTCATTTGTGGGAGATTTGTCTAATGGATCTCAGATCCAGGGAAAGAACTATGTTCTTTTTTTAGGGTTAAACCCTTGGGTATACAGATGAGATACTATGATCTCTATTTACCTTGAAGAAAGTTCTTCTTTCCTCTCTGTTTTTAAAGCTCTTTTTGCTTGCTCCTTTTTTTTGAACTTGAAGTTTAGGGGGGGGAGGGTTCTTCCCTATAAGACTTGAAGTCTTGAGTCCTTTATATAGGGGATGCTGATTTGTTGATTCAGTTAAGCAAATCTCTCCTTGAGAGATCTCTAATTGATCTGGGGATTTTATCCACCATTGGATCTTTGATCCTATGCCTTCTGTTTTACAGAAAATATTTTTCTTGTTATCACAAGATTGGGAAAATATTTTCCCATATAGAGCTTATTCTGTATCTTGGTAATTTTTAATCACCATTGGATCTTTAATCCAATGGTGTTCTATTTTACAGATATTGACCTTTCCTGTTTTAGGAAGATTCGAGGAATATCTCCTCGAAATAATTTAATTCTGTAATTTGATGATTTATCATCTTCGTTGGATCTTTGATCCAAGGGAGGAGAACTTTTAGTTCTGGCGCCGGCACTCTCGTGCTTTGCACGTGAGGTGCCGCCTCTGAGTTTTTAACTCTTGGCGCTGCCTCAGAGTTTTTAACTTTGGGCGCTGGCGCTCTCGTGCTTTGCACGTGAAGCGCTGCCCTAGAGTTTTTAACTCTTGGCGCTGCCTCAGAGTTTTTAACTTTGGGCACTGGCGCTCTCGTGCTTTGAATGTGAGGCACTGCCTCAGAGTTTTTAACTCTTGGCGCTGCCTCAGAGTTTTTAACTCTGGACGCTGGTGCTCTTGTGCTTTGCATGTAAGGCGCTGCCTCAGTTCAAATTTTGGAAAGAGCCTTGCTCTCATATTGGGGGGAAATAGTGGTGTTTTCTGGACATCGTCTCTCAACTGTTGTTTCGAAGGGCACATACTAATAGAATGTTCGGCTGACCCACAAACTAAACAGAGTCCAAGCTTCCTCTAACAATCCTTCTGCATGTGGCCGGGTAGACAGCAGAAATCATAAAATGCCTTTTCATAAGTACTATCCCTTATCTGTTAACCGAAATGCCCTTACGTCCAGGAGCTCTGGTTGGTACATACGAGCTCTTCCGCACCACAATCTCTTGCTGTTGAGTACCCTTTACTCTCACTGATAATCCCTGTTGTTCCCTAGCCACCGTGAGAACTTGAGAGAAAGTGGTCAGTCCCAACAAAGTGATATGCCTTTGAATTTCCACATCCAAACTACGCATGAACCGCCTTGCCTTATCTGCATCGTTGGCAACCAAGGGCCTTTCATGATACTCATAAGTGGAAATTCCCCAGATCACGACACGTAGCAGATGGCGTGTCATCCACGTAAACCTGCTAGATTTCTGGGGGCAGCGGAGCTAGAATAAGCATGATGCATGGGGACATTCCTCGACATCTCGCCTCCGAGGTTGCGCCCGACCTTTCAGATGACCTCGCTGGGGCATGTTCCCCCTTCAGCTGACTGCCAGCCAATAGCTTGTCTCCAAGCTATCCTATAGCTGAGACTCCTCAGCTCATTCGCTCGTCTCCAAGCTATCATATATCTGAGATTCCTCAGCTTCCCTATTTGGCCGGGAGCACGGAGCCCGAGCGCCCCATAACGACTCCGTATATCTTGCTATGACGAGATCTCCACCGCTCCACGTCCCGTATCCCACACTAGCATATCTCGCCATTAGTAGGTGTATCCTGCCATCAACGCGAACGTGACGCAGGGGCGTAACAGACGGCGATAATCTCATATCGGCTCGCTTTATGCGACCGCTATATAAACCTCTCTTCCAGACGACATAGGTATCTGGAACTCATTTCAATACGCTTCTAATCTGCCCTAATATTTCTCGGTACTTACTTGATTGTTGGAGGGTCCTACGGTGGTTTCCCACCCCGGGACATCCCTTGCAGGTAGCTCAGGGTCAACAACAACCTATAGCCATTGAGATCCATATGCTCAACCCTCATCTCAAATCTCACCCGTTCAGCACCGCTGGCAACAAGATCGACGGAGAACAATATCTGAGGGAGATTCTGACCTCCATCAGCCCCATAAATCGACTGAGCCGGGTCCACTCAGCAGCATGTGTGTCAACAGATCCGCCATTCTGCTTTAAGCTAATAAACTACTCTTCCATTTCCTCCCTAGTAGATTGCGGAAAGAGCTTCTCCAAGAAACTCCGTGTAAAAGTCACCCAGCTGATCGGCTTTGCCAAACGGGTCTTCTCAACAACCAACTATTCACGAGTGTAATCCACCAACTGGATGCATACCACATCCACTCTTTTTTCATCCGGAATCTGTGCGACAACTAAAAGATTCACTATATCCACCAGCCACTGCTCTGCGGGTAAAGAATCCTCCAATCCTGTAAATGTGGCCGGACTGAGCTTCCTGAAGTCCGCCACAGTACCCTCACGCTGAGCTGGTCTAGGAATTGTTGCCCCCTCAGCTGCCGTGATAGCAGTCTGTTGGGTTGTCCTAAAGCCCTCTTGGAAAGTCTCGGCCTGTTGCTAGTTAAGCACTATCTGACGTTTTCGGTTCTCCAGCATACCGCATATGACCCCAAATAATGCGGCGTCGTTGTTTCCCCAATATTTAACCTAATAAAGAGCAAAGCTCTGTTGGAACTTAATGAGGCAGCGCCTTACGTGCTCTCCATGAGGGCGCCAGCGCCAGAGCCAGTCTTATAAGATAAAACCTATGAGAGCGCTGCACGTACTCCTCACGTGGGCGCCAATATGCAAAGTACAGAAGCATTCTCTGAATAAAGAGTCAAACTCTTAGAAGACGCCGCACGTGTTACTCACACGGGCGCCAATGTGCAAAGCACAAAATTACTCATCTTAAGAATTAAATTCTTAAAGGGCGCCCACGTGCACAACACTTGAGCGCCAGCGTCCAATTTAATATTTGTAGAATTAAATTCTACATTTCCTTAACAAAGATTGGGATTTTCTCTGTTAAATAGAGTCGTTGGATCAAATATCCAATGGAGAAAACATCTCCCAAATCTTTTTAAATAAGACAGATACTCTTGGTTGGATCAATGATCCAACAATAGAATAAAATTCTATTTTTTGGGAATATATTCCCTCTATCTTTCCAAACGAAAAGATTGGTCTCCGTAAAACAGAGGACTTTTGGATTAAAAATCCAATGGTGGTTAAAAATCACCATTTTGCAGAATAAATTCCGTATCTTGTTAAAAACAAGAAAATATGTTCTGTAAAAACAGAAACCCTTGGATCAAAGATTCAATGGTGGGTAAAATTCTCCAAATCAATTGGGATCTCTTAATGAGAGATTTCTTCAAAACTAATTAACAAACTTGCCTCCACTATATAAATGACCGAAGACTTCAAGTCTGATAGAGAGGAACCCCCCATAAGCTTCTAAAAACAAAAACAGAAAGCTTCAAAAAAGAACAGAGAATTAAATTCTCAAGGAAGAAGATCCCCCTCCTTAAAAACTCTAGGTAAACAAAAAAAAATATAGAGATAAAAACATCTCATATCTAAAGGGTTTAACCCTTCTCAAAGAACTTAGTTCTTTTCTGGATCTAAGATCCACAAGACAAGTCTCCCACAAGTTGAAAATTTAATTCTCATCGGGAGGAACTTGTTCTTGAGAATCAAAGATTCAGAAAAGAACTAGGAATTGAATTCCTCAAAACAAAACATATAAGAGAAACCTAGTTCTCGTAAAAGAACTTGGTTCTTAAAAATGAAGCTTGATCCTAGATCTACAAAATAAAGATCATATTGATCATTAATGGGCAAAAATGCTATCAGCAGAGGAGAAAAGCGCCCAGCGCCCAGCGCTGCACGTGTTCTTCACGTGGGCGCCACAGAAGGGAAGAGTGCTTAGCACTCACTGGGCAGCGCCGCACGTGTTCCTCACGTGGGCGCCACAGAAGAGAAGAGTGCTAAGCACTCACTAGGCAGCGCCCAGCACCGCACATATTCCTTACGTGGGCATTACAGAAGGGAAGAGTGCTTAGCACTCACTAGGTATCGCCTAGCGCCCAGCGCCTCACGTGCTCCCCATATGTGCGCCGCAAAAGAGAAGAAAAGAGTGCTTAGCACTCCACAAGCAGCCCAAAATGGCTGATTATTCAACACTAACTGGGCAGCGTCCAGCGCCTAGCGCCTCACGCGCTACCCACGTGGACGCCATAAAGAGTGCCTAGTACTCCATATAAAGGCAAAAGGAGTAAAGTGTTCAATACTTATTGGGCAATCCCCATGACTGAAAGCTCCACATGATCATATGTGGGCGTCGGAACTCATATAAGTGCTCAGCACTTTTTGCATAAAAAAAGGTGACTAATTAAACAAAGCCCAAATAAGTGTTTAGCACTTTTTCAGAAAGGAGGGGAGACTAAGCAGACTAAAGCCCAAATTGGTTAAGTTGCTAAAGTCTTGCAAATGAGTCCAAATGCTCTGTTGCTGGGTCTTAAATAAAGAAGATCCTAAAATGTTGTTAAGTGGATCTTAGTCTCAAATTGGACTAACGTATCCTTAACAAAAATTCTTAAGGCCACAATAACCCCCTTTTCCCTCAAATACGGGATTTGGTTTAAGGGTACATCTCTCCACACCTCTGATATATGTCGTTGTAATTCTTCAACGTCTTCGGAGAGGTGGCGGGTCCCGACAACCAATAACTTCTTTCTTATCCCAACTTGATATAAAACTTCATCAAGACCGGGAATGATACATCCTATATTGATGCACTTCCAAATTGACGTGGACACCTCAAATCGGATCGCACCCCAAATTGGGTGCATTCCATATCGCCATTATTTGCTTCGTCACATAACAAATACACGTATGCACAAGATGGATAAAGGACCGAGAAGTCCCTAAACTGATATTCGCCTCAAAAATGCGACAACGGACCGAAATGTCCCTAAACTAATATCCGTCTCCAAAATGGAGATAATGGACCAAAACATCCTTAAACTAAAATAATAGAGCCCAAAAGCTCTTTTGTTGGATCCTAAATAAAAATGATCCTGAAACTTCGTTAAGTGGATCTTAGTCTCAAATTAGACTAATGTATCCTTAACAAAAACAATCGAGCCCTAAATACTCAGATACATTTAAGTCAATCTTAATCTCAAAATAGATTAATGGTCTTTAAAAAAAAAGCCCAAATCTAAGATATACGGATTTGGACTAATCCGCGTCTTACGAGCGACAACATAAATTAGTCTCCGTATACAATCTACGGGCAACCTAAACAAACAAAAACCCACACGACATGAAGTGAACTTCCGGAGCAGGAGAAAGTGGTTATCATGATGCGGTAACGTAATTAACTGCAGGGGCTTACGCCTGCAGGGAAGAGCATCCCCAAAATCAAAAACCCCTCGCAAACGAGGGGGAATCTGATGAAGTTTGCTACAACGGTCGCATTCATTCAAACCTCCGATATATGGTGCTATAAATCAACTTGGCATCTTCGGAGAGGTGGACAGATAAATCCAATTAGCATCTACCCCCATATTCAGGCAAGACGATCCATCCTGGTTCGTCTCTGTTTTCGGCGGTAAACAGTTGTCTACACACTTCTGATATTCCCGTGAATCTATTCTTGCCATGATTCTGGAGTCAATAATATTTGAAGAGGATTAGCAATGAAAACATGATTCAATAAAACAAGGAATCAATAAACTATAGATTCAAGAATGGAAAGATAGTAATTTGGCAGGACACGTTCCTAATTCCGGGTTTTCACGTCAGTGTATTGGGTACAATACCCAACTAAAAATAAACCAAACCCGGCTAATCTAAAACCTAAGCTCTGATACCAACAAAACGTTGTCACGTCCTGCTTCCCAAAATACGTAAATACGGAATGTGATAAAACCAACCATACTATCTGTTAGTTATATGTATGCCCTAGAGGCCATTACTGTACATTGGATGTATATTGTAGTGGATGCTGGGACATATATAGGTAGGACTTTCTTGCTCGATATGATAGTACGCTATCTGGTTGCTCTTTATCTTAACATGTATACTTTCTGTCTCTCTGTTACATGTTGATAAAGCCTTTAGGATGTGTACTCGACTTTCAGGACTGTGATGCAGATCATACTAGTGGGGCCTGGGTAGTCCATGAGTACATCCTTCAATGTTCCTAGTCATGGGAATATCGAGACGGGGCATCGATATTCCAGAGTAGACTAGCGTATATCTTCTCGACCCATGTGATGGGCGATGGATGATCCCATATCCATTGGTGTTTGACATCAGAGATGGTATACGGGTGCTCAGTGGAGACTGGGTACACTGAACGGACTCGCCGAGAACTCCCAGATGGTATTATATCTCACGTCAGATGGCAGTTCTCTGGTGACACTGGTACAGCTTAGTCTGTTGACCTGAGATCGTCATAGAGTCTTGTGTGTCTCCCACTGTGCTTTGATTTCCACCCTACCAAGGCTCTACTAAGTCGTGCAAACAGGTGGTTTTTGGGTACAATCCCGATTCACATGGAGGCAATGAGCGATAGGAGGGGATTCGTCTCTCCAGGTATTGAGGGTTGATGTTGCGCTATGCTCGACTGGCCATAACTGGAAATCCCTGGCCAGGGTTGCAGTGATCTACTGGTAAGTGTTATCAGTGGTTTCACACATGTTATGGACCTCACGTCAGCATGACTTATCAAGCTATTGGGGTCTGACGTTTACCACCCCTAGGCGAGATATGCGATATATCAGACGAACAGATCGGACTGTACGGTAAGTGTTACTGGTTGGATTCACAGGAGTGTGAGCGGGCTTGCTCGTCGATATTATGATCGCTCAATACCCGGGTGGCCGTTACATTTAGCAGACCGCTTGCGGCTTGTGGGTGTTTGATATGATCATCACCTGCTGCCGGCGTATTGACGAGTCTTTAGAGTCCTACACAGAGGTTTCCTAGCTCAAGCGAAACGAAATAGGAGCGCATATGAGATATGTGCGGGACCGAGAATAATGCGTGTATGTGATACCGTATTCTATTCTCGCGATGAATGTATCGATTGGTTGTATGCGATATAACCTAGTTATCGAATCGAAGATTGATTCGATAAGTCGATACATTGGATACTAGTCGGTTATATGCGACATGACCGGATCATTGAATCAAATGTTGATTTAATGATTTAATGTATAATTATATATTTGATATATTACTTTACATTAACTAGTATTGGTTCACTCAAAATGGATTTTCTCACTTGAAATACACAAGTTGTATATGTGATATACTTTTGTGCACTAGTTTGTATCATGTTTGATGATACATGCAAACTTGGGTGTGTATGATTAAACCATGGTTATGTAATGGTTAGGGTTTTGATTTTCTTAACTATTTCTTTTATTTATTTATTTATTTTTAGGGCAAGAAACAAAATGGTGGCTTATTTTGTTGTTTCCTTGAAGTTTCAAGAAGCTTTGACCATTCTTGTTCTTTTCCTAAACCTAACCATTAAACCTAACCCTACTTTATTCTCTACACTTAACCATGGTTGCTATACGATAAGAATCACTTATTTTCTATTTTCAAATAATACTTGTCATATTTTTTTCTTCTTCTTCTTCTTCAAGATGAAGAAAACCTTGCATCCTTTAATGGTGTCTTAAGAAAAAGAGTGAGAAATCCAATTCTAAAGTGAACCCACTTCCTATTTCTTCATCCTCTACCACTTGCCAAGTAGTATAGGGTGTTTTCTTCACAAGTTTCATGACTTGGTGAAGTTGGAGCTTGATCTTGAGTTGCCTCGATATAGATCATCTTCAGTATCGAAGTCGACGACCTAGCCCGTCCATTTCTCCGATGAAGCCGACGCTAGAGTCTAGGATCCGATGATCGCAGCGAGGGGACATCTTCATGGAGCTAAGGAAGTGGAGGACCAGATCTACAAAGGTTGTAGTCACTTTCCTTTAGCAATAATGTTGTTTACATGCTTGCATCGCCTTACATCTAGTTAACGATCCGTATTAGGGTTTGTAGGCACATGGAAAAAATTTGAATTGGGCATGTTTGATCTGTTGTGAGACCTCATTAGTGTGCCTAGGAACCTTACAGTGGTATCAGAGCCTAGCTAGAGCCTTAGGCGATGGGTAGACGAAATTAGAAGTCCGTTCGAACTCGAAACCCTAACCGAAGACTCCTCTCTGTACATTTTTTCAAAACTGGGTTTTTTCCAGATTAAAAATGCTTAAAAAATTCAGCAGGAAGTTCTAAGAATTACAGTGCAAAACGAAAAAGTGTTACGTCCAAAGCGCGGCGGAACCGCGGCAGAAGCCTGGCTTCTGCGGCGGTTCCGCGGCCATATAATGACGTCAGCCTTCAATTTTTGCACAGTAATTTTTTTCTTGAGGTGCTGAGTTTTCTGGGAATTTTTAATTTTCACTCAAGAGTTGAGTTTTCTGGGGTGTTTTGGGGCTTCGATGATTCGATCGGAAATCTCAAACTTTGTTTATGTGTTTTTCCGGGTAATTTTAGAATATGTTAAAAAAGTTCGACCGGATATAAATACCCACTTTTTCCCCTGCCGGAAAATTTCCAAGTGTTGGATTTTTCCGTAGTTTAATAACGTTCTAAGTAGTGCAAGTAACGCGATGGACCCTCTAGAAGACAACAAACCTTAACTCGATTATGTGACCGTCTTGAACTGCCCTTTGAACCTTAGGGTTTGGGGCAGTACGGCGTGCCACATGTGAGGCATTAGCTTGACCCTTCTACGGCTGGACCGTTGGTATTGAAGCACGAAATGAATGTTTTTAAACTTATTTCATGTGTTGAGCTGTTTCGGGAAAACTTGGGCATTCGATTGTTCGATTGGAAAGTTTAACATTTTCTATTTATCCGGAATGTGATACAATATTTGGAATCCACAAGTAGTTATGAGATAACTGAATGAATGTTATAAACATAGCAGTTTAGTCTCACTTGATCGGTTGCCACAGAATTTTGATGTGATCAAAAGTCCGTCGCAATCACGTAGCGTACGCGGATACTCGCCGAGTAAACTTAATAGACAGCCTCACTTCATAGTCCCGACCAAGTGACTGCAGGAGAACCCCGTCGCCGAAAGCATCCGTTCGGGTGCTCGCGGCAGCGGTGTTCCGCCTTGGTGCACTTCGTCGACGGCGTCGGGGGTGCGGCCGCCTACTAAAGTTTGCGACGAGCATTTGATCATGATGTCGGGAATCTTGTTGAATTGCCCGACTTGATATTGAAAAGAGTTTTCGATAATGAGACTAAAATGCGCGGTTTATAATTGTTAGGCATGCGATGTCTAAGTATTTCATTTGATTAGGCATGCGATGTCTAAAGAGGTTGCGGATTCCAACTGTTGTAGTTTTACACTTTTTTTTCTGTGACCGTAAGTGTAATATGTGATATCGCCGGTTTCGTTGCTATATGTCAACGACAATTGGGATGCGCATATTTACTTACGTTGATGACATGTGATGTTATGTGTTGCTGGATATGTTATATTGGATCGTCGTGTTTGAATAGCCGGGTTTTTTTTTATGTGAGATGAGTGTTTTTCATTTTCATTCATGTAAAAACTTGTATGTAATATTCTTTTATTGGGGCACTTCCAGGTTGCGGAAGATATCACCGTTGATGTATATTATTTACTTTTCCGCATTAGGATAGACCCAAGGAGGTGAGCACAAGTAACCGGGTTCTGGGGTCCAGTGGGAGGCCATCTCGAGGAGTCGAGTCTGGGTCTCCTAACCCTAGAATTGGTAGGGTTTCTTGCCGCTCTCGTAGGGGTCTAGGGGTGTGGGATTGGCTATTCATCACGACCGTGGAATCCGTGTTTTATACTGGCTCGTATTAAAAACACGGACGTCCTAGTATATCCAATATTTCATATGATATTTTCTACTGCGTTATCTGTGATGTGATCATGTGATATGTTTAGATGGATTTTATATATAGTATATATGATATATTATATAGACGCTGCTTATGTTTTACACCCGCGCTAGCCCTGCCTCGCTCTGGCGTTAGTTACCTAACCTAACGGTGCAGACGGGACATCGAGGCGAATGCGGATGGCATAAGCGTACGTTATATTTATCTGTGATGTTTAGGTGGAATTAAATGATGGGACATTCATTAATGAGATTAATGAAAGAAAATAAACCTAATTGATGTTGTGGAATCGAATTTCAAAATAAAACAGGTAGCTACAGTTCTTGCTTTGCATCGCGGTGTTCCTTGAAGAACATCCTGCACCTTATTCGATGAGGAAAGGACCGAGATCTCTTCACCGGGAGTGACTCCTTTAGCAATAACTGGCAGATGCTACAACCCTCGGTTTGTCTTTTGATTGCTTCTATAGTTTCTGCTTTGCACAGCGATATATATGATATATCCCGCACCTCATTCGACGAGGAAAGGGCCGACGATCCCTTCACCGGGAGTGACCCCTTTAGCAAAACTAGAAAAGCCTCAAAAACATTCCATTTAAAAACCATTTGATTCCGCAACGAGATCAAGTTCAAAGCGTTAAAGGTTTTCATAAAAACCATTCGCAACCTTCCGTCATTTTAGGAAGTAGAGTACTTAGTATTCGTGCTGTATTTGTTGACCTTAGTTAAGGCACAGTGTACGGTAGCTAAGTGATGTCTTCCTACACCGCATATGATGCGATTAGTTAGGACAGTCGCGTGACTTTGTTGACCTTAGTTAAGGGTCATGTGGGTGGGTCTAATTAATCACGAAATGACGGGTAGAACTTGATTAGTGCTTATGATTTGTTGACCATAGTTAAGGTCATAAGTGCTAGGGGTAAAAATCTTTATCTGGAGTTTCAAGTGTTGAAATTTGCAATGAGATTGCATACCTTCTATATGATAGTTGGATCCCGATACCCACTGCGAGTAATTGTTACTTCTGGGAGAGTTTTGCACTTTACAATTAGCCGATCAAGTAGGTGTCTAGAAAGGTGTCAACGGGGTTACGCTTCTGGGAAAACGAGGTTTACTGTAATTAGGTCCGTGCGAAAGCACGGGGAACCTCCCTCAAAGTACCGACACTGGCCTGGCTGAAAGATTGGCGAACTTGTAGAGTGTAATTAATCCCGTCTAGTCTTTCCTTTTAAGGTTTGAAGGAAGATTTGATAAAAACAGTGGGAGCCATCCTGATTAGATAAAATATATAACCAATCTAATCTTGCAAGAGCGCACGCAGAGTGTTTTCTTCTCTCTCTCTCCAGGTAGCGACCATATCACGCCTTAATCAAGATAATAATATGGATGTATTGACTGAACCCGCTTGTTATACTGAGCTGGGGAACGTTGGTCCCGCTCCAACTTATAATTGTTATAAGGCAGAGCAGGATATAGGGGAATATCAGAATTCCTATGCCGCCCAAACGAAGAAAGTGCATATGATGCATCTCCTTCGGGTGTGTTCATTACAAAGAACTGTTTCTCAGTATCCTCTGCATCCTGGGTATTTGATACCGGATCAGGATCCCAGATATGTAATCTGTTACATAGGGCTACAGAAAGGTAGAAAACTGAGAACGGGTGATAAGTTTCATGAGACAGAAAACGGGGCAAGTGTTGCAGCCAAGTCTTTTGGTCACTGTCACCCTGTATTACCAATATATTGATTCTGAACAAATGCTATTAGATACCGAACCTGATATACAAAATCATATCAGTCTCTTTATTAGTAAAGAAATGATAAAATTTTGTATTGATGGATAATATTTTGAACATTTCCTATATCAAAAGTTGATCGGTTCAGGCACGTTATCTAAAAGCATTGATGTTCTAAACCAAACTACAGTTCCTAGTATATAGAACACACACAAGAGGAAGAGTTCAGAAATGAACGAATCATTCTTGAGGCATTGTAGACTAGGTCATATCAATGCGACCCGACTGGCTGAAGTTACATTTTAGTTGCATATTTAAATCAGTTTGAATTTACATCTTGTGAAACTTGCCAGTCATGCCATAAAGATTAAATGACCATAGCTCTGTTTATTGGAAACAGAGAAAGAGTTAATGAACTCTTGGGACTGATACATGATGATGTATGTAAGGTCTCCTGTCTACACATGCCAGGACTGGTTCTTTATACTTCATTACGTTCTCTGATAATCTCTCAAGATTCAGACATATGTTCCTGTTGAAACACAAGTCCGAACCTTTTGAGATATTCACAGAATATAAGCTAGAAGTAGAGAACCAATATGGGTATAAGTATTATGTCCTATGATAAGATCAGGGAGGAGAATACTTGTGCATGGCATTCCTGGACCATTCTAAAAGAAAATGAGATTCTCTCTCAGTATTACTCCTCTGAATACACCACAGCACAACGGTGTATCGGGGCGGAGCAATCGCACAATATTAGATATGGTGTGCTCTATGATGAGTATTACTGAGTTACCTATTTCCTTTTGGGGTTGTGCACTTGAGAAGCTGCATACCTATTGAATTGGGTTCGAATCAAATCAGTGTCTACCACTCCATATGAGATATGGTATGGAAAGAACCCATCTCTTAAGTAAGTTAAGATTTGGGATTGTCCGGCCTATGTCTAAAGCAAATTCCGGACAACATCGAAACAATGTCAGTTCTGTAGAATTGGAAAGGTTCCAGCTATATAAAACTGCAGCTGATGATTTGACAGAACCAAAGGATTCAATAGTTCCTAACGAACCTCAGCCACTCCGCCGATCTGGTAGGGTTTCTCAATGACGGTGGGAGCAAGGAATGCATCATGAGATGATGACCCAACTAGTTTCGAGCAGGCCATCGAGAGTAGGGACTCTGTAAGAATGGTTGGATGCTTAGCGATCTGAGATGGAATCCATGTACACCAACAAAGTATGGACTTTGGTTGCTATATCTGAAGGGTTAAATCCCCATCAGGAGAAAGTATATCTTGAGAAGATTACCTGGTGTAGATGGAAAGGTTGAGACTTTCAAAGCTAGACTTGTTAAAGGTTTTTGTCATCAGGCGTGGATAATGATGAAATCTTTTCCAGGGACTATGCTTAAGTCCATCCAGATCCTACTTGCCATTGCTACATATCATGACTACGATATCTGGTGGTTGGGTGCCATGACTGCTTTTCTAAAATTATGATTTAGAAGAGAACGTCTATAAGAACACAACCAGAGAGCTTCATAAACAGTGGGAGCAGCGGAAACATGTGCAAGCTGCTTTACATAATGAAGCAGGCATCGCGGAGTTGGAACATTTGTTTTGATGTGATAGTCAAAGTGTTTGACTTCATCAAAATGGTAGATGAACCTTGTATATACAAAAAGGTAGTAGGGAGTATGGTGGTGATCCTCGTAGAGCACGTAGATAACATACTCTTGATAGGGAAGGAGTTTCCTATGCTACGCTCGGTCAATCTCCGCTTATCACAAGGATTCTCTAAATCGGATAAAGGTGATGCCTCCTCGATCCTGGGGAGAATCACTGGAAAAGTTCCAGGATGATAAGGACAACTGAATGTCAGTCGCAGGCATTGTCTTTACCCTCAGTAGAGGGATGGTATGTTGGAAGAGTTCCAAGCTAGATACCGTGGCAAACTAGACGATAAAGGCTGGTAACATTGCTATTAAAGATACTACCAAAGAGGCAGTTTTGGTGTATATTGGTTCATGAGTTGAACTAGGTTCCCACCATTGTGTGACAATGGAAGTATGGCTTTGGCCCAGGAACCCTGGTCCTATCAGTGACCCAGACATATTCTGAGGCAGCATCACCTGATCATGGAGATAGTTGATCTCCAGGGTGATCGAGGTTAGGAGAATAGACTCAGAGGACAACACGACGAATCCACTCACAAAGGCTTTTTCCCAGAGAGCGACTTATATGGGATGGTTGAGTATGTGATACTGCAACCACTGCTACAGATGGCCCTAGTGCAAGTGGGAGATTGTTAGTTATATGTATGCCCTAGAGGCCATTACTGTACATTGGATGTATACTGTAGTGGATGCTGGGACATATATAGGTAGGACTTTCTTGCTCGACATGATAGTACGCTATCTGGTTGCTCTTTATCTTAACATGTATACTTTCTGTCTCTCTGTTACAAGTTGATAAAGCCCTTAGGATGTGTACTCGACTTCCAGGACTGTGATGCAGATCATACTAGTGGGGCCTGGGTAATCCATGAGTACATCCTTCAATGTTCCTAGTCGTGGGAATATCGAGACGGGGCATCGATATTCCAGAGTAGACTAGCGTATATCTTCTCGACCCATGTGATGGACGATGGATGATCCCATATCCATTGGTGTTTGACATCAGAGATGGTATGCGGGTGCTCAGTGGAGACTGGATACACTGAACGGACTCGCCGAGAACTCCCAGATGGTATTATACCTCACGTCAGATGGCAGTTTTCTGTTGACACCGGTACAGCTTAGTCTGTTGACCCGAGATCGTCATAGAGTCTTGTGTGTCTCCCACTGTGCTTTGATTTCCACCCTACCACGGCTCTACTGAGTCGTGCAAACAGGTGGTTTTTGGGTACAGTCCCGATTCACATGGAGGCAATGAGTGATAGGAGGGGATTCGTCTCTCCCGGTATTGGGGGTTGATGTTGCGCTATGCTCGACTGGCCATAACTGGAAATCCCTGGCCAGGGTTGCAGTGATCTACTGGTAAGTGTTATCAGTAGTTTCACACATGTTATGGACCTCACGTTAGCATGACTTATCAAGCTATTGGGGTCTGACGTTTACCACCCCTAGGCGAGATATGCGACATATCAGACGAACAGATCGGACTGTACGATAAGTGTTACTGGTTGGATTCATAGGAGTGTGAGCGGGCTTGCTCGTCGATCTTCTGATCGCTCAATACCCGGGTGGCCGTTACGTTTAGCAGACCGCTTGCGGCTTGTGGGTGATTGATATGATCATCACCTGTTGCCGGCGTATTGACGAGTCTTTAGAGTCCTACACAGAGGTTTCCTGGCTCAAGCGAAACGAAATAGGAGCGCATATGAGATATGTGCGGGATCGAGAATAATGCGTGTATGTGATACCGTATTCTATTCTCGCGATGAATGTATCGATTGGTTGTATGTGATATAACCTAGTTATCGAATCGAAGATTAATTCGATAAGTCGATACATTGGATACTAGTCGGTTATATGCGACATGACCGGATCATTGAATCAAGTGTTGATTTAATGATTTAATGTATAATTATATATTTGATATATTACTTTACATTAAATAGTATTGGTTCACTCAAAATGGATTTTCTCACTTGAAATACACAAGTTGTATATGTGATATACTTTTGTGAACTAGTTTGTATCATGTTTGATGATACATGCAAACTTGGGTGTGTATGATTAAACCATGGTTATGTAATGGTTAGGGTTTTGATTTTCTTAACTATTTCTTTTATTTATTTATTTTTAGGGCAAGAAACAAAATGGTGGCTTATTTTGTTGTTTCCTTGAAGTTTCAAGAAGCTTTGACCATTCTTGTTCTTTTCCTAAACCTAACCATTAAACCTAACCCTACTTTATTCTCTACACTTAACCATGGTTGCTATATGATAAGAATCACTTATTTTCTATTTTCAAATAATACTTGTCTTATTTTTTTCTTCTTCTTCTTCTTCTTCAAGATGAAGAAAACCTTGCATCCTTTAATGGTGTCTTGAGAAAAAGAGTGAGAAATCCAATTCTAAAGTGAACCCACTTCCTATTTCTTTATCCTCTACCACTTGCCAAGTAGTATAGGGTGTTTTCTTCATAAGTTTCATGACTTGGTTAAGTTGGAGCTTGATCTTGAGTTGCCTCGACGTAGATCATCTTCGGCATCGAAGTCGACGACATAGCCCGCCCATTTCTCCGATGAAGCCGACGCTAGAGTCCAGGATCCGATGATCGCAGCGAGGGGACATCTTTATGGAGCTAAGGAAGTGGAGGACCGGATTTACAAAGGTTGTAGTCACTTTCCTTTAGCAATAATGTTGTTTACATGCTTGCATCGCCTTACATCTAGTTAACGATCCGTATTAGGGTTTGTAGGCACATGGAAAAATTTGAATTGGGCATGTTTGATCTGTTGTGAGACCTCATTAGTGTGCCTAGGAACCCTACACTATCTATGGTAACGAATTATCCTTTCATAGTCGCATTACGGCTGTCAATCAGATATTAAGAACGGAAAATAAACATTTACCTATCACATGTCTAAATTGGCACAATAAATAATAACCTAAAATGTAGCGGAAACAAATAAAGATCCAACAAAATAATATCCTAGCCTTGTCTCTTATAGGATTACAATGTCAAATCATAACTGGAAAATGGAAAATGAATCTGAAGCATCACTAAACTAAATCAGCATAAACCTCTTCACTGCTCTGCTTTCCTGTCAATGTATTCTTGATCTTTTTGCGATAAGGTTAAATGAACCGGGCCATGAAAACCCCAGACGCCAGTACGTTATAAATATCATAATAATAATAATAATAATAATAATAATAATAATAATAATAAAAAACTGAACAGTGTGCTATACAGGATGTCACATGTAAGAGTGAGGTATGAGTATAAACAAAATCAAACACAGGTGTTATAACAGTATGCTATAAGTAGTCAAACATGTCATGTGTATCCTAAGGTATGTGTTTCTAGGTTAACTATCCTACATGTATTTAAAAGCAATGAATGTATTCCTCCATGTAACTAAAAAGTATATATCCCGTTACCCCTCGGGACCACGGATACAAGATATATCCCGTTAACCACCGGGACCACGGATGCAAGATATATGAATCAAGAATGATTTTGTTTCATTACCCCCCGAAACCACAGAAACATGTAATATCCTTTTAAATTACACTTCAGTTACACTTTTGATTTCTCCATTTCCTTAGATTTTGTTTTCCAAGTCAGGTATGAATAATATCTATCTAATACCAACACACGAGTATGCAGATATATGTTATGTCTATCTGGACAACATATCATGTCCATTAGGACAACAAATCAGGATTGTTGGTATTGGTAAGTATTATAGGTAAAATGGGATTAACATGATAACAAAATAATAATAGTCTAGCAGGTTACAAGCATGTCGTGTTTATTTGAAATAACATTGTGCAAACAGGTCGTGATAAAATACGGTTGTAATCGTTATCTAGGTGCGATAAATGATATAACGAAAAATAAACACATTAATTCCTACACTTTGATTTATTGATTGACCAAACTAGAATAGTTTGTTATAATCACTAGTTATAGATATAATTTGCATAAACATTATAAACTGCAATTATAAAACTTGTTATTGTTAACTAACTAACGACATACATAATATATATAAAACAATATAATAATAAAAAATAATATTATGACAATGTATATAGATATAATTTTACGTAGACTATAACATGTAGCAAGTTATAAACGTGCATCGGTCTTGACGAATGCGGATACAAACACGAATGAACACGGAACGACGGAAAACCCAAAGCAACTCCAAGCTTGCTCTCTATTGGGTGCCTCAGCGATGGAGTCGACGAAAATAGCTACTGCTCATCTCTGTCAACGGTGAGAACTGAGATGAGGCGACGTCGACTAGTGTCGATTGACGGAGGCAAGGCAACTGATGAAGTCTCTGCGAGAGATGAAGTCGTAGGATGAAGCGATGTCAACCGACTGCGGTAAGATCTCGGGGACGAGGGAGTCGGTAACGGCAATGGGGAAACGTTATCTACTATTTGTGTCGGTTGACGTTGACAAGGGTATCCCAATGAGGATGGGTTCTTGGTGTTGATGACTGAAGGCGTGGGTTCTTTTTGGAGACATGAGGAAGATGATGAAGGCAACGATCGCCGAGTTAGGTTCAGCGATGATGACAACGATGATGGGTGATTGATCGGGCAGATCTATGTGTTTTGCCTTGTCCTATTTGTTCTACTTACCACAATCAAGACGGTGTCGCTTTGCAGCTAGCCGGTTGAGCACGGGTCGTCCGCAGGGAGATGGTAGTATATCCGTTCTTGTCTTAGACAAGTCAATAAAGAATGTATATGTATTGATTCAATTCTATCCTAAGTGATCGTATTTATGTTCAAGTAAGCTTGTTAGGGTTAAGGTTGGTTAGTAGAGTTAGGATTAGTCTTGTTCTTTTTATTTGCCAATCTTAAAATGAAGTTGAGATTATAGAAATTAGTGGGGATTAGGAGGACATAGGAATGGGATTGCGAGTTTAAGCAAGCTTTCCAACGCTAAATCCATTCCTAGTATCCCTTGTACATCCGCTACGTGCGCTTATTTCCAACCCTAGGCCAAACACCCGCAATCATGTATTCAATTAAGTCACAACTACATGTCACGTTGTAGTGCGCCTAAAAGACTTCTCGACTTAGGTCGCGGCTATATGTCACGTATAGCGCGCCTAAGTGAGGGGGTTGCGTTTGTTCGGTCTAGAGTCGTTTCAAGATATTTGGCGAAGAGAAGCATAAGGGATTTTTCCGTCCATTATACCAACCTTCCTTGCCCCTAACAAGTGTGGAAATTATTCACACATTTAAATGAAAATAAAAACAAGAAAAGAAGAAAAGAAAGAAAGAAAAAATACAGTTTTACAAGATGATAGCAAGCTAACTACTTGGGTCCTCACCTAAGCAAGGAACTCCATCGAGTATCATAGCTTGAAAATATGGTTAAGAAGAAAAGAAAAAGGCAACAAGAAATGAAATAACAACAACTACTTAACAACAATAATAAAACTACACTAAGAATTAAAATTACAAGACAAGATAATAAAATTACAATACAAGAAAATTAAAGATACAAGATAATAAAAATAACCCTCATCTTCATTGATTTTCCACTCAAGAGCTCTCACTACAATTTCATGGAGGAAAGATGAAGAAAAAGAAGAAGAAAAAAAAACTAATCTACACTAAATCTAACTAAAAAAGAAGCATTCTTTACTTGGCTCAAAACTGGGCTATTTATAGGCAGAGAGCTGAAACCCTAGGGCCAAATTCAGAACCCATACAAAGTTACAAAACTACCCCTAAAATATCTCCATTCACCGAGTTGACTCGGCTGTAGAACCGCCGCATAAGTGCCATTTTGGCCTCGGTTCCGCGGCGCTTTGGGGGATTTATGTTGTCGTTTTTTCTATGGTTTCTTGTGTTGCTATCTTCTGTTGTTCTACATGTCCCAAATTGCAAAATGCTTCTAAAGTTTCTTCATATTTGCAACAGTCCAAAACGGCTTCACTTTTATTTCATTTTACCTTTATCTCCCTCGGGCTCCGCACACCCATCTTGTGCTGCCCCTATCGTGTTTTGTGCTTGTCCGAGACATGAATGACCACTGTTATTTGTCTTGTCTCTTGAACTGGTAAGCGGCACTGGACGGATACAGATGACCGGAACCCGGCTTTTATCTGTCTGTGACAGATGTTCTGGATTTTGGCGTAACTGTAGAGATTTTGTATGATTTGCGTTATTTTGGACTAGGAACCTGTAACCTGTAAATATGTAGCAAACACGGATCAAAAGCACATGCCTATAAACAAAC
This sequence comes from Agapanthus africanus, assembly GCA_030015575.1. Taxonomy (NCBI): domain Eukaryota; kingdom Viridiplantae; phylum Streptophyta; class Magnoliopsida; order Asparagales; family Amaryllidaceae; genus Agapanthus; species Agapanthus africanus. The sequence continues at coordinate 488,060,258 of CM057349.1, forward strand.
GAGCAAAAGAATTGGCGCTATTAAATGCAATATTCTGGTATGAACAATGGGTTTGAGGTTGGGTTCTCGGTGAGGTAAAGCGATGGTGTTGATGATATGGGTATGGTGATGGAGGTAGGTTCGGTGGAGGAAGAAGACGATGGTGGTCAGAGGTGGAGATGGCTACATGGTGATGGTTGGGCTTGGAGGAGATGACTGGGATTGGAGTTGTGTTAAGGAGGAGGAGGTGGTGGTTGATGGTGGTGAAGGTGAGGAGTCGGCTACGAGGGAGAAAGAGAAGGAGAGAATCGTGGGAGAGAGAGAGAGAGAAAAGGATGAGGCAGATGAGAGAGAGAGAGAGAGAGTTTTATTTATATAGGAAAATAAATATTTATTTTATATAGCATGTGTGTGTATGTGTAGATTTGTATAAAAGTAAATAATATTATATAAAGTGTTATCCGCCAAAAGACGCGATTGAGACGTTGGGACGTCCGGCGTGAATTTTGGGGGGCAGATGCTATTTGGGTTTTATCCGTCCATCTCTCCGAAGAAGCCAAGTTGATTTATGGCACCGTATATCGGAGGTTTAGACAGATGCGGCCGTGGTAGCAGACTTTGTCAGATTCCCCCTTCTTTACGAGGGGTTATTGATTGCGGGGACGCTCTTCCCTGCAGGCGCAAGCCCCTACAGTTAATTACGCTACCGCATCGCGGTAACCACTTTCTCCTTCTCCAGATGGTCACTTCGTGTCGTGTGTGTTTGTTTTATTTTTGGTTGCCTGTGGATTGTATACGGAAACTAATTTATGTTGTCACCCGTAGGGCGTGGATTAGTCCAAATCCGTATTTTCTTAGATTTAGGTTTGGGTTAGTTTAAGGATCGTTAATCTTGTTTTAGATTAAGATCAACTTAAATGCTTGTTAAGGATGCATTAGCCTAATTTTAGACTAAGATCTACTTAACAAGGTTTTAGGATCATTTAGATCCAACGAAAGAGTATTTGGACTCAATCGTTTTAATTTAGGGACATTGCGGTCCATTGGGTTTAAGAACGTCATGGTCCATGAGTTTAAGGACCTCATAGTTCGTAAGGTTTAGAGACATCATAGTCTGGTTTAAAGACGTCATAGTCTATGAGGTTTGAAGACACCATAGTCTGGTTTTAAAACATCATAGTCTGTACGGTTTAAAGACATCATAGTCTGTATGGTTTAAAGACATCATAGTCTGTACGATTTAAAGAAACCATAGTCTGTATGGTTTAAAGACATCATAGTCTGGTTTAAAGACATCATAGTCTGTACGGTTTAAAGACATCATAGTCTATATGGTTTAAAGACATCATAGTCTGGTTTAAAGACATCGTAGTCTGTATGGTTTAAAGACATCATAGTCTGGTTTAAAGACATCATAGTCTGTATGGTTTAAAGACATCATAATCTCGTTTAAAAACATCATAGTCTGTAAGGTTTTGGTTTAACTGTTTGGGGATGCACCAAAAGTTATTGGTTATTGGGACCCCCCATCTCTCTGAAGACGTTGAAGAATTACAACGACATGTATCAGAGGTATGAAGAGATGTACCCTTAAACCAATGTTGGTTGGAAGATCTATAGTCAGGTTTGGGACTAAAGACCAATTAAAAAGATTGTGAGCACATGGGCTCGGTTAATTTGAATTAGGGACTTGTGGCCAACTTGGGCTTAGTCCACTCAGTTCTGAATAAAGTGTTTGAATACCTGTTTGGACTTAGTCCACTCATTTTGAATAAAATGTTGAACATTTGTTTGGGCTCAGCCCCTTTTTATTCAATAATGCTAAGCATTGATTTGGGTTCTGACACCCCTTTTTCTTTTTGTCTTTTATTGAGTGTTGAACACTTTTTATGGCGCTGGGGTCTTATTTACAGAGCGTTTTGTAATTCCTTAGCGCCCACATGAGGAGCACGTGGAGTTCCTGACGCTGAGCGCCGGACTGGGAACGCTACGACGCTTCTTATAAAAGGGCGCCCACATGGGGAACACGTGGAGCGCTTGGCGCTGAGCGCCAGACTTGGAGCGCTAAAGCGCTTATTATAAAATAGCGCCCATGTGAGGAGTACGTGGAACGCTTGGTGCTGGGCGCCAGACTTAGAGCGCTAAAGCGCTTCTTATAAAATAGCGCTCTCGTGAGGAGTGTAGGTTTCCTAGGAACACTAATGAGGTCTCATAAGGCATCAACCATGCCAATTTCAAATTTTACAAGTGACGAGAAACCCTAATACGGATCGTTAACTAGAATTTTAGGCGAAACTAGCAACTAGTTAACAACTTAACTTAGTGAATGGAAATACAACCTTTGTAGATCCGGTTCTCCACCTCTATAGCTCCGCGATGAAGTCCCCTTGCTGTCCAAATCAAATCCCGGGCTCTAGCGTCGGCTTCATCGGAGAAATGGGCGGGCTAGGTCATCGACTACTATGCCGAAGATGATCTATGTCGAGGCAACACTAGATCAAGCTCCCACTTCACCAAGTCATGAAACTTGTGAAGAAAACACCCTATACTACTTGGCAAGAGGTAGAGGATGAAGAAATAGGAAGTGGGTTCACTTTAGAATTGGATTTCTCACTTGATTCCATCACTTGCCATTGATGAGGCAGGCTTTTCTTTCTTGTGAAGAAGAAGAAGAAGAAAGAATATGATAAAGTGTTAAAAAATAATTGAAAAAGAATTGATTCTTATCATATTCTAACCTTAGTTAAGTGTAGAGAATAGACCATGGTTAGTTATGATGGTTAGGGTTAAGCAAGAGACAAGAATGGTGGACTAGGTCAAAGCTTCATGAAGCTTCAACAAAACTACAAATAAAGCCACCATTCTTTTCTTATATTTTCCAAAATGAATAAACAAATAAATAAAGGAATAAGCAAAACCCTAATCATCAACTTAACCATGGTTTAATTCTTTACACTTAACCAAATAAGCATGTATCATCAAACATGATACAATCATGTGCACAAAAGTATATCACATATACAACTTGCACAAAGCAAGTGAGAAAATCCATTTAAAGTGAACCAATACTAGTTAATGAAAAGTAATATATCAAATATATAATTATGCATTAAATCATTAAATCAACACTTGATTTAACGATCCGGTCATATCGCATGTGACCGACTAATATCCAATGTATCGGCTTATCGAATCAATCCTTGATTCGATAACTAGGTTATATCGCATACAACCATTCGATACATTCATCGCGAGAATGGAATACGGTATCACATACACGCATTATTCTCGGTCCTGCACATATCTCATATGCGCTCCTATTTCATTTCGCTTGAGCCAGGAAACCTCTGTGTAGGACTCTAAAGACTCGTCAATACGCCGGCAGCAGGTGATGATCATATCAAACACCCACAAGCTGCAAGCGGTCTGCTAAACGTAACGGCCACCCGGGTATTGAGCGATCAGAAAATTGACGAGCAAGCCCGCTCACACTCCTGTGAATCCAACCAGTAACACTTACCGTACAGTCCGGTCTCGTCGTCTGATATGTCGCATATCTTGCCTAGGGGTGGTAAACGTCAGACCCCAGTAGCTCGATAAGTCGTGTCGATATTAGGTCTATAACAGTTCGAGAAACTACTGGTAACACTTACCAGTAAACCTCAGTAACCCTGGCCAGGGATTTCCGGTTATAGCCAATCGAACACAGCGCAACATCAACCCCCTATACCGGGAGAGACGAATCCCCTCCTATCGCTCATTGCCTCCATGTGACTCGGGACTGTACCCAAAAACCACCGTTTTGCACGCCCTCTTGGACGTGGTAAGGTGGAAATCAAAGCACAGTGGGAACCACACAAGACTCTATGACAATCTCGGGTCAACAGACTACTCTGTACCAGTGTCACCAGAGAACTGCCATCTGACGTAAGGTATAATACCATCTGGGAGTTCTCGGCGAGTCCGTCCAGTGTACCCAGTCTCCACTGAGCACCCGTATATCATCTCTGATGTCAAACACCAATGGATATGGGATCATCCATCGCCCATCTGTATGGGTCGAGAAGGTATACGCTAGTCTACTCTGGTATATCGATGCCCCGTCTCGATATACCCACGACTAGGGACTTTGAAGGATGTACTTATGGACTACCGTGTCCCCACTAGTATGATCCGCATCATAGTCCATGTAGTCAAGTACACATCCTAAGGGCTTTACCAACATGTAACAGAGAGACAATCAGTGTACACGTTAAGGTAAAGAGTAACCAGATAGCGTACTATCATGTCGAGCAAGAAAGTCCTCCCTATATATGTCCCAGCATCCACTACAATATACATCCTATGTATAGTAATGGCTTCTAGGGCATACATATAACTAACAATCTCCCACTTGCACTAGGGCCATCTGAAGCAGTGGTTGTAGTATCTCATACTCAACCATCCCATAAAAGTCTCTCTCTGGGAATAGGCCTTCGTGAGTGGATCCGCCGTGTTGTTCTCTGAGTCTACTCTCCTAACCTCGATCCCCTGGAGATCAACCATCTCCATGATCAGGTAATACTGCCTTAGAATATGTCTGGATCACTGATGGGACGGACGTTCCTTGGCATAAGCCACAACTCCATTGTCACACAATGGGAGGAACTGAGTTCATCTCATGAACAAATATATACACCCAGACAGCCTCTTTGGTAGCATCTTAAGTAGCAATGTATCCAGCCTTAATCGTCTAGTATGCCACGGTATCTAGCTTGGAACTCTTCCAACATACCGTCCCTTCACTGAGGGTAAAGACAATGCCTGTGACTGACATTCAGTCGTCTTTATCACCCTGGAACCCTTCCAGTGATTCTCCTCAGGATCGATTGATACCATCTTACTACTACTAGTGCGATTCCTAGCATCCAATTACATCTATCTCATAGATGATAACTCAGGATTTAGGAGGTACCACTTTGATCCTATATGGAGAATCCTTGTGATAAACAGAGATTGACCGAGCGTAGCATAGGAAACTCCTTCCCTATCAAGAGTATGTCATCCACGTACTCTACGAGGATCATTACCATACTCCCTACTACCTTCTTGTATATACAAGGTTCATCTACCATTTTGATGAAGTCAAACTCTTTGACTACCACATCAAAACAGATGTTCCAACCCCGCGATGCCTGCTTTATCCTATAAAGCATCTTGCACACGTTTCCGCTGCTCCCACTGTCTACGAAGCCCTCTGGCTGTGTACTTATAGACGCTCTCTTCCAAAACATCATTTAGAAAAGCAGTCATGACACCCAACCACCAGATATCGTAGTCATGGTATGTAGCCGTGGTAAGTAGGATCTGGATGGACTTAAGCATAGATCCTTAGAAAAATTTCATCATGATCCACACCTGGTCAATGATGCAAACCTTTAACAAGTCTAGCTTTGAAAGTCTCAACTTTTCCATGTACACCGAGTAATCTTTTCAAGATATACTTGCTCCTGATGGGGATTTTACCCTTCAGATATAGCAACCAAAGTCCATACTTTGTTGGTGTATAAGGATTCCATCTCAGATCGCTAAGCATCCAGCCATTCTTACAGAGTCCCACTCCTGATGGCCAGCTCGAAACTACTTGGGTCATCATCTCATGATGCAATCCTCGCTCCCACTGTCATAGAGAAACCGAAGTATCTCTCAGGTGGGTGAGGAACCCTACTAGATCAGCGGAGAGGTTGAGGTTCGTTGGTTACTATTGAATCCTTTGGTTCTACCAAGTCATCTGCTATAATTTGTATAGCTGGAACCTTTCCAGTTGTACATAACAGACCTTGCCTCGAGCTTGTCCGGATTTTGTTTTTAAACATAGCCTGGACAACCCCAAATCTTAACTAACTTAAGATATGGGCTCTTCCCTTTCCATATCACATATGAAGCGGTAGGCATAGATTTGATTCGAATCCAATTCAATAGGTATGCAGCTTCTCAAGTGCATAACTCCCAAAAAGGAAATAGGAAACTCAGTAGTACTCATCATAGAGCACACCATATCATATAGGGTGCATCTGCTCCGCCCCGATACACCGACATGCTATGGTGTATCCGGAGGAGTAATGCTGAGAGAGAATCTCATGCTCCTTTTAGAATTGTCCAGGATTTCCGTGCTCAAGTATTCTCCTCCTCGATCACATCAAAGGACATAATATTTATACCCGTATTTTGGTTCTCTACTTCTAGCTTATATTCTGTGAATATCTCAAAAGGTTCGGACTTGTGTTTCAACAGGAACATATGTCTGAATCTTGAGAGATCATCAGAGAACGTAATGAAGTATAAAGAACCAGTCTTGGCATGTGTAGACAGGGGACCTACATACATCAACATGTATCATCCCAAGAGTTCACTAACTCTTTCTCTGTTTCCAGTAAACGGAGCTATGGTCATCTTATCTTTGTGACATGACTGGCAAGTTTCACAAGATGTAAATTCAAACTGATTTAAATATGCATCTATGTGTAACTTAGCTAGTCGGGTCGCATTGATATGACCTAGTCTACAATACCTCAAGAAGGATTCGTTCATTTATGAACTCTTCCTCTTGTGTGTGTTCCGTATACTAAAGAACTGTAGTTTGATTTAGAACATCAATACTTTTAGATAACATGCCTGAACCGATCAACTTTTGATATAGGAAATGTTCAAAACATTATCCAACAATACAAAATTTTATCATTTCTTTACTGATAAAGAGACTGATATGATTTTGTATATCAGGTTCGGTATCTAATAACATTCGTTCAGAATCAATGTATTGGTAATACAGGGTGACAGTGACCAACAGATTTGGATGCAACTCTTGCCCCGTTTTCTGCCTCATGAAACTTATCACCCGTTCTCAGTTCTTTACCTATCTGTAGCCCATGTAACATATTACATATGCGGGATCCTGATCCGGTATCATATACCCAGGACGTAAAGGACACTGAGAAACAGTTCTATATAATGAACACACCCGAAGATGATGCATCAGCATGCACTCTCTTCGTTTGGGCGGCACGGGAATTCTGGTAATCCCCAATTTCCTGCTCTGTCTTATAACAATTATAAGTTGGAGCGGGACCAACGTTCCCCAGCTCAGTATAACAAGCGGGTTCGGTCAACAATCCGTATTATTATCTTGATTAAGGCGTGATATGGTCGCTACCTGGAGAGAGAGAGAAGAAAACACTCAGCGTGCGCTCTTGCAAGAATAGATTGGTTATTATTTTATCTAATCAGGATGGCTCCCACTGTTTTTATCAAATCTTCCTTCAAACCCTAAAAGGAAAGACTAGCCGGGATTAATTACACACTACAAGTTCGCCAATCTTTCAGCCAGTCCAGTGTCGGTACTTTGAGGGAGGTCCCCCATGCTTTCGTACGAACCTAATTAATGTAAACCTCGTTTTCCCAGAGGCGTAACCTCGTTAACACCTTTCTAGACACCTACTTGATCGGCTAATTGTAATGTATAAAACTCTCCCAGGAGTAACAATTACTCGCAGCGGGTATCGGGATCCAACTATCTCATAGAAGGTATGCAATCTCATTGCAAATTTCAACACTTGAAATTCCCGATAATATTTTGCCCCTAACCTCCTATGACCTTGACAAAGGCCAACAAACCATAAGATGCTAGTCAAGTTCAACCCGTCATTTTCTGATTGAATTAAACCTACCCGCACGGCCCTTGACAAAGGCCAACAAGGTCGCACGACTACCCTAATCCAATCTGCATCATATGTATAAGCAGATAAGCACCAGTTAGCTACCGCACACTGCGCCTTGACAAAGGCCAACAAACGCAGCACGAATACTAACTACTACTTATCTGAAATGACGGAGGGCTACGACAGGTTTTTCTGAAAACCTATTGCGTAATGAACTTGATATCGTTGTAGAATCAAATGATTTTAAAATGGAGTGTTTTTTAGGCTTTTCTAGTTTTGCTAAAGGGGTCACTCCCGGTGAAGGGATCGTCGGTCCTTTCCTCGTCGAATGAGGTGCGGGATATATCATATATATCACTGTGCAAAGCAGAAACTATAGAAGCAATCAAAAGACAAACCGAGGGTTGTAGCATCTGCCAGTTATTGCTAAAGGAGTCACTCCCGATGAAGAGATCTCGGTCCTTTCCTTATCGAATAAGATGCAGGATATATCATATATACCGCTGTGCAAAGCAAGAACTGTAGCTACCTGTTTTATTTTTTGAAATTCGATTCTACAACATCTTTAGGTTTCTTTTGCTTTCATTAATCACATTAATGAAGTCCCATTATTTAAGTACCTAAATATCACACATAAATACGACGTACACTTATGCCATCCGCATTCGCCTCGATGTCCCCTCATGCACCGTTAGGTTAGGTAGCTAACGGCAGAGCGGGGCAGGGCTAGCGCGAGTGTAAAACATAAGTACCGTCTATATAATATATCATATATACTATATACAGTATCCATCACAGAACATATCACATGATCACATCACAGATATCGCAGCAGAAGAAACATATGAAATATTGGATATACTAGGACGTCCGTGTTTTCAATACGAGCCAGTATAAAACACGGATTCCACGGTCGCGATGAATAGCCAAACCCACACCCTTAGACCCCTACGAGAGCGGCAAGCAACCCTACCAATTCTAGAGTTAGGAGACCCGGACTCGACTCCTCGAGTTGGTCTCCCACTGGACTCCAGAGCCCGGTTACTTGTGCTCCCCTTCTTGGGTCTATCCTAGTGCGGAAAAGTAAATAATATACAAAGGGTGACATCTTCCGCAACCTGGAAGTGCCCCAATAAAAGAATATTACATACAAGTTTTTACATGAATGAAAAGAAAAAAAACACTCTTCTCACATAAAAACCCCCGGCTATTCAAACACGACGATCCAATATAACATATCCAGCAACACATAACATCACATGTCATCAACGTAAGTAAACATGCGTATCCCAATTGTCGTTGATATATAGCAACGAAACCGGCGATATCACATATTACACTTACGGTCACAGAAAAGAATGTGTAAAACTACAACAGTTGGAATCCGCAACCTCCATAGACATCGCATGCCTAATCAAATGAATTACTTAGACATCGCATGCCTAACAATTATAAACCCCGCATTTTAGTCTCATTATCGAAAACTCTTTTCAATATCAAGTCGGGCAATTCAACAAGATTCCCGACATCCTGATCGAATGCTCGTCGCAAACTTCAGTAGGCGGCCGCACCCCCGATGCCGTCGACAAAGTGCACCAAGGCGGAACACCGCTGCCGCGAGCCCCCTGACGGATGCTTTCGGCGACGGGGTTCTCCTCCAGTCACTTGGTCCGGGCTATGGGGCGAGGCTGTCTATTAAGTTTACCCGGCGAGTATCCGCGTACGCTACGTGATTGCGACGGACTTTTGATCACATCAAAATTCCGTAGCAACCGATCAAGTGAGACTAAACTGCTATGTTTATAACATTCATTCAGTTATCTCATAACTTATTGTGAATTCCAATTATTGTATCCCATTCCGGATAAATAGAAAATATTAAACTTTCCGATCGAACATGCAAACACCCAAGTTTTCCCAAAATAGCTCATCACATGAAACTAGTTTAAAAACATTCACTTCGTGCTTCAGTACCAACGGTCCAGCCGTAGAAGGGTCAAGCCAACGCCTCACATGTGGCACGCCGTACTGCCCCAAACCCTAAGGTTCAAAGGGCAGTTCAAGACGGTCATATAATCGAGTTAAGGTTTGTTGTCTTCTAGAGGGACCATCGCGTTACTTTCACTACTTAGAACGTCATTAAACTTTGGAAAAATCCAACAATTGGAAATTTCCCGACAGGGGAAAAAGTGGGTATTTATATCCGGTCGAACTTTTTTAACATATTCTAAAATTATCCGGAAAAGCATACAGACAAAATTAGACAATCCGATCGAAATACCGAGTCCCTAATACAACCCAGAAAACTCAACTCTTGAGTAAATTTTAAAAATTCCCATAAAACTCAGCATTTAAATAAAGAAGTTACTGTGCAAAAATGGTTGACTGAAGAGACTAAATGGGCGCGGAACAGCCGCAATAGGCGGCTAATGCCGCGGTTCCGCCGCGCTTTAGACAGATCGTTAGGTAATTTTTGCACCGTAATTCTTAGAATTTCCTGCTGAATTTTTTAAGCATTTTTAATTTGGAAAAAACCACCTTTTCAGAAAAAGTCCAGAGATGGTTAAAAGTTAGGGTTTCGGGGTTCGATCGGGTTTCTAACATCGTCTACGCATCGCCTAAGGCTCTAACTAGGCTCTGATACCACTGTAGGGTTCCTAGGCACACTAATGAGGTCTCATAAGGCATCAACCATGCCAATTTCAAATTTTACAAGTGCTGAGAAACCCTAATACGGATCGTTAACTAGAATTTTAGGCGAAACTAGCAACTAGTTAACAACTTAACTTAGTGAATGGAAATACAACCTTTGTAGATCCGGTTCTCCACCTCCATAGCTTCGCGATGAAGTCCCCTTGCTGTCCAAATCAAATCCCGGGCTCTAGCGTCGGCTTCATCGGAGAAATGGGCGGGCTATGTCATCGACTACGATGCCGAAGATGATCTACGTCGAGGCAACACTAAATCAAGCTCCCACTTCACCAAGTCATGAAACTTGTGAAGAAAACACCCTATACTACTTGGCAAGAGGTAGAGGATGAAGAAATAGGAAGTGGGTTCACTTTAGAATTGGATTTCTCACTTGATTCCATCACTTGCCATTGATGAGGCAAGCTTTTCTTTCTTGTGAAGAAGAAGAAGAAGAAGAAAGAATATGATAAAGTGTTAAAAAATAATTGAAAAAGAATTGATTCTTATTGTATTCTAACCTTAGTTAAGTGTAGAGAATAGACCATGGTTAGTTATGATGGTTAGGGTTAAGCAAGAGACAAGAATGGTGGACTAGGTCAAAGCTTCATGAAGATTCAACAAAACTACAAATAAAGCCACCATTCTTTTCTTATATTTTCCAAAATAAATAAACAAATAAATAAAGGAATAAGCAAAACCCTAATCATCAACTTAACCATGGTTTAATTCTTTACACTTAACCAAATAAGCATGTATCATCAAACATGATACAATCATGTGCACAAAAGTATATCACATATACAACTTGCACAAAGCAAGTGAGAAAATCCATTTAAAGTGAACCAATACTAGTTAATGCAAAGTAATATATCAAATATATAATTATGCATTAAATCATTAAATCAACACTTGATTTAACGATCCGGTCATATCGCATGTGACCGACTAATATCCAATGTATCGGCTTATCGAATCAATCCTTGATTCGATAACTAGGTTATATCGCATACAACCATTCGATACATTCATCGCGAGAATGGAATACGGTATCACATACAAGCATTATTCTCGGTCCTGCACATATCTCATATGCGCTCCTATTTCATTTCGCTTGAGCCAGGAAATCTCTGTGTAGGACTCTAAAGACTCGTCAATACGCCGGCAGCAGGTGATGATCATATCAAACACCCACAAGCCGCAAGCGGTCTGCTAAACGTAACGGCCACCCGGGTATTGAGCGATCAGAAAATCGACGAGCAAGCCCGCTCACACTCCTGTGAATCCAACCAGTAACACTTACCGTACAGTCCGGTCTCGTCATCTGATATGTCACATATCTTGTCTAGGGGTGGTAAACGTCAGACCCCAGTACCTCAATAAGTCGTGTCGATATTAGGTCTATAACAGTTCGAGAAACTACTGGTAACACTTACCAGTAAATCTCAGCAACCCTGGCCAGGGATTTGCGGTTATAGCCAATCGAACACAGCGCAACATCAACCCCCTATACCGGGAGAGACGAATCCCCTCCCATCGCTCATTGCCTCCATGTGACTCGGGACTGTACCCAAAAACCACCATTTTGCATGCCCTCTTGGACATGGTAAGGTGGAAATCAAAGTACAGTGGGAACCACACAAGACTCTATGACGATCTCGGGTCAACAGACTACTCTGTACCAGTGTCACCAGAGAACTGCCATCTGACGTAAGGTATAATACCATCTGGGAGTTCTCGGCGAGTCCGTCCAGTGTACCCAGTCTCCACTGAGCACCCGTATATCATCTCTGATGTCAAACACCAATGGATATGGGATCATCCATCGCCCATCTGTATGGGTCGAGAAGGTATACGCTAGTCTACTCTGGTATATCGATGCCCCGTCTCGATATACCCACGACTAGGGACTTTGAAGGATGTACTTATGGACTACCATGTCCCCACTAGTATGATCCGCATCATAGTCCAGGTAGTCAAGTACACATCCTAAGGGCTTTACCAACATGTAACAGAGAGACAGTCATTGTACACGTTAAGGTAAAGAGTAACCAGATAGCGTACTATCATGTCGAGTAAGAAAGTCCTCCCTATATATGTCCCAGCATCCACTACAATATACATCCTATGTATAGTAATGGCTTCTAGGGCATACATATAACTAACAAGGAGCACGTGGAGCCCTTGGCGCTGAGCCCCAGACTTGGAGCGCTAAAGCGCTTCTTTTAAAATAGCGCCCTCGTGAGGAGCACGTGAAGCGTTTTGCGCTGAGCGACAGACTTGGAGCGCTAAAGCGCTTCTTTTAAATTGGAGCGCTAAGGCGCTTCTTTGGCAGCTCTGATCAGTTCTATACTCTGAAAATTAAATTTTCGGTTTATAAGAGACTTTGTCTCATGGATATAAGAACTGAGTTCTTCTTTTATGAGGAGATGCTATGATCTCTTTTGTTTTTATTTATGGGAGATTTTGTCTCATGGATCTGTGATCTGAAAAAAAGAACTAAGTTCTTCTGATGTGAAAGTTAAACTCTCAAATATGGAGAAGATGCCATGATCTCTCTTCTTTCTATTTACCTTGAAGAAGGTTCTTCTTCTTAGAGCTTGTTCTTCTCTTTTCTTTTCTGAGAACTTGAAGTTTATGGAGGGGGGGTTCTTCTGTTTCTTCTTTCGATTTGAAAACTTATGGGGAGGTTCCTCTGTTCAAGACTTGAAGCCTTAGGTCTTTTATATAGGGGAGGCTGATTTGTTGAATCAGTTAAGAAAATCTCTCATTGAGAGATCTCTTATTGATTTAGGGGTGTTCCCCACCATTGGATCTTTGATCCAAGGGCCTCTGTCTTACAGAAGACATTTTTCTTGTTTTTAGCAAGATTGGGAAAATATTTTCCCATACAGAACTTATTCTGTATCTTGGTGATTTTTAATCAGCATAGGATCTTTGATCCAACGGTGCTCTGATTCACAGAGCACAATCTTTCTTGTTTGGAAATATTTGAGGAGTATTTCCTCAACAGAATTTTATTCTGATAATTTGATGATTTATCATCTTCGTTGGATCTTTGATCCAAGGGTTAAGAACATTTAGTTCTAGCGCTGGCACTCTCGTGCTTTGCACGTAAGGCGTAGCCTCAGAGTCTTTAACTCTTAGCGCTAGCGCTCTCGTGCTTTGCACGTGAGGCGTTATTTCAGAGTCTTTGATTCTTAGCGCTGGCGCTCTTGGCGCGAGCGCTCTCATGAGGCGCTGCCTCGTTTCAAATTTCAAATTTTGAATAGAGCTTTGTTCTCTGATTGGGGGAAACAAATGCCCCCCCACTGTTGCCTCACGTGGCTTACACCTGAGTGCAGCGGTGACAGCTTTTCCACCGTTGGATCAACTTGGAAGTTGAATTGACTTCCAACGCCTATAAATAGGGCCTTTGGCCCTTGAAATGACTGCTTGTTCATCTTCTTGTTTTCTTGTTCTTGAGAATTTAATTCTTCTTCAGAGCTAAGCTCTCTGCCTTAAGAAATTTCTTAGAGTCAAAACTCTGCCCAAATTTGGTAAGGATTGAACTTATTAACAGAGCTTTGCTCTTCTCAGATCATAGATCTTAAAATGTTTTAGGGTTTTACCCATTAACAAAACCGTGCTCATCTTTAGATCATAGATCTTCAAGATGTAATCTTTTTAGGCTGACTTTAACCCATGAACTGGAACACTGTTCATCTTCCATGAAGAACTCCTAGGGTTTGTTCACAGATCTTGAAGATCTTGGAGTTTTTACTCTGCAAAAGCTTTGCTTTTTTAGGGTTTTGATGGATGATTCCATCGTCATCACAGAGCATAGCTCTTGAAATTTTTAGGGAATTTTATTCCTCTCATGATTAGAGTTGATAGAAGTCACTCCTGTCTGCAGAGTGTTGCTCTCGAGAGAGTTTAACTCCTTGGCCCGAGGGGCCTCTCATTAAATGAGAATCCTTTTAGGATTTCCTATTTAATGAGTTACTGTCTCATCAATGATGAGCCTCATCTTGATTTTGTGGGTCCTCTCTGGTCCCTTTCCACTGCATTGCAGTGTGGTACAAATTTAGAGTACTAAGTGTCGGAATTTGGACTGTAGCATTGACAGCTAATCCTTGTTCTTTTTCGCGCAGGTGCTATGTCTTTTGACACTTCTTTCCCCTTCGTTCGTCCGGAGAGAGCATTTGCTGACGCGCCCGTAGATAGGGAAGTCTTCATGGTCATTAAAGATTACGACCCGGAGCAGAAATCTCTTCATCTTCGTTGATAAGGTTTTAACTATCGGCAAGCAGTCTACTAAAACAGTGAAGATGCTGCGCGACACTTTCAAAGACGGGGCTCCTACCTTGACGGCTCGGGAGATTCTGCATCTGTACTCGATCAGGCCAGGCTTTTTAGTCTTCAGACAGAACAACTCGGCTCTGTTCATGAGGTACAAACCGCACCGTTTCGCTCAACAATCTAGCCACAATCAAGGTGTCCCGTTAGAAGCTTTTTTAGCTGAGCCCGTCGCTACGGAGGAGGGTATCCACAACGCGCTACACCATTTCATGCGGCTGAACACCAGGTCTAACTTCTTCATCAGCGAGCCGAGCTGCGTTCCGAGAATCTCGAACGCATACGTGGCGTGGTATTCGCATGCAATGAGTGCTGTCATTAGGGAAGAAAGGTAGTTACTGCTTGATCACAAGGGTGCAGCCCCTGCTGGTAATCCCGCTGTCCCCTTGAAGGAACAGACCATTGTTCGTCCTTCCATAAGAGAAGCTAGTACGATTGTGGTCCCGCGCACCTTCCATGATAAGTCTCTACCTTGTGTTCCTGTAGAAGCGGTGGCTGCAGCGTCTCCTGAGTCTGACGTGGGTACCGAGATTGGAACTCGTCGCCCAAAGTTGCCCACCAAGTGCAAGCTCCTGTCCTCGGCTGCCGGCGCTCGCTCACAGAAAAATAAGAAGTCACTTGTTCAGTTGATAAAACTACACATTTAATATGACATTTTTCCTACTATTTCTATATAGTAAAAGGTGTTTATTATAAATATGACACATATGAAGGTTTATTTGCAAAAATACTATTTTCATGTGTTTATATATTATAATTATCATTATGTAGGAAAAAGTAAGCATATAATATCCATGTAACATTTGGTCTATTTAAATATGCTTATCTTATTAAATATCTTTGACCAATTCTCTTAAAACTAAAATATCATGACAAATGGTTAAAAATAATATTTCAATAAAAACAAATTCTACTAACATTACTTATTGAGATAATTGTGCAAAAATTATTTCAGGACTGGAATCAAGGAAATCCGAGTTATCGAGATCAAATCTGCCGAAATAGTAAAGTAATTGAAGAAATCAATTCTGGCAGAGACGTAGAGAAGATTTTCAGATTCCAGATACCAAAATAGTCTACATGTGTCACCAGAAGAAGCCTCAAGAGAAACGAACCCACGATCCTCCTAATCCACCGCGGATCTGCGGCTAAACCCACCATTACGCTGCGGTTCCGCCACACTTCTAGGGTAGTTAGGGCATGAGATTTTTTCTGTTGAGATCTTAACCACTGGTTTCCATATTAGGAAACTAGGGTAGTTAGGGCATGAGATTTTTTCTGTTGGGATCTTAACCACTGGTTTCCATATTAGGAAACTAGGGTAGTTACTCTGGGACTATAAATAAGGACCGAGAGCCTCTTGGAAAATTTATCAAGTTGAAGAGATCACGAAGTCCACGACAGGCTCACGCATCCAGGCTGATCATCAACGGTTCATCTATCTCCTTAGAAGAGATCGAGAAGCAAACTAGCATTTTGTAATCATTTCTAAGGGAACAAAGTATAAATGAATTTTGTTGATTAATAAAGGCAGTTGTTTTATTATTCTATCTCTTTATAGTTTTAATATGATTTCTCTCTCCATCTCTTCTTCTCCCAACATGCACGAGTAGTTCTTTGCTTGTTAGGGTTCGTAGGATTAGGGTAGATTAATGGATGATGAAGATCCTTAAACTCTTTTTACGTCCTATAAAGTTTATAAACTTTACCAAAAGAATCATTAACATCCTAATCAGGCGCGCTACCAATTTATTGCTATCCTCGACTGCGATTAGAGATTAGATTAACGATTTTTTTGGTAAAGGCTAGACATGAACGGAGATCCATGTCAAGATAGGGGTTAAGAGTGGGAACCCTTTTCCATCCAGAAACCCTAATCTACATGCATCATTGTCGATCTAGTTTTAAATCTATTAAAGGATAAAAGGAGTAATTTTTAATTAATCATCCATGACTACTAAATCTTAATGAACCCTACAAGCCCCCTTTTAATATTAAACTTACCTCCGTAGTTAATCTAGGTCTATATTTTGCATCCGCGTTTAACGTAGATCTAGATCCTACAACCATTCTTTACCATTCTTTATTCTTCCTCCTTTCTTTCTCAAAAAGCCTAAAATAAGAATAAAATATTCAACGTTTCCCTGAGGACGACCCGTACTCATCTCGGTCTAGCTACAAGCGACACCGTTATTGATTGCGGTTATTCTACTACACCTCTTTAAAATAGATCAATCAAATGGCGCCGTTGCCAGGGATACGTGCGTAATTTTTTATTCTTACTATTTGTGTTGAATTGTTATTCGATCTATATCATAATTAAAACAAAACTGCAAATTGTATATTTAACGATTTGTGTGTGAATTTTGCAAAGAGATCTGGAGTCACAAACTTGAGGAAACAGAAAGACAGAGACATTCATCGAGATCCAGAGGAGTACAGAAGGCCACGGGGCAAAACTTCATCAACTGATCATTCTTCCTTGCGGCGGAACTGCGGCACAAGTAGCACTTTAGCGGCGGAAGCGCGGCTAAAGGGAGGAGTTAGGGGTCGTAACTTCTCTGGTAAGTTTCTCAACTCTTTCTCTCTCCTCTGAAATCCAAAAAAATATCTTTTCTGCGGGATTCTTTGCAAAATATCGCCGCTCAAAAAAATCTTTTTGCAAAGTTTTGTACTTGGTTTGTTTATTCATATTTTAATACGGATTTTAAGGGGCAAGACCAACATTCAAATTAGGTAGGAATTTTATCACCCTTCCGAAGCCCCAAAAATCACAAAACAAGCATCTGCATCAACCGTAAATTAATTAAAAATATATCTAGACAAGACTCTAAGGACTGTCGCGCTCAATAAGGACAGAGGAAGGTCGTGGGTAATTTATCGCTTATCCGCATTACTTTTGTGGTGTCTAGGCAAGTGTGTCTAAGGCAAGTGGTTACTTAATTAGGCCCGCTATTTTCGGTGAATCGTATAGCGGATACCTCCCACTTACCTGGCCGCAAGGGTAGTAAAGAGGTGATAGAGGATTGATCCTGCGGCTTGTCCTTTGGAAGTCTACGAGAGGTCTAGAGACTTGACCTAGGTAACCTTAGTTTCAGGGTTGTTTGTGCATTTTTGTGTGATTTATCTAAGTCCGACACACTTTTCAAAAACAAACCAATTTTTAAATAACGCACACGCTGCCACTTGCACTAAACCGCTTAGTGCATGCTTGGCTGGACACGGGATTCTAGTGCCCGTCTTGTCCGCGTTCCTGCTATCGACTCCGAAGTCGGTGCTTCTTCATCTTCTTTTTGCCCACCACCCACCACATCGACCGAGATGGACGGTACTCCATCAAATTATAATACCACCCTGCCACCGCGCATAGGTGAGCAGAATCCACCGCGCATCTCTCTCCAAGAAAGATGCTATCCTATCCGTGGTCCACTTCCCACTTGCTTATCTATTCCACCAGCCAATGGGGACAATTTTGAAATCAAACCACAATACATCAATCTTTTACCAAAATATCACGGTCTCGAGTCTGAAGACGCATACGTCTTTATTACCAAATTTTAAAATGTATGCGCTATGATGGATACTTCACAGCTTTCTGTGGATGCTATGCGTCTACGTCTTCTCCCATTCACTTTGTGCTATATAGCTGAGAAGTGGCTTTATAACACAGCCGCACATTCTATTTCAAACTGGGAAGAATTAGTAACAGCTTTCCTAAAGAAATTCTACCCTAATTATAAGACAGCTCGAGTCCGTAGCGAAATAAATCAATTTACCCAGCTTCCCAATGAACCATTCTTGAAGTGTTTCGAACGCTTCAAGAATCTGTTAGTTCAATGTCCTCATCACGGAATTCCTAAATGGGATCTGTGCAGAATCATATATGAGGGTATTAATCCTACAATAAAACAGACTCTTGAATCCATGTGTCAAGGCACCTTCATGTATAAAGATGATGGTGAAGTCTGGAGATTTTTAGAAGATTTCGCTGAAAAATCTTTACAGTGGGAGAGTGTTAGTCAATCATTGTCTAGGGGTAGTAACCGCTAATCTGATGTTTCCATAAGAGTTAGAGCTGAAATGGCAGCAATGCAAAAGAAACTCGAAGCTATGGAACATAAATTTTTAGCAGCCTCCCTAAATCAAACGTCACTCTCCAAAACTGTCTGTGAATGCTGTTCTGATCCATCTCATCTTACGGAAGAATGTCCTTTAAATTCTCCGTTTCAAGGTCAAGAGCATACCAATGCTGATTTCCAACAAAGACCTAGAAACGATCCGTATTCTTCCACTTATAATCAGGGTTGGAGGAATCACCATAACTTTGCTTGGAACCAATCACAAACTAAAAACACGGTTTCAAATCAAAACAATTTCCAAAGGGGTCCTCCACCACAACAGCAACCACTTCAAATAAGTCAGCACCTCTACCAATCACAAAATTTTCAAAATCCAGTCAACACTTCTGCACCGTACAACAATTCTTTGCAATTGACCGGTACTGATAACTCCTTTTCACTCGAACAAACCATGAATTTGCTTCTGACACATTTCATGCAAGTTTCGGCTGAGATGAAGTCTTCCGTCGATAAAATCCAGAAAAAATCTGACTCCCAAAGTGAGAGTATTAAATCGATGGAAGCACAAATTGTCCGAATAAATGCCGAATTGAGTGCTAGAGAGAAAGGGAAACTTCCAGCTCAACCTTTAACCAATCCTGGCTATTCACATCATGTGAACGCTATCACCACATTGAGATCTGGAAGAGTGCTTGACAACCATGTTGGTGAAGTGATTGATAATAATGAAGAATCAATCGATGATACCCCAGCTGAGACTTTTCCTTCCACTTCTACTTCTCCTTCTGACCCCAGTTCGTCTACCCCACCATTTTCTTCCGAGCCTATTCTCCGTTTTTCCCAAGGCCCGAACCCTCAGCACACTTCTTCTAGTCCACCAAAGATGATCCCCACTCCTATTCTTGGATCTTTCCTACCCACACGATCTTCTCCAATGTTGGACCTAGCTATTATTGCTAAAACTCCTTATCCAAATCGGTTAAGGGGAAACAGACCAAGTCCGCAAATGGAGAAGATCACTGAAATTTTTAAACAGGTTAACATCAATATCCCTCTCCTAGATGCTATACAACAAGTCCCGGCTTATGCAAAAATTCTCAAGGACTTGTGTACTAGGAAGAGGAAGACTCAAGTGCCAAAAAAGGTATTCATGTCGAGTACTGTAGACACAGCTTTTCCCCAACAATTATCTAGAAAACGTAAGGACCCTGGCTGTCCTACAATTTCTATTTCTATTGGGGGTAAACACATTAACCGTGCTCTACTTGACCTTGGCGCAAGTGTTAACCTGCTTCCTTACTCAGTTTATGAGCAGTTAGGGATGAGAGAGTTAAAGCCCTCGAACACAACTCTCCAGATGGCCGACCGATCAATCACTAAACCTAGGGGTGAGCTTGACGATGTGTTAATAAAAGTCGGGGAATTTGTATTCCCTGTGGACTTTATTGTTCTCGATACACAGCCCGTAACGAACCCACAGAAACCAAATTCCGGTGATTCTCGGTCGACCCTTTTTGGCCACTTCCAATGCTGTAATCAACTGTCGTAATGACTCTATGACCCTATCCTTCGGGAAGATGTCAATAGAGCTTAACATTTACAAGTTGGGGAGTGTACCCTCCGAACCTTCTGCTCAAGCATGTTCTATCGAATTAATGGATGTCAACAGTAGCGAATTTGATCAGCTTCATGATACTGATCTAGACTCTTTTCATATGTTGTTGTTTGACACAACCATATATTATACACATACGGACTCTTCCATTGAGTTGTCCGGGTCAACATCTAACACTGATTATGAACCTTTCATGGAGTCTGACGATCACCCCATTTTTTCTGATGAGATTATTCTTCGGGGTATCGATGAATGCTTTGAGGAAATTTTTGTTGATGAACTCGCATTTTTAAAAGACACGGGTGTTGAGATGAATCAACTCCAAGATAAAGAAATTGAACCTCCACCCCTTCTTCTGGACAATCACGAGAATGTGAGTAATCCATCATCACTATCACTGTGTCGTCTCTCTAAATTGAGACGCAATCCTTTTCTTTTACACCACTTATCTCTTCCCCACTTCTTCCTGACTCCATACAACATGTTCTTCCACCAACCGGTGCGTTTCACTGATAAATTCTTCGAATGGTTGGTGTTGACTTTTGGTCTTTACAAAGCTTGGCATTGACCAATAACTTTGACCCCCTCTTATAATTTTAAATACTTAATATGATTTTACTCAAGTTTGGGGGGGGGGGGTTATTTTGGCTCTTGAAAGAATTTTTTTACAAAATTACGAGCCAAAAAATAAGTTTGGGGGAGAATTTCACTTTCATTATTTCTTGTCCCTTTTGATATACTTTTCCTCCCAAGTCTACATATTTTGAGATTTAACAGATGACATCAGTGAGGACACTGCTGAAAACAGGTTTGGGGGAGGTTTGTGCTTATTCACGCATTATTTTGCATATTACTATATTTATGCACAAAATTTTTTGATAATGAAAGTTTGAAAGTAAAAAATTTATATATGAAAGATAAGAATAGTTTAATAAAAACAAGAAAATTAGATGTTTCTTAAACGAAACTAGTAATAAGTAGTTATGAGCTGTTGTCCCAAGGGTTAGTAAGATGAAGAAAATTGCTAATCTGAAGATAAAAATAAGCCTGAAAAATAGTTCCTATTCTAGAAACCAAACATTTGAACGTTGATACCCTACTATACGCACTTACACATATCTTGAAACTTGGGATAGTAGAGGATACCTTGAAATGCTCTTGTCTAAAAACCTTAGTATGAAGGAAAATATAAAAATAAAAAGTATAAGTGGTGAAGAAAAAAATGAACACTGGTTTTGTAATTACCAAGGCAGCATAAAAAAGTATAGCGAGGGTGCTTTATCATCTAGTGCCTTAGACCAACTAGTTTGGGAGCCACTGCTAAGCCTTAGGTGTTGCAAGACGAGGAATTACACCTTAATGTGCAAGCACATTTTGTAATCGGTCGGTTAGTACCTCAAGAAGTTTTAACGGTCGCATGAAGGATGTGTGAGCAAATTCATTAAAAATTCACCGATTAAAAAGCACTTTGGAAGATGGACAAGAGTATGATAGCTTGAATTGTATTCTCTAAGTGTAGGGATGTCTTTTACACACACGTAGGAGTATATGATCAATGTTTGGAAGAAAAATAGGGAGAAAGACTAAAGGCTATGTTTTATTGAGGGGTGATATGATTTCTGACATCTTTTCATGACCATTAAGATAGGGCTCATAGCAAGTGAAAAGCTGGTATAGTTGGAAACTCTTATTTTCAAGTTTTTTCTTTTATAGTTCTTATCTTTGTATATAATTTTCACTATCTTTCTTTTATTATAGGATTTTGTGGGTGTAATCCGCTGAAAACCCTCAGGAGACAACACTCCTCCTACTAGGGACACCTAGAGCTTTAACGGCTTGTTGCACATGCTCGGTGCAATCGTGTTGCCTAAGAAAGTGTGCTTACCTAATTCTTCTTCTTTTTCTCCTTCTCTTGAATAACTAGTTTGCTTAGGACGATCAAAGATAAGTTTGGGGGTATTTGTTCAGTTGATAAAACTGCACATTTAATATGACATTTTTCCTACTATTTCTATATAGTAAAAGGTGTTTATTATAAATATGACGCATATGAAGGTTTATTTGCAAAAATACTATTTTCATGTGTTTATATATTATAATTATCATTATGTAGGAAAAAGTAAGCATATAATATCCATATAACATTTGGTCTATTTAAATATGCTTACCTTATTAAATATTTTTGACCAATTCTCTTAAAACTAAAATATCATGACAAATGGTTAAAGATAATATCTCAATAAAAACAAATTCTACTAATATTATTTATTGAGATAATTGTGCAGAAATTATTTCAGGACTGGAATCAAGGAAATCCGAGTTATCGAGATCAAATCTGCCGAAATAGTAAAGTAAATTGAAGGAATCAATTCTGGCAGAGACGTAGAGAAGATTTTCAGATTCCAGATACCAAAATAGTCTACATGTGTCACCAAAAGAAGCCTCAAGAGAAACGAACCCACGATCCTCCTATCCACCGCGGATCCGCGGCCAAACCCACCATTACGCCGCGGTTCCGCCGCACTTCTAGGGTAGTTAGGGCATGAGATTTTTTCTGTTGGGATCTTAACCACTGGTTTCCATATTAGGAAACTAGGGTAGTTAGGGCATGAGATTTTTTCTGTTGAGATCTTAACCACTGGTTTCCATATTAGGAAACTAGGGTAGTTAGGGCATGAGATTTTTTCTGTTGGGATCTTAACCACTGGTTTCCATATTAGGAAACTAGGGTAGTTACTCTGGGACTATAAATAAGGACCGAGAGCCTCTTGGAAAATTTATCAAGCTGAAGAGATCACGAAGTCCACGACAGACTCACGCATCCAGGCTGATCATCAACGGTTCACCAACGTCCTTAGAAGAGATCGAGAAGCAAACTAGCATTTTGTAATCATTTTCTAAGGGAACAAAGTGTAAATGAATTTTATTGATTAATAAAGGTAGTTGTTTTCTTATTCTATCTCTTTGTAGTTTTAATTTGATTTCTCTCTCCATCCCTTCTTCTCCTAACATGCACGAGTAGTTCTTTGCTTGTTAGGGTTCGTAGGATTAGGGTAGATTAATGAATGATGAAGATCCGTAAACTCTTTTTACGTCCTATAAAGTTTATAAACTTTACCAAAAGAATCAATAACATCCTAATCAGTCGCGCTACCAATTTATTGCTAACCTCAACCGCGATTAAAGATTAGATTAACGATTGTTTTGGTAAAGGCTAGACATGAACGGAGATCCATGTCAAGATAGGGGTTAAGAGTGGGAACCCTTTTCCCTCCAGAAACCCTAATCTACATGCATCATTGTCGATCTAGTTTTAAATCTATTAAAGGATAAAAGGAGTAATCTTTAATTAATCATCCATGACTACTAAATCTTAATGAACCCTACAAGCCCCCTTTTAATATTAAACTTACCTCCGTAGTTAATCTAGGTCTATATTTTGCATCCGTGTTTAACGTAGATCTAGATTCTACAACCATTCTTCACCATTCTTTATTCTTCTTCCTTTCTTTCTCAACACGCCTAAAATAAGAATAAAATATTCAACGTTTCCCTGAGGACGACCCGTACTCATCTCGGTCTAGCTACAAGCGACACTGTTATTGATTGCGGTTATTCTACTATACTTCTTTAAAATAGATCAATCATCACTCTTTTCTGCTGACATTGTACTTGGCCAGGAGCCGCATGCCCCTTACAGCGAGGGTCTGTGCGAGTATGGGGCCAATGTGGGTCTATTTATCGTGCCCGCGGACGATACTGATCTTCAAGCTGCCCTCGTGGCTTCCGAGCGACCGGCTCGCGATGAAGCAGCATTGATCACTATTGCACAGTCAGGTAGACTTCAGTTGTATCTTTCCGCGGTTATTTTTTTATTATGCTTTTACTGACGGTTTCTTTTTTAACAGGTATCTCTGCCGAAGAGGCTCTCGCGGCTTCCCTCAAAACGTTTGAAGAGGAAGAGAGGCTTCGTACTTCTTTGGGCCTTGGTATACATCAGCTTATCGTGCCTTCATTCCCTTTTTCTTTATTCATGGTTTGGCCCTCTCTTTTATTTTGCTGCAGGGACTACCTTGACTCGGGTTATTCCAAGTGCAATACCAATCGCGAGTGGTGATGCAGTGGCACCTCCAAAGCCGGCCACCGCAGCCACGACTATCCCTAAGTTACCATAAGGGGTCTCGCTAAAGCAGCCGATGATGGACGTCGTAATGGCGCCAGAGGCAGAGCTTGGTTCAGATGATGGTATACCCTTGTCGGAAGTCCTGAGGAGGTCAGCTCTCACGGCCCAGGCCGAAAGGAAGTACAGGAGCCGTGCAGTGAAAGAACGTGATGCCGCCTTGGCTGTAGGTGCAGGCTCAAGCACCGCTCCCCCTGTCGCTATTCCTCCAGAGGATGCTCCAGCTGCCCTGTCTACCGCCCATAGACAGGTTGCGCGCGCGGCTCGGGAAGAAACCAAAAAGCTGCCCGAAGGTAACGTAACGCTGAGTCTTTTTTATTATAACTTGATCTTCAAATTCTTATATGCCATATCCTGCAGGGCCAAGTCCTGGCGATGAGATGGCAGGTGAGATGATGGCGATCACAAAGCCCGAAGCAGCTACTCTCTCTCGGGAGTCTGGGACTGCCCAAACTGCCGCTCTTTCCCCTTGCAGCTCCCTGATATTGGCGGGCATCGCTAGCGTAACGATGACTCTTGTCGAATCAGGGGATGAAGCCACGGGCGCCGAAACTATTCCACTAAAGGAGAGCAAAGAAGCCGCTGCGCCCGGTGATGCTTCCGTCGCGGCTTTTGTTGGTGACCCATCAGGTAAATCCTGAGTCACTGTTCTTTTTATTTCACAATCTCACTCAGCTTATTCCGACGATGTTTTGTAGGTGCAGCAAATGCTGAGATCGTGCCATCTGAAGCACCTCTGGTCGCCGCCATGACGGTTGTTGTTCCCTCGCCTTCTCCTATGTCCTCCGAAATGCTGGAAGGTATAGGTTTGCAATTTATCGATCTCATTGTAGGTATCATCCCCCTGACAGTATATTGTCACAACTTTGCAGGAGTCCTTTTTGATCATCTGTATCAGGTGCTGAACCCGCATTTCTCCTTCCAGTCGGAAGTCACTTCGCCCGCTGGTGTTGGTTAGTATATCCTTCAGCTATTGTTTCTTTCTTTCTTTTACGAATAGCCATGCTGTTACTAAGCCTTCCTTGTATTGATTGTAGTGCTACGGATCAGAGGAGGGGACGAGAGAACAGCCTCGCCTCCGGTACTCCAAACTCTTCCATCAGCCACAGCCGGTATAGTAGATTCCATCGCTCGTGTATTTTCTTTTACCTCCCGAGTCGACATTTGACCATGGTTTGTTTTGCAGCAGTCGCACCGACTCCAGCTCCCTTCGAGTCTTGAATCATAATGCCTGCAGGGCCCTTTTCTAGACGTCCTTCTTCCAGGGGCGCTGCGACTAGCCTGCGAATGTTGAGCGAATTCGTCGAGGATCTTAACGCCGAGGCCTTCGCACTCGCTGCAGATTTTGCTGCTGAGGTTAATCCTATGCTGGCGACGCTCTTGAACTTCCATGATGAAGGCGTCATCGAGTCTTGGGTTAATTATTGCAGAAAGATCGAGGACTGCCTGCATGAGATTGAGCTCAAGCGTCCCGCTCCTAAAGTATCAGCTTTAAACTCCCAGCGGGCTGCGTGGGTTAAGCAAAGCATTCCTTTCATCCGCCATTTGGAATGAGAGATGACCTTGAGGCGAAAAGATCATGAAGTAGCTCTAAGCGAATCCGTCCAGTTGCACACCTAGGTTGAAGCGAACGCTGCGCGGTTGAAAGCTGTCTTTGACAATCTTCAGCGGTGCATTTTGGATGGGTTGACTCTGAGACGGGCGCTTGACTCTGTGGAGCGGGTCGTGCAGGACTGCGAAGCTGTCATGCTGGGAATTGATGAAAAGCTTTCGTCCTGTTTGCAACAGCAGGCCCATGTCGAAGCGGAGCTGGTCGCGGCGGCTAACCGTGAAAAGGAGTTGAGAGGAGTGCGCGAGCAGCTTGCTGATTTGTTGAGAACGCCTCCTCCTCAATAATTATCTTTGTATCAAGTGAAAATTTGTAATCTATGAATAACATGTATTCATTCATTCATTTTTTTATGATGTATCTTGTATTCAATTAAATTTATGAATAAAAGACACATTTTCTTTATCTCCTACTATCGCCTTCTTTTCTTTGTTGTGTTGTTGGCATGTTACTTTAGCAAGTGTAGCATGTAGATGATAGATAACAATTCATCTTGAATTCTTTGTAGTGTAGCGATGGCTTAAGAAATAGGTTCAGGTCTGCTGCCTAAGACTTTTCAGTTTTATGAGCCGTGAGGGTCTCATAAAGACTTTTCTCCCTACGAGTCGAGAGGATCTCGTAGGTGCATTTTCTCCTTAGGAATCGTGAGGACTCCTAAGTGCGTTTTCTCTTAAGAGTCGTAAGGATCTCACAAGAAAATTCTCTCCCTTACAAGTCGAGAGGACTCGTAAGTGGTTGGTGGGTTGACTCGTTTCCGAGACGGAGCTCGTTTGATGACGTATGTCCGAGACGGGGTCATTTGATGACGTATTTTCGCGACGGGGTCATTTGCTGACGTATTTCCGAGACAGAGGTCATTTGCTGACGTATTTCCACGACGGGATCATTTGATGACGTATTTCCACGACGGGGTCATTTGCTGATGTATTTTCGCGACGGGGTCATTTGCTGACGTATTTCCGAGACGGAGGTCCTTTGCTGACGTATTTCCGTGACGGGGTCATTTGCTGACGTATTTCCGCGACAGGGTCATTGGATGACGTATTTCCGTGGTGGGGTCATTGGCTGACGTATTTCGAGACGGAGGTCCTTTGCTGACGTATTTCTGCGACGGGGTCATTTGATGACGTGTTTCTGAGACAGGGTCATTTGCTAACGTGTTTCCGCTTTCTGCGGTGTCGGGGCTGACTCTTGGTTGTTTGTGAACCGTAGAGTCTTGAAACTGGGGATTTTGCCGTGGCTTCGATTGATGGTGTCGTGTCCATGCCCTGCTGGCATGAGGAGGAACGCTGTTGTTGGTCTTCTGGGATGCAGATGTTGCTGTCGAGATCTGACTTTCTCTTTGACAGAGTTTTTTGGGACATGTGGTTCCCTTTTCGTTTATGCCCATGGATTGTATACAGGGGTCAACATGGACTTACCTGCAGGGCAAAAGTTTCATTCTTTCATTTTTTATTTCTTTCCGTGATGCTCTATCATTTCATCTTTTTATATCGCGAAAGTCGTGATTGCCCATTCATTTCGGCTATTTTTCGCAGTGCCCAATCATTTTGGCTATTTTTTATATGCATATATTTTACTCGCTGATTTTTATTGCGAGTTACCCAAACATTTCGGCTATTTCATATGCATCATTTTTTTTGCGAGTATGGAACTCAAGATCTGATACCAATCTTAGTATCAGTATCGCTGCGACTGGAATATTGCCATGAGCGAATCATCATTTGCCGTGAAAGGACTTGGAATTTGATACCGATTTAGGCATCAGCATCGCTACAACTGGGATATTGCCAGGAGCGAAGCATCATTTGCCTTTATCGATTTAAACAAAGATGGCTTAGCAAACAGGGTTAGAATCCTGTCGACTAAGGCTTTTGACTTCATGAGCCATAAGGGTCTCATAAAGGTGTTTCTCTCTACGAGTCGTGAGGATCTTGTAGGTGCGTTTTCTCCTTAAGAATCGTAAGGATTCATAAGTGTGTGTTCTCTTATAAGTCATAAGCATCTTACAAAAGTGTTTTCTCCTTATAATTCGAAAGGACTTACAAGTGTTGTTCACCAAATAGGGGGATTTCACGCCATTGGCGGAACTTGGTGAGGGAGATGTTTATTTGTGCCTGTGGATTGTATACAAGGGTCAATATTGAACCGTTTGTTGGGCATTCTGGGAAATGTGATGGCTTAAGAACAGGTTCAGATCCCGGTAGCTTAAGGCTTTTGAATCTTATGAGCCGTGAGGGTCTCATAAGAGGGTTCTCCTTACGAGTTATGAGGATCTCGTAAGTGTAATTTCTCCTTAGGAATCGTAAGGATTCCTAAGTGTGTTTCTCCCTTGTGAGTCGTAAGGATCTCACGTGAGTATTTTCTCCTTACAAGGTCGAGAGGACCTTGCAAGTGTGCATGAATCTTTTACGAGTTTGTGCCTTTTCGGGTTTCACAAACTCGCCGGTAGCCCTGCTGTTTTTACTCACGGAGCCCTTTCGGGTTTTCATCCGTGCCCATCTTGCTAATGGACGTACCGTTTTTTTTGTCAGCCCTAGGATGCTGCGGTTTGTAATAGTTTAAAGACATTTCGATCCGTAGCTAGTTTCAAGACATTTCGGTCCCTTGTTAGTTTAAGGACGTTTCGGTCTACAGCAATTTTGAGGCAAGTTTTCGCTGGATACCACTTATAAAGTTTGGTCTTGGGAAGATAGCGAGCGGACATAGGCATCGTCATCTATCGTTAACCTAGACCGTGACTCGTCAGGTGTAGTATCTCTTCAGGAACTGGCCGTTTATTGGCCTGAAAGGTCTTTCGCCATGCATATCCATAAGCAAGTAAGCCCCACCTTGGTAGACTTTGTCTATGATGTACGGGCCCTCATAGTTCGGCTCGAATTTCCCCCGTTTGGCACGATTGGAGATCATAGATCTCTTGACCACTAGCATGAGTTCGCATTGGCGAAATGTTCTTGGCCTAGTCAATCTCTCGTATGAACGTGTCATCTTTTCTTTGTAAGCCTCTAGGTTTTGCTGCGCCATGAGACGAGTTTCATCGAGGGCGTCGAGCTCCTAAAGCCGAAGATGAGCATTCTCTTCGTCTGTTAGCTCATAATGAACTGTCACTCGTAGAGAGGGTAGCTCTATCTCTAAGGGGAGTACTGCTTCAGCGCCGAATACCAATACATACGGCGGCGTGTTTGTGGTTGTTTTGAACGTGGTCCGATAAGCCCAGAGAGCTTCATGCAATCTCTCGTGCCAGTCCTTTTTATTTTTGGACACCGTCTTCTTTATGATCTTTTTCAAGATTTTGTTGAAAGCCTCAGCTAGACCGTTAGCTCGATGATTATAGACTGAAGAGTATCTCCAGTCTATATTTTGCTACTGTGTGAAGCGACTAATTTTGTGACTTCTGTAGGCCGGCCCGTTATCGGAGATAATCCGTCGCGGAGTGCCGAACCGATAAATGACGTGTGTCTTGAAGAAATGAAGGATGTTCTTCGTCTTCACTTCTCTTAGCGGTACTGCTTCTGCCTACTTGGAGAAATAATCGGTTGTCGCCAATATGAACCGATGTCCCCTGGATGACGCTGATTCGATGGGCCCAATTATGTTGGTTCCCTACATTTCAAACGGCCAGCTAGCTACTGTCGGGTGGAGCGGATTTGGATGCCGGTGGATGAAGTCTCCGTGAATTTGGCACGAGTGACACTGCTTAGCATATTCGAGGCAGTCCTGGATTATCGTGGGCCAGTAGTAACCCATTCTTTTGATCTTCAGCTTCATCTTTGGTCCGGCCTGATGGGAACCGCAGAGTCCGTCATGAATTTCTTGGACGGCATTCCTTGCTTCTTCTGGTCCCAGGCATCTCAGCCATAGGGAGTCGAATGATATCTTATATAGAGTATCATTGACGAAGGCGAAAGACAGAGCTCGTTTCATGAGCTGATATCTTGACGACGCGTCTTCGGGCGTTTGACAGGATTTGAAGTAGTCCATAAAAACTTCTCTCCAATTCTTAGCCTTTTCCTGGTCTTTCATTTGTAGGGCTGTTTGCTTGGTTGCTTCCTTTTCTTCAGACGACTCCGGAGATATTTCCGCTGGTGCAAGAACCCGACGGCTTTGTACAACAATCCTTACGTCATCGAGGTTTTCGTCAGCCAGTTCTTTAGCAAGTTTGGTTAGTGCATCCGCCTTGCTATTTTCTGTACGCGGTATGCTTTCCAGAATGTAGGAGGGAATTTGAGTCATCAGTTGCTGCACTCTCTCGCCGTATTTTACCAAATCTGGTTTGCACGTTTGATAGTCGTTGTTTATTTGACTAACGACCAGTTGGGAATCTCGGTATATGAGGAGATTTTTGATTCCCATGTCGACAGCGATCTCAAGACCTGCTATCAAAGCTTCATATTCTGCTTCATTATTTGTCCTCAGCTCTGTTAGGGAAAAGGCAAAGCGCGTTATCCCTCCTTGCGGAGTCACGAAGATAAGGCCTACCCCCGATTTGATTATAGGAGAGTTGTGCTTTCGCTTCTTCATGGAAGATGCTCCGTCGAAATAGAGCTCCCATCGGGTATCACCCCTCCCTTTCTCCCTATCGATCGTGTCAAACGCGTGCTCATCCGGCAATTTACAATTTAGGGGTGAATCGGCAGGTATCGGATGCTCAGCGAGGAAGTCGGTGATGGCCTGGCCTTTCACTGCCTTAAGAGGTCGGTATGTTATCGAGAATTCCATTAACAGTAGGGCCCATTTAGCGAGTCGTCCCTTTAGTATGGCTCTTGACATCAAATACTTGAGAGGATCCACCTTTGATATGAGATGGACCTCATGCACCAAAGCATAATGCCAAAGCTTCGTTATAGCGAAGATTAACGCCAGGCACTGTTTTTCGATAGGGGAGTAGTTGTTTTCTGCCCCCAGGAGAACTCGGCTCAAATAGTAGAGGGCTCTCTCTTTCCCTTGGTCGTTCTCTTTCCCTTGGTCGTTCTCTTATGCCCATAACACGCCTAAAGAATCTTCAAGGGATGTTGTGTACAGAATGAGGGGCTTTCCCTTGACCGAAGTGGTCAGTACCGGCAGGTTCTGTAGATATTGCTTGATTTCATCCAATGCGCTTTGGCATTTGCGATCTCAAACGAACGGGGCGCCTTTCTTCATCAGGAGACTGTAAGGACATCATTTTCCGGAGAGATTGGCTATGAACCGTCAGATATACGCGAGCTTTCCTTGGAGAGACCGCAATTGCTTAAGAGTTCTTGGCGAAGGTATTTCCATAATCGTCTTGATCTTCGATGGATCTATTTCGATGCCTCGATGTCGTATGATGAACCCTAGAAATTTGCCCGAG
This sequence comes from Agapanthus africanus, assembly GCA_030015575.1. Taxonomy (NCBI): domain Eukaryota; kingdom Viridiplantae; phylum Streptophyta; class Magnoliopsida; order Asparagales; family Amaryllidaceae; genus Agapanthus; species Agapanthus africanus. The sequence continues at coordinate 488,091,775 of CM057349.1, forward strand.
GAAACTCCGAACGCGCATTTGAGAGGGTTCATCTTCAGGTTGTATTTTCGAAGACATTGGAATACTACCTTCAGATGCTCCCAATGCTCCTCGTGTGATTTTCTTTTTACCACGAGGTCGTCAATATAGCACTCGACGATTTCATGTATGAGGTCATCAAAAATCTTTGTCATGGCCCTCTGATAGGTAGCGCCGGCATTCTTCAGACCGAAAGGCATTACTTTGTAGCAGAATATGCCCAGAGGTGTCCGGAAAGCGGTATGCATCTTTATTTGATTGTACCCCGATGAGCCGTCCATGAAGGAGATGATTTCGTGAGTGGACGTATTGTCTATCATCAGCTCGGTAACCGGTATTGGAAAATCATCCTTCGGACAGGCTTTGTTGAGGTCTCGAAAGTCCATGCAGATGCGCACCGTCCCATTTTTCTTCATCACTGGGACAATGTAGGCGATCCAGTCGGGGTATTGAACTTCTTGGATGAAGCCAGAGTCGATCAGCTTTTTGACTTTGGCGTTGATACTCATTTCAAGTTCGAGCCGCATTCTTCTTGGTGCTTGCTTGACTGGCTTGACTTCCGGAGATATCGCCAATTTATACACAGCTATTTCCGAATCTAATCCTGGCATCTTGGAATAATTCCATGCGAAGCAGTTTTTATACTGCATGAGCACATCTTTTAGCATAGCCACCTACTCTTTAGACAGCAGCTCACTGACGAATGTAGGTCGTGGGTCATTTGTCATCCCCAAGTCGATTTTCCTTAGGTTGTCCGCAGTAGTATGTATTCCATCTTCCAATTCTTTTGGCGCGGGTGGAAATTCTGAGATCAACTCGTCTTCATCCTCATTTTCGAAGCACCAGGAGAGGTCATCCATGTTCTCGGGCACTCCTTCTTCTGACAGTGTTATCACGTGACAGGTACAAGATCGTTTCCATGACCGATGTTGGTCTGATTCTACTCTCGCCATATACGTTACTTTTGGCACATGCTTTTGTAGTGGGGCTACCCTCCAACTGTTGGATAGAGCGAAACTGCCGAGTTGATATTGATCTTCGACCCAGTTTTTGAAGATGAAGCATTATTCAAGAGGATGTCCTATCGCTCAGTGATAGGAGCAATAATTCGGGTGATGAACTTCGTTTGCTTGATTGGGGTGCCGAGACTCCGGGAGTGTCATTATCTGATGTTTCATGACGAGGTCGAATATCTTCCTTGTCTTTTCTTGAGGGAAGGAATATGCTCGACCCATCTTTTTCGTTAGAGACGGATTCCGGCTGATCTTTTCTCGATCGCATGGCTTTTTGGATCCGTTTTTTCTGCTGTCGAACGTTTTTTCCGTTCTTTAACTTGTTTTCGCCTCTATGGTGGAACTTTTTCTTGTCTTGGGAATGCATAGCGGGCTGACGGTGAAGGGCACTGTCATCCTCCATAGCCTGCTGAAGGAGGCGTTGCGTCTTCTCCTTCTTGTAAATAGCCATTTCGCGACTGTAGTCGTTCCGAACCTTTTGACTTGCTTCCCTTATTAGCTTATCCATCTGTTCTTCAAACGATGGACTCGGCATTATTATGGCAGAACCGCGTTCTGATTCAGGGTTAGCGCCTTTTAAAAGAGCATCATCTTCTTCATCAAGGTCCTTTAAGACATGGCAGCCATGGAACTGCTTCTGTTTCTTGGACTGGACATATCCGAGCCCGATCGTCTCCATTTTTCTGTTGGGCAATTTTCGCTGCGTTCCGGGTGTAAGTCCATATCACGCACCCCACGAACTTGCGGGGAGGCGGAATATATGAAAAACGATTATCAAAGCTTCGTAACACGGACTTGAGCGCATGAATCGTATCTAAACCGTTACTAGCAAATTACAAGAGGTTTAACTACTCGGATCCGAAGTTATACCTCACGTTACTTGTCCTTCGGGTCTTCATCGCTGTCCTCCACTCCTCGTAGGCTCCTTGGAACATCGGCACCTCAACGGCCTCCTCGAGTCAAAGACGATCCACCCGAGAGCTCCTACACCAAGCTTGATCTCTAACTTGAGATAACTAGGTTGCTCAAAGTGCTAATCTAAGCTACCTAGGGGATATAGAGTGAGGTTATGGATGTATTAGTCTAGCTAACCCTTGATCTCAACACATGAGAGGTTAGGGTTAGGGTTTCAAGAATGAGAGAGCTTGTGGAGAGAGAAGGTGATGATAAGAATCAAATATGATATTGTTTCTCACTTGATATATGAAGCATAATGAATAAATGAATAAAATGAGATTATTCATCATGCTACATAAATGCATTATGAGTGATTCACTATGTGAGTCATTAAGCATTTAATAATGCATTAATGACATGATGAATCACACATAATGAGTCACAATATCATTTAATGCTAATGCCACCTTACCCCCCAAGTCACCATGCTTCTAGAAGCTTACCGACAAATTACGAGAACGCCCCTACAATCCGTGAAAACACGGAAAAACTTTAGACTGTATAAATCCAATAACCCGATACTAGAATCTGGTTTAAACCAAAGCCGGCTAGTAAAAACTGTCCGAACGTCGCATGTGCGTTTAAACACGTATGCGTCCGAACCCTTGTCGTAAAACCATACGACCTCTATATTGTTTCGCCTGGAGCAGGAAAACTCTCAGTGTGGGACTCTAAAGACTCGACACTACGCTGGCAGTGGGTTTAACCACAGACCGCAAGCGGCACTAGTTGTACGTAACGGTCCCCAGGTAGATGTTGATAAGAAGGCCGATGAGGAAACCCATCCGAACTCCTACTGAGCCTGATGTGACAATCTCCGTACAATCCGGTCTGTTCGTCTAAGACTATCGCATATCTAGCCTAGGTGGCGGCAAGCGTCAGTCCCCTAATAGCGGTATAAGTCGTGTCGGAACGTAGCCCATTACACCTTGAGAAACTACTGGAACCTACCGGTAAATCTCGCTTGCCCTGGCCAGGGACTTTGCGTAATGGCTCTCTGACACAGCGCGATATCAACTCCCAATACCGGGAGAGACGAATCATGTCTAACAACCACTGCCTCCAAGTGCTCGGGACTACACCCAACCGCTACCTGTTTGCACGACTCCTTTGAGCCGTGGTAGGGTAGAAATCTAAGAACAGTGGGACACACTCGAGGCGAAGTAGCAGTGTCAAGTCTGCGGACTATGCTGTATTTATATCACCTGGAAACTGTTAACTGACGACGGGTATAATACCAACCAATCAGTTCCCCTGCGAGTCCTGTCCGGTGTACCCGTAACCTAACGAGCACCTGTATACTATCTCCAGTACGACGTACTGATGGCTGTAGGACAGACCATCTCCCCAACTGGGATGAGAAGCGTACACACTAGTCTACTCTGGAGTATCGATGCCCTGTCTCGATAATCCTACGACTAGGGACAAGTATAGGATGTTGCTTATAGACTACCCAGCCCCCACTAGTGTGACTGCCATCACAACACTGGTAATCAAGCAAAGAACCTATGGGCTCTACTAATATGTATAATTGATACGTTACAAGAAACATATGCACATATTAAAGTAGACACAAACCAAGTAGCATACTACCATATTTAGCAAGACTGTCAATACAACTGTGAATATCCCAAGCTTCCATTAAGTAATATACACGCTAGTATGATACAATAATGGCCCCTAGGGCATATACACTAACACCGGGGACATTCCAAAACATGTTGTCGAACTGATCTTGTCGCGCGGTTTGTTTAAAGGACATGCCTTGGCATCTCAATAACCTTTTCAATCCTTCTGCGTAGTATCTGGGAAAACAGATGGGTTGGAGCCTGTCAAGCGTAGGTTCGGCACCACGCCAGACTTATCTTTCGACTTTAGTCTCCGTGGATCGATAGAATAGGATTGTCTTTTCACCTCTTCACCTGGGAGGGATATAGAATGTCTGTAGCTCTTGCACACTATATGTCTCAAGCGCATCAAGCTCTCTGTAGTGCTGCCGTGGAACCAAGGCGATCTGCAAACTTTGATCATCTCCAGTGAGGGCTTGCACTGATGGACGGACCGAGAACACTGCGTTGACTTCGTCTTCAGAGTCATAGCCAAAAACCAGAATAGGGGTAGATGGTCCCGACTTGTTGCATTAGGACGGCCCTAAATAGACTCTCTTCTTCCTCCTCGGTATCGCTCCCGAAGACCGGAATAGTGGTGATATCTTTTTGCTTATTCTCCGGTTTATGGCATCTTTCCGTGTCTTCAAAGTCTGGCAGGAAATACTTTGCATCCTCGTATTTGCGGACTTCATTCACGGAGAATGGGTTTAGCTCCCCCGTTACGGTGTACTCCAGACCATCTTTGAAATACTTCATACACTGATGTTGCGTAGAATGGATGATGTTGTACTCGTGTAACCAAGGCCTGCATAGTAAGGCGTTGTAGCAGGTCTTGGCATCAATGACATGAAATTTGATGTCAGTGACGAGCATCCCAAAGGGTAACGTCAGAATCACAGACCCGAGCGTCCGTGATGACTGGGAGTCGAATCCGGAGATAGTGATTTTATCCCGAGCGAGGTGTTGAACGCTCATGCAGATTTCTTTTAGCACCCTTACATTCAGGAGATTGACAGAGGACCCATTGTCAACTAAGATCTTCCCTATCTTGATGTCATGACAGTACCCAGTGACGTACAGGGAAGGTTATGCTCGCACGTTCCGAGGAGGAGATCTTCATCGCTGAAAGTGATGTCGGCTGTGTGAACCTCTTCAAGCTCGTCCTTCATCTTTTCTTCGGCCAGGAAAGCTTGAAACTGGTCGGGCTCTTGTAGTGCCATGATCAGAGCATCTCGCGCCTCTTTAGACAACAGAAGGGCATCGAGAATGCTTAGCTGCGAGGGCATCTTTCTCAGGTGTGACAGAACGTTGTAATCCACCTTATTTTTCTTGAGCGGGTCCTTGGCTGTGAGCTCTTCGATGACTCGATCATCGAGGGCGATGTCCTCAGGGACTGTTTCCTTCCCTTTATCTTTTTTGTTTGATCCCTTGTTTGTAGGTCCGAGATTCTTTTCGGGCAACGTACGGTTGCGCAGCTGAATATTCTCACAGTTCTTCATCTCTTCTTCTTTTCCTGAGGTGGATTCTTTGAAGAGAGGGCCGAGGCTATTTCTTCATCAGAATCGCTCCCGAAGGTGAGAAGTTGCGATCCTCCAGCATCAACCATGTGACAGTTGCCGACAGTTCTTTTACGCTCATCTGTCGTGCTTCTTTATTCCCGACGAGCCTTGCGCTTCAATCGCTTGACGTGTTGTCGGTGGGCAACATATCCCTGCCACCATTTTTTAAAAGCATTGCATTCTTCGATAGGGTGTGTGTCCCTTCGATGGTACAAGCAGTAATTGGGATGTACATCTGCTTCGTCAAGACGTATACCGCCAGGAGTATTTCCTTTGGGAGGTAGCAGCTTCATTCCTATTGACAGGGCTTTAGCGAACCGTTTCCTTGCCTTAAGCTTGCATTTGTCTGCCGCAGGCGTGCTTTGATTTGGTTGGAGCTGTTTGCGACTCATCCCTACCATGACTTCTTTAGCTTGATGCCGATGCCTGGCTCTTTTGAATATGGCCATTTCACTCTCTCGATCAGCTTTGCTCCTCTGACGGGCTTCGTTCAGCAACATGTCAATCATCTCGTCTGACGGTTCCAAGAGTTCTGGTTCTGGCTCTGCCCCCAGTTTCTCGGCATCAGGAGCTTATTTGCCCTTTATTGACGAGTAAGAGATCATGTGGCAGCTCGCCCATAATCCTATGGCTCTTCTGAAGAATCGTTTCCCTCATCAACGTTATCATCTTCATTCTCAAGAACATGCTTGAAGAATTCGTCCAATGTAATTGGGGTCCGTGCCTTCTGGTTATATTCTTTCAGTGCATCGATGTATTTCTACAAACATGTATGCTTATCGTCGGGTTGGACGGGCTTCTTGGCTTTCTTCTTCTTCTTTAAAGACTTCAGAGGCTTGGCCCGAAGGCTCTGTCCATCATCACCAACTTTCAGCGTTGGGCGCGGCTTTAGCATCCCCTCAATAATCTCAGGCTCCAACGGGCTCTTCCACCTAATCACCGGACATGCTTGAAGATCCTTTAGCATTCTCTTAGTCTTTGCCGAGAGAACAACTTCCCATGGAGCTTCCTCTATAAATGAGCATGATGCCCCCGGCGTGTCTATCTTTTTCGGAGCGTATGGTTGTAGCGGGTTCACCCTCCAATTTTCGGACAGCGCGAATTTGCCTTGCTGGTACTGGTCCTCAATCCAGCTTTTGAATATAAAGAAATCTTCGATCGGATGGCCCAACATTCAATAGTATGGGCAGTAGTCGGGATTATTGACGTCACCGGGCTATAGTGGGCGCTTCAGATCTGGCAGGGTGATGAGCCTGTTGTGCACTGCTAGTTCGAACAGTCTCCTCGTTTTATCGCAGGGAAACGAGTAAGGACGTCTTAACTTCTCGTCGAGGAATCGCGATTTGTTGCCTTGACGAGCAGCTGGCCACGGATCACTCGGCTGTTGTTGAGCGTTGGCGACGAAGGTAGATTTCCCTTTACCCTTTTCATTTCGAAGCTCCGTTTTCAACGAGGACGGCTTATGGCCCATCTGGTCCATTTAGGCGAGCTTGTCGATCTAGGCCTGGAAGGTGGTCATCATGAAAAACATCATGAATTGAGATATGGTCGTCTGAGGATCGAGGATTCCTATAAACATGCCCATGGCAGGAGCTTCCTCTATGCGCTGTTCGCATTTCGACCATAGGTTCCGCCATCGAATTGCATACTGAACCCATGTCTCTCCCGGCTTCACTCTGGCATTGATCAACGTCGTGATTGGGGTACGTTCGCCGGCGCTTGCGAACCTTTGTGTAAACAGTAGCTCCATTTCTGCAAAAGTCTTGACATAGTCATTCAGGAGCTCGGAGTACCATTCAAATGCTGTCTCCGACAAGCTGCCAACAAACTGGCGAAGCAGCAGTTTGTCGTCACCCCTAGTATTACCGCACAGAGCCCTGAATTGAGCAACGTTCTGGTGTGGATTACCCATCCCCTTATACACATGGAATTTAGGGATCGTATATCCTGGCGAGTACTTTATTGGATCGTACCAACCCGGATATGGTCGTCCAGTCTTGACGATTTGGCCGGCCGCTTCGCTCGCCTGATGAGCTCGTATCTGTTGAGCTATATAGTCGTCAAAGGCAGTTTTGGAGATGGTCTCTTCCTTGGCGGCTGATGGAGTCGGAAGAGGGTTTGATGTCTCCCCTATGTCATCTTCAAGGATTATTGGAGGGTCTTCAGCTGGAGGATTCGGCTGTATCATCATCCCGACCATATCTTGGAACAGAAGCACCATTTGCTTTATGTTAGTCGCATGTTCCACGCCTCTTTGTCTTTCTTATCGAGCATCCTTTGTAGGAACTCGGAGTTGGTTTCCTGTTCCTGGCGCTGCTCCGACGACGTCTCCGGGCTTTCTTTCGGCCCAGTGAGCGCGGCCATCTTCGTTAGCATTTCCTAGAGCTTTTGCTGTTGCTCCTGGGTTTTTTTCACAGATCGGGTGAGTGGTCGATAACCCATAGAGATACGGCTATCCTCTTTCCCGGAAGCCATGTAGATGGTGTGCACTACCATGCCCCCAGACTTGGGGCGTTTGGATTCAGCACGCTTGAGATTTGTCGCAGACACAAGGATCTTCTCCGACCTTCTCCTTTAATGGGCGGTCGAAGTTGAAGGGGTTGTCGCAGACGATATTTTTTATGGTATGACGGTGGGACGGTCCTCCTCTTGCCGAACTTTCATTTTCTTCTGTTGGCGAGAGTAGTCTTTGTCTATCACAGAGTCTTGGACTCTTCGCCAGACCTTGTGGATTTTAAAGGACAGCCACTGAGGGGGTTGTTTCGGCTTCGCCTTTGTGATGTTTTCGGCAGGTGGAGGAGACATATTCAGCACGGCAGTTGGAGAGTTCTTGCGCACCCTCCTGAGCGGCACAAAGCTGTTCCCAGTTGGAACAGCAGCATCAACTTCCACCGTTGGGCTGGTGGGGTAAGTCCGGAAGAGGAACTGCCCCCAGCTTTCCTCACTCGGCGCCAGTGGCGACGTCAAGCACGTCTTGCAGATGGTATTGGCTCAGTTACGGGGGTAGCTCCATCATGCCTCCCGTTCTGGTGAAGGGTTGCCGTTGGTGCCAACCCATCAAAGTCTGACGTCCGTTAAGAAGAAACGTCCAACCTGTCAAAGAATGACTTTTGGGTAGAGGAAGCATTTTGGGCGACTCCACCCGCAGCGGGAGTTGGAACGACCATTCTTGCGAAGACCGATCCCTTAGCCAGAGATGCCTCTTTGAGGATTTCGTCCGTCGGAGTTGGAATGGCTATCCGCTTCGGGATAACTTTTTCAGGTATTGCAGGCTTCTTTACGAGCCCGCTGGAGCTCAGGCTCAGCCTGTCGAAGACTGATGCAGTAGACTTGGAATTGGACGGTCCGTTGAGAGGGGCCATGGTAGTGGTAAGCCGATCAAAGACCGACTTCTTTGGAGCTTCCTGTGATGGCACTGGGGCGTTGAAGCTCATAGGCGGGAGTATGGTCCTGAAGAACAATCCATTGGTGGCCTGAGTCACCTGTTCCACTGGCATGGCGAAGATGGAGGCCACTTGGGCCCATAGGTCACTCCTCCCGCGAGGATGGAGTGAGAGTTGCTGTTGTAGTTGGTGCGGTTGGAAGCCATTTTCTCTTCTGCACGGAGCAAGACACCAAATATTAGTAGCTCGAATCCAGGGGCAACCATATTAAATTGCGATTCGTTCGTGAACATGACACACGAAATGTAGAGTGGAAAGAGGAAAAGGTCCCACAGGGTGTGCCAGAATCTGTTCTCCGCCGAAAGACGTGACCGGGACGTTGGGACGTCCGACCTGAATTTTGGGGGGCAGATGTTATTTGGGTTTTATCCGTCCACCTCTCCGAAAATGCCAAGTTGACTTATGGCACCGTATATCGGAGGTTTAGACAGATGCGGCCGTGGTAGCAGACTTCGTCAGATTTTCCTTCGTTTACGAGGGGTTTTTGATTGTGGGGACGCTCTTCTCTACAGGCGCAAGCCCCTGTAGTTAATTACGCTACCGCATCGCGGTAATCACTTTCTCCTTCTCCAGATGGTCACTTCGTGTCGTGTGTTTTTTTTATATTTTTGGTTGCTTGTGGATTGTATACAGAGACTAATTTATTTTGTCGCCCGTAGGGCATAGATTAGTCCAAATCCGTATTTTCTTAGATTTGGATTTGGGTTGGTTTAAGGATCGTTAATCTTGTTTTAGATTAAGATCAACTTAAATGCTTGTTAAGGCTACGTTAGCCTAATTTTAGACTAAGATCTACTTAACAAGGTTTTAGGATCATTTAGATCCAACGAAAGAGTATTTGAACTCTATCGTTTTAGTTTAAAGACATTGTGGTCCATAGGGTTTAAGGACATCATAGTCCATGAGTTTAAGGACCTCATAGTCCATAAGGTTTAGAGACGTCATAGTCTGGTTTAAAGATGTCATAGTCTGTGAGGTTTAAAGACGTCATAGTCTGTATGGTTTAAAGACATCATAGTCTGGTTTAAAGACATCATAGTCTGTACGGTTTAAAGACATCATAGTCTGTATGGTTTAAAGACATCATAGTTTGGTTTAAAGACATCATAGTCTGTACGGTTTAAGGACATCATAATCTGTATGGTTTAAAGACATCATAGTCTGGTTTAAAGACATCATAGTCTGTATGGTTTAAAGACATCATAGTCTGTATGGTTTAAAGACATCATAGTTTGTACGGTTTAAAGACATCATAGTCTGTATGGTTTAAAGACATCATAGTCTGGTTTAAAGACATCATAGTCTGGTTTAAGGAAATCATAGTCTGGTTTAAAGACATCATAGTCTGTATGGTTTAAAGACATCATAGTCTGGTTTAAAGACATCATAGTCTGTAAGGTTTTGGTTTAACCGTTTGGGGATGCACCAAAACTTATTGGTTATTGGGACCCCCCATCTCACTGAAGACGTTGAAGAATTACAATGACATGTATCAGAGGTATGAAGAGATGTACCCTTGAACCAATGTTGGTTAGGAGATCTATAGTCAGGTTTGGGACTAAGAACAATTAAAAAAATTGTGAGCACATGGGCTCGGTTAATTTGAATTAGGGACTTGTGGCCAACTTGGGCTCAGTGCACTCAGTTCTGAATAAAGTGTTTGAACACTTGTTTGGACTCAGTCCACTCATTTTGAATAAAATGTTGAATATTTGTTTGGGCTCAGACCCTTTTTATTCAATAATGTTGAGCATTGATTTGGGTTCTGACACCCCTTTTTCTTTTTGTCTTTTATTGAATGTTGAACACTTTTATGGCGCTGGGGCCTTATTTAAAAAGCGCTTTGTAATTCCTTAGCGCCCACATGAGGAGCACGTGGAGCGCCTGGCGCTGAGCGCCAGGCTGAGAGCGCTACGGCGCTTCTTATAAAAGGGCACCCGCGTGGGGAGCACGTAGTGCGCTTGGCGCTGAGCGCCAGACTTGGAGCGCTAAAGCGCTTATTATAAAATAGCGCCCACGTGAGGAGCATGTGGAGCGCTTGGCGCTGAGCGCCAGACTTGGATAGCTAAAATACTTCATATAAAATAGCGCCCTCGTGAGGAGCACGTGGAGCGCTCGGCGCTGAGCGCCAGACTTGAAGCGCTAAAGCGCTTCTTTTAAAATAGCGCCCTCGTGAGGAGCACGTGGAGCACTTGGCGTTGAGCGTCAGACTTGGAGCGCTAAAGCGCTTCTTTAAAATTGGAGCGCTAAGGCGCTTCTTTGGCAGCACTGATCAGTTTTGTGCTCTGAGAATTAAATTCTCGATTTATAAGAGATTTTGTCTCATGGATTTAAGAACCGAGTTCTTCTTTTATGAGGAGATGCTATGATCTCTTTTATTTTTATTTATGGGAGACTTTGTCTCATGGATATGTGATGTGAAAAAAGAACTAAGTTCTTCTGATGTGAGAGTTGAACTCTCAAATATGGAGGAGATACCATGATCTCTCTTCTTGCTATTTACCTTGAAGAAGGTTCTTCTTCTTAGAGCTTGCTCTTCTCTTTACTTTTCTGAGAACTTGAAGTTTATGGGAGGGTTCTTCTGTTTCATCTTTCGATTTGGAAACTTATGGGGAGGTTCCTCTGTTCAAGACTTGAAGCCTTGGGTCCTCTTTATGGGGGGGCTGATTTGTTGAATCAGATAAGGAAATCTCTCATTGAGAGATCTCTTATTGATTTGGGGGTGTTCCCCACCATTGGATCTTTGATCCAAGCGCATCTGTCTTACAGAAAACATTTTTCTTGTTTTTAGCAAGATTGGGAAAGTATTTTTCCATACAAAACTTATTCTGTATCTTGGTGATTTTTAATCACCATGGGATCTTTGATCCAACGGTATTCTGATTCACAGAGCACAATCTTTCTTGTTTGGAAATATTTGAGGAGTATTTCCTCAACAGAATTTTATTCTGGTAATTTGATGATTTATCATCTTCGTTGGATCTTTGATCCGAGGGTTGAGAACATTTAGTTCTAGCGCTGGCGCTCTCGTGCTTTTCACGTGAGGCGCTGCCTCAGAGTCTTTGACTCTTGGCGCTAGCGCTCTTGGTACTAGCTTTCTCGTGCTTTGCACATGAGGCGCTATTTCAGAGTCTTTGACTCTTAGTGCTGGCGCTCTTAGCGCTAGCGCTCTCATGAGGCGCTGCCTCATTTCAAATTTCAAATTTTGAATAGAGCTTTGCTCTCTGATTGGGGGAAACATAAAATTATTACGATCCCCTATCCGTCTCTACTAAATCTAAAAATATCAGAAGTTGTCTACACATAGATATTATCTTAACAACCCACTTAAAACATAAATATAATGACTAGGAAAATATAATATAATCTAATATAGATTTATATAGATTTAGTTTACGGATAAATATTAATAAAAAGATACTTTAGCACCATAACGGATTTCACGCAAGCGGGTCGGGTCCGATAAACACACATACTATCCGAACCAACAACCCAAACAATAATAATTTTAAAAAATAAAAATACTAATTTATCTCGTTAAATAACGTACGATCGTGCTAAGGTGTTATAGATGAACATGGCAATCGTAGAGCGAGTGCGCGGTATGGCCTTGGATGCGGATGTGCCAAAGTTTGTATGGGCAACGACGGTCGATACTGCTATGTACTTGATCAACAAAACCCTGGAAAGTGCGCTTGATAGAGCATTCCGGAAGAAATTTGGTTAGTTAAACCGGTTAATTACGCGCACCTAAAAATATTTGGTTGTATTGCGTATTTTTTGGTAGATAAGACGGAAAGGAGTAAGCTTAAAGTGTGCTTTCATCGGCTATAGTGGAGACAAGTTCAGACATCAGTTGTGGGATTACACAAGCAAGAAAGTAATACAAAGCCGAAACGTTGTCTTTGATAAGCAAAACTTGTACAAAGAAGAGAAGCAAGCTAAAGATGGTGCGGTATCAGAGTTCGTCGAGTTGGACGAAACTCAAGAGAGCATTCAAGTACCTACAGGTAGAGATTAGAACGTGGAAGAAGTTATAGTTCAGGATCAGGTTCAAGAACAGGATGATGACCATGTTCAGCAACCAGATATACCAGTTCTGAGGAGATCTACGCGGGATAGACGACTACCTGAAAGACTTATGACTGACTTCGTATTGTACACAGTTTCGAGGGAGCCCGAATCCCATGAAGAAGCAATAAGCGACGGTACTAGCAAGCAGTGGGAGCGAGCTATAGATGAGGAGATAGATTCTTTAAGGAAGAACAGTACGTAGGACCTAGTGAAGCTACCCAAGGGTCGGAAGTCATTGCTAAATCGGTGTACGAACAGGATTAAAGAAACTATGGTGTGTAAACTACGAAAGAGCTTGTATGGTCTCAAGCAAGCTCCTAAGCAGTGGTATATCAAATTCGCTCAGCTTATATTGGAGATGGGATTTGTACGCTATAAATCAGATCACTGTGTATACGTTTAGACTTTCAAGGATGGATGCTACATTATATTGTCGGTGTACGTGGATGACATGTTGGTAGCAGATGCAAATTTTGCGAAAATTCAAAGTTTGAAGAAGATGATGGCTAAGAAATTCACTATAAAGGATTTGGGAGCGGCCAACCAAATCCTGGGTATGAAGGTTGTGAGAGAAAAGAAGCAGCGGATGCTGTGGTTATCGCAAAGTGATTTCATCGAGAAGGTTTTGAAGCGGTTTAATATGGAAAAAATCAAAGCTGGTGAGTACGCTCTTAGTGAAGCATTTCAAACTCAGTAAGGAGTTATTTCTGACAACTCAAGAGCAAAAAGATGAGATGGCGAGCATGCCTTATGTATCCGCGGTGGGTAGTTTGATGTATGCGATGGTGGGTACGAGACTTGATATTGCACATGCAGTGAAAGTTGTTAGCAGGTACATGCAGAACCCGGGGAAAGAGTATTGGAATGCGGTGAAGTGGATGTTGAGGTATCTAAGGAGTAAATCAAGTCACTGCTTATGTTTCGGGAGTGACTCTCTAAAGGTGCAATGTTAAGTTGATGCGGACTACTCGGGTGATAGAGATAACGGTAAGAGCACATCAGGGTACGTATTTACGGTTGGGGGAATATTGGTGAGTTGGGTCTCTCAATTGCAGAAAGTTATGGCATTTTCGACTACAGAGGCGTAGTACGTGGTGATCACGGAAGCCAGCAAGGGGATGATATGATTGTAAGGGCTACTTGAAGAATTGGGCAAGAAACATGACTTCAATACCTTATGGAGCGACAACTAAAGTGCGATACATTTGGCGAAGAACACGGCTTATCACTCAAGGATGAAGCACATCAAGGTGCGGTATCATTTCATTCTCATTGCGGTGGAAGAAGGTGAGTTGGCATTGCAAAATATCGCGGGAGAAAAGAATCCGGCGAATATGTTCACCAAGGTCGTAGACAGAGATAAGCTAGACCTCTGTTGCAGGTTGGTGAACCTCTCCATGATAATATGATGAGGAGAACAGCGGTGAGTTGGGTCTCTCAATTGCAGAAAGTTGTGGCATTGTCGACTACGGAGGCGAAGTACGTGGCAATCACGGAAGTCAGTAAGGAGATGATATGGTTTTAAGGGCTGCTTGAAGAATTAGGCAAGAAACACGACTTCAATACCCTGTGGAGCGATAGCCAAAGTGCGATACATTTGGCGAAGAACGTTGCTTATCACTCGAGGACGAAGCACATCAAGGTGAGGTATCATTTCATTCGCATTGCAGTGGAGGAAGGCGAGTTGATATTGCAAAATATCGCGGGAGAAAAGAATCCGGCGGATATGTTCATCAAGGTCATAGACAGAGATAAGATGGATCTCTATTACAGGTTGGTGAACATCTCCATGAAAATCTGATGAAGAGAGAGTATGAAAGTATTCCTAAAGGGGGGTAAATAGGAATATAGCTATCAATATGCCCAAAATAAAAATTCTATACTACACTTGCAAAGATATCACAATAGATAGGCTTAAGTAATAAATATACTAATATAGATATGAGCTAAGCAAATATACAATTGAGAAACTAGAATATCAAGCAAGTACAATATTAAGCATAAGCAATATAAAGCAATAGAGAAAGCATGCAATTTCTAGGTTAATGAGCAAATAAGAGATAAGAAATTGCAAACTCAAACACAAGAGGATTTTAGAGAGGTTCAGGAGATCCCCTGGTCCTCTTTCTTTAGCTGCACGAGCGCGTTCCACTAAACACGTCTCCACCTTGACAATACGCCGCACATCCGCAACCGATACAACACGCTCCACCGAGACAACACGTTACGCACCCGCAATCTTCCAACAAGTTACTCGACACACGAGTGACTCTTCTCTTAATATAATCACACATGCTCACACTTGAGCACTTCTTCTCTCAACAATCTCCTCTCTTTACAAAGATACTCTCCTCTCTTACAATGACAATTTTGCACTCAAGATCCCAAACATAAAGAAAGAAGAGATTACATCGAAGCACAATACTCTTGATAGAGTTTCTCTCAAGCTCACTTTTAATACTCTACAAAATATGAATAATCAATTTGAGCTCTTGATTGTGTGTGAGAGTGAACAAGATAAGCAAATGAAAACTCAATTGAACTCTTATAAGAGATGAGATTTTTTCTTTTCAAAATCACTCAAGAATAAGCAAGTGAAAATCTGTGAGTGAATGGTGTCAAAAATCTAAAACAAAAGTCTATTTATAGCCTCAAAGAAAAAATAGTTGTTTCAAGTCAAAAACAACATTCAACAGCATCGATAGACGACTAAAGAAGATTTGGGCAGACGTCTGTCGCTAAAGACAAAACACCCCAAGGACTATATTTTGAAAACTTTTCTAAAGCAGACATCTGTCAAATATATCTATAGACGTTTGAAGTTCTTGTCGACAGACGTCTGTAATACATTTTGATAGACGTCTAAAGCACAAAACAATTTCCAACCCGAGACTTTTGATTTTGGAAAAAACTCTTAAGAAGACGTTTGGAGTTCAAGCAGGTAGACGTTTGAAGTTAAAAAATGCCAAAAAACCTTCACATTGAACTGCAAACGTCTATCGATAAAAAAATCCAACCAGAGACTTTTGGGCAGACTTCTGAAGTTCAATTGGCAAACGTCTGATGGTATAAAAAGTCCATTTTCAAATCCGTCATCAGACGTCAGGTCAATTAAACTGCAGACATCTGTTGTCTTCTCTGAATTTCAGATATTTCCAAATATCAGAAAAGGAACAGTGCATAGACGTCTGCAGAATATCATGGCAGATGTCTGGATAAGCACAAAAAAAACAATTTTAGGGTTTTAAGAATACGAAAACTTTAAACTCGAAAACCCAATGTTTGTAAAACTTTTGTGCTAGCGTGTGTGAGTGTTCAAGAGCTCTAAATGATATAACCCATATTCTATATAGTATTTACATAGAATCTTATATCGATGTCTCATTTCTTTGATAACCTGAATCTTCGACACTTCGACACGAGCTCTTGAAATTTGGCGAATCACTTGATCTTCAATTGATTTTCAACTTGATTTCCATTGATTTTCACCACTCAACTCACGTGTGTCTTGAAATCGATATTTGATCTTCGAATAAACTTCGCTTCGATTTCGATCTTTGACGCTTCAAACTCAGACTTTGCTTCTAACTTCTTCATTATACGTAATATAAACTCTTAAACCTTTGTACTTCGGCTACTTGGCTTCACGAAGCTTGAATGTGCAATTTTGGAAGCTCTCGTCCGTATCCTCCAACCTCCATTAGATATTCTATTTAAGCTCAATTTTTCTCCATTCTCCTTTAAACGCTTGTGCCGTGAGATATCCGATATCCTAAAAATCAATCTTAACATGACCAAGTATATCATATACCGTGTTATGAAATATAAGTAAGTTAATAAACACAAGTATATAAATATTCATTTTTTTGACATCACAATCATGAATGGTATATCAATATCAAGATATAACTCAAACTCAAAGCATGAGATATTGATATACTAAGTATATATATATGGTATATAAGAAGCAAGATATAGATAACATGTATATACATATTCATATTGTGAATTACTAAAACAATGAATGAGAATAATATTTCAATATCAAGATCTATAGCATAAGTAAAGTATGAGATATTAAAATATTACTCGATATACATAAGATATAGGATATGCAAGCTAAACATCAAGTATATACAAGTTTATTGTCGATAAAGTAAAGCAAGATAAGCAAGTGACACTAAACGACTATTCATGTTTTGAAATACATCAACAAAACCAACAAAATTATAAGCCATCATGTAAAGTCCACTAGCGTTGGGAATCAATGTGGAAGTATTTCCAAATGGGAGATTATTAGAAATTATGGAAAAAAATTCAGGTCTGTCGTCAACAACAACATACTTTTGGACGTACACACGAGAGGCATGTCAGAAACACAGAGCAACGACAGACATCTAGAGGCTAGCAAGCCAGACGTCTGTAAAAGATGTCACGCCCCGCTTCATAAAATATGGAAACAAGCACATGATAAGCCCGCGATGTATTTATTTCGAGAGGGTCACTTCCGGAGTAAATATGCTAAGCGTAAAATAAGCAATATAAAATGATAAGAAATTAGCATGGGATTTAAACTTCAAAATTTTTATTTATATTCAACTTGATACATTTACAATACATGAATTCAACTGAAAGGAAATACAAGAAGAGAAATGCCTAAACAGGTGACATACATAAACTGAAATAGAGGATAACCAGTCTAGACCTGAGTCGTGATCTGATCGTGCTCCTCCTCGGTGGTGTCCACCTCCTCAGTCTTCACAGTATCTGACGAACATTCCAAGAAACGAAGATGGGTGGAATTCCTGTCAGCGAACTTTTGCTCGGTAAGTCCCCAAGAAATGGGTGTGAAGTATAAAAGTATAATGACAAAGAAAATGTATATCATGAATCAATGGACTAGGAGATATGGTGTTTAAACTTGTCATTTAATATAAGCATGGCAATTCTATTTAACATGTAGTTATATATATATATATATATATATAGAACATGGCAAAATAATATAAGCAAAGTATAGCATGGCCGTGTAGTGTAGGTGTAGGGAAAATGAAGTGAATGTAAGTGTCCTAAAAGGTCTTTACATAGGTAAAGTAATGTAACGTAAGTTCAAGGGTGAATGTCAATCAATCTCAAGAGTGTTCTCGAACCCAACAGGCTGTAATCCTGGGATAAGGAACCACGGGCCCGAATCAAGTGTTAGTAACGGGACTTCAACCTAGTGTTGAAGTATTCTAAACTCAACAGGCTATAATTCAGGAGCAAGGAAACACGGGTCCTCATGATAGCTTGCTTGTGTTAGTAGACATGGATTCATGATCTAGAGGGACTCCAGAGATTTCGTTGGATTCACACATGAACTACCTTAACACCCCGTGTATTCTAGGTTACAATTAAAATTACTAGCCTTCCACGAATCCATGAATACATCAAGTTACAAGATTGAGTTCATGTCAATATCAAGTTTTCGTGTCAAGTGTTCATGTATTCATGTCAAGTTGTATTCATGGTTCGAGTCAAGTCAGTTTCAATAGCAGCCATTGTATTCTGGTATTCATGTTGAGTTCATGTCAAGTCATAGTATTCTAGTATTCAAGTTTTGGGATATTCACGTTCAAGTGTTCTAGTTCATGATCAAAGGTTCAAGTTTATGTTAAAATTTAGATCCTGGTTGAGTTTGTATTCAGGTTAGAGTAAATATCTTATGAAAGAATTTAGCTCTTGAATTTATGAAGTTTAGGAGTAATCGGCAACTGCTGCACATGGACAGCAGAATTTGTGTCTTTTCCAAGACAATTGCCATTTGATAACTCTGTTAAGTTGTCTAACCTGAATAGGCAAGTACTCACTTTCTCCGGCTTCCTGGGGCTCAAGTGAATTGATCTCGCTTAAACCTATATTAATCTAAAGTCCTTAGTATTGTTTGCATATCTCGAGACGGTTTTATGAAAAATACTTTAATATAGTTTAAGAATAAATCTTGAGGATGATTTACAAGATTTAGGGTTTTCATAAGCATGTATTTTAATTATTAAGGTATTTTGGTGATGAAAATTAGCATTTTTAAAAGATTATGGTATTTTATTGAAAATTAGCTCTTTTGGGAACTTGATGATATTTTCTTAAAATTCTAATTTTTCATTTTAAAAATATAGTTTCATAATATGTTTTTATTGAAAATAAGAATTCATAGTTTTATATAATTTTTTCAAAAATTAGTTTTATTTAGAAAAGTCGCATTTCTTTAAAACCGTATTTTATGTCCTTTCGAGATCGAATACTCTGTGAGGAGTACTGTATCTGGCTCTACTATCCCAAGGATGTGTGATAATCCATACCATCCATTAGCGAGTCCCCTAACGAGAGTTGCAGAGACGTATTTGCCAAGTATTACAAAATACCCCTTTAAAAAACCCAGTTTTTGAAAAGATATGATATTTTATTGTAAAAGCTATTTTTCAAACCAACCATATATATATATATATATAGACATCGTGATATGAAACCATCATGTGGGGTGGGTCGTTACCCCGTGAATTTTTCCTAAAAAATTGTTTTAATAATTATTAAAAGGAGGGTGATACTAAAGTTCAAGGTATTTTACTGAAAAAGTTCGTATATATTTGTTTCACATGAAAATTTTGATTAAACTCGGAACTAAAAGAGTGTAATTAAAGTTATAAGTAGGGTGGTAAAATTAGTTTGACTTATGTAATAAGGAAAAGGGAGTTCTAAGTTTTTAAAAAAATGTATCGGAAGTAACTCCACTTTACCGATATATGTTTAGGGAATGAAATGAGATGGAAAAAAAGAGAGATTGTTCCCCCAAAATTTAAACAATATAAAAAGAGCTAAGCTCTATTAAATTTTGTTGAGGCAGCGTCTCATGTGCCCCTCACGAGGGCGCCAGCGCCAGCACCAACCCCTTAGGATTAAATTCTATGGTGGCACCGAACATGAAGCTTAAGTGGGCGCCAATGTGCAAAGCACATGAGCGCTTATTATATAAGAATTAAATTCTTATATGGTACCGCACGTGCTCCTCACGTGGGCGCAAATGTGCAAAGCACAGGAGCGCTTATTATATAAGAATTAAATTCTTATATGGCGCCGCACGTGCTTCTCACGTGGTGCCAATATGCAAAGCACAGGAGCTCCTAAAATCAAATTCTTAAGCGGCGCCCACGTGCATAACACGTGAGCGCCGGCGCCCAAATTAAAGCCAAGTAAAATTAAATTATGCACAAGATATTTCTATAAAAACTGGGATAATCTCTATTAAACTGAGCCGTTGGATCAATGATCCAACGGTGATGATAAATCATCAGATAATAGAATAAAATTCTATTAAGGGAAAATATTCCCCAAATCTTTCTAAACAAACAGAAAATTGTTGACTCAAAGATCCAATGAAATGGGAAAATATTTCCCTATATTTTTCTAAACAAAAGAATTATGTGCTTTGTAGAACATAGAACTCTTGGATTAAAAATCCAATGGTGATTAAAAAAAATCACCACTTGACAGAATAAATTCTGTATATGGGAAAAAATTTCCCCCAATCTTGTTAAAAACAAGAAAATATATTCTGTAAAACAAAAGTCCTTGGATCAAAGATCCAACGGTGTGTAAAATTCCCCAAATCAATTTTGAGTCCAATTAAATCAATTAGAATCTTTCAATAAGAGATTTTCTTAAAATTAACTAACAAACTCGCCTCTGCTATATAAAAGACCCAAGACTTCAAATCTCACACAGCACACCACACCACAGAGCAGACATATAGAAGGAACCCCTCATAAACTTCTGCAATAAAAAACATAAGGCTATCAAGAACAACAGAGAATTTAATTCTCAATAAAGAAGAAGATCTTTTTCCCCTCAAAGCCTAGGTAAAGAAACCACAGAGATCAAAACATCTCCTATACCTATCATAGCCTATCCAAGGGTTTAACCTTTCTCAAGAACTTAGTTTTCTCTCTGGATCTGAGATCCACAAAACAGGTCTCCCACAAGTTGAGAATTTAATTCGCATCGGAAAGATCTTGTTCTTGAGAATAAAAAATTCAGAAAAGAACTAGGTTAAAAAGAAAGAAAAAAGGAAAAGAATCTATCCTATGGGAATATAATTCCTCAGAAAATAGGGTTTAACCCTAAAAGGAACTTAGTTCTTATAAAAGGAACTTAGTTCTTAAAGAAAATCCAATCCCAGATCATCAAAACAAAGATCTTGGCGATCATTAATAGTCAAAATGCCATTAACAGATATTCAATTTCTGAAAAAGAAAAGAACTTAGCGCCTCACGTGTTTCCCACGTAGATGCCCTCCCAACAGCGCCTAGCGCCTCATGCGGGCGCCCAAAGTAGAAGGCCAGCCTCACGTGAAATACACATGAACGCTAAATAAAAGTGCTCAGCACTTCATATACAGCCAAAAAGGCTGAATGCTTAGCACTGATTGGGCAGCGCCTCACGTGCTCCTCACGTGGGTGCCACTTAAAAGTGTTTAGCACTTCATATACAGCCAAAATGGCTGAGTTCTTAGCACTGATTGGGCAGTACCCAGCGCCGCACGTGCTCCTCACGCGGACGCCATATAAAAGGTGCTTAGTACTATATATATAACTGAGTGTTTAGCATTAATTGGGCAGCGCCCATAACTGAAAGCTTCACTTGATACCCATGTGAGCACCAGAGCATCAAACAAATGCTTAGCACTTTTGCATAAAAAAGAGGGGCTGAACAAACAGAGAGCCTAAATAAGTGCGTAGCAAATTTGAACAAAAAAAAAGAAGTGAGTAGATTAAGGCCAAATTGGCCAAGTCTCTCTGAAAAGTTTCTAACAACTGAACCCAAATGCTCTGTTGTCGGATCTGAAATAAAAATAATCCTTGAAATTTTGCTAAGTTAATCTTAGTCTCAAATTAGACTAATGTATCTTTAGTTAAAATAAATTGAGCCTAAATGCTCATATATTTGAGTTGATCTTAATCTCAAACTAGATTAACGGTCTTTAAATAAAACAAACCCAAATCTAAAATATACGGATTTGGACTAATCCACAAGCGACGACATAAAATAGTCTCCGTATACAATCCACGGGCAACCAAAATAAAAAATACACACGACACGAAGTGAACTGCTGGAGAAGAAGAAAATGGTTATCACAACGCGATAACGTAATTAACTGTAGGGGCTTGTGTCTACGGGGAAGAGCGTCCCCATGATCAAAAACCCCTCACAAATGAAGGGGAATCTAATAAAGTCTGCTACAACGGTCACATCTATCCAAACCTCCGATATATGGTGCAATAAATCAACTTGGTATCTTCGGATAGGTGGATGGATAATTCCAAATAGCATCTGCCTCCAAAATTCAGGCCAGACGTCCTAACGTCTCGGTCCGGTCTTTCGGCGGTGAACAGATTCTGGCACGCCCGGTAGGAACTTTTCCTCTTTCCACTCCACACTTCGTGTGTCATGTTTCGCGAACAAAATAGCGGTTTGCTATGGTTGCCCCTGGATTCGAGGTACTAAAACTTGGTGTTTTGCTCCTATGCAGAGAAAAATCAATGGCTTCCAACTGCATTTCATGCAGCAGCAACTCTCGCTCCACCCTAACCGGAGGAGTGACCTAAGGGCCTAATGTGGCCTCTATCTTCGCAATGCCAGTGGGCAAGTTATGCAAGCCACTACTGGATTGTTCTTCGGGACCATCCTCCCACCAGTGAGTTTCGGTGCCTCAGTGCCGCAAGAGGAAGCTCCCTAAAGGTCGGTCTTCGATCGATTGTCGACTACAACGGCTCCTCTCAACGGGCCTTCCAAATCTGGCGTCACAGTTTTCAACAGCTGAGCGAAAGCTCAAACGGGCTTGCAAAGAGGCTCGTGATACCTGAAGGGGCTGCCCCAAAATGGATAGCTCTCCCAACTCCTTCTACAGGTGAAGTCGTCAAAAGTGCTTCCCCTACCAGAAAGTCAGTCTTCGAAAGATTGGCCAGCCTTTCTACTCAAACTCTGCCAAGAGCGTCGGTCTTCAACAGGCTGATGCCGACTGAAGCCCCTCAGCAAAGCCGGGAGCACGAAGAAGCCGCTTCCAAAACTGAGGCGGCCCCTTCCATAAAGCACGCCCGACCTCGCCACTGGCGCCAAGTGAGAAAAGATGGAGGCAACTCCCCCTCCGGACTTACCCCACCAGCTTCAATGGTGGAAGTTGACGCTGCTGTTCCAACCGTGAACAGCTTTGATCTGCTCAGGAGGGTGTGCAAGAACTCTCCAACGGCCATGCTAAAGAAATCGCCCCTACCTGCAAAGGGTACTGCGCAGGCAAAGCCGGAGAAACCCCATCAGCGGCTCTCTTCGAAAATTCATAGGGTCTGGCGAAAAGTCTAGGAATCTGTAATTTACCAGAACTACTCTCGTCGGCCGAAGAAATTGAAAGCTCGGCAAGAAAAGGACCACTCCTCTGCCATACAGCGAGGGACTTCTTCTACGCGGGAGCCTGTTACAACGGCACCTTCAACTTCAACCTCCCACAAAAGGACGAGGCTGGAGAAAATCCCACCGCCGATGGCAAATTCCAAAGGCGATGGCCATAAACGCCCTAAGGCCGGGGGCATAACTGTACATACGGTCTGTATGGCTTCCAGGAAAGAAGAAACTCGTGGTTTAGCGAGTCACTGACCGCAAACTCGGTCACTGACTAAGGCTCATGAGCAACAATAGAAGCTCTAGGAAATGTTGACCAAAATGGCAGCACTTACCGAACAGAAAGAATGTCCAGACAAAGAGGCCGAATAGCACCATGAGAAGGAGACCGATACAGAATTCCTACGAAGGGTGCTCGAATGAAAAGATAAAGAAACTGTTGAACAAGCTGCTAACATGAAGCAGATGGCGCTCATATTTCAGGACATGGTTGGAATGATGATCCAACCAGAACCCCCAGCCGAGGATCCGCCGATAATCATCGAGGATGACATAGGGGAAATATCGAACCCTCTTCCGGCATTGTCAACAGCCAAGGAGGAAACGATCTCCAAGGCTGCTCTTGATGATTATATTGCTAAACAAATAAGAGCTCATCAAGCTAATGACGCAGCTGGCAAAATTGTCAGAACTGGGCGACCGTATCCAGGCTGGTATGATCAAATCAAGTACCCGCCGGGATATACGATCCCCAAGTCCATGTATACAAAGGGACATTCAGCCCCTATCAGCACATCGCGTAGTTCAGAGCTTTGTGCGGCAACACCGGAGGCGACGACAAATTATTGCTTTGCCAGTTTGTTGGCGGCTTGTCAGAAACGGCCTTTGAATGGTACTCTGAGCTCCTAAATGACTTTGTAAAGACATTCGTAAAGATGGAGCTGCTGTTCACACAGCGTTTCACTAGCGCAAGCAAGCGCACCCCGATCACGGCATTAATCAATGCCAGAGTAAAGCCGGGTGAAACCTGGGTCCAATATGCGATCCGGTGGTGGAATCTATGGTCTAAGTGCGAACAGCGCAGTGAAGAATCTCCTGCCGTGGGCATGTTCATCAGGACTCTTGATCCTCAGACGACTGTGTCCAAGTTCATGACATTCTTCAAACCAACGACTTTCCAGAATCTGATCGAAAAACTGGCTCAAATGGACCAGATAGGCTATAAGCCTTCCTCCTCAAATAAGGACCCTCGAAATAACAAGGGTAAAGGGAAAACAGCCCTCGTTGCCAACACGCAACAACAACCGAGTGGCCTAAAACCGGCTGCTCGCCAAAACAATGCACGTTCGCGCCCATCCTTAGAGGAAAGACTAGGACGCGCTTACTCGTTTCCCCGCGACAAGACGAGGAGACTGTTTGAATTGGCAATGCATAATAAACTCATCATATTGCTAGACCCGCGGCGTCCACCGCAACCCGGCGACGTCAACAACCCTAACTACTGCTCCTATCATAGAATGGTGAGCCACCCAATTGAGGATTGCTACGTCTTCAAGAATTGGGTCGAGGACCAGTATCCATAGGGGAAATTCGCGTTGTCTGGTAACTGGAGGGTAAACCCACCACAGAAGCACACTCCCAAAAAGGTGGATGCACAGGGGGGCATCATGCTCACTCATGGAAGAAACTCCATGGGAAGTCGTTCTTTCTTTAAGAACCAAAAGAATGCTGAAGGTTCTACAAGCATGTCCGACAGTTAGGTGGAAAAGCCTACTTGAACCCGAAATCATCGAAGGGATGCTGAAACCACATCCCGCACCGAAAGTTGTTGACAAAGGGCAAAACCCCAAGTCGAGCCTTCAAAGTCTTCGATGAAAAAGAAGAAGACCAAGAAGCCTGTGCAGCCTGCCGAGTATGACGACAAGCGCACAGACCTACAAAAGTACATTGACGCACTGGAGGAGTACAACCAGATGGCGCGGACATCGGTCACGCTCGAAAAGTTCCTCAAGCATATTCTTAAGAACGAAGATAGTGACAACGATGAGGAAAATGACTCATCAGGAGATACCAGGGACCGTGTAGCAAGTTGCCACGTGGTCTCCCATTCGTTGTTAAATGACGAAGAAACTCCATCGGCATCAGAAAACAACGCGGAGGAACTGGGTGCAGAATCGGCGCTAAAACCCCCGGAACTGCCAGAAGACCCAATCGATAGGCTGTTAAACGAAACCTTTCAAAAAAGCAAAGTTGAATGAGAACGCGAAATATTCATATATGAAAATGATAAGCGTCAGCGTCAGAATGAAGAAGCTGCGGCAAGGATGAGTCGTAAAGTGCTCCAACCGAACCAAAGCATACATGCGACAAATAAGAGCAGGGTCAAAACAGAGAAGCGGTTCGCCAAAGCCCTGTAAATGGGAATGAAGCCGCCACCTCTCGTAGGAAACACTCCCGGGGTCATATGTCTCGATGGAGAGGATTTAAATCCAAACTACTGCCTATATCATCGGAGGGTTACCCACCCCACCGAGAAATGCAGTGCCTTCAAGAAGTGGTGGTAAGGATGCGTTGCCCACCAAAAAACACTTCAAGATGAAGCGCGAAGCTCGTCGACGGAAAAACAATGCGACAAACGTGCATGAAGAAACGACTGGAAACTATCATATGGTTGGTACCAGTTCGGAAGGAAAAAACCCCCAAGTTCTTACTTTCGCTAGCGATTCTGAGGATGAAATACCCCTCAACCCTCTCTTCAAAGACTTCTCCTCCGAAAAAGAAGAGGAGGAGAAGAACTGTGAGAATATTTAGCTGCGTAACCACACGATGCCTGAGAAGAACCTCGGACCTACAAACAAAGGTTCGAGCAAAAAAGACAAAGGGAAAGAAAATTTCTCTGAGGAAATTGCCCTCGACAGTAGAGTTGTCAAAGAGCCAGTGAGGGACCCGCCTAAGAAAAATAAGGTGGATTACAATATCCTAGCACATCTTAGGAAATACTCTCACAACTGAGCACATTGGATGCTCTCCTCCTGTCCAAAGAGGCATGAGATTCCCTGATCAAGGCATTACAAGAGCGCGATCAGCTTCAAGCTTTCTTCGCGGAAGAGAAGATGAAAGATGAACTGGCGGAGGTCCACACGGATGACATTACATTCACTGATGAAGATCTCCTCCTCGGTACGTGCGAACATAATCGCCCGTTATATATCACCGGATACTGCCACGACATCAAGATAGGGAAAATCCTTATCAACAACGGATCTTCCATTAACCTTCTCAATGTGAGAGTGCTGAAGGAGTTTTGTATGGACGTTCAGCACCTTGCCCGAGATAAAATTACCATCTCCGGGTTCGACTCACATCGTCACGGACGCTCGGGTCCGTAATACTGACATTACGCTTCAGGCTGCTCATCACTGATTTCAAATTTCATGTCATCGACGCCAAGACTTGCTATAACGCTTTGCTCGGCAGGCCTTGGTTGCATGAGTACAATGCCATCCCTTCTATATAACATCAGTGTATGAAGTATTTCAAATACAGCTTGGAATACACCGTCACAGGGGAGCTAAATCCGTTCTCCGTAAATGAGGTCCGAAAATACGAAGACGCAAAGTACTTCCTACCAGACTTCGAGGATATGGAAAGGTGTCATAAGCCGGAGGATAAACAGAAGTCCGTCTCCATTATCCCGATCTTTGGGAGCGATACCGAGGAAGATGAAAAAATAGTCTACTCGGGGCAACCCTAGAAAGAAAACAATAGGCCTAGACCATCTACTCCCATTTTGGTCTTTGGCAACGACTCAGAGGAAGAGGCCAACACAGTGTTCTCCATCCACCCGTCGGTGCAAACTTTTGCTGGAACAGATCAGAGTCTACAAATCACAGTGGCTCCTCCTTGGCATTATAAGGAACTTGATGTGCTCGATACATACAACGTACAGGAACTGCAAACTTTTTACGTGCCTCCCAGATGAAGAGGTGAAAAAGCGATCTCTTCTACCAATCTACGGAGCCTAAAGTAGAAAAGGAAGTCTGGCATAGTGCCGATTTTGCACTCGACGGGCTTCAACCAATCCGTCTACCAAGATACTACGCGGAAGGATTGAAAAGGCTGTTAAGATGCGAAGTTGTGCCCTTCAAACAAACCGTTCGACAAGCCCAATTCTACAAAAAGATTTAGGATATTCCCAGGACTCAGCGAAATATGCCCAACGGGAAGATGGAGACAACCGGGCTTGGATATGTTTAGTCCAAAAAACGGAAACAGTTTCACAGTTGCCACGTCATAAACAGCTCCAGTGAAGGGGAAAATGCTCTTGCAAATGGCCATGACGTTGAAACGGAGAGAAATCCCCCTCTAAGAACGTTAAGTCCGTCACTCGAAAAACAAATAGACAAGCTAAGAAAAGAAGCTTGTCAAAACAGCTGAGACAATCACAGCTGCGAAAGAGCCATTTATGAAAAGGCCAGGACGCAGCGCCTCAATCAGCAATCTGCGAAGAAGGAAGATTATAATGCTCTTCATCCCCGTCCCACTATATGTTCTCGCCAAAGGGGAAAATCCCAAAATAGAGGCAAAAACAGGGCAAAGAACGTTCGAAAACAACAAGGCGGATCCAAGACGCCATGCAATTGAGAAAAAATCGGTTGAAACCCATCCTTTATAAAGAAGATGGGTCGGGAATACTCTTTCCCCCAAAACAAGACAAGGAAAATATTCAACCTTGTCATGAAACACTAAATAATGACGCTTCCAGAGTCTTGGCATCCTGAACAAATAAATGAGATTCATCATCCGGATTATTGCTCCTATCACCAAGTAATAGGTCATCCCCTCAAAGACTGCTTTACTTTTAAAGACTGGGTAGAAGACCAATATCAACAAGGCATGTTCGCTTTATCAGAGAGCTGGAGGGTAACCCCGCTGCAAAAGTATGAGCCAAAGAAGACCTATACCATGAAGATAGGACCAGATCAATATCAGGAATGGAAGCAAACTCGCACCTGCCATATGATAACACTCTCAAAAGAGGGAGAGCATGAGAATATGGATGGCCTCCATATGTGCTTCGTGAATGAAGACGAGGAAGGGGTGATCTCAGAGTTTCCACCAGCACCAAAAGAGCTGGAAGATGGGATATACACTATGGCGGACAACCTAAGAAAAATTGACTTAGGGACAGAAAATGATCCGAGGCCGACGTTCGTCAGTGAGCTACTATCTGAAAAACAGGTAGCCATGTTAAAAGACGTGCTCATGCAATATAAAGACTGCTTCGGTGGAACTATTCCGAGATGCCAGGTCTAGATCCAAAAGTAGCGGTACATAAACTGGCCATATCGCCGGACATAAAGACAGTTAAACAGGCACCAAGAAGAATGCGGCTCGAACTTGAGATGAGTATCAACGCTGAAGTCTAGAAACTAATCGAATCCGGCTTCATCCAAGAAGTTCAATATCCCGACTGAATCGCTAATATCGTTCCTGTGATGAAGAAAAATGGGACGGTGCGCATCTGCGTGGACTTTCGGGACCTCAACAAAGCTTGCCTGAAGGATGACTTCCCAGTTTCTGTTACTGAGCTGATGATCAATAATACATCTACCCATGAGGTCTTCTTCTTCATGGATGGATCTTCAGGATACAATCAAATAAAAATGCATCCTGAAGACCAAAAGCATACCGCCTTCCGGACTCCGCTGAGCATATTCTGCTATAAGGTGATGCCCTTCGGTTTAAAGAACGCCGACGCTACCTACCAAAGGGTTATGCCAAAGATTTTTTATGACCTCATACGCGAGATCGTCGAATGCTACATCGACGACCTTGTGGTGAAGAGCAAATCTCATGAGGAATATTAGGAACATCTAAAAATAGTGTTCCGACAACTTCAAAAGTATAATCCGAAGATGAATCCTCTAAAATGCACATTTAGAGTCTCCTCAGGGAAATTTTTAGAATTCATCATATGACACCGGAGTATCAAAATCGATCTCTCAAAGATCAAGGCGATTATAGAAATGCCCACGTCAAGAACTTTCAAACAGTTGCGATCTCTTTAAGGAAAGCTCGCATATATCTGGTGGTTCATAGCCAATCTCTCCGGAAAATACCGTCCCTACAGTCATTTGATGAAGAAGGGGACCCCATTCGTTTGGGATCAAAAATGCCAAAACGCACTGGACGAAATCAAGCAATATCTGCAAAATCCGCCGGTATTGACCGCTCCGGTTAAGAGAAAACCCCTTATCCTATATACAACAGCCCTTGAGGGTTTTCTAGGCGCGCTATGGGCATAAGAGAACGATCAGGGAAAGGAGAGAGCTCTATACTATTTGCGTCGAGTTCTCCTGGGGGCAGAAAAAAACTACTCCCCCATCGAAAAGCATTGCCTGGCACTAATCATCACGATAATGAAGCTCGGACATTACGCCTTGGCACATGAGGTCCATCTCATATCGAAGGTGGATCCTCTCAAATATCTGATGTCAAGGGTAATACTAACAGGAAGGCTTGCCAAATGGCCCTGCTCCTGATGGAGTTCTCAGTAACGTATCGTCCCCTTAAAGCGGTGAAAAGTCAGGCTATTTTCGACTTTCTCACGGAGCATCCGATACCAGCCGAATCCCCCTTGAATTGCGAGTTACCAGATGAACATGCATTCGATGCAAT
Organism: Agapanthus africanus; assembly: GCA_030015575.1. NCBI lineage: Eukaryota > Viridiplantae > Streptophyta > Magnoliopsida > Asparagales > Amaryllidaceae > Agapanthus > Agapanthus africanus. Next base: position 488,121,555 of record CM057349.1, read on the forward strand.
TGAAGAAAAAAATGATTCCCAATGGGAACTCTACTTCGATAGAACATCTTCCATGAAGTAGCGAAAGCAAAATACTCCCATAATCAAAGCCGGGGTCGGCCTTATCTTCGTGACCCCACAAGGAGGGATATTGCGTTACGCCCTTTCCTTAACAGAACCAAGGACTAACAACGAAGCTGAATATGATGTTTTGATAGCAGGCCTTGAGATTGCTATCGACATGGGGATCAAAGACCTCCTCATATATGGAAACTCCCAGCTGGTCGTTAGCCAAGTAAATGGCGACTATCAGACATGCAAGCCAGAGCTGATAAAGTATGGTGAAAGAGTGCAGAAACTGATAACACAAATCCCCTCCTACATCCTAGAGAGTATACCGCGTGCAGAAAATAGCAAGGCAGATGCATTGGCCAAATTGATTAAGGAACTGGCCGATGAAGTCCTCGATGATGTAAGGATCATTGTCCAAAGCCGCAGGATTCTCGCGCATACAAATATATCTTCGGAAGACCTGATAGAGCCATCCGAAAGAGAAAAAAAAACGACCAAACAGGTAGCCCTTCAAATAGAGCAGGAAGAAAAGGTCAAATACTACAGGGAAGTTTTCATAGATTACTTCAAATCCCAACGAACGCCCAAAAATGCGTCGTTTAGCCATCAGCTCATGAAACGAGCTTTGTCCTTTGCCTTCGTCAATGATACTCTATATAAGAGATCGTTCGACTGTCTATGGCTAAGATGCCTTGGACCAAAAGAAGCAAAGAGAGTCATTCAAGAAACTCATAACAGACTCTGCAGCCAAAGATGAAGCTGAAGATAAAAAGAATGTGTTATTATTGGCCCGCAATGATTCAGGACTGCCTCGAATATGCGAAGCAGTGTCACTCATGCCAAATTCACGGGGACTTCATCCACCAACATCCAAATCCGCTACACCCAACAGTAGCTAGTTGGCCATTTGAAATCTGGGGAACCAACATAATTGGCCTAATTGAACCAGCATCGTCCAAAGGGCATCGGTTCATACTGGTAACAACTGACTGTTTCTCCAAGTGGGCAGAAGCAGTACCACTGTTGGGGTCAAAATTTGCACCACGGTTGACCAAGTCAAAGTCAAGATCAACCCCAAGCCAGGTGGGCCCAAGCCCTGGTCAAGCGGGCCCATGCCCAAGTCGAGCCCGCGGCCAGCCTCCCCATGCCAACATAAAAATCATGTAATAAATAATTTTAATATAATTTTTTTATGCATGGATAGGCATAAAACCAAATTTTTGTAAAGCCCATGACTTATGTGCAAAAAGAAATGGCACATGAGCCATGGGATGGGCAAAATGCCATTTTGTAAAGCCCAATGGGCTATATGTAAATATGTAAGCCTATATAAGGCAACATGATGATGAATAAAGCATACATTTTCCATTCTTCCCAAAAACTAGGGTTCCTGTGCCTCCTTCTCCTTCCTCAAGGTTCTAAACCTTCTTCTTTCTTTTGAATTAAATCAAAAGTTTTACTCTTCCTTTTTCAAAACTAAATAGTTTTTCACCACAAAACCCGCAAAAGGGAACTCAGATCTCCCATCAGATCTTAAAAATAAGAGATTTTAAAAATCTCATACTTCTTGTTCTTCAAGATCCAGCCGACAGAAGAGGAGGAAGGAGACCCATCTCCGAAAATCCCACTTTGGGGAAGATCCAGGGCTCAAGGGAGAAGCCCCTTCATCAGCTCCAAAAATATCTTAGGAGTTCAACTCCATAAGTCAAATCGGGAGCACAGCTCCCAGTGCAGGGACCAAGTCCCTTTTGCTGTTGATGCCTAGCGCCCGCGTGCCAGGCACGTGAGGCGCTGGCGCTCTGGCGCACAGCGCCCGCGTGCCAGGCACGTGGTGCGCTGGCGCTCTGGCGCACAGCGCCCGCGTGCCAGGCACGTGGGGCGCTGGCCCACGCATCCTTTGGATTCCCTTTCCTTTTATATATATATACACACACACACACGCACGCACATACTCCACGACACTGTCCCTGTTAGAAAAAAATTTCTAACGGGACGCTGCCCCACACCTCGCAAGTAGGTTGCTAGCCCCCTTGACCCCCTGCCCGCTATCTGGGTAGCGGGACCCCCGTAAAAACTCTGTGGGGCCCCCGATATATCCAAAACCCCTTCAAAACACAACACTACACATTGAGTTCGCATGACCAGTTTAACCCATTAATCAGAGGTTCGCTCGCTTCAAAGGTGAAGGGTAATTAACGGCAGCTTAGTCCGCGGCTGCCGGAGATTCGGATCCCCACAATCAATAAACCCCAGCCTACCATAGGCAGGGGGAATCTGTAATGCACCGGACAAGCGTGTGCGTATTCCCATCTCAATGGGGTGACGAAAAACACCCTACAGATTCTGGCACGCCCGGTGGGATGCATCTCTCCTCCCATATTTCGGGTTAAACGTTCATGCGAACTCAATCAATCTACATATCTATATTTATACTAAAATAATGCTCTTTCATGCAGGTTTTCGAGCAATCACTTCTCCACAATATCTCCAAAGATGAACTTAGCTCCTATCTCATACATGATGGAGATGGACTCCAGGACGGTCCTCCCGGCAAGTCTCGGACGACAGTGGGAAGAACCGCTGCTATAATTTGGGTGTATTCTGTTTGTCTCGGCTAATGCCATCCCTGCACCTCAAGCTCCGGTAACTGACAAACCGTCCTCGAAAGGCAAAAGGCCAAATGTGTTGATCTCGAGAGCGCCCCAACCTAAACGCAGGTCGGTGTTCAAACGGCCCTTTGTGGCGCCAGCTGGGGGCAAAGCCGTCAAAACAAAAGAAGTTGCCAGAAGTCGTAGGCAAGCTCAGGCGATACCTTCGACGGACACGCGGGCGGATGTCTTCTCAAGCCTCCCCGTCACTCAGCCTATGGCGGCTTTCCGAAGAGCAGAAGCCTGCCAAGCGCTCAAGGCAGATAAGCTGAGGCAGAAGCGGCTCAGATACAGAGCCAACAAAAGGGCTAGGGCTCTGGCCATGTTAAAATTTATGAATTTCCAAAGCCCGGACCGCTCCGCGAAAACAGCTGCCAGTGATGAAAGGATGGCTGAATGTGTTATCCTCACCGTCTACATGGTGGCCACGCGTCCCAGCGGCAACCTTCGCAGCAAAAGCAATGATGGGGCCACCACATCTCAAATCCAATCTGGTGTGAATATGGCTGCCGCATTCCAAGACCGGCCTCCTCTGGAAGGTAATGAAGACCCTTACAGTGAGGCTGATAAGCAGAGATAGCCCTCGGTTCATGAGTCGGGCTCAGAAAGCGAAGAGGAGCCAATTTTCCATCTCAAGAACTCAGAGCAGCAACTTCTCCAAGAGCTCCGAAAACAGCTCAGAAGAAAAGACAAGGAGATGGCCAAGCTCTACTCCAAAATTGACGACTTGACGAATGTCGTCTTGCAGCTCATAGCCCGACTTGTCTCTCAGCCGCCCAATCAAGCACAGGGCTCTGCTCATGAACAGGGAAACGGTGTCCCACGGCAGCCAACGCCTATTCCCCCAAATCCAAAAGTGGGCGGACCGCATGAAAATCAATCGCATCCTATCTCGGGAAATGTCTTGGCTACCGATGACAGTAGCCCACTAACTCAAGATCAAATCATGGATTTGGTTGCCAACAAATTCAAAACATTGGTAGCTGAAGCCAAAACGCAAAAAGATGTTAGCAGTAGGGGGAGACCATATCCTGCTCAGTATGATCTGGTAGAATTTCCCAGCGGCTATGTCATCCCTAAATTCGGAAGATTTGATAGGACAGGAAATGCGAATCAGCACATCGCCCACTTCAAAGCCTAATGCGGGAATATTGGGGGCAATGATGCGCTTTTCCTCCGTTAGTTCATTAATAGCCTGACCGATATCGCTTTCGACTAGTACGCGAGCATACCGGATGGCTCCGTTACTACTTTCATCCAAATGGAATCTTTGTTTCGACAAAGGTTAATGAGTGTCAGCGATAAGATCACCATCGCCGGCCTCGTAAGGACCAAGCCAAAGAACAACGAAAGCGGCGCGGATTTTATAAACCGATTGCGCAATCTCTCTGTCAAATGTGGACCGCCGATAGAGAAGGACCAATCTGTCAGTCACCTCGTCGGAAATCTCAACAATTGGATGGCCCCGTTTCTATGCACCGCGGGTCTCAAAAAATTCCAAGAGCTTATCAGGAAAGTTTAGATGTTGGAACGCTCAAAGCAGGAGTCCTCTTCTGACTCCCAAAATAACAATAGGTCCTGGAGAAACCGAAAGGACGAAAATCGCAAAGGCGGAAATTCCGACGATACTGAATCTTTCAACACTTCGGCTAACCGAAATAAGCGAGGGATGAGCGGGCCTAGTGCCAACCAGCCTCTGAAGCTAGTGTACGGAGAGGGAGGAGAATCTCCACTGAAAGAGAAGCTGGATAAGGTCTATTTCTTCAGAAGGGACAAAATCTGTAAAATATTCAAAGGCGCCCTGAGGAACGGTCTACAACTGCCAGAGTCAAAAAGACCGCAGGAAACGAATATGACCGACGACCCCAAATACTGCCCCTATCACAGAGTGATAGGTCATGCCATTGAGGACTGCTTCGTCTTTAAAGATTGGGTCGAAAAGCAATACAAGGCAGGAGAGATAGAACTGTCCAAAGGCGTGTTAACAAACAGTCAAGCCGTGACCGCCAATTTCATACAAACGGAGACCGAAGTTCTTCGTGAAACTGATTCTCTCAGACATCTGCCTTTCTCTGAAAACAGCTGACCACCATGTCATTAAATTGGGAATAATCGACCTCTAAGTCGTTAAACTGGGGATGTAAAATGTGTAAATAAAAAAAGAAGTGTAAGTAAAAATATATATATATAATAATAAAAGCCGAAATGATAGGGCAACTCGCAATAAAAATCAGCGAGTAAAAATAAAAATGAAAATAAAGCCGAAATGATGGGGCAACCGCGAATAAAAAGCCGAAATGATAGGGCAATCGCGACCTTCACGATAAAAAAAAGCTGCTGAAATGATAGAGCAATCGCGGTAAAAAAACTCCAAATGGCGAATGATGAGTCGCTCCTGGTACCATATTCCAGTGCAGCGATGCAGACGCCAACCAAATTCCAAACCCCATACTCCAAATGGCGAATGATGAGTCGCTCCTGGTACCATATTCCAATGCAACGATGCAGACGCCAACCAAATTCCAAATCCCATACCCCGAGTGGCAAATGATGAGTCGCTCCTGGTACCATATTCCAGTGCAGCGATGCAGACGCCAACCAAATTCCAAATCCCATACCCCAACGACGAATGATGAGTCGCTCCTGGTACCATATTCTAGTGCAGCGATGCAGACGCCAACAAAGTCCCGAAATTTTTCCGGCCCTACGGTCTGGATCATATATCCTGCAAAACCGTATACAATCCACGAGCGTAAAATGATCCCAATCTCTTCCAAGTCCTACCGATGAGACCACATTCCAAAGTCCCACCGGCGGTGAAGATTCAAAGAAAAAGGTATGTCCACAAGCAAAATGGACATGGATGAAAAGCCGAAAGAGGTCCGTGAGTAAAAACAGCAGGACTGCCGGCGAGTTTATGAAAACCCGAAAGGGCGCAAACTCGTGAAAAAGAGATGAAATGCACTTACAAAGTCCTCTCGACTTTGTGAGGAGATAATTCCCGTGTGAGATCCTTACGACTCACAAAGGAGCAACACACTTGAGAGTCCACACGACTCCTAAGGAGAAAATGCACTTATGGGATACTTACGACTCGTAGGGAGAAAATGCGTTTATGGGACCCTTACGGCCCATGAAATTGAAAAGCCTTAGGTGATAGGGATCCAAACCTGTCTCCTAAGCCATCACTTCCCAACAGGGAATGACAAATGATGATTCGCTCCTGGTACCATATTCCAGTGTAGCGATACTGATGCCAAACGAAAACCAATTCCCAAATCCTCCCGGGACAAATGATGAGTTGCTCCTGGCATTATTCCAGTGCAGCAATACAGATGCCGCCCAAAAAATCAAATCCCCAAATCCTCTCATGACAGATGATGATTCGCTCCTGGTACCATATTCTAGTGTAGCGATCCTGATGTCAACCCAAATCAAATCAAACCAACAACCTCTGCGGCAGAATCATGCTCCGTCCCAGAATTTATCCCGTGTCGAAATCATGCTTCATCTCGGGATATCTACCTTCCCTGTCGGAATTATGCTTCGCCTCGGAATCAAATCAACCAGCCAGCTCTGCGTCGGAGTCATGCCTCGTCCCAGAGTGTACCCCATGTCGAAATCATGTTTCGCCTCAGTGTATCTGCCTTCCCTGTCGGAATTATGCTTTGGCTCGAAATCAACAAACGACCTCCGAGTTGGAATTAAGCTCCGCCTTGGAATCAAGTCGACCAACAAGCTCTGCGCCGGAATCATGCTTCGTCTCAGAGTATACCCCGCGTTGAAATCAAGCTTCGCCTCAGTGTATCTTCCTTCCCTGTCGGAATTATGCTTCGGCTCAGAATCAACCAACGACCTCCTCGTTGGAATTAAGCTCTGCCTCGGAATCAAGTCAACCAGCAAGCTCTGCGTCGGAGTCATGCTTCATCTCAGAATGTACCCCATGTCGAAATCATGCTTCACTTCGGAGTATTTGCTTTCCCTGTCGGAATTATGCTTCGCCTGAGAATCAATCTCTGCATCGAAATTATGCTTCGGTCAGAATGTCTGCCGCTCGTTGGAATTATGCTCCGACCCTTTGGAATCATGCTCCGCTCATCAGAATTATACTCCGATCTCTAGAATCAGGCTCCGATCTTCGGAATGATGCTCCGGTCCTCGGAATTATGCACCGATCCCCGAAGTTATGCTCATCGGAATCATGCTCCGATCCCTGGAATCATGCTCCGCTCTTCGGAATGATGCTCCGACCCTAGAATTATGCTCCGCAAATCGGAATGATACTCCGATCCTTCGGAATGATGCTCCGACCCTGGAATTATGCTCTGAAAATCGGAATTATGCTCGGACTCTTCGGAATGATGCTCTGACCCTGGAATTATGCTCCGCAAATCGGAATGATGCTCCGATCCCCGGGGATCATGCTCTCCGAGGGATGCTCCGCCCCTGGAATGATGTTCCACCTCGAAGTCTAACTTCAAGATCCATCAATTTCATGCACACAACTCATATGCACGGTGTGCATTTATTGATGGAGGGCACTTTGTTGGGGTCAAAATTTGCACCCCGGTTGACCAAGTCAAAGTCAAGGTCAACCCCAAGCCCAGGTCAAGCGGGCCTATGCCCAAGTCGAGCCCGCGGCCAGCCTCCCCATGCCAACATAAAAATCATGTAATAAATAATTTTAATGTAAATTTTTTATGTATGAATAGGCATAAAGCCAAATTTTTGTAAAGCCTATGGCTTATGTGCAAAAAGAAATGGCACATGAGCCATGGGATGGGAAAAATGCCATTTTGTAAAACCCAAGGGGCTATATGTAAATATGTAAGCCTATATAAGGCAACATGGTGATGAATAAAGCATACATTTTCCATTCTCCCCAAAAACTAGAGTTCCTGTGCCTCCTTCTCCTACCTCAAGGTTCTAAACCTTCTTCTTTCTTTTGAATTAAATAAAGAGTTTTACTCTTCCTTTTCCAAAACTAAATAGTTTTTCACCACAAAACCCACAAAGGGGAACTCAGATCTTCCATCAGTTCTCAAAAATAAGAGATTTTTAAAATCCCATACTTCTTGTTCTTCAAGATCCAGCCGACATAAGAGGAGGAAGGAGTCCCATCTCTGAAAATCCCACTTTGGGAAAGATCCAGGGCTCAAGGGAAAAGCCCGTTCATCAGCTCCAAAAATATCTTAGGAGTTCAACTCTATAACTCAAATCGGGAGCACAGCTCCCAGTGAAGGGACCAAATCCCTATTTCTGTTGACGCCTAGCGCCCGCGTGCCAGGCACATAGTATGCCGGCGCTCTGGCGCACAGCGCCCGCATGCCAGACACGTGGTGCGCTGGCACTCTGGCACACAGCGCCCGCATGCCTGGAACGTGGGGCGCTGGCCCACGCATCCTTTGGATGCCCTTTCCTTTTTTTTATATATATACTGTATATATATATATACACACACGCACGCACATACTCCACGACACTGTCCCAGTTAGAAAAAAATTTCTAACGGGGCGCTGCCCCGCACCCTGCAAGGGGGTTGCAAGCCCTCTTGACCCCCAGCCCGCTATCCGGGTAGCTGGATCCCCGTAAAAACTCTGTGGGGCCCCAGATATATCCAAAACCCCTTCAAAACACAACACTGCACATTGAGTTCACATGACCAGTTTAACCAGTTAATCGGAGGTTCCCTCGCTCCAAAGGCGAGGGGTAATTAACGACAGCTTAGTCTGCGGCTGCCCGAGATTCGGATCCCCACAATCAATAAACCCCAGCCTACCCTAGGCAGGGGGAATCTGTAATGCGTCTGACAAGCGCGCGCGTATTCTCATCTCAATGGGGTGATGAAAAACACCCTACAACTACTAAGGGAGGTGAAAATGGAGAATATCCTCCATTTCTTCAGAACCCATGTCATCTATCGATTCGGCACTCCGCGACGAATTATCTCGAATAATAGGCCAGGTTATTGAAGTCATAAAATCAACCGCTTCACACAACGACATAAAATAGATTGGAGATACTCTTCAATCTATAATTCTCGGGCCAACGGTCTGGCTGAAGCTTTCAACAAGACCTTGATAAAGATTATAAAGAAAACGGTGTTCAGGAACAAAAAAGACTGGCATGAAAGGCTGCACGAAACTCTCTGGGCGTACCAAACAACGTTCAAAATGTCCATGAATACAGTGCCATATGCATTGGTATTTGGCACGAAAGCAGTGGTTCCCCTAGAAATAGAACTCTCTTCTCTACGAGTGACAGTTCGATACGAGCTAACAGATGAAGAAAATGCTCATTTTCGGCTTGAGGAGCTCGATACCCTCGACGAAACTCGCCTTATAGCACAGCAAAATCTGGAGATTTATAAGGCAAGGATGACGCGGTCATACGAAAAACTGACCAGGCCGAGGACATTCCGCCAAGGTGAACTCGTGCTAGTCGTCAAAAAACCAATGATTCCCAATCGTGCAAAGCGGGGGAAGTTCAAGCCGAACTAGGAAGGCCCGTACATCATAGACAGAGTCTTTCAAGATGGAGCCTACCTGCTTATGGATATACATGGGGAAAGACCCTTCCAGTCAATAAACGGCCGATTCCTCAGAAAATACTATGCTTGAAGAGTCACGACTTAGATCAAAGATAGATGACGACGCATGTATCCGCTCGCTATCTTCCTGAATCAGAACTCTGAGTGTAGTATCCAAAAAGCTCCGTCGCCTCAAAAACGATGACAACGGACCGAGAAGTCCGTAAACTAACTATCCGCCTCAAACATGGAGATAACGGACCGAGAAGTTCTTAAACTAACTATCTGCCTTAAACATAACGACAACGGACCAAGAAGTCCTTAAACTAACTATCAGCGTCAAACATGGCGACAACGGACCGAGAAGTCCTTAAACTAACTATCCGCCTCAAACATGGCGACAACGGACCGAGAAGTCCTTAAACTAACTATCCGCCTCAAACATGGTGACAATAGACCGAGATGTCCTTAAACTAACAACGGACCGAGATGTTCCTAAACTAACAATGAACCGAGATATCCTTAAACTAGAACTTCGCCTCAAACATGACGACAATGGACAGAGATGTCCCTAAACTAAAATTTCGCCTCAAACATGGCGATAATGGACCGAAATGTCCCTAAACTAGCACATCACCCCCAAATATGGTGATATGCTCCTTTGAGATCTATATTGCAATCAAAGTCCTAACGGCGAAGGTTGCAACTCAAGTCCCACTGGCTACACAGGTACTCCAGCGATGAAGCCATCCCCAAATCCCACCGGCAAATAGATGGGTCACCTGTGACGAACCTACTTTCGAGAGTTTCTCCATTCGAAAAAAGGTATGTCCACAAGCGAAATGGACACGGACGAAAATCCGAAAGGGCGCCATGAGTAAAAATAGCAGGGCTACCGGCGAGCTTATGAAAACCCGGAAAGGCGCAATCTCGTAAAAAAAGGGTATGTCCACAAGCGAAATGAGCACGGATGAAAACCCGAAAGGACGCCGCAAGTAAAAATAGCAGAGCTGCCGGCGAGCTTGTGAAAACCCGGAAGGGCGCAATCTCGTTAAAAAAAAAGGGTATGTTCACAAGCGAAATGAGCACGGATGAAAACCCGAAAGGACGCCGCGGGTAAAAATAGCAGGGCTACCATGAAAATGTTTATTACCACCACCACCACTAGGTTTTACTAGCATCAAGCATGCTATTTTTAAAATTTTTGGAGTGCTAATCAGCACTAACCTTGAATCTAAACTAGATGATTAGGGTTTTAGCTTGATATCAAGAAAACTACATAAAGAGAATGAGGATACAACCTTTGTAGACCGTGTCATTCTCGTCAAAAGCTCTGTGTAGTAGTCCGCGTGACTCCATTAGGCTCCACTTGAAGTTGGATCGAGCTTCCTTTGCGATGTTCGTGCCGAAGATGATCCACCTGAAGCTCCGCTAATCCATGCTACCTCTTCACTAAACTCTTTAGTGAAGAAAACACACTACACTTAATTGCTAATCAAATGTAGGATGGTGAAGTAGGAGTTCTAAACTCACTAGGGTTCTTACAATCTCAAGATTTCACAACTCATGTGAAGGATTGAGGTTGGAGATGATAGTGAGGAGGAAGAAGGAGAGCTAGAGAGCAAATGAGGTCATGTCAAGAAAAAAAGGAACAAGTGTAAAGAATGCAAGTCAAGAATGGCTTGATCAAAAATGAACTCTATTATTGAAGCATGGAATTCATTTCAATAAAGAAATGAACCATACTTCAATAGTAAAGCCAAACCATGCTTCACCCATTCCTTTTAAAAGTCTCCCCATTTTCCACATCATTTTCTATTTTCTCAAAATAGAAAATTTATGCCATGCTTCATATATATATATATATTAAGAAGAAGAAAATAATTAGTGAGCAATAATATTAGTTAATCTATAATTATATCAAATATAAATATATATCTATTATTAAATCAACACTTGATTCAATAATCCGGTTATATCACATATAACCTACTAATATCATTTATCTGTATATCACATTATCAAATCAACACTTGAATCAATAATCCGGTCATATCACATATAACCTAATCGATATCAGATTATTGCCAGATTAGAATACGGTATCACATACTCATATTTAATCAGGCCCCCTGCATATATCAGCATATGTGCTCTACTTCGTTTTGCTTGAACTAGAAAACTTTTATGTGGGACTCTAATGACTCGTCAATACGCCAGCAGTAGGTAATGATCACATCAATTACCCATAAGCCATCAGCGGTACTAGCTGTACGTAACGGCTACCCAGGTATTGAGCGAATAGAAGATCAACAAGAAAGCTTGTCCAAACTCCCATGAAGCCTATAAGTAACATTTACCGTACAGCCCGGTCTCTTCGTCTGATATGTCGCATATCGAGTTTGGGGGTGGATACGTCGGACCCCAATAACTTGATAAGTCATGTCGATGTGTGGCGTATAACGGTTCAAGAAACTATTGATAACTCTTACCAGTAAATCTCATCAGCCCTGGCCAGGGATTTACGGTTATAGTCAATCGTGCATAGCGCAACATCAACTCCCAATACCGGGAGAGACAAACCCCTTCCTATCGCTCATTGCCTCCATGTGACTCGGGACTGTACCCAAAATCCACATGTTTGCACGACTCCTTTGAACCGTGGTAGGAAGGAAATCAAAGCACAGTGGGAACCACACAAGACTCTATGACGATCTCGGGTCTACAGACTAACCTGTACTGGTGTCACCAGAGAACTGCTATCTGACGATAGATATAGTACCAACCAGGAGTTCTTGGCGAGTCTTGTTTAGTGTATCCATTCTCTAATGAGCACCTATGTACAATCTTTAATTTCAAACACCAATGGTTATGGGATCAACCATCGCCCCATACAGGGTCAAGAAACGTACACACTAGTCTACTCTGGAATATCGATACCCTGTCTCGATACTCTCTCGACAAGGAATAATTGTTTGATGATTTTGTGCTTACGCGTTTTATGATCAAAGAATTAACCGCAATCAAGAACGGTGTCGTTTGGTAGCTAGCCGGTTGAGTACGGGTCGGTCCACAGGGAGATGGATTCCTTTTCTTTATGTTCTTACAAGTTAATCCAAAAGATTTTGGGATTTATTTTAAGATCTAAGAATGAGATAAAAGTTTATAAAAAGCTTGCTAGGGTTAGGATTATGTTAGTTTGCAAAGTCAATTATTCTCACCGCTTTCGTTGCCCTAATTAAGAACTTTTAGGTGTTAAGGTAATACTTAACAAAGGGGATTAGCACGATCGGGAAGAAACTAGGTTTCTTCCCTTTTGTCCTTATCCGTCCTTTCTTAACTCTTACCCTAACCTCTATGGAAAACAATCACAACCGGTCTTTAACTATGGAATCGCCGCTACCTCGTAGGATAGGGTGTCGTAGTGAGCGGTGTGTGTATGTATGCATAGAGTCCTACATTAAAATGTTGAACGAGTAAGAAAGGGGTGAGAGATTTTCATCTCTCAAACCTTCCCCAAACCTAACCCTAACAAGTGAGGAACTACTCACTCGTTAGGGAATTGATAAACAAGTTCATTTTTTTATGATTTTAATTTAATAACTATGGCAGATAAAAAATTTATAACTACGGCAGATAAAAAATTTATAACTACGGCAGAAAAGAAATTCAAGATAGAAAAAACTTACTCTTTATTGATGCACTCTTTGACGATTACAAGGAATTGAAAATCTATGATCTAGAAATTAAAAGAGGCATCTCAAAAGAGAGGCACCCAAAAGAGGCACGCTCCAAAAAGAGCTGTAGGGTTCCTATTTATAGATAATAGAAGCCCTAGGGTTTACATCTGATCCATATCTAGAATTACAAAAATACCCTAAGAAAACCGGGTCAATACACCGACTCCACCGACACGCACCGACACGCGCCGACACGTGCACAGCACGGCCGTGGATCCACGGCCATATGCCTTGTTTGGCCGCGGATCCGCGGCCATTTGATGGGCTTATGGGCCGATTTCTTCAGGGCTTCTTTCTGTTGCTTTTTCATTTTATTTTCTTCACTTGGTTCTTCAAAATGTCTTCTAGTTTCTTCCTGATTTCCACAGTGTAGAATGTTGTGGACTTTTCCTGTTTGCTTCGTGTTGAAGTCTTGAATCTTATGCTGCCTTTGTACTTTGTGAAATTGGACTGTTCATTGATCTTCATTTGTTCCTTAAACTGTAGGCGGCATCATAAAGATTCTTCTATTTGTTGGTCGTAGTCTCACATTTGTAGCGTCTTTTCACCATTTTCACTGTATTGTTCTGAGAACCTGTAATCTGCAACTATTTAGCAGATATGGATCAAAAGCACCTATTTATTTGTAAAATGATTAAGAATGGGGAATATAATAATGCAAAATTATGATATGAACAAATACACCCAAACTTATCTGTTGCTCGTCCCGAGAAAAACTAGTTTTATTCTCGAAAAAGCCTAACCTCACTTTCACAGGGAAACGCGATTGCACTGAGCTCGTGCAACAAGCCGTTAAACCACTAGGTGTCCCTAGTAGGAGGAGTGTTGTCTCCTGAGGGTTTTCAGCGGATACTACCCACAAAATCCGATCAATTTGGCCTATTGACTTTCATTCTTCAATTCAGTATTTTAGTAAGAAATTCTATTATCCTTAACTTAGAAATAATCAACCCATATTTTTCACGCTTCCTTTTCATTTAACTTAAGATTCTATAAGTTCTGTAAATTTATTTAGTTTTCAGCATCTTTTGAATTTTCCTTCTAAGGTTCCATCTCAACTTAGGAATTTTTATCATCTCTACTAAAAATATAAGTCTTATTTTTCATTCCTATCTCTCATCCAAACCCAATCATATACCCCTACGTGTGTGTATGTATCACCCCTACACTTGGAAATTCAATTCAAGCTATTATACTCTTGTCCATCGTCCAAAGTACTTTTAGTTGGTGAATTTTTAGATGAAACTGCTCACACATCCTTCATGCGACCGTTAATACTTCTTGAGGTACTAACGACCGATTACAAAATGTGTTTGCGTATTAAGGCGTAATTCCTCGTCTTGTAATATTTAAGACTTTAGCAGTGACTTCCAAACTAGTTGGTCTAAGGCACTAGGTGATAAAGCACCCTTGCTAAATTTTTTTTTTAATTTTATGCAGCCCTAAGTAATTACAAAACCAGTGTTAATTTTTTTTATCTCTTTATTCACACTTATAATTTTATTTTCCTTCATACTAAGGATTTTAGACAAGAGCATTTCAATGTATCCTCTACTATTTCAAGTTTCAAGGTTCGTGTTTGTGCAAGTTGTAGGGTATATATTTTCAGAATTTAGACTTAAACTTAGGAATTATTTTTCAAACTTACACTTTAATAAAAATTTCAATACTCTTCCTTTATTTTGACTTAGCCCAAGAAGTGAACTCAAAATTTGCCTATTTCTAAATAATCTACAAGGACATATATTTTCTACAGTTAAATTTTAAGAAAGGTTATTTTTAGGGTTTTTTATTTACCAAGTTTAGGATCTAGTTTTTCCTAACTAGTCAACCATCATGTTGAACTTAAGTCAAATACGGCCAAAATTGAACTTTTCAATTTTTATAATTTTTAAAATTTTTCAATTTTATGGATTTTAAAATAAGTATGCAAATGCAAAAATATACAAATGAATGCGAAGGAAGAAAGCTTACCGAGCACACCCCCAAACTTAAACTTGACAGTGTCCTCACTGTCAGGCTACACCAAGAGGGTCAAAATTGTCGGCACTCCCCTGTTTTTTTTAATTATTATTAAAAGAAAACAAAATCTATACACACAAAAAGGTCCCCCCAAACTTAAGTGAGACAGTGTTTCCACTGTTTAAGCGTTAAAGTTCAGAGCTAGGGAGGAGAAAAACACAATATCAAGCTATACAAGGCCTTACACAGGCCAAAGGTTAGCACCAACCATTCAAAAATTTTATCGTTATAATGGTATGGTTGGTGAAAGAATGGAGTGTAGAGAAAAGAAATGAGAAGCACACGAGACCATGTGGAGATAGAAGCAATATACGGTCTCGGTGGAGGAGAAGACTGGCGGAAGGGAAAAAGAAATGGTAGTGGTTCGACTTCTTCAGGTGGAGGTTGATTAATCACAAAATCCGTGTCGTTTAAGAATGCGAGTTCGTCGGCGAAAATATCTTCGAAACTTTCATCGAAGGTTCGATTGCACGTTTCAATGTCAATAAGTGTCGCGCCAGAATTCAACACACTTGATTTTTCCAAAATTATGAAGGTAGGATAGTCATAAGGCTCATTTACCTTATTTTCAAAAAAGTCTAAATCAAGTTGTTTTCCTAGAATTATTAAACTCAAAATATCGGATTGTGATTCATTAACACTCGGTATCATTAAAGGAAGATTAGAAGAAGAACCAGAGAAAGTGGGAGAAAGAAGTTGAATACGAACTTGAGGGTGGAGATGGAATGTATAAATTAGCACATTTTGTAATGACCGATGTGTAAAGAGAAATTGTGCTAATCTATCAACCCACTGAGAAATGAGGTCAAATCCCTCAAGTTTCGTGAGAAAACATAGGTACGTCAAACTTGGTAAACCAGACATTGAAAATGAAAGGGATACGGTCTCTTGCGCGGTCGGAACGATGGAAAGGACGAAGGGGAGTGATTTAGGAAGCGTCACAGTTAAAGGTTCAGGAGGGTGTACACAGTCAGTGGAAAGAACAGAATGAATTGGAAAATCCGACTCATCAAACAAAACGGGTTTATCCTCAATAATTTCCTCAATATTCTCCTCAAAATTTAGCTTATACATGCCATTCTCATCAAAATCAAGACGCATATGAAATTCGGGAAAAACATTTAATGATTCGGGATGATGAATTGGAGAGAAAAACTCGGCCAAATCTGCGGGTTCATCATTCAAATTATTCCCTGCGTCAATATCCTCAATCAAGTGAAAATCAATTTTTTTGGACATCTCATCAAAAGCATGGACATTTATCAATTCAGGTTCTAGATTGGAGGTGTAGTAGTCAAAAGGATTGGTGATGGTTTCACTTGAAAGGGACCCTTCACAATCTGGCAAATCAAGCACTATAAAGTCGCACAACTCATTAAACGTTTTATTTTCAACTGGTGAATCATTTGGGACACTTGATAGACATTCAAAACCGGAGTTGTGGAATTCAATTGGGGATGGGTAAGTTTGATTTGGAAGGGTGCACAGCTCACTCTCTCCATTCAAATTCTCAATCTGTCCAACCGCCTCATCATACATTGAAAAATTTGGAGCTAGTTGGAAACTAGCTACCGGGTCACTAGGTTGCATAAGGGCGGCAATGGACGCATTCAAATCCCTCATCTGTTGGTTTGTCTCTATAATATAAGCTTTCAACGACTGTTCCAGACTAGACATGGGTTGTGAAGGGGTTTCAGTAAAATATTCAAAATTGTTTGGATTCTGGAAACTCCCAAATGGCTGTGTAGAAGCAATGTCTAGGGAAGGTGCGAAAGTCGGGTAGGACTGGTAGGAATTGAATGGTTGGACAGGAGTAAGATCAACATTTGTATAAAAAGGTGAATGGACTTGTTGATCCCAAGAACTGGAAGTGTTGAAAGGAGTGAAAGATCGGTTATGAGATTGTTCAATATGTTCAGCAATAGACATGGGTTTCGGAGTTACAACAGGACTCGAAAAAGGAGTATCAACGTAAGAAGGTAGTGAAGGTTGAAACGGTTGGTACAAAGTGGATTGCGGAGTCCAACTGTTTCTCCTAGACGCTTTTATTCGATCTTTTAAAGAAATTTTGGGCATGGAGGGGTCGTCCGTAATTCGACCAAAACGATGAGCGTAGGAATTAATGTCTGGTTGAGGGTACCAAAGTTCGGCAAGAGTTTTGCGAGGTGGGGTACCCATGATGTAGGAAAGGAGAAGAAAAAGAATGTGATGGTTTTTTTTGTTTTCTTAAAAAAAAAATTTAAAAAGAAATTGTTTGTTTTTGGGTTTTTGAAATTTTTGAAAGTGTTTTTTTTTAGAAAGAGTTTTTGCAAAATTTTTACGGACTACTGCACACTTTCAAACAGTCACAATATAAGCATGCACAATCAAGCCTACAGCTAGGGTCTCCTGAGTCAACTAGACTGTTCCTAACTGTTCCAAAAGGCAAGTTGTGAGATCCTCAAATCGCCTCTTCACCGCCAATTGTGGCAAGGTAAGCAAAAGTAAAGAAAGGAGGGATCCGCTCACGAATCACCATGAGACGGGCCTTTTAAAATTACCTTTCCCACTTATCTAGCCTAGGCACCACTAAGTCTGGTTTAGATAAACGATCGATGCCTACAACCTTTCCTTTGTCCTACTGAGCGCGACAGTCCTTATTGGCTGATTCTAATATTTTTCAATTAACTCGAAGGTTGATGCAAAATGTATTTTGTGATTTCTGGGGTCTTAGGAAGGGTAATGAAATCCCCATCCAATCTTGATTGGTGTTATAGCCCCTTAAAAGTCCGTTTTAAAAATGCAAAGCAGTAAACACACAAAATCTAAAACACTTTCAAATTTTTTTTATTTTGCAGTGCAAAGAATCCTGCACAAAAACAATTTATTGGAGAGGGAGAAGAATTTTGCGCAAAGAACCCTGCAGGAAAATTTTTCAGTGGAGTTCAGGGGGTTACAGAGGAAAAATAGAATGCTTACAGAGCAAAATGGATTGCTGATGTCAGCGGTTGACCGCGGTTTAGCGGTCAAACCTGCACTTCCGCCGCGGTTCCGCGGTGGTTCAATTGGTTCAGATCTCCAAAATTTTTCTGTTTTCTTGTTATGATTCTTCTCTGTTTGTTCAGATCTTCTGTTTCTTGATTTGTTCACTGGGATTTTCCAGATCTGAATCTGTCCATCTTCTTTTCCTGCGCAATTCACACAATACCTCTCAAAAAGAACAAGAAGATTTTTATTTTTATTTTATTTATTATTATTATTTTTTTGTTTTAAAATTTTTTAATTTTTATAATTTTAAATTTTAAAATTTTTTTTACTAACCCGAAATCACACAAAGAAAGAGACTACCGTCTCCCCGGCAACGACGCCATTTGATTGTTTGATGATTTTGTGCTTACGCGTTTTGTGATCAAAGAATTAACCGCAATCAAGAACGGTGTCGCTTGGTAGCTAGCCGGTTGAGTACGGGTCGGTCCACAGGGAGATGGATTCCTTTTCTTTATGTTCTTACAAGTTAATCCAAAAGATTTTGGGATTTATTTTAAGATCTAAGAATGAGATAAAAGTTTATAAAAAGCTTGTTAGGGTTAGGATTAGGTTAGTTTGGAAAGTCAATTATTATCACCGCTTTTTTGCCCTAATTAAGAACTTTTAGGTGTTAAGGTAATAATTAACAAAGGGGATTAGCACGATCGGGAAGAAACTAGGTTTCTTCCCTTTTGTCCTTATCCATCCTTTCTTAACTCTTATCCTAACCTCTATGGAAAACAATCACAACCGATCTTTAACTATGGAATCACCGCTACCTTGTGGGATAAGGTGCCGTAATGAGCGGTGTGTGTATGTATGCATAGAGTCCTATATTAAAATGTTGAACGAGCAAGAAAGGGGTGAGAGATTTTCATCTCTCAAACCTTCCCCAAACATAACCCTAACAAGTGAGGAACTACTCACTCGTTAGGGAATTGATAAACGAGTTCATTTTTTTATGGTTTTAATTTAATAACTACGGCAGAAAAAAAATTTATAACTACGGCAGATAAAAAATTTATAACTACGGCAGAAAAGAAATTCAAGATAGAAAAAACTTACTCTTTATTGATGCATTCTTTGACGATTACAAGGAATTGAAAATCTAAGATCTAGAAATTAAAAGAGGCATCTCAAAAGAGAGGCACCCAAAAGAGGCACGCTCCAAAAAGAGCTGTAGGGTACCTATTTATAGATAATAGAAACCCTAGGGTTTATATCTGATCCATATCTAGAATTACAAAAATACCCTAAATAAACCGGGACAATGCACCGACTCCACCGACACGCGCCGACATGTGCACAGCACGGCCGCGGATCTGCGGCCGTATGCCTTGTTTGGCCGCGGATCCGCGGCCATTTGATGGGCTCATGGGCTGATTTCTTCAGGGCTTCTTTCTGTTGCTTTTTCCTTTTATTTTCTTCACTTGGTTCTTCAGAATGTCTTCTAGTTTCTTCCAGATTTCCACAGTGCAGAATGTTGTGGACTTTTCCCGTTTGCTTCGTGTTGAAGTCTTGAATCTTGTGCTGCCTTTGTACTTTGTGAAATTGGACTGTTCATTGATCTTCATTTGTTCCTTAAACTGTAGGCGGCATCATAAAGATTCTTCTATTTGTTGGTCGTAGTCTCACATTTGTAGCGTCTTTTCACCATTTTCACTGTATTGTTCTGAGAACCTATAACCTGCAACTATTTAGCAGACATGGATCAAAAGCACCTATTTATTTGTAAAATGATTAAGAATGGGGAATATAATAATGCAAAATTACGATATGAACAAGGAACAATTAAAGGATGTGCTTGTGGTCTACACAAGTCCCACTAGTATTATCTGCATCATAGTCCTGGTAGTCAAGTAAACATCCTAAGGGCTTTATCAATATGTATCAGAGAGACAGTATAATAATACTAGTATACATGTTAAGATAAAGAGCAACCAGATAGCTTACTATCATGTCGAGCAAGAAAGTCCTCTATATATATGTCCAAGTATCCACTATATCATACAATAATGTCCTTTAGGGCATACATATTCCTAACAATCTTCTACTTGCACTAAGGCCATGTGTTGTAGTATCTTATACCCAACATCCAAAAAGTCTCTCAAACTGCGTCTGGGGAAGGGCCTTCATGAGTGGATCTGCTACGTTATCTTTCGTGTCAACTCTTCTGACCTCGATCTCCCGTCGATCTACTATCTCCCGGATCAGGTGATACCGCCTAAGAATATGTCTGGATCTCTGATGGGACCGGGGTTTCTTGGCCAAAGCCATAGCTCCATTGTTATCACAATACACAGGTATTGGATGCTCAATGGTTGGAACCACACCAAGTTCAGCAATGAACTTCTTCATTCAGACAGCCTCTTTGGCAGCATCATTGGTAGCGATGTATTCAGCCTCCATCGTCGAGTCTGCTACGGTATCTTGCTTGAAACTCTTCCAACATATCGCCCCTCTATTGAGGGTGAAGACAAAACCCAAGACCGACTTACTGTCGTCCTTATCACTTTGGATGCTCAAATCGGTAAAGGACTCCACCTGGAGTTCACCGTTACCATACACCAGGAATATTTCTTTAGTCCTTCTCAAGTACTTAAGAATGTTTTTCATAGCTGTCCAGTGTTTCTCCTCAGGATCTGATTGATACCTACTCACTACACTTAGTGAGTAAGCTACATCCGGTCTGGTACATAACATCGCATACATGATTGACCTGACTGCCGAAGCATAGGGTATCCCTTGCATGCGAGCCCTCTCCAAATCAGTCTTGGAAGACATCTTTTTGGAGAGAGTGATTCCTGAACAAGCGGGTAAATTACCACGCTTAGAATCTTCCATACTTAACCTCTTTAGTATGGTGTCAATGTACCTGGATTGAGACAATCCCAACATCCGCTTAGATCTATCTTTATAGATCTTTACCCCCAGGATGTAGGAGGGATCACCTAGATCTTTCATAGAGAACTTATGTGATAAGAAGAGCTTGACCAAGTTTAGTATAGGAATATCGTTTTCTATCAAAAGTATGTCATCCACGTATAATACGAGAAAGACAACCATACTCTCTACAACCTTTTGTATATACATGGTTCATCTACATTTTTGATGAAGTCAAACTCTTTGATAGCTTCATCAAAACAGATGTTCCAGCTCCGCGATGCCTGCTTTAATCCATAGATGGATTTAATCAACTTGCATACGCTTCCGCTGCTCCCACTATCTACGAAGCCCTCTGGCTATGTCATGTACATACTCTCTTCTAAATCACCATTTAGAAAAGTGGTCTTGACGTCCATCTGCCAGATTTCGTAGTCATGGTATGCAGCAATGGCAAGTAGGATCCTGATGGACTTAAGCATAGCGACAGGCGAAAAGGTTTCATCATAGTCAACACCTGGTCGTTGACAAAAACTTTTTGCCACAAGTCTAGCTTTGAAAGTCTCAACTTTTCCATTTACACCAATTTTCTTCTTAAAGATCCACTTGCTCCCAATGGGTTTTACCCCTTTAGGAGCAACTTCCAAAGTCCATACTTTGTTGGTCTACATGGATTCCATCTCAGATTGCATAGCATCTAGCCATTTCACAAAGTCTCCACTTGTGATGGCCTGCTCGAAACTAGTTGGGTCATCATCTTCCATGATGCAATCCTCGCTCCCACCGTCTATGAGAAAACCATAGTATCTCTCATGTGGATGAGGAACCCTACTAGATCTGCGGAGTGGTTGAGGTTCGTTGGGAACTATTGAATCCTCCGGTTCTACCAAATCGCCAGTTATAGTTTGTGTTGCTGGAACTTCTTTCGGTTCTACCTCATTACCACTAATTTCTTTCACAAGAAATTCCTTTTCTAAAAAGGTGGCAAGTTGAGAAACAAACACTTTTTGTTCCTCGGTGTGGTAGAAGATATATCCTCGCGAATGTTTGGGATATCCAATAAATTTGCACAGAACAGACCTTGCCTCGAGCTTGTCTAGATTTTCCTTTTTAATATAAGCCGGACAACCCCATATCTTAATGAAATTAAAACATGGTCTCTTCCCCTCTCACATCTCATATGGAGTGGTAGGCACTGATTTGGTCGGAACCCTATTCAATAGATATGCAGTTGTCTCAAGTGCATAACCCTAAAAGGAAATAGGCAACTCAGTAATATTCATCATAGAGCGCACCATATCTAATAGAGTGTGATTCCTGCGCTCCGAAACTCCATTGTGCTGTGGTGTATACGGAGGAGTAAGCTGAGAGAGAATCTCATTCTCTTTTAAGTAGTCTCTGAATTCCACGCTCAAGTATTCTCCTCCCCAATCAGATCGTATGACTTTAATACTTTTACCCGTCTGGTTCTCTACTTCGCTCTTATATTCCTTGAATTTCTCAAAAGATTCAGATTTGTGTTTCATCAGGAACACAAGTCCGTATCTTGAGAGATCATTGGTGAATGTAATGAAGTATGAGGAACCATTCCTGGCATGTGTAGACATAGGACCGCATGCATCACTATGTATTAGTCTCAAGAGTTCAGTAGCTCTTTCTCCGTGCCAGTAAACAGAGTTTTGGTCATTTTACCTTTGAGACATGACTCGCAGGTTTCATAAGATGTAAATTCGAACTGATTCAAATATCCATCTTTATACAACTTAGCTAGTCTTGTCGCATTGATATGATCTAGTCTACAATGCCACAAGAAGAATTCGTTCGTTTCTGAACTTTTCCTCTTGCGTGTGTTCTATACGTTTAGAACTGTAGTTTGATTTAGAACGTATATACCGTTACATAACGTACCAAATTCAATCAACACTTGATTTAGGAAAATGTTCATAACATTATCCTCCAATTCAAAATTATATCCTTCTTTATGCAACAAAGAAACTGATATAATATTGCACATCATATTTGGTACGTAATAACAGTCGTTCAGAATCATTATATTACCATTTGGTAATACTAGGTGATATTCGCCAACTGCTTTGGTTGCAACAATTGCTCCATTCCCTACTTTTAGAGACATATCACTCTTTCCCAGTTCTTTACCTCTCTTTAGCCCATGTAACAAATTGCATACGTGGGATCCTGATCCGGTATCCAATACCCAGGACGTAGAGCAAACTGAGAAACAGTTCTCGGTTACGAACACACCCGAAGACGATACATCAATATGCTTATTCTTCGTTCGGATGGCGTAGGAATCCTGATATTCCCCTATTCCTTGCTCAAACTTATGACAATCATAAGAAAAAGCGGAACCAATGTTCCCCAGCTAAGTATAATAAGCGGGTCGGTCAATACATCCATATTATTATCTTGATTAAGGCGTGTCATGGTCGCTACCAGGAGAGAGAGAGAGAGAGAAGGAAATGCTTTAGTGTGTGCTCTTTGCAAGATTAGATTGGTTATAATTTTATCTAATCAGGATGGCTCCCGCTTTTTTTATCAAATCTTCTTTCAAATCATAAAAGGTAAGATTAGCCAGAATTAATTATACCCTACAAGTTCGCCAATCAGTCATCCAGGCAGGTATTGGTACTCCGAGAGAGTCTCCCCATGCTTTCACATTAAACTAATTAAATAACCTCGTTTCTGCAGGGGCATCACCCCATTAACACCTTTCTCAGACACCTACTGGATCAGCTAATTGTAAAGTTGAAAACTCTCTCAGGAGTAACTCTTACTCGCAGTGGGTATCGGGATCCAACTATCATATAGAAGGTATGCAATCTCATTGTAAATTTCAACACTTGAAATTCCCAATATTTAAAAATATATATATATGCGCCTTGATCTGGGTCGTTGGATGAACGATCTAACGGTCAAGGATCGCCAGCGCCAACTCGAGCTGGGGCCCATGCCAGCTCATGCGCAATGGAATATGGATCGTTAGATCTAGCTGAGTGACGGTCCAGATCTTGTCAGTTCGTGGGGCCGGCTCCTGTAGCGGCTGGGGAAAATAATAGGGATTTTTAATCCCTATAAATAGTCTTGAGCTTCTAAAATCTCAAAAAAAAAAAATGTTTGACAAAAAAATCTTAAAATATTTTCAGAGCTTTCTCTTTGAGTCTTCTACACTCTGGATGAATTTTCAAAAGTAAATAAATTCTTAGTTTCAAGATATACCTTTTCTCGTACAACCCGACGCTCACCAGTTTTCATTTTGCTCGCTCATTTCAGGTAGGATCACTCAACACTTGACCCTCTATTATCTTCATTATGAAAATATTTATCTGTGACAAAAATTTCAGGACCTAATTATGATGTTTTAATCATATTATCTATTTTACGGGCTTTGACGTTTAAAAATGATATTAAACCCTAATAATATGACGAACTTTTAGCAGTTATCCTTCACGATAAAATCACAGGGTAACGGACAACCCCAAATTCATTCTTGGACATATAGAACTAAGTCTTAAAGCGACTATCATGATCGGGACAACTTTTACAGGAATAAATGTAATTATTATATGTTATTAAATAAAACCTATCGATAATTAGTTCCTTAATTATTAAAACATGGAAAAATTATAGTAAATTTTTATATATTGGTTATTTTAAAATAAAATTGATGGTAAACATGTAAAACCATATTTTCACTAAAATGGGTATTTCACAAAAATACCATCAACTCCTAAGAATTTATATTTTCAGTAAAATATCATGAACTTTGGAAAAATAGTATTTTCCTTAAAATACCCTAAACCTTTCCAAGAGATATTTTTATTAAAATGCCACGAATTTTTCTGAATCATAATTTTTATGAAAATACTATGAACTTGGTAAAGTAATTAGTTTTATTAAAATACCCTGAACTTTTAAAAGCTAGGGTTTTCTTGAAAAAAATCTTAAAACTAGATTTTTTTTACTAAATACCTTTAAGAAGTAAAACCTTACCAAAAATACCCCTAATCTCGAAAGTTAAGGTTTTAGAATTTCACTAAAATACCCTTACCTTTTATAAAGGAGGTTCTTTTATTAAAATACCACAACCTCTATAATTAAAGATAATTTACATTAATATACCATATAAAGACAATTGTTTTTATATAAACAATAATTACGATAAAATAGCATAGTTCTTTATAAACTAAGGTTTTTATAAAATATTATGTTTACCTTACAACTATAATGGAACGAGATACGGCCTGCGACTGTGGAAGTTTATATTGACTGAGATATCATCTACTTAAATCCAACTTTTGACACATCACACGACATGACCTACGGTGCGGTTAGGGTTAGAATGTGCGAACCTAGGTATGGAATATTATTACAAATGAAGATCCCTGCAGGCAGGATGAACAGTTCCAACATGGACGACTACTACGAATGAATTGAACAGTCCTAATATAGACGACTACTGCGAATGAATTGAACAGTCCCAACATGGATAAATGGCATTCCATCCATAGATGATATACGCACTAACTCTAATTCGCAAAACCTTTACATGGAATAAAATGGGGCTGGGTAGTTTGAATTGATAAGGTAGTATACGGACTCGGATTCCCCTATTACTTGATCAGATCCGGGAAGTGGAACAGTATATTTCACCTTCTCCAACCGTATTCCGTGGTTAGAATGGAATAATCTCGAGAACCCGCTACCCTTGTCTAACAAACTAAATGAACATATTACCTGTAGTTGCCGTACGTAGTATACCTTAATTTACCAAATACCTACAATACATACATCATACCTCTACACACATATGACATCATATATTACACACACTTGTTCTCTTTACCATTACTTTCTTTTGAGAAAATCCTACAAGAGTGCAACTCGCTGACGGACTTCCTTTCACTTTCTCTATCTTTGGAATGTCCGTTAGATGAGGACGAGGTTGATGAAGAAGGAGACAAAGAAATGGATCCCACTAAGGAAAACTACGCGGAGTTGACGCAAGAGTATTAGGATAGCTCTTCTATTGCCCACCTATTTAGGGCTTGCTTTCTTTTAATCATTGTAATCAAACTATTTAGTTTGCTTTCAGTACTTTGGGATGTAATAATTTTAGTTAATGGAAATAAATGCTTCTGCTTTAATTATCAGTTTTGGTACATTGCTCGCATGATTTATTTATATGCTTAATGTAACTGTATCGAGAAAAGACCACCCTCGACACAGTTAGGTTGCGGACTTTGGCATGTCATTATTTCCATATTTTTAGGAAGCAGGGCGTGACAGGATGTCGGGACCCGGTTCTTGCTCACGGAACGGAGTGTCACGCCAATTGTGATGCCAAGGGGGCGGGCGCCACTTCTTGAATCCATAGGGGCCACCTCTTGAGTCCATGGGACCCACTGTAGAACAATGGGGAATTTTCGGAACACATTCCGAAAGAGGACCGAACTGCATTATAAATGTAATGATACCGCCCTCAATTACAGAGGTGCATTTTAAGTGAACCGTAACTATAGGAGTTTGAGAACTCCGTAGTTAAGTGTGCTCGGGCCAGGGAAGTTCTTGGATGGGCAACCTCCTGGGAAGTGGCCCCTGGTCGGGTCCGGTTCGCTCCAAAAGGGCAAAACCGTGCAGTTTCGGCCAAGAGCGGACAATCCCATCTGTACTGGGACATGGGGCGTTACATTTATGGTGGCCTATGCAGGTCTCTCGGTAGTAGGTCTGTGGTTCGAAGACGAACCATTGTTCAAAGTTGGGGAGAATGTCGGGACCCGGTTCTTGCACATGGAACAAAGTGCCACATGGAACAAAATGCCACACTAATTGTGATGCCAAAGGGGCGGGGGTCACCTCTTGAATCCGTAGGGGCCACCTCTTGAGTCCGTGGGACTCACTGTAGAACAATGGGAAATTTTCGGAACACATTCCGAAAGAGGACCAAACTGCATTATAAATGTAGTGATACCACCCTCAATTACAGTAGTGCCTTTTAAGTGAACCGGAACTACAGGAACTTGAAAACTCCGTAGTTAAGCGTGCTTGAGCCAGGAAAGTTCTGGGATGGGTAACCTCCTGGGAAGTGGCCCCTGGTCAGGTCCGGTTCGCTCCAAAAAGGCAAAACCATGCGGTTTCGGCCAGAGCGGACAATACCGTCTGTACTGGGGCCTGGGACGTTACAACAGCCTTGATCAAATCTGGAAATCGCATCCTCCTTCAATAAAACATCGTCCTAGTCTTCATCCTTACCTCTCCTCTAAACATCGATCATATACCCCTATATGTGTGTAAAGTCATCCCTACATCCGAGAATTCAATTCAAGCTATAGTATTCTTGACCTAATACCTTAGTACTAATTCTTTTTATTAAAGATGGCCGGTGTTGCTCACACATCTTTCATGCAACCACCAATGCTTGCTTAGACACTAATCAATCGATTACCGAATGTGTGAACTTATTAAGGCGTATATAGCTTCATACATATAAGCCTAGTATTGTAACTATCTCGGACTCAGAAGTGACTCCCAGACCAATTGGTCTAAGGCACTAGGTGATAAAGCACTCTCGCTGTATAATTTTTTTATGCTCCCTTTTTTACTTATAGCTCTAACTAAGTTACAACCCAAACTTATATATAAATTTTAATTTTTTTCAGCGATGTCTCTTTTTTCCGTGGTTAACTTCAAATACTTTTTTCTTCTTTCATACTAAGGATTTCAGACAAGAGTATTTCAAGGTATTCTCTACTATCCCAAGTTTCAAGAAGTGTGCATGTGCATATAGTAGGGTATCAACGTTCAAAAGATGGACTCAAGATTACGAACTATTTTTCAAACTTATTTCTATCCGCAGATTCAGTAACTCTTTCATCTCACTCAACTCTTGAGAATCCAGTTCATGATCATTTATTACTAGTTTTATTCTAAGACATCCAATTTTCTTGTTTTTCTTAAATATCTTCCTCTCTTTTATTTACATTTTTCACTCTCTGATTTCCATTTTTCAAACTTTTCTTTCTCTTTTTCAAAAGAAAACCTAAAAATAAAAAAATTTGTACAAAACCAACCCACCCCCACACTTAAATCAAACAATGTTCTCATTATTTTAGTGTACATACCTTGTTACACCCTGCATAATTATGCTTACCTTTGTTGAAATCTTCCTAATTTCAAATTCTCAATACCTACAAAAGAAGATATGGGTGTGTATTATGGTATTCAAGCTAACTTGGGTTTATGAGGGTTAGTTTTGGGGACTCATTTCAAATTGGAATATGCAAAGTGACCATGTGCACCATAATAGTTAAAATGTGATTTGATGTACCCATGAAACTGGATTTATATTTAGAATAGTGGTTAACAAAACAAGATGAAGAGAATTTTTTAAAAATTGAAGTTTTAATATCAACGTCTCCTTGACTTAAAAAGTTCTTCCTTTTGCTTGGTGAAGGATCAATCTTCTCCTTTATTTTTTAAAACTTAGGAAAACAAACAGTTAAATTATTATTTTGTTTCTTTAGAGAAGCAATTTTTTCTATCAATGTTCCTTGAGAAATATAGGATAATTTCAAAAAATCAATTTCGCTTTTAAAAGATAAAATCAAATTTTCATGATCATTCCTCAAAACATCACATGACAAAATTAAATTTTCATTTTCATTTTCATTTTTTAAAGTATCAATAGTTTTTTATTGAATATCAATTTTTGAAAGAAACTCAATTTTCTCCTTCTCGAATTTATCAATTTGTGCCAGAAAATCATTTTTCTCTTTTTCTAATTAATCAATCAAAACTTCATTTCTCAAAACTTCTTATAAACTACTAGAAGATTTTAAAAATATCAATTTCACAAGTAAAAATTTCAATTAAACTATTATTTTCTTCTCTCAAAGAATTGCAAGATAAAATTAAATTTTCTTTTTCGCTTTTCAAAGATTCATTAAAAGAAGTCAATTCCTTTTTCTCCTTTTCAACAACAAAATTTGATTTTTAAGGAAACTATTTCGAGATATTACCATATTAAGTTCATCATGAAGATTAGGAAAGGCATCAATAAGTTGATTATGTGTAATATCAAATGAAGAATCACATTCTTTAAAATCAAATGAACACTCACCATCGTCAATTGTTTTCTCATTAGACAATTCAAATAAAACGTTGATATCATAAGGTAGGTCATAAGGAGCACTAGTTTGGCTTCTTAGATTAAAAATATTTAGATCAACTGTCATGTTCCAAAACGAAAGTTTCATTGAACTATTGTGACAGTTAATCAAAGCATTAGCGGTGGGTAGGAATGGTCATCCTAAAATTACCGGAATTTGATTTTTAGGGTTGGAGACATGTTGTATTTCTAAAATGATAAAATCTACAAGGAATATAAATTCGCCTACTTTGATTAACACCTCCTTAATCTCTCCCTTTGGTTTCTTAATGGAACGATCTGCCAACTATAAAGTGACTTTTGTGGGTTCAAACACACACCGAAAAAGGAAAAAGGTTCACACTAGCGCCTAGACCAAGTAAAGCTCTATTAATGACCTTATCTCCGATAATGCATGAAATTTTAGGACAATCAGGGTCCTTATACTTTATAGGTAATGCATTACGTATGACTTCACTAACATTACCGGCTGGAAAAACCTTCTTAGGCACATGTGTTTGCTTCTTTTTAGTGCAAAGGTCTTTATGAAATTTAGCACATGATGGAATTTGGTCAATTGCATCTAATAGAGAGATGTTGACCTTGATTTGTTTAAACATCTCTATCATCTTTGCTACTTTAGTATCATACTCCTTGGCCTTCAAACGCTTAGGATAAGGTGCTTTAGGCTCAAGAGTGTTATTAAAAGAAGAAGAATGGGATGTAGAAACGGGGGTAGAAGTAGATGCCGGTTGTGCAAGTGGATTGGGAGTCTGCTATTTCTCATCAGCCGGGATCTCTTCAGAATTATCGGGCATCCTAACCTAGTTATCAACCTGTTTTCCTAACCTCAAAGTGGTTATAGCATTTATTTGAGCATGATTTATACGTGTATCTTTTGGATTTGTTATAGATTGGTTAGATAATGTGCCCATCTCTTATCCTCTCAATGTTTTAGCTAGTTGACCAATCTTCCTTTCAATATTAGGTAGGGACTGTTTAAGTGGTGTAATTTCATTTTGCAAAAATGCGGCCAGCTGCTTATCATTATTAAATTATGTATTTTCATTTCCAACCATATTAGATGTGTATTGTGTGTTAAGTTGGGTAAGGTTAGGTTGAGGACCCTGTCTTTGGTTTTGGAATTGTTGGCTAGTGTTGTCTTGATTCCATTGTAAATTAGGGTGATTCCTCCTTTCTTAATTGTACGTTTAAGAATACAGATTATTACTATTATTTTGATATACAACATTGGCAGTTTCCTACCCTTGAGGACCGCTTAGAAGGGGACATTTTTCAGAAAGGTGAAAAAAGTCTTGACAGTTTAGGTAAGGAGAGGGTTTGATAACTTGTTAGACGGGAACAGTTGTAGTTGATAGCTTTTCTATTGATTTTATTATTGCTGCTAACTCGGCTTGCATCCATATAGTAGCTTCAACTGCATGTAACCCTCCTCTAGATGTGGTCAAACCTCTCTCACTAATACTCTCTCATTATATGGATTTATCAAATAATTCTTCTAGAAAGATCCATGCGTCATCTTCATTTTTCATTATAAAGTCGCTCTGACACAACGACTCTATCATAAGTTTAGAATCCATACCATCATATACTATCTGGCATAATTCCCACTTAGCTATATTGTGATGTGGGCATTTAATGAGAAGGTTTTTAAAACGTTCAAAATATTTCTAAAAAGATTCTCCCGGTTTTTGTGAAAATGTCCTAACTTTATTTCTGAATTTAGCGGTTTTAAAATGCGGGTAGAATTTTTTAAGCAAAGTTTTAGTAAACTCCTCCCATGTGCGAATAGTGTTGGCCGGCACACTGTAAAGCCAATGCTTAAATTTATCGGTGAGGGCAAATGGTATTAGTCTAAATTTTACAGTATCTTGATTTAACTGCTTCAATTTGAACAATTGGTACAAATCCTCAAATTTCCTTAAAAAGACATAAGCGTCTTCTGACTCATGACCGTAGAATTTAGAAAGCGGGTTTATGAAAGCAGGTTTAATTTCATAGTCACCGGCAGCAGGCTGTAAGACTATGCAAGATGGTAGGGACGTACGTACGGGATAGCATTGATCCTGTAGCGTAGGTGTATCGAGGATAATATCAATTATAGTATCTAATAAATCAAGACGAGTCAATCTATGTGTTTCATCTCGACCCTACATATGCATACACCAAAAGAAAGGAGATAAGGACTACTTAACAAACCGCAAACCAAAAATATGCGCAAGCCAACCCTAAAGCTAGGATCATCTAAGTCAACTAGACTCGCTCCTAAATTTCCAAGGGACAAGTTATAGGATAGATCATCTACTGCCTCTTTATCAATCTTGCAGACAGGTAAGTGCCAGGTAAGTAGGACATATCCGCTATATGAATCACCGAAATAACAGGCCTAATTAATTAAACCACTTGTCTTAGACACACTTTCCTTAGACACCACAAGAAATATGCGAATAAACAGTAAATTACTCACAACCTTTTCTTGTCCTAAATAAGCGTGAAAGGTCCTTAGAGGGTTGAATCTAGATATTTTTTAGTTATAGGAGCGAATGCCAATGCTCGTTTGTGAATTGTGGGGTCTAGGAAGGGTGTTGAAATCCCCACCTAATCTTGATTTGGGTTGTTGCCCCTTAAGATCATTTTAAATATGCAAAATAAAACCACACAAAATCTAAAACAATCAAAAAAATCTAAAATTAATTTTTTTTAGCAACCTAAAGAAATATGCAAAAACTATTGGTTGGAAACAAAACATTAGGAAAGAATGAAATCGTACCTAAAATCTAAGAATTTGTCCCATTTCTGTTGCATGTTTAACACTTGATTAACAATGGAACAAAGTTCTGCAGTGTACTCGAGAAGTGCTCCAAACTGCAACAAACCCTAATTCAATATACTGAAAATTTTCGGCCGAAATGTCCTAGTTTGGGGATTCGGCCGAAATTTTTTAGATGTGGATCCACGGCAATTTTCTTTCTGTTCTTCACGATCTTCTCTCCCTGTAAGTTTGTCTCGATTCCTGAAATTAAATAGAGAATTCTGTAGAATCAAATCTAATAAAACTAAACTAAACTAAATTAACTTAAATTAAAACTAATTAAAATACAACACCTCCCCGGTAACGGCGCCAAAAACTTGTTCGTTATAAATTAAATACCGCAAGCGCACGGTTGTTGTAGCAATGCGTTTACGGATCGATCCACATAGAAGTGCATTTAACTAATTTAAATGCAATTTTAAAAAGAGATAGTTGAATTAAGAACTACTTAGGAATTAAAAAGTGCAAATATTAAAAACAATTTAAAAGAAAGGTGGGATTTTATAAAGAGAAGAATCTAGAGTTTTTGTATTGCTATCTTTCTACGTTTTTTTTATTGCTATCTTTCTATTGTTAAATTAAAAAAAAAATACTACTTCTTTTCTTTATCTATTTCTAATATGTTTTCTATTACTTTAAATAAAAGCATAGGTTATATTAATATAATTAACAATAGTCTATCAATTATAAAAGATAATCTAGATACCATATTAAAAACTTAGTTCTAGATTATTAAAAATAACGACCTGGGTTGAATTTATTTTAATCAAAACCATTTCTTTACCGTCTCTAATTAGGATTCTAGTTTGTCAAAACTTCATCATCATAATTAGTTTTTAGGTATATCACTCATCCCTAAATCTATTTAAATTTTCAATTATCCTTATTAAAATCTAGTTCATATGATGAAAATTTAAAAGAAAGGAATTAAAATAAATTCATCATTAAGCACAAGAATAAGAAGAGATAAAACATCTAATCATAGAATGAAAGCAAATAAAAACCCCTAGAAAAATAATTAGTTACTTATGATATAAATAAAAACTAAATTTTTATTAATGATCATAAGAGAACTTACAATTGGCTTGATCTCTTCTCCTTGAAAAACCCTGGATTTGAATGCTATGGAAGAGATATAAAAACCCTAGACTATACAGAGGTTTTTATACTATTTCGATACAGTTTTGAAAAATAGGAAAAGACTTTACAAAATAACCAGAAGATACAAAATACTGGAAAAAATCTCGACTTCATTACTTCCAAAATTTCGGCTCTTTTTGATATTATAGTGAAATCGGCCTAAATTTTAGAAGATTTGATATTCTGGTTTTTTCATCTTCTATGATTTGATCTTGAGATTTCCAAAGTTTGTTTCAATATTGCCAGTTGATTCTCTATTTTTGATTTATCTCCCAAGAAGTATCCATTGCATGCACGTGATCTGATTTTAGTACATTTTCCCCATCTTTTGTGTTTAAGTCTTGTAACCGGCAATAAATCATAAAAACATCCGGAACAACATAAAATATGAAATATAAAGACAAGTTACGTTATAAAATTGTGCAATAAATTGCATCTATCAACTACAGAGGGATTTTTTTCTTGACCGTAGGAGCATGACTGACCTAATCACCTCTCGTATTCCATATTTTGGGAAGCGGGGTGTGACAAAAATCCACACATATTTATTCCGACATGATTTATATTTTTCGAATAGATACTTTTTCTATGTAAAAAAGAAATTACATAACTTAAAAAGATTTTCTAAATTTATGTTTTTTATTTTAGTAAATCTTATATTTGAATTTGTTATAATAAGAATATTTTAGATTATACCAAATTTTAACAAACATACGAACAAAAAAATTGTCAATTTTCTTGTGTGTGTGTGTGTGTGTTCACACCCATTTAAGACGCACCCCCTTGATACGCAAGCATATTAGATGCACACCAAGCATAAACAGGCAAAGAGCACTTGCGCTGTAGCGTGTGCACACAGGAAAAGCCATAAAAATATTGCGCAAGTAAATCTTGTAAGCCAATGCACATGTGCACTATCAGGTCGTGCGCACTATCTTGCAGTGCGTAATCACACCCGATGAAGAATGCGCTCCTGATAAAGAATTAAATCTTTATTTAAAAGAAAATCTTCTATTATTAACCAACTTAACAAATTAAATCAAATTGATTTGGGAAAAAGGTCCAACTGTGCGCATATTCCCTAAATTGATATGAACCAATTAAAATTAAATTAAATTAAAAACAAACTTAATTGTTAGAAATAAACCCTAATTTTTTATCTCCTATAAATAGGAACCCCTTCATAAAGGAGAAAAAGATACATAGAGATCACTCTCGAAATCATCATCATCTCATCAACCGAAACTCTAAAAAGAAGAAAAAGTTCTTCTCAAAATCCCAAAACCCTAGAAAAAAAACTAGGTAAAAGAACAGAGAAAATTTTCTCTTCTTCATAAAACCTTTTGCTTTTATTTGAATCTATTGATTCATTATACACAAAATCGAAAGTTCTTAGGGTTGGTCTCTCTCCTACAAAAAGTTGCGAGTTTTATGAGAGATCAATCCTAAGATTTAAGAATTTTTGAGTAAAACCTACATAAAACTGTTTTGACGCATAAAAAATCGAAGCTTTTATTTCTTGTTAAGTTTCGACTTCTTTAAAAGTTATAACTTTCCTAAAAAATTGGACGCGTCATATAAATGCACTCCAAAAATGAAAAGAACAGAGAATTTGATCTCTTTGAAAGTTAAAACTTTCCTTAAAATATAGCGCACCCTAACTCAGAGTGCATTTTATTGACCTGCGCATCACATGCCATACACGCGAGCGCAAGGGGAAATAACGTCCATGGAGACGTGTGCATCACGTGCCGTATACGTGAGCACAAATGAAGAATATCGTCTATGGAGACGTGCACATCATGTGTCATACACGTGAGCGCAAGTTGAAAATATCGTCAATAAAGAAGTGTGCATCACGTGCCACACACATGAGCGCAAGTTGAAAACATGCCCCATGATGAAAATCGCATCCCGTGCTATGCACATGTGCACTCCTTCAGAGGAGATGCATGTGCATCATATGCGAAGCACATGCACACCCTAAATGTGCATGTGAATATGAACAAAAAGCCTTTACTTGAAGACTTAGTCAAATAAACTAAGTATTGAAGCTTAATTTTCCTATATGTGATCTAATGAACAAAGATCCTTTTTATCTAAGTTGATCTTAGTCTAATATAAGACTAACGATCCTTAAGCTGAGCCCATATGCTTATAAATACTCTAAGTTGATCTTAGTCTAATATAAGACTAACAATTCTTAGCCAAAATACTAAGTTGACCTTAGTCTCAAATAAGACTGATGACCCTTAGTTGAAACTCTAAGTTGATCTTAATTTAAAATAAGATTAATGATCCTTAAAACAAATGTCCCCTAAACTGACGGACATCACTCATGTGAGAAATGTAAGCTAAGTTCAATCTCAAATCTAATATTTACGGATTTGGACTAATCTGCGCTTACGGGCGACGACATAAATTAGTCTCCGTATGTAATCCAAGGGCAACCCAAAATAGACAAAAACACGACGACACGAAAGAATAAATATAGAGTACAGAAGATTTTATCACTTGCGATAACGTAATTAACTACAAGGGCTTTCACTTATAGGAAAAACGTCCCCACGGTCAATAAACCTTCCATCCATGGAAGGGAATCTGAAAGTCAGCTATAACGGTCGCATCCATCTAAATCTTCGATATACGGTGTCATAAATCAATTTGGTATTTTCGGAGAGGTGGATAAATATATTCTAAATAGAATACACCCCCACATTCAGGCTGGACGCGCTCTCCGAGTCTCGGTACGGTTTCCGGCGGTAAACAATATATATATCGGATAAGGCTAATTTACTCTCAGTGCATAATTAGCTTAGTTATGCCTGTGGATAATTGCACCACTTTTGCTTCATGTATGGAAAAAATAAGGATAGTTTTTGTCACGCCCCGCTTCCCAAAAGAGCGGTAACGGCATGTGATAAGCCCGCGGCGTATTTATTCCGAGAAGGTCATTTCTCGAAACAAATACGCTAAGCGTATATAAGCAATATAAAATGACAAGAAAAGACATGATAATGAAAATCCAACTTCATATATTTTCATTCCCAACTTTCTCAAGTTTCAAACTGAATACATGATGTCTGAAAATAAAGATGCATATAAGAAAGTGCCTAAACAGGTAACATATAGGAAGTAAAAGATGAAAAGAAAGAACTAGTAGTCGGTCTGCTCCGTAAGCTAAGAGTAATCATCCTGACTCGGCTCGATCTCCTCAATTTCTAGATTATCTGACGAACAGTCCAAGGAAATAATGAAATGGATAGAATGCCCGTCAGCGAACTTGCACTCGGTAAGTCCCTAAGAAAAGTGGGATGTGAAAATATATAAATGAATATACAAGGTGACATGCGATATGGTATGAATGGAAATAAAATATGAACAAGTATAACATGGTAATGTTAATGACAACTATGTAAGCATGGCAATATAACATGAGCATAGCAAATAAGTATAGCATGACCGTGAAGTGTAGATATAATGAACATGAAGTGAATATAAGTGTCCTAAAAGGTCTCTAAAAGGGTAAAAGCAACTAACGTGAGTTCAAGTGTGAATGTCAACCAATCTCAAGAGTATTCTAGAACCCAAAGCTATCGTCCAGGGGTAAGGAATTACGGGCCCAAAATAGCGGGATTTCAATTATTATTGAAGTATTCCAAACCCAACAGGCTATCATCCAGGGGACACGGGCCCTCATTTGTGAATTCAGTATTTGTACCGTTTCAGCCCGGTATCACAGCAACATGATTTGTATTAATAGGACTCATGAGATTCCATTGGATTCATACTCAAACTACCCCAACACCCCATATTTATTAATTTATGATTAATGTTATGAGTCTTGATCGAATTCATAAATACAAAAGGTGATATATGATATCAAGTTTCAAGATTGAGTTCATGTAGTCATGTCAAGTGCAAGTCATGCCAATTGTATTCATAGTTCGAGTCAAGTTGGTTCAAGTGTACATGCTGGGTTCAAGTATTCATGATTGAGTAGTGTCAAGATCAAATCAATTCTGGTATATAATGGTTTAATCACAAGTTATATAAATAATAATAAATAAGTAATCACAAAACATGATATGAGATAAATATACAAGTAACGTCCAAAACAATGTTGTAAATATGTGATATGTACGACTAGTTAATCAATTCATTTGAAATCAGAATATAAAAGAAAACATAGCCTTAAGTGTTAAGCATACGTGAGTTCCAGTCTCGCCTAAATACAATTACCGGTTTGGGAGATATACATGTTTTCGTATCGTCGCGCAAAACAGATCAGAATATGTTCAGCACCGTCATATATTTTTAAAATGCGGTTTGAGTTAATTTCTATCGGGTTTCAGGTTACAAAAATTACTAGAAAATTTTAGATCTTTCAGATTACTTATCCAAAACACTAAAATTCGCGCAATTTGAATTTCTAAAACTCTACTTATGATCGTTTTAATATCAGCGTTTAAAACAGAAATTCAGATTTCTGGACAGTAACTATATATTGTATTGCAAAACTTATATCGGGTTTTTCATGCATTTATAAGTAATATAATATACATAAAATTATATTTTTATCAATTGTGCTTCTACACATCTAAATTTTGTCAAGAACGGATATCGGGAGTTCGAGTTATGTCCTATTTAAAAATAGTGTGTGAATCAGGACAAATTCTGTCTAGATTCGCCACTAAATATTGTAACGCGGTTTTCTATATTTTACCTCAGTTTTCACTAAAAACTTAAAACTAAGAAAATCTATATATTTCGATATAGATATTCAAAATATCTTAAAACACTTAATTTGGATAAAAAAATTGCTGAGTTATGGTCTCTCGAAGAAGACCCTTAATGACAGTTTTCTGGTTTTAAAAACAGTAAATAAAAACTAAGCAACTTCTAAACCGTTATTCGGTTTGATATGAAATTTTTATTGTAAATATAAAATTATATCTATTATTTATACTAATTTTCTTAGTATTTTCAGATGTTAAAATTAATTTTTTAAAATTATTTTAAGGACAAAAGTTATCTATGACTGTATTTAAAGGTGACAAAACTACTGAATTTATTTGCAGCTTCGTTTTTCTCTTTTATATAAAAAATTAAATAATTATAAAATAAACGGCACATGCAATATATACTTCAAATTGGATCCCCTAATGTCAATATATGAATCATGAATTTCGACAACGTCCTATACCAGGAAAGTCCTAATTTCAAGAGAGCTTATGTAAAGTTGTATTATCGTGCATCGTTTATTTATATTCAGTCCATGATATTCCTAGTTAACGTAAAAGTAAATTTATAACATGGAGACATTTTTATTCTATAAGAAAATAGTGAATAAACATGAAGATTAAGTATAAACAAACAATATTTTAAATATATATATATATATATATATATATATAACTATATTCATTCATTTATGTGTGTGTGCGCGAGCGCGCGCGCACTCTATTAGGTACCACGGTCAAGAAAATGAAATCATGAAGAAGACACAATAACAGAGTGAAAGAGATGGAGAGGAAGAAAAGGGACTTACAGGTTGTGTGAGTCAGTATAACAACCGGCTCACCGTTTAGATAAAATTCTCAACCGGGTCTTTGAAACTTGATGGAACCGGTGCTTTTCCAAGCTCAAGGGAAAAGAGACTTTATTTTATTTTATTTTTAGAATTGATCAAAAGGAAATGGCTAAAATGGTAATTGATCAAAAGGAAATGGCTAAAATGGGATGAAGAAGAGATGAAGAGAGAGATGAGAAATGATAGAAATGTGAGATGAAGAAAAGAAAGAAGAGTGACATATAAAAAAGATTTATTCCCACAATAATTCTAATAAATTATAACTCATAACCATTCTAATTATTTTGGGAGTTAAAATGAAGATGAAATGAAAGGTCTCATTTATAAGTTATAGGAAGGATAAAAATTGATAAAAAATAATTACAAGAATGGGGATTTGAACATATGATTTATACAATAACAATACAAGGACTTAACCAATGAACTACAAGATTGTTCACACATATATTTAATAAGAATTAAATATATGTCGTACCTTGAAAAGAAAGTGGGCTTAGAAAAAGAAAAGAAAGAAATCAAATGGATTTGTCTTGGTTTGGATTTGGGCTTTGAAAAATTATAAAATAGGAAAAATAGAATGAGTGATAAACTAATATATTTAATAGAGAAAAAAATATACGGGGATACCCAAAAACAAATAAATATAGTATTTTTATAAAAAGAAGAATTATATGAAGGTATAGGAATTTTGGGGTTGTTACACCCTACCCTCCTTAGAGAAATTTCGTCCTCGAAATTTACACAAGGAGAATGTTGTAACATAGTAAGGGTGTTTTAGGCTGAACAGTCATATAGACAGGGAGCAGGGACTACTAAAATCGTACTGTAGTTCTGTATGGAAAAAAGAACAAAAGACTGAAAGAATCAAAAATAGCTGAAAATGATAAAAAGAAATTTCACCGGCGATAACCCGATCCATGGTTTCGGCCTCTACGGCTGATATAGTGAAAGCCTGGCGTCTTGGCACTATCCTTTGTGCCCGATGGTACACTTGTTGCTGAGGAGGTAAGGGTTGTCCATGCCGAGTTGGTGCAGGAAGAACTAAACGAGGAGCATGAGTTTGTATAGTCAGTTTTGGTGCGGGGGTTGTGCTAGCGCTGTACTGTGGGCAAGCTTCCATAGCATGCATAGGAGATCTACAGATCAGACAGAGATTGTTAGCTCGTCTGCAATGCTTCGTCAGGTGCCCCGACTTCTTACAGTAATTGCAGACTTTTGATCTTTCTAGCCTTCTGGGTGGCGCTGTAGATTCTGGTCTTGTGGAGACTCCTCCAGTAATCTGGTTAATTGGGCATTTCTCTCCGGTCGACTGTGGCCTTCCCATCTTCTTGACAGTGGCTTCATAATGACAGGTTGCCTTCAAGGCTAGTTCATGAGTCGGATAATCGCATGTTGCCAGTGCAGCCTGAATTTGGAGGTCTAGGCCTTGCTGAAAATGTCTTGCGTGGATCTCGGCGGTAGTAATCAGATGGACGGCGAACCTGCCAAGCATAGTAAAATCGGTGTCGTATTCATCTACTGACTTGTCCCATATGGATCCTTGTTGTAGGTGGATAAATCGTTGCTCCATCTCAAAATGAGCAGTCTCAGGAAAATACTTGGCGTCAAAAAGTTCACGAAACGTCTTCCACTCGATAGGCTGGGTAATCCGACTCTCTTCAGCCTTCCACCAGACCCTAGCATTATCGGTAAGCTGGAGTTTTACTACTCGAACCCAAGCCACTTCTGGAACTTGAGCTGCTGCCAGGTCATTCTCGATATTTAGAGCCTATTCTTCAGCTTCTAAAGGGTTCTCTTTCCTCGAGAAATTCTTCGGATGTAGTGCTTGGAATTGTTTCACTCCCGATACTTCTGCTTCAGGAAGGGCTAGTCCTTATTGAAGGAGAGCGGTCTGCCCCTATAGACCTTCAAGTAGGCTTTTGATAGCCTCGAGGAACAACGTCTGTTCAGTGAGGAAAGTTGCAGCAGTAGGTGGTGGTGGTGTCTCTCCGTTGATGTTGATCGGGTTTAAGGAAGCCATCACCTTGGATAGAAAAGAGTGATTAGGATAGATTCAATGGAAATAAAAGGGGAAGGAATGTAAAATTTGTCGGATTTCATTTTTCTTATATCATATTGCTTACGACTTCATGCAGAACGGACCCGCATGGGCAACCAACAAAACCTGTCACGCCCCGCTTCCCAAAAGAACGGAAACAGTGATGTCGCAAGCCCGCAACGTATTTATTCCGAGAAGGTCATTTCTCGAAACAAATACGCTAAGCGTATATAAGCAAAATAAAATGACAAGAAAAGACATGATAATAAAAATCCCCTTTGATCCTAAGTCACCTGACGAACATTCCAAGAAACAAAAGATAAGTGGAATGTCCGTTAGCGAAATAACACTTGGTAAGTCCCAATAGAGATGTGTAATATATAAATTGAGTGCAAGATGACATATAATATAGTATAAATGGAAATTATAATATGTGAACAAGTATCGTAATGTAACATGAGTATAGCAAACAAGTATAATATGGCCGTGGAGTATAGGTATAATGAACATGAAGTGAATATAAGTGTCCTAAAAAGTCTCTAAAAGGGTAAAAGCAACTAACGTTAGTTCAAGTGTGAATGTCAACCAATCTCAAGAGTATTTTCGAACCCAAGGCTATCGTTCAGGGGTAAGGAATCACGGGCCCAAAATAGCGGGACTTCAATTGTTATTAAAGTATTCAAAACCCAATAGGCTATCATCCAGGGGCTTGGAAATATGGGCTCTCATTCGTGAATTCTTGATTTGTACCGTTTCAGCCCGGTACCACAGCAACATGATTTGTACCGTTTTATCCCGGTACCACAGCAACATGATTTGTATTAATGAGACTCATGAGATTCCGTTGGATTCATACTCAAACTACCCCAACACCCCGTGTTTATTAGTTTATGATTAATATTATGAGTCTTGATCGAATCTATGAATACAAAAGGTGATGTATGATATCAAGTTTTCAAGATTGAGTTCATGTAGTCATGTCAAGTGCAAGTCATGCCAATTGTATTCATGGTTCGAATCAACTTGGTTCAGGTGTACATGCTGGGTTCAAGTATTCATGATTGAGTCGTGTTAAGATCAAGTCAATTCTAGTATATAATGATTTAATTGCAAGTCATATAAATAAAAATAAATAAGCAATTATAGAACATGATATGAGATAAGTATACAAGTAACGTCCAAAACAATGTTGTAAATATGTGATATGTACGACTAGTTAATCAAGTCATTTGAAATCAGAATATAAACAAAATCATAGCCTTAAGTGTTATGCACACGTGAGTTCCAGTCTCGCCTAAATACGACTACCGGTTTGGGAGATATACATGTTTTCGTATCGTCATGCAAAACAGATCAGAATCTGTTCAGCACCGTCATACATTTTTAAAACGCAGTTTGAGTTAATATCTATCGGGTTTTAGGTTACAAAAATTATTATAAAATTTTAGATATTTCGGATTACTTATCCAAAACACTAAGATTCACGTGATTTGGATTTCTGAAACTCTAATTATGATCGTTTTAATATCAGCGTTTAAAACAGAAATTCAGATATCTGGACAGCAACTATATATTGTATTGCAAAGCCTATATCGGGTTTTTTCATGCATTTCTAAGTAATATAGTATACATAAAATTATAGTTCTATCAATTTTTCATTTACACATCTAAATTTTTCACGAACGGATATCGAGAGTTCGAATTATGTTCTATTTAAAAATAGTGTGCGAATCAG
The DNA here is from genome assembly GCA_030015575.1 of Agapanthus africanus. Lineage (NCBI taxonomy): Eukaryota > Viridiplantae > Streptophyta > Magnoliopsida > Asparagales > Amaryllidaceae > Agapanthus > Agapanthus africanus. The sequence goes on from CM057349.1 coordinate 488,163,937, forward strand.
GACAGATTCTGTCCAGATTCGTCACTAAACATTGCAACGCGGTTTTCTACATTTTACGTCGGTTTTTACTAAAAACTTAAAACTAATAAAATCTATATATTTCGATATAGATATTCAAAAAATCTTAAAACACTTGATTTGGATCAAAAATTGATGAGTTATGGTCTCTCTCGAAGACCCTTAATGGCAGTTTTCTGGTTTTAAAAACAGTAAATAAAAACTACGTAATTTCTAAACTGTTATTCGGTTTGAAATGAAATTTTTACTGTAAATCTAAAATTCTAGCTATTACTTATCCTAATTTTCTTAGGATTTCCAGATGTGAAAATTAATTTGTGAAAATTAATTTAAGGACAAAAGTTATCTAGGACCGTATTTAAATATGACAAAACTACTGGATTTATTTGCAGCTTCGTTTTTCTCTTTTATATAAAAAATTAAATAATTATAAAATAAACAGCACATGCAATATATACTTCAAATTGGATCCCCTAATGTCAATATATGGATCATGAATTTCGACAACGTCTTATACTAGGAAAGTCCTTATTTCAAGAGAGCTTATGTAAAGTTGTGTTATCGCACATCGTTTATTTATATTCAGTCCATGATAGTCCTAGTTAATGTAAAAGTAAATCTATGACATGAAGGTATTTTTATTCTATAAGAAAATAATGAATAAACATGAAGATTAAGTATAAACAAACAATATTTAAATATATATGTGTGTATGCGCGCACGCGCGCACGCGATTAGGTACCACGGTCAAGAAGATGAAATCATGGAGAAAACATAATAACAGAATGAAAGAGATAGAAAGGGAGAAAAGAGACTTACAGATTATGTGAGTCGGTATAACAATCGGCTCACCGTTTAGATAAAATTCTCAACCGAGTCTTTGAAACTTGATAGAACCGGTGCTTCTCCAAGCTCAAGAGAAAAGATATTTTATTTTATTTTATTTTTAGAATTGATCAAAAGGAAATGGCTAAGGTGGGATGAAGAAGAGATAAAGAGAGAGATGTGAAATGATAGAAATGTGAGATGAAGAAAAGAAAAAAGAGTGACATATAAAAAAGGTTTATGACCACCATAATTCTAATAAATTATAGCTCATAATCATTCTAATTATTTTGGGAGTTAAAAAGAAAATGAAATAAAAGGTCCTATTTGTAGGTTATGAGAAAGATAAAAATTGATAAAAAAATAATTGAAAGAATGGGAATTTTGAACATGTAACTTATAGAATAACAATACAAAAACTTAACCAATGAACTACAAGATTGTTCATGCATATATTTAATAAGAGTTAAATATATGTCGTACCTTGAAAAGAAAGTGGGCTAAGAAAAAGAAAAGAAAGAAATTAAATGGATTTGTCTTGGCTTAGGTTTGGGCTTTGAAAATTTATAAAATTGGCAAAATAGAAGGAGTGATAAACTAATATATTTAATAGAGAAAAAATATACGGGAATACCCAAAAACAAATAAATATAGTATTTTTATTAAAAAAAAAGAATTATATGAAGGTATAGAAATTTTGGGGTCGTTACGGTTTTTGTCATTTATAAGGAGAGAAAAGGTGGAGAATCTTGTAAATATCCTATGATATTTTCTCTCTCCTTATATTAATCAATTGTCTCATTAATTCCGAGATCCTTTACTTTCTCTCTCTTCTTGAAAATGATAAAAACTATCCTTACTTTATGCATGAGTGCGCAAATGAAGTAATCATCCAGGCATAACTAAGCCGGTTATTCCCTTAGAGTAAATTAGCCTTAGCTATATATATATATGGTTATTCCCTTAGAGTAAATTAGCCTTAGCTATATATATATATAATACGGACCCGTTATAGCAGGTTCGTGTTTTTAAATTCACGAAACTGAATAACAGCTGTTGGGTCTAATCTCAGCTTTCAAAGGCTTCGATTAAAATGAATTTAAAAATCCCTCAAATAATTAAGTAAATATTTTATTTCCTAAATTTTATGGATTCATACCTATTGTTTGCATATTTTGGGTAGAGTTCGTTTTCTGCTGCCACTGGATGGCCGCCGTAGCTGACCATGTCTTGCACGCAGGAGTTTAAAATCCATGAACTTCGTACAGAGCATCTTGGAGGTCTAGAGAAGAGGGTTGAACGAGGACAAGCATATGAAAGAAGAAGCAGTCATTGAAGAAAAGAAGGAGCTGATCCGATAGATGAACAAAATCATCAACCTCTGTTGAGTGAGTCCTCTCTCACTACCTGTTTCGAATCACAAGAATTTGTTGGATATTCTGATTTGTTATTTATGAATTCAAGGAATTTGAATTTTTTGTTGTCCTTTTAATTTGAATCATATAATTATGGATTCCTAAAATTAGAAAAGAAAATATTATTTATTATTTAAAGGATTTTTTAAGTCAATTTAATCTAAGCCGCAAAGACTAGATTTAAGGGTTGTTATTCAGGTTCGTATATTTAAAAATACGAGCTCGTCTTAACGAATCCGTAATATATATATATAGTTCGACCGGGATCCTGTCGGAAGGATTTTGATACAAATCTTTTCCATTATTTCACCATTAGATTAATTTTAGGATTTATGGCCTTCATTTATTACCAAATATAAAATAATTGAATGCACAAATTCCTAAGTTAATCTAATAGTGAAAAAATCGGAAGGATTTGTTTCCAAATCCTTCTGATATGATCATACTCTCTCTCTCTCTCTCTCTCTCTCTATATATATATATATATATATATATATATATATATATAATGAAGAAAAACGCCTTTAGGAGGCTTTTTCGTCAGGTGACGTCAAAATACTACACTCTTCACCATTTTTTCCGACGATCGGCAACCATCATCTTCATTTTTATCATCTAATATGTGGATACACCAAATTTCATTTGATTCTACCACTTTTCACCATTGAATTATCAATGTAAAAGTTCTATTGTCGGTAAATCGTTAATTTTGCACCCACTAAATCAATGGTGAAAAAGTCGTAGAATCATGTATAATTTGGTGTATTCACATCTTAGATGATAAAGATAAAGATGATGAATGTCGATCGTCGGACAAAATGGTGGAGGGTGTATTATTTTGGATGCCATAAAAGGAAATTCTCTCCTATGGCACATTTCCTCCACTACTCCGTGTGTGTGTTACGGATTCTGTGAGGCGGGCTCGCGTTTTTAAAAATACGAACTTGAATCAGGACCGTTTGATCTTGTATTTTTAATCAACGGTTAAAATTAATTCGACATATTAAATTGTTAATAAATGGAAGATAAATATTTCGCTGCCAAATATTATGTAGGTAATACTTAAGTTCTGCCAAATGTTGTGTAGGTAATACTAAAGGAATTGATATTTCTCTTAATTTTTTTCCTAAAATCAAGGAGTGGAATATTTACCTTTCATTTATTAACGATTTAAAAAACTGACTTAATATTAACCATTGATTAAAAACACAAGATCCAACAGCTCTTATTTAGGTTCGTATTTTTAGAAACGTGAACCCGTCTTATAGGATCCGAACTCTCTCTCTCTCTCTCTCTCTCTATATATATATATATATATATAGAGAGAGAGAGAGAGAGAGATCGACGACGATCCTATCAGAAGTATTTAAAAACAAATTCTTCCTACATTTTCACCATTAGATTGACTTTGGGATTTGTATATTCAATTATATTATGTTTGATAATAAATAAAAGTTTTTATTCATGATTGTTAGCACACATCCCGAATTTAATCTAATGTTAAAAAAGTGAGAAGGATTTGTTTTGAAATTCCTCCGTTAGGATCCTAGTCAATATATATATATATATATATATATATATATATATATATATATATATATATATATATATATATAAAATACATGTTCAAAATATCCCAACTAATATTTATAATCGATAGTAGTCTCTTTTTTTTCAAAATTTCAGCTGGGCCGTACTCCCCCCCTTCTCCCCAAGCCTTACGAGACCCGCCCTTGCTCATACGCCTTTTAAGGCACGTAGTCAATTTGGACATTTAGATAAATCTAGAGCTTTTACAATTTGAATATATTCGTAGAACTTTTATGAATGTAGGATTTTTATAAAGGGATTTTAGACTAAACTAGTACTGAAATTTGAAACTATACTGTGATATTATTATTTGTAAATTATACATTAAAGCTCGATTAGTACACTACATACTAGTTTATTTTTAAAAAATCAATATCAAAGAATAATCAATAACTAGTGTATCGCAAGCGCGAATGGATGTGCTTATATCATAGGACAAAGATTTTTAAGATCTGAGAAAATATGATGTTTTTTATTTATGAATATTTTTCTCAAAACTATAAGATTTATATGCCACTGGTCATTGTAAAAATCAAATTGAAATTTTTGATATAGAGACTCTTCTTTTGCCATTAAAATAGTGGATGGATAGATGGCCACTTCACACCTACAATACTAATTAAATTAATCAGAAAATAAATCAAAAAATAAAGAGATTTGTCAACTTTTATCAAAAATACATTTTCTTTGTTACTTAAGATTGTTATTAATTTATTGCTTTAAAAGATTGTTAGAGTAGAAGAGCAAAATGGATGACAACTTTTAAAATTTTGTTTTTCGGACGTGGTTTATTGCTAGATCAAATTAGAATGCTTTATCGCTAGATCGGGTCGAAGATTTATTGCTAGATCAAGAAGGGGCAATCTATTGCTAGATCGAGAAGGACGATCTATCGGTTCGTTGATATATCTCTAGATCAATTCAGAAAGGACTGATCTATTACTAGATCGGTTTGTTGATCTATTACTAGATCAACTTGGTAAGGGATGATCTATTACTAGATTGATTCGTTGATCTATTGCTAGACCAACTCAAAGAGCTGTAGTGTGCCCTCAAATGCGGAACTAAAAGCAAATTCGACTCACTTCAGTGCAAAGATCACAAAACCGAACTACTCACAGGAATATCAACTGGAGTTCTGGTGTGCACCGACCAACAACTCTAAAATCTGGCCACGATGGACGATCCTCCTCGCATCCTAATCCACAGGCTCGGCTGCACTAGACTGAGCTTTATTCTGGTTTTGATTGATATTGATGGATGAGAATATTTTGCAATATTCGATGTGTTTTGTCTAAACGCATCCCTCTGATCTGAGCTCCTTATATAGAGTGCTCAAACTCAGCCCAAGGGCTTCATCAATTACACATAAGCAAAACATTAACAAATCAACCGGGCTACTAAGATTATTTGTTAATAAATAAAATGAGTAACATATAACTAGTAGTTTCAAACTTCACCCAGGTTTTATAGAAAACACCAATAAGATCTAGCAAAGATTTTATGAGATTTAAACGGTTGGATATAGTTTTTATATTTTTCAAAATTATGAGAATTTTTCATGCCGTGTCACATGTCAGAATCAAATTAGGAATTTTAATTTGAAGACCATGTACCTTTAGTAGTGAAATAATAGATAGATAGAGATGGTCATCTATTGGTGGATGAAATAGGATGACGGCATCATCATTTTTTATGGGATATCATACATATTTTGAATCCAACCGTTAAATCACAAATCCAACGGTAAAAATCATAAAAGGAAAATATTCCATCTCCTCTTAGAAATAGAATAGTCATCTTTACACACACTACTCCTATAAGCAAATTGACATTTTTTTGTCCGTATGTTTAGTTCAGATTTAGTGTAAAGAAAACTATCCTTACTACCACAAATTTAAATAAAATATTTAAAATAACAAATATAAATTTATAAAATCTTTATACATTATGCATTTATCTTTTTACATAAAAAGGAAATCTTTTCAAAACATAACAAATCATGTTCAACTAAATATGTGTGAATTTTAAGGACTAAACTATTTGTATTTTATAAGTTATTTCCTTTAAAAATAAATAAAGAACATTTTAAATTTTTAACCAATGCACATATGAAATTATAAATTTAAAATCTTTTCAGCAAACAAATCATGTGAATTAAATATATATGAATTTAGGAACTATAAGATTTTTATTTCCATTAGTTATTTCCTTTAAAGATAAAGAACATTTTAAATTTTTAACCATTACACATATGCAATTATAAATTTTTTTAAATGGTTTATAATAAATAATTTATCAATTTTCCGCATCTGTAGTATATGAATTTTTTAAAGTTAGGGATAAAGTTTAATATTAAAAATTAGTTAATTTAAGTGGTTTATATATATTTTGTGTTTGTATAAATCATGTTTTGTTTATACTAACAAATCCATATGCTATAAAAACACACCTCATCTCTTCTCACATTTTTTAAAAATATAATCCATGCTTATTTATGTATCTATATTTATTTATTTTTATTATTGATAAGTTTGCTTGTTTATTTTTATTATTTCAGAAGATAAGAAGGAGCTCGCTGTATAAGCCAAGTAGGATTATCAATAAGTATGTTTATTGTTGTTCATCATTCTTTTGATTGCGTTCTTTTTTCTTGTACATATTTTATTTATAATATTTTTGGTAGTAGGGATTTCCCTACATTTTTGTTTCAAAAAAAAAATAATGTTGCTTATTTATCTTTTATTAAAAAGTTTGCATCTTTTCCTTAAATATGATATGATTTTTAATTTACCTTTTTTTGTGAAGAAGATAAGAAGCGTGTTAGGCTATGGATGACCCCTTTCATTTGATTCTGGTAAGAACCAATTAAATTTTTGTCCATTTTAAAAAAAATAGAAATCATATTGATGTATATGGTAAAGAGGATCACTCTCATATGATTTCGGTAAATACTAATTAAAAAAATTATTTTATTCAATAAATTTTTTTATTTGAATTTGTATTTTGTGTAAAGCTAATATCTTTGTTTTAAATTTTTTATTGAAAAGTTGTAGAAAATAGAAATCCATTTATTGCATAGGCCAAGGGGAATTAATTCATCTGATTCAGGTAATTATCAATTAAAAATCTTATTTTATTTAGTAAATTTTTTATCTGGATATTATTTTTTGTAAAATTTATTGTTTTATTTGTTGTATTTTATTTTTATTTTTATTGAAAATTTTGCATCTTTTTTAAATTTGATATGGTTCTTAATTTATTTTTTTTGCAGAAGATAGAAAGTCTATTGTGGCATAGGGTAATAAGGATTACCCTATTCTGATTTCAAAAAATACTAATTAAAAAACTTATTTTTATTCAACAAATTTATTTGGATTTGTATTTTGTGTAAAAGTGATATCTTTTCTATCTGTTTTTTATTATATATAATTTAAAATTTTGCATTTTAAAATCTTATATGGTTTTAAATTTTTTCAGAAGATAAGAATGCTATTTTCAGAGATCAAAGTGGGTGTAATCATCAGAAATCTGGTAATTACTAATTAAAAATATTATTTTGTTTAATAAATTTCTTATTTTAATTTGTAATTTGTATATATTTGGATCTTATATTAATTGATGTTGTGATCATTAGGTTAATTAATTTCATAAAGTTAGGGTTTTGAGAGTTAAATAACTAGAGGTGAAAAATAAATAATAAATATTTTATTATTTTGTATTAATTTTCTATTTTTATATGTATTGTTTGATTATTTTTTTATTTTTAAAATTTGATATGGTTTTTAATTTATTTTACTTAAAATTAATTGTTTGAAGCCATTTAAACAATTTTTTGAATAAAATACAAATATTAAAGATTTATAATAATAAATCACGTTATACTACTATTCGATTAAAATATAAGTAAATTATGTATAACCACTTTAAAAGCCTATCGAACTTTTCTCTCGTTTTATTTTCTTCTTCTGCCAAAACTAATTTTTAGAATATTATTGCATTATTTAAATTCTTATGAAAATATAAAAAGATACCATAGTATCATGTTTGAAATTTATATGCTAATAATTTTAAAACACTACAAAATTTTGTTTATTATTCTTTTTGTAGAGTGGACAAGCCCATAAGATTGAGTCGACAAAAAAATAATAAAGTTGTTATAGTTGGTTCAGATTTTAACGCATAATTAAAATTACTAGATAATAGTTCTTTTTTCAATTTTCCACCAGCGTGGCACGTGCAAAAAAATAATGTGTGTGTAGGGATTAAGGGTCCCTAAGGCTGAGCTCAGGAAATTTTCCTTTGCCTGCTACCCACTCAATCTCGCTAACCCCTCATCCTGTCTCTGATTGCTCCTTCCCCCGCCCTCCGATCGCCAACGACCCGATCCGCGACGGGGACATTGACTTTCCCGACGACCCGATTTGGGATCAGTGTAAGTCGATGTTACGCACCCTGCGGGTTTGCGGGGAGGTGGAATATGTAAAAAAACGATCTTTTCAAAGCTTCGTAACACCGACTCGAACTCCAGGATCGAGACTAAACCCTAACTAGTAAACTACTATGTGGTAAACTACATTGATAGAATGTTATATCTCATGATTTCATGTCCTTCGGGTCTTCTTGTCGCTGTCCTTCTCCTCGTCATAGGCTCCATGGATCGTTTGGATCGGGCCTCTTCATCGGTCCTCTCATGTCAAAGACGATCCACCCGAGAATCTGTAGATCGAGCTCCCGTCTCAAATCTGAAGTAACTAGGACACCTAGTTCGCTGCACTAGATGACCTAAATGATGTAGAGAATATAGATGGAATGGTTTGTCTCTTATAGCATTAGGTTTCTCAACACATGAGACATGAAAGGCTAGAGATAAAAGAAGAACAACTGGAAGAAAAGGCTAGTGAAGTTTTTGCATAGAAAAAGAGAATGAACTTTCTAGTCTAAATCTGAACCATACCCTATCATCACTAGAATAACTCTAATTAGAAAATCAAATATGGTCCATTTTCAAATTAGCGAGTCATGGCTTGAATACCCTCCATGTGTCGCCAAGAGCCATGCTCCAATTTATGCAAAAATCCACCCCATTTCCTCCACCTCACAATGCAATAAACATTTAACCTAAAATGTTTAATACAAAATATGAGGTGTCTTCTTCTAGATGCATCTTTGAACAAATTACAAAAATACCCATCATTCGTATATACATACCCATATCCGTATTCCGAAAAATACAAATACAAAATAGACGAAAATAATCTATCAGTATAATACTAGAATCCGGCTTAAACCAAAACCCACTAGTATTATCTGTCTGAATCATCATCCGTGCATAAGTACACGTACGTGATCGAACCCTGTCGTAAAACCATATGACCTCTACATCTTTTGCACGATGCAGGAAAACCCACTATGTGGGAATCTAAAGACTCGATACTACACTGGCAGTGGGTTTAACCACAAGCCGCAAGCGGTACTAGCTGCACGTAATGGCTACCTAGATATCTGTCGATAAGAAGGCCGATGAGAATAACTCGTCTGAACTCCTACTGAGCTTATCTGTGACAATCTCCGTACAGTCCGGTCTGTTCGTCTAAGAGTATCGCATATCAGGCCTAGGGGCGGTAATCGTCAGACCCCTAATGGCGCAATAAGTCGTGTCGAAGAGTAGCTCAAAACACCCTAAGAAACTACTAGAGTACCTACCAGTAAATCTCGCTTGCCTTGGCCAAGGACTTTGTGTAATGGCCTTCCGAACACAGCGCGATATCAAACCCCAATACCGGGAGAGACGAATCCTATCTAACTGCCACTGCCTCCAAGTGCTTCAGGACTGCACCCAACTACTACCTGTTTGCACGACTCCTTTGGCCGTGGTAAGGTAGTAATCAAAGAACAGTGGGAACACACTCGAGGCGAAGTAGAAGTGTCAAGTCGATGGACTAAGCTGTACTCATGTCGCCTGGGAATTGCTACCCGATGATAGGTATAATACCCACCAGCAGTCCCCAACAAGTCTTGTCCGGTGTACTCATAACCCAATGAGCACCTGCATACTATCTCCAGTACGACGTACTAATGGCTGTGGGACAGACCATCTCCCCTGCTGGGATGAGAAGCGTATACACTAGTCTACTCTGGAGTATTGATGCCCCATCTCGATAATCCTACGACTAGGGACCTGTATAAGGATGTGCTTATAGACTACCCAGCCCCCACTAGTGTGACTGCCATCACAACGCTGGTAGTCAAGCAATGATCCTAAGGGCTCTACCAATATGTATAAGCGATATGCAAAAACATATGCACATATTGAGGTGGAAACAAACCAGGTAGCATACTACCATTTCGAGCAAGACTGTTACTATATCCATGTATATCCTAAGCTTCCATTAAGTAATATACAAACCAGTATGACACAATAATGACCTCTAGGACATATATCACTAACAATCTCCCACTTGCACTAAGGTCGTATATTAGCGTATCGCAGACCTATTATCTCGAATAGCCTTTCGAACAGTGTTTGAGAGATAGACTTTGTGAGTGGATCTGCAGTGTTGTTCTCCGAATCTACTTTCCTCACTTCGATCTCCCGGCGATCAACAATCTCCCTGATCAGGTGGTACAGCCTTAAGATATGTCTAGATCTTCTGATGGGACCCGGTTTCCTTCGCTAAAGCTATAGCACCGTTATTGTCACAATACAGAGGTATTGGACCAACAATGGTCGGAACCTCCTGAAGTTCTGTTAAGAACTTCCTCATCCAGACTGCTTCTTTTGCGGCGTCTCAAGCAGCGATATACTCCGCTTCCATCGTCGAGTCAGCAACGGTGTCCTATTTGGAGCTCTTCCAACAGGCCGCCCCTCCATTGAGGGCAAAGACATAATCCGACATGGACTTGGAGTCATCCTTGTCACTCTTAAAGCTGGAGTCAGCAAAGGCCTCGATCTGGAGGTCTTTTCCACCATACACCAAGAACATCTCCTTAGTCCTTCTCAGGTACTTGAGAATGTTCATTACTGCTATTCAGTGATTCTCCACTGGGTTTGACTGATACTGGCTTACCACGCTGGGTGCGTAAGCAACATCTAGTCTGGTACACAACATTGCATATATTATAGAGCCTACTGCAGAAGCGTATAATATAATCGACATGCGAGCCCTTTCCAAATCAGCCTTGGATGACATCTCTTTGGAGAAGGTGATTCTGTGACAAGCCGGTAGACTACCGCGCTTTGAATCTTCCATACTAAATCCTTTCAGTATGGTGTTGATGTACCTTGACTGTGAAAGTCTCACTTCTGTTTAGATCTTCACGATAGATCTGGATCCCCAGAATGTAGGAGGCATCACCCAGGTCAATCATGGAGAACCCGTGTGACAAGAATCCTTTGAATGATTATAGCATAGGAATGTCATTTCCTATCAAGATAATGTCATCCACGCACAAGATGAGAAATACCATGATTCTCGCTACAATCTTACTATAAATGCTTGGTTCATCTGGATTTTTGATAAAGTCGAATTCTTTGACCGCATCATCAAAATAGATGTTCCATCTCTGCGATACCTGCTTTAGTCTATAAATGGACTTAAGAAAGTTGCACACTATCCTGCTGCTCCCACTCTGATTGAAACCCTCTGGTTGATCTATATAGACGCACTCTTCCAAATGTTCATTTAAGAAAGTCGTCTTTACGTCCATCTGCCAGATCTCATATTCTAGGAAGGCAGCAATGGCAAGAAGGACCCGAATGGATTTGAGCATAGCCACAGGAGAAAAGGTTTCATCATAGTCCAAATCAGGTTTTTCACAAAAACCTTTTGCAACAAGTCTAGCCTTATAGGTTTCAACATGTCCATCTACACCAATCTTCTTTCTGAAGATCCATTTGCAGCCTACGGGTTTTACCCCTTCTGGAGCAATGTCCAAAGTCCATACTTTGTTGGTGTACATGGACTCCATTTCGGTCCGCATTGCATCCAGCCATTTTACCGAGTCTCTGCTCTAAATGGCTTGCTGGAAGCTCGTTGGCTCATCATTATTAATGACGCAATCCTCTCTATCTCCGTCCATGAGAAAACCGTAGTATCTCTCGGGCAGATAAGACAGCCTACTAGTTCTGGGACGTGGTGCAGGGATGTCCGGTTCTTCTGAAACCTCTAGTTCTACCATACTTTCAGTAATAGTTTGTGGTTCTGGAATTTCTTCCAGTTCTATTGCGCTCGCACTAATTCCTCTTACCAAAAAATGATTTTCCAAAAGGTAGGCATGACGAGAAACAAAAACCCTTTGTTCCTCTGCGTAATAGAAAAGATACCCCCTGGAATTCTTTGGGTATCCCACAAACTTACACAGTACTGAGCATGCCTCGATCTTGTCCGCATGCTGCTTTTTGATAAGAGCTGGACATCCCCATATCTTCAGATATTGAAGATAGGGGTTCTTCCCACTCCACATCTGATATGATGTGGTAGGCACAGTCTTGTTAGGAACCTTGTTCAAAAGATATGCAACCGATTCTAGTGCATAACCCCAGAAGGATCGCGGTATCACAGCGTTATTCATCATGGAATGTACCATATCCAATAGGGTTCGATTCCGCCTTTCTAATAAACCGTTGTGTTGTGGTGTGTATGGAGGAGTAAGCTGAGAGAGAATTCCATTCTCTTTTAGGTAATCCAGGAACTCGGCACTTAAGTATTCACCACCTCGATCAAATCTCAGTGTCTTGATACTTTTGCCAGTTATTTTTTCCACTTCGTTCTTATATTCCTGGAATTTCTCAAAGGCCCCGGATTTATGCTCTAATAAGAAGACATGTCCATACATAGAGAAATCATCCGTAAAAAGTAATGAAATAGGAATAACCACTTCGTTCATATGTAGACAATGGACTATACACGTCGCTGTGTATGAGTCCCAAGAACTGGCTCACTCTTACTCCGTGTCCAGTGAACGGAGTCTTTGTCATCTTTCCTATGAGACATGATTGACAAGTTTCATAAGACTGATATTCGAACGGATCCAAATAACTCTCTTTATGTAACTTTGTCAACCCTGTTTTATTGATGTGACCCAGTCTACAATGCCATAAGAAAACCTGATTTAATTCTGGAGACTTTCTTTTAAGTGTGTTCTGGACGTTGAAAACCGGAGCTTGATTTAATACGTATATACCGTTATCTAGTGTACCTGACCCAATCAAACTTTGATTTAGGTGGATGTGGACCATATCGCTTACAAATGTAAGATCATATTCTTCTTTAGAAAGTAAAGATACAGATATGATATTACAAGCTAGACTAGGTACACACAAACAGTTACGTAAAATCAATATCTGCCCACTTGTCAATCCTGGATGATATTTCCCTACGGATACAACGTCCACGCTCATTCCGTTAGCAATCCTGAGAGTTATATCACCTGACCTGATAACTCTACGGTTTCTCAAAGCCTGTAAAGAATTACAGATATGAGATCCTGATCCGGTATCTAGTACCCAGGAAGTAGAGTTAATTGACATACTGTTTTCAATCACAAACACACCCGAAGCCGAAGCCACAACATACTTCAGATCCTGGATTCTTCTTTCCAAGCCCTACATTCCTTTTGCCAATGCCCTTTTCCATGACAATAGGAACAACCCTCCTTCCCTACTGTTAGCCCTGAAACTTTTGCCCTGCCCTTTCCTTCTACCTTACGACACCGCCTATCGGTTTTGTGGAGGTCTTCTTCTTCTCACCCTTGGCTTTCGTCTTGGATCCAGGAGAGGAAGATTCCCCAATAAGTAGAGCGGGTGTCTTCCTGGTTTCCTTTAGGGTGCCCTTATCTGGAAGTACAACTTTCTTCCCCTGAACGTAACTAGAAGGTAGGGACTGTAGAATCAAGTCAGCATATGACTCGTTCTCCAACATGGTCTCCAGGTCCGAGAGCTATTTAATACAGCTGATCATTATAGGGACGTGGTCCCCTACAGATGACCCGAAAGCGAATCTCGCTTGAAGCAATTTGTTCGAGGTCTCATACCTTACGATACGAGATTGCTCTCCATATAAATCTTTGTTATGGAGGAAGATGGAAGCTAAGTCCATCTTCTCGTGCCGCCTCTGGTTTACACCATCCATTGAGGCCAACACGAGCCACTTGGTATTCGCACTATCCTTTTCCGATGTCTTATGGATATCAACATCCGCGACGGTGGAAACTGGACCTGGGACAGCGGGGCGATAGTAGCAAAGAGTTGGCCCAGCTTGTCATGGATAATGGACATCTGGAAAAACCTTTGCCAATTAATATAATCTGGTTTAGTCAATTAATTATCTAGTTGTAACCTAAGTCCGGTCATAAGGTTACTGCAATTAGGAGAGAGAGGAGAAACACTTAGCATGATACTCTTGCAAGTTTAGATTGGTTTTTAATTTATCTAAACAGGATGGCTCCCACCGTTTCTCGAATTCTTCCTCAAACCATAAAAGAAGAATTAGTTAGGATTAATCTCACCATACAATACTTGCCTAACCTTTAGGCCAAACTGGTGTTGGTACTTCGAGTGAGGTTTTCCAACGCTTTCGTGAAGTTCCTTAATTACATAAGCTCTTTTTCCTGGAGGCGTAGCCTCGCTAACACCGTTCTAAACAGCTTCTTGGTTTATAGTATTGATTGTGTTAGTGAAAAAATCTCCCGAGGAGAAGCGGATACTCACAGTAGGATCGAGATCCAAATATCATTATATGATAATCTTGAAGGAATCCTACCAACATTATCACACTCCAAATGGTATGCAGCACTAGCAAGTTTCGGTTTCCTTAGAAACTCCCGATGTGGATTTTGCCCCTATGCTTTGATGACCTTGACGAAGGCCAACAAATCATAAGTCACATGTCAAGTTCTATCCGTCATTGTCCAGGTTAATTTGAACCCACCCGTATATACCCTTGACGAAGGCCAACAAAGTAGTATGACTGTCCCAAACCAACGCATCTATCTATACTACATATGAATATCCAGCAGCTACCAATCACTATGCCTTGGCGAAGGTCGACAAACATAGCTTGAATACTACTGAATATTCATATGAAATGACGGAGGGTTACGGCTGGTTTTGGTGAAACCGTGAACGTAATGAACTTGATTTAATCGAAGGAACCTGATAGCTTTTAAAGGAGTGGTTTAAGCTCCGCATTTAAAAGTTTCTGTTTTGAAAAAATCGAGTGGTTTTGAAATTTGTTACAACGATTCAGCTTTGGTTTGTTTTCTTTGCATTAATAATGCAGTCCCATTATTTACACCTATCGTTACAGAGAGAAACGAAAATAACACGTCCTCTTAAGCCATCCCGTCTAACACCGTTAGGTTACTTGACTAACGCCAGAGCGGGGGCTGGACTAGCGTGGATGCAAAACATAAGCAACGTCTACTATATAGCATATATATAATAATCATTCATCTCACGCAATAATAGGCATTGTAGATCACAGATGAATATATTGGATATACTAGGAATTCCGCGTTTCGTTTAAGCCTGTAACGAAAGACGGATTTCACGATCATGATGAATAGCCAAAACCCCACCCCAGACCCCTACAGGTGCGGCAAACTACCCGCCAAATTCCCGAAGTGAAGCAACCTCCCTCAGCAAAGTGAGTAAGCCACTCGGCACTTCAAAAAACCCGATAGTTTGTGCACCCCACCTTGGGTCTATCTTAGGAGCAGAAAAAAGTAAAAGAAATAATACAACGGTGGCTACAAGCTCAACCCGGATGTGCCCCGCAAAATAATATTACATCACCTTACAATTTACATCGAATGAAAGAAAAATAACTCTCTTCTCACATTCCCGGCTATTCATCATCGACGATCCAATAAAATTCATATACACAAACCAACAGATATGTGCAACCCTAAGCTAACCGACGTATAGCAATTAGCTGAAGTTTAAAAACACATATAACAACACAGAAGATCCGGTTAGCCAAGTGTTTCCCCCAATCAAAGCAAAGCTCTGTTCAAATTTTAAAATTTGAAATGAAGCAGCGCTCACGTGCAAAGCACGAGCGTGCTAGCGCCAAGAGCGCCAGCGCTCTGAAGCGGCGCTCACGTGCAAAGCATGAGTGCGCTGGCGCCAAGTGCGCCAGCGCTGAGAGTCAAAGACTCTGAGGCAGCGCTCACGTGCAAGGCACAAGAGCGCCAAGCGCTAGAACTAAATATTCTCCACCGTTGGATCAAAGATCCAATGAAGATGATAAATCATCAAATTACCAGAATAAAATTCTGTTAAGGAAATACTTTTCAAAATCTTTCCAAACTAGGAAGATTGTGCTCTGTAAATCAGAGCACCATTGGATCAATGATCCAATGGTGATTAAAAATCACCAAGGAACAGAACAAGTTCTGTATGGGAAAAGATTTTCCCAATCTTGTTAAAAACAAGAAAATTGCCTTCTGTAAAATAGAAGCCCTGGGATCAAAGATCCAACGGTGGGAAATATCCTCAAATCAATAAGAGAAAAGATCTCTTCAACTGATTCAACAAATCAGCCTACCCTATATAAAGACCCCAAGACTTCAAGTCTCATAAGGAGGAACCCCCCATAAGCTTTGAGAAATTTCAAAGAAAAGAGCAAGCTCTGAGAAGAAGAACTTTTCTTCAAGATAAAAACAGAGAGATAAAAAATATCTCATCAGGGAAGAAGAACATAGTTCTTTTTCAGATCATAGATCTATAAGACAGAGATCTTTCACAAAAAGAGATCATAGCATCTCATCATAAAAAGGGGGGAGAAGAAATTCATTATCATCAAATCATAGATCTACAAAGACAAAGTCTTTCACAAAAGAAAATAGAAGAGATTATAACATCTCCTATAAAAATAAGAACTTTGTTCTTAGAACCATGAGACAAAGTCTCTTATAAACGAGAACTTATTTCTCATATCATAAAATTGATCAAAAGTGCCTTAGCGCTCCAAATCTGGTGACCATCGCCAAGCGCGCCACGTGCTCCTCATGTGTTCGCTACTTAACAGAAGCGCTCTGCGCTCATTGACTGGCGCTCAACACCAAGCACGCCACGTGCTCCTTACGTATGCGCTATTTAACAGAAGCGCTCTGCGCTCATTGACTGGCCCTCAGCGCCAAGCGCGCCGCGCGCTCCACACGTGTGCGCTACTTAACAGAAATGCTCTGCGCTCATTGACTGGCGCTCAGCGCCAAGTGCATCACGTGCTCCTTACGTATGCGCTAAGGGAATACAAAGTGTTCTTTAAATAAAAGCCCCAGAGCTATGATGAGTACTTAATACTCAATAAAAGACAAAAAGGGTTGTCAGAACCTAAACCAATGCTTAGCATTGTTAAATGTTCAACATTTTAACTGAGTGGGCCGAGTCCAATTTAGCCATAGACCCCTAATTTAGATTAATTGAATCCATATGCTCACAAATCTCAGATCTTAGTCCCAAACTTGACTACAGATCTCCCAACCAATATTGGTTCAAGGGTACATCTCTTCGTACCTCTAATATATGTCGTTGTAATTCTTCAACGTCTTCAGAGAGACGGAGGGTTCCAATAACCAATAACTTTTGGTGCATCCCCAAACGGTTGAACCAAAACCACATAGACTATGATGTCTTTAAACTGGACTATGATGTCCTTAAACTTTACGGACTGTGGGGTCCTTAAACTCATGGACTATGATCTCCTTAAATTTTATGGAATGTGGGGTTTTTAAACTTTATAGACTATGACGTCTTTAAACTTTACAGACTATGACGTTTTTAAACTGTCACTGACTATGATGTCCTTAAACTTTTGGACCGCAACGTCCCTAAACTAAAACAATAGAGCCCAAATGCTCTTTTGTTGGATATAAATGATCCTGTTGAGTAGATCTTAGTCTACAATTAGACTAACGTATCCTTAACAAACGTTTGAGTTGATCTTAGTCTAAATCAAGACTAACGATCCTTAAACCCAACCCAAAACCAAATCTAAGAAAATACGGATTTGGACTAATCCACGCCCTACGGGCGACAACATAAATTAGTCTCCATATACAATCCACGAGCAACCAAAAATAAAACAAACATACACGACATGAAGTGACCATTTGGAGAAGGAGAAAGTTGTTGCCTCGATGCGGTAGCGTAATTAACTGCAGGGGCTTGCGCCTGCAGGGAAGAGCATCCCCACAATCAAAACCCCCTCAAACGAGGGGGAATTTGATGAAGTCTGCTACAACGGCCGCATCCGTCTAAACCTTCGATATACGGTGCCATAAATCAACTTGGTATCTTCGGAGAGGTGGACGGATAAAACCAAATAGCATCTTCCCCCAAAATTCAGGCAAGACGTTTGTCTTCCCGGTATTCGGCGGAGAACAGATTCTGGCACACCCGGTGGGACCTTTTCCTCTTTCCACTCAACACTTCGTGTGTCGTGTTTCGCGAACGAATCGCGGTTTGCTATGGTTGCCATTGGATTCGAGGTACTAAGATTTGGTGTTTGCTCCGTGCAGAGAAAATGGCTTCCAACTGCACAAACTGCAACAACTCCCACTTTGTCCTCGCGGGAGGAGTGACTTACGGGCCTCAGGTGGCCTCCGTTTTCAAAATGCCAGTGGTACAGGTGACACAAGCCACCACTGGGCTGTTCTTTGGGACCATGCTCCCACCTATGAACTTCAACGCCCCACTGCCGTCGCAAGAAGCTCCGAAGAAGTCGGTCTTTGATCGGCTTACAACTATCGCGGCCCCTCTCAATGGGTCGCCCAAATCCAACGCCTCAGTTTTCAACAGACTGGGCCAAAACTCCAACGGGCCCATGAAGAAACCCGCGATACCTGAGGAGGTTATCCCGAAACGGATAGCCATCCCTGCTCCAATAAATGAAGTTATCAAAGCGACTTCTCCTGCTAAGGGGTCGGTCTTCACAAGACTAGCCGTTCCAGCTCCCTCCCCAGGTGAAGTAACCAAGGCTGCTTCTCCTGCTCGAAAGTCTGCCTTCGACAGGTTGGCCATCCCTGCTCAACGGACGTCGGTCTTTGACAGGCTGACACCAGCAACAGTTTCTCGTCAAAGCATGAAGCACGATGCAGCTACCCCGACAACGGAGGTGATCCCGGCCGCACGACATGCTTGACGTCGCCACTGGCGCCGAGTGAGGAAAGCTAGGGGCAGTTCCTCTTCTGGACTGACTCTGCCAGCTCCAACGATGGAAATTGTTGCTACTGTTCCAACTGGGAACAGCTTTGAACCACTTAGGAGGGTGCGCAAAAATTCTCCGATCGCCGTGCTAAAAAGATCTCCTCCACCTGTGGAGAATGTTACGAAGGAAAAGCTAGAGCAGCCCCCTCAGCAGTTGTCCTCTAAAATTCACAAGGTTTGGCGACATGTCCAAGACTCGGTGATCAATCAAGACTACTCCCGTCGACCGAAGAAGATGAAAGTTTGGTAAGAGAAGGACTACCCTATCATACCACAGAAGGGGTCGTCTACTTGGGTGCCCGCTGCAACGGCCCCCTCAACTTTGACTGCCTACAAAAAGAGAAGGCCGGAGAAAATTCCCGCGTTTGCGACGAATCTAAAGGGTGTTGAACCTAAATGCCCTAAGTCTGGGGGCATGGTGGTGCACACTATTTATATGGCTTCCAGAAAAGAGGAAAGCCGTGCTTCTACGGGTCACCGAACGCTCACCCGATCCGTAACAAAGGCCCAGGAGCGACAACAGAAGCTCCAGGAAATGTTAACACAGATGGCCGCACTCACTGGGCCAAAAGAAAGCCCGGAAATATCGTCGGAGCAGCGTCATGAACAAGAAACCGATGCTGAGTTCCTCCGCAGAATTCTCGAGAGGAAAGACAAAGAGGCCACAGAACAAGTGGCCAACATAAAACGAATGGCACTTTTATTCCAAGATATGGTCGGGATGATGATACAGCCGGATCCTCCAGCTGAAGGCTCTCCGATTGTCCTTGAAGACGACAGAGGGGAGACATCGAACCCTCTTCCAGCTCTATCAATGGCCAAAGAGGAGACGATCTCCAAAGCCGTCCTGGATGACTATATAGCTTACCAGATACAAGCTCATCAGGAGAGCGGAGTGGCCGGCCAAATTGTTAAGACTGGACGACCCTATCCGGGTTGGTAAGATCAAATAAAGTACCTTCCAGGATATAAGATCCCTAAATTACACGTATATAAAGGGACGGGAAATCCACACCAACACGTGGCTCAATTCAGGGCTCTGTGCAGCAACACCGGAGGTGACGATAAGCTACTGCTTTGCCAGTTTGTCGGCAGCTTGTCGGAGACAGCGTTCGAGTGATATTCCGAAGTCCCGAATGACTCGATCAAGACATTTGCGGAAATGGAACTACTGTTTACACAGAGATTCGCAAGCGCTAGCGAGCGCACCCCGATCACCGCACAAATTAACGCCAGGGTGAAGCCGGGCGAAACATGGGTTCAGTACGCGATATGGTGGCGGAATCTATGGTCAAAGTGCGAACAACGTATAGAAGAGGCTCCTGCAGCAGGCATGTTCATGGGTACCGTTGATCCACAGGCGACCATATCCAAGTTCATGATATTTTTCAAGCTGACTACCTTCCAGGCCTTGATTGACAAATTGGCCCAAACGGATCAGATGGGCCATAGACCGTCTTCCTCGAAAATGAAGCCTCGAAACGAGAAGGGGAAGGGAAAAGCGACCTTCGTCGCCAATGCTCAACAGCAGCCTAGTAGTCCGAAACCAGTTGATCGCCAAAGTGATAGTCAGTGACTCTTTAACAAGAGGCTAAAACGCCCTTATTCGTTTCCTCGGGATAAGATGAGAAGACTGTTCGAGTTGGCGGTGCGCAACAGGCTCATCACCCTACCGGATCCAAAACGCCCACTGCAGCCCGGCGATGTCAACAGTCCTAACTACTGCCCCTACCATCGAATAATGGGCCATCCAATCGAAGATTGTTTTGTCTTCAAAAACTCGATTGAGGACCAGTACCAGCAAGGCAAATTCGCGTTGTCTGAAAACTGGAGGGTAAACCCGCCACAACCACACGCTCCGAAAAAGATAGACACGCCGGGGGTATCATGCTCATTTATAGAGAAAGCTCCATGGGAAGTTGTTCTTTGAAAAAAACTAAAAGAATGCTGAAGGACCTTCAAACATATCCGGCGATTAGGTGGAAGAGCCCGCTGGAGCCTGAAATTATTGAGGGGATGCTGAAGCCGCGCTCATCGATGAAAGTTGGTGATGGTGAACAAAACATTCAAGTCAAGCTTCCAAAGTCTTTAAAGAAAAAGAATATTGCCAAGAAGCCCGTCCAAACCGACGATAGCCCTACAGGTCTGCAGAAATACATCGATGCACTGGAAGAATATAACCAGAAGGCATGGACCCCAATCACGTTGGATGAATTCTTTAAGCATATTCTTAAGAATGAAGACGCTGACGCTGACGAAGGAGACGATTCTTCAGAAGGGCCTGAAGACTATGTGGCGAGCTGCCATATGATCTCTCATTCGATAAATGGCAAAGAAGCTCCTGATGCAGAAAAACTGGGGGCAGATCCCGAACTGGAACTCCTAGAACCATCAGACGAGATGATTGACGTATTCCTGAATGAGGCGCTTCAGAAAAGCAAAGCTGATCGAGAGCGCGAAATGGCCATATTTGAAAAAGCCAAACGCCGGCGGCTGGACAAAAGGGTTGAAGTACCCCAACCGGATGGAAGCACTTCTGCCGCCAACAAAAGCAGGTTTAAGACAAGGAAGCAATTCGCTAAAACCCTGTCAATGGGAATGAAGTTGCCACCTTCCAAAGAAAACACTTCAAAAAATACGTTCCCCGACGGACTAGATGCACATCCAAACTACTGCTTATACCATCGGAGGATCACACACCCTACCGAAGAATGCAAGGCCTTCGAGAATTGGTGGCAAGGATACGTTGCTCATCGGCAACATTTCAAGCGAATGAAGCGCAAAACGCGTCGAGAGCAGAAGAGCACGACAGATGAGCGCAAAAGAACTGCCGGCAACTGTCACATGGTTAATTCCGAGGGATCGCAAGTTCTCACCTTCGGGAGCGATTCTGATGAAGAAATAGCCATCGGCCCTCTCTTCAAAGAATCTGTCTCCGAAACAGAAGAGATGAAGACCTGCGAGAACATTCAGCTGCGTAATCGCACGTTACCCGAAAAGAATCTCGGACCCATAAACAAGGGATCGAACAAAAAAAATAAAGGGAAAGAAAAAGTCCCTGAAGATATCGCCCTCAATGACCGAGTCATCGAAGAGCTGGCAGCCAAGGACCCGCCCAAGAAAAATAAGGTGGATTACAACGTTCTGGCACACCTGAGGAAGATACCCTCACAGCTAAGCATTCTCGATTCCCTTCTGCTATCTAAAGAGGCGAGAGATTCTTTGATCAAGGCACTACAAGAGCCCGAGCAGTTCCAAGCTTTCCTTGCTGAAGAAAAGATGAAGAATGAGCTGGAAGAAGTGCACACCACTGACGTCACTTTCGGCGACGAAGATCTCCTCCTCGGAACATGCGAGCACAACCGTCCCTTGTACGTCACCGGATACTGCCATGACATCAAGATAAGGAAGATCCTAGTTGATAACGGGTCCTCTGTCAACCTCCTAAATGTGAGGGTGTTAAAAGAAATCTGCATGAGCATTCAACACCTCGCTCGGGATAAAATCACTATCTCCGGATTCGACTCTCAGTCGTCATGGACGCTCGGGTCTGTGATACTGACATTACGCTTTGGGTTGCTCGTCACTGACATTAAATTTCATGTCATTGACGCCAAGACTTGCTACAACGCTTTGCTCGGCAGGCCTTGGTTACATGAATACAACATCATCCATTCTACACAATATCAGTGTATGATGTATTTCAAGGATGGTCTTGAGTACACCGTAACGGGGGAGCTAAAACCATTCTCCGTGAATGAAGTCCGCAAATACGAGGACGCAAAGTACTTTCTGCCAGACTTTGAAGATACGGAAAGATGTCATAAGCCGGAGAATAAGCAAAAAGTTATCACCACTATTCCGGTCTTTGGGAGCGATACCGAAGAGGAGGAAGAGATAGTCTGTTCAGGACCGCCCCAATGCAACAAGCCGGGACCGTCCACCCTTATTCTGGTCTTCGACAGCGAATCTGAAGATGAGCTTAATGCAGTATTTTCTGTTCGTCCATCGATACAGACCCTCATTGGAGAAGATCAAAGTTTGCAAATCGCTATGGTTCCGCGACAGCATTACAGAGAGCTCGACACACTTGATTCCTATAGTGTGCGAGAACTGCAGACGTTCTACGTCCCTCCTAGGCGGAAAGATGAAAAGGCGATCCTCTTTTATCGATCTGCGGAAAATAAAGTGGAGAAAGAAATCTGGCATGGTGCCAATTCTACGCTTGATAGGCTCCAGCCCATCCGTCTGCCCAGATACTACACGGAAGGATTAAAAAGGCTGTTGAGGCGCCAATGCGTACCCTTCAAACAGACTGCTCGACAGGCTCAGTTCTACAACAGGATCTGGAACGTCCCTGGAACTCAGCGAAAATTGCCCAGCGGGAGAATGGAAACGATCGGGCTTGGATATGTTCAATCCAAGAAACGGGAGCGATTCCATGCCTGCTACGTTATACATGACTTTGATGAAAAAGGAGATGCTCTATTAGAGGACGCTAACTCTGAACCAAAACGAGGTCCCGCCATGAAAGTGCCAAGTCCGTCGTTTGAAGAACAGATGGACAAGCTAATAAGGGAAACGGGTCAAAAGGTTCGGAATGACCATAGTCGCGAAATGGCTATTTACGAGAAAGCCAGGACGCAGCGCCTCCTTCAGTAGGCTGTGGAGAGTGACGATGCTCTTCGTCGCCAGCCCGTCATACAAAAGACCCGACGCAGAGGTAGAAACAAGCTAAAAAACGGAAAAAAACGTTCGACAGCGGCAAAGTGGGTCCAAGAAGCCAGGCGGTCGAGAATTGAGCAGCCGGGATCCGTCTCTTATAAAGAAGATGGGTCGAGCATATTCTTTTCCCCAAGACAAGACAAGGAAGATATTCGATCTCGTCATGAAACATCAGATGATGACACTCCCAGAGTCCAAACACCCCGAACAAGCAGACGAGGCCTCTCATCCGGATTATTGCTCTTATCACCGAGCGATAGGACATCCTCTTGAAGACTGCTTCACCTTCAAAAACTGGGTTGAAGACCAATATCAACTCGGCAGGTTCGCTCTATCCAACAGTTGGAGGGTAGCCCCACCGAAAAAGCATATACCAAAAGTAACGTATATGGCGAGAGTGGAACCAAATCAACACCGGTCTTGGAAGCGATCTCATACATGTCACGCGATAACGCTGTCAGGAGAAGGAGTACGCGAGGATATGGATGACCTCCTCTGGTGCTTCGAAAACGATGATGACATGGTGATCTCAGAGTTTCCACCAGCACCAAAAGAATTGGAAGATGGGATACATACTACTGCAGATAACTTCAGGAAAATCGATTTGGGGACGGCAAACAATCCGAGGCCTACGTTCGTCAGTGAGCTGCTGTCCGAAAATAGGTAGCTACGCTAAGAGACGTTCTTATGCAGTATAAAGACTGCTTTGCGTGGGACTACTCTGAGATGCCGGGGCTAGATCCAGAGATAGCTGTGCATAAATTGGCAATATCTATGGACGTCAAGCCGATCAAACAAGCGCCGAGAAGAATGCGGCTCGAACTTGAAATGAGTATCAACGCCGAGGTCAAGAAGCTAATCGACTCTGGCTTCATCCAAGAGGTTCAGTACCCTGACTGGATTGCCAACATCGTCCGGGTGATGAAGAAAAATGGGACAGTGCGCATCCGCATGGACTTTCAAGACCTCAACAAAGCTTGCCCAAAGGATGATTTTCCTATACCGGTTACCGAGCTGATGATAGATAACACGTCCACTCACGAAGTCTTCTCCTTCATGGACGGCTCATCATAGTACAATCAAATAAAGATGCATCCCGAAGACCAGAAGCATACCGCTTTCCGGACCCCTTTGGACATATTCTGCAACAAAGTGATGCCTTTCGGTTTGAAAAACGCCGACGCTACCTATCAGAGGGCCATGACAAAGATTTTCGATGACCTCATACATGAAATCGTCGAATGCTATATTGACGACCTCATGGTTAAAAGCAAATCGTACGAGGAACATTGGGAACATCTAAAGATAGTGTTCCAACATCTTCGGAAATACAATCTGAAAATGAACCCTCTGAAATGCGCATTCGGAGTTTCCTCGGGCAAATTCCTAGGATTCATCATACGACACTGGGGCATCGAAATAGACCTATCAAAGATCAAGGCGATTATGGAAATGCCTCCGCCAAGAACTCTCAAGCAACTGCGGTCTCTCCAAGAAAAGCTCGCATATATCCGGCGGTTCATAGCTAACCTCTCCGGCAAATGCCGTCCCTACAGTCATCTAATGAAGAAGGGGACCCCTTTCGTCTGGGATCATAAATGCCAGAGCGCACTAGATGAAATCAAGCAATACCTGCAGAATCCGCTGGTGCTGACTGCTCCGGTCAAGTGAAACCCCCTCATCCTGTACACAACAGCCCTTGAAGGTTCTTTAGGAGCACTATGGGCACAGGAGAACGACCAAGGGAAAGAGAGGACCCTCTACTATTTGAGTCAAGTTCTCCTGGGGGCACAAAACAATTACTCCTCTATCGAAAAACATTGCCTGGCATTAATCTTCGCGATAACGAAGCTCGGACACTTTGCGTTGGCGCATGAGGTCCATCTCATATCAAAGGTGGATCCTCTAAAATATTTGATGTCAAGAGCCATACTAACAGGACCGCTCTCTAAACAGGCCCTCCTCTTGATGGAGTTCTCGATAGCTTACCGACCTCTTAAGGCGGTGAAAGGCCAGGCTATTACCGACTTCCTCGCTGAACATCCGATACCCGCCGATTCACCCCTAAATTGCAAATTGCCAGACGAGCACGCGTTTGACATGATCAACGGGGGGAGCAGAGAGAATGATACCCGACGGGAACTCTATTTCGACGGAGCATCTTCCATGAAGAAGCGACAATACAACACCCCTATAATCAAATCTGGGGTAGGCCTTATCTTCGTGACTCCACAAGGAGGGATAATGCGCTTTGCCTTTTCTCTAACAGAGCCGAGGACAAACAATGAAGCCGAATATGAAGCTTTGATAGCAGATCTAGAGATCGCCGTCGACATGGGAATCGAAAACCTCCTCATATACGGAGACTCCCAGCTGGTCGTTAGTTAAGTAAATGGCGAATATCAAACGTGCAAACCAGAGTTGGTAAAGTACGGTGAGAGAGTGCAGCAATTGCTGACTCAAATCCTTTCCTACACCCTAGAAAGCATACCGCGAGCGGAGAATAACAAAGAAGATGCGTTAGCTAAACTCGCTAAAGAACTGGCTGACGAAAACCTCGATGACGTAAGGATCGTGGTACAAAGCCGTCGGGTTCTTGCACCGGCAGAAATATCTCCGGAGTCCGTCATGCGCCGCTTCCCGGTGTACAGCGAAGGGGATGCGACGAGGCCGCTGTGTATTTACTGTGAAGTAAATACGCTCAGCGTATCTAAGCAATATAAAAATAAGCACAAGAGACAAGAGATATAAACTGAAAAGCAACTTTATTTATTAACATTCTTTCTGTACAATGCATGGAAAGTAAATACAACTGAAATAAAGCAATGCCTAAATAATGGCAGAAATGAAAAGTACTGAAATGGAAAGTGTACAATGAACTAGAGCTCAGGGTCTTCACTGAATTGGTCCAAGTCTTCACTCGTAGGCTCGATCTCTGATGTGTCCAGATCACCCGACGACATTCAAAGAAGAAAGAAAGAGAATGTCGTCAGCGAACAGATCGCTCGGTAAGTCCCAAGGATAAGAGGAAAGTAGAATAGACAGAATAAGAAGGTATATTTTAAAGTTGTATTTTATTATTGTAATGTTGTATTAACGCTGTTGTTTGTAGCTTGGTACAGAAGAATGCCAGTGTATACGAGAGGAGTCTCTATATGCCAGAGACTAGAGGCAAGTATAGTATAAGGAACCGTTTATGCCACGGTACAACAGCAACTGGATTCATGTTAGGTGTATTAAGTCTTACTGTCCCGTGCCACTTCTAACACCTTCCGTACCAATCTACCCCTTAAACTCCGAGATGTCTTGTTTGTATTGTTTGTTTTGTAAATTGTATGGATTGTATAATTGGATGACTGACCGAAACTATGATATCAGTAAACGGATATAACCGTATAATCATGTATGTAACTATAGAATCATGGATGTAACTGTATAATCATGTAAATGGAATGTATATCCATGGTTCGGTTCAGTGAAGTTGATAGATTGAATATATGGAATAATGGATTCATGGATTCATGTTGAATTGTAATATTGTAAATTGTAGATTGTAGATTGTACTTGAATCATATTCAAGTCAGATTATAATGAGACTCAAACTGAGTCAGACAATTAGAAAAGTAAATTGAAGTCCTGATTGTTTTGATGTTATCGGTAACCGCTGCATATGGGCGGCAGGATTTGTGTCTTTTTCAAAGACGATTACCGTATTGATAACACCATTATTAAGTTGTCTACCTTAAATAGGCAAGCACCCACTTCTCCGGCTCCCTGAGGCTCAAGAGATTGGTCCCGCTTAAACCTATGTTTACTAGGGTCCTTAGGGTAATTTATAAAACTTGAGGGGGGTTTATGTACAAATAATTTTATATACTTTTCAAAATACACCCCAAGTATTTATTATTCGTCTTTAGAGTTGTAATGAATGTGGATTTTATATTGTGATATTTCTAGTGAAAATATCCTAATTTCATAAATAAAGGTATTTATTTGTAATATTGATTTGTATGGAATTCATGGTATTTTAGTGTAAAATGATTCTTGTGATTTTTAAAAAGAGTTGGAATATTTATAATAATTCAAAATAGATATTTTAATGTTACATATACATATATTTATATGAAAATAATTTTAGTTTATATATTATATTCTAGAAATCTCGTTTTTCTTAAGATATCGTATTTTAAATCTTTCGAGACCGAATACTCCTTGCGGAGGTCTGAATCTCGCACTACTAAGCCCGAGAATGTGCGATAATCCGCATCATCCCGAACGGGTTCCCCAAAATGCATTGTAGCGGCGCTTTGCAAAGATTGTATAAATACTAAATCCTTTAGAAAACGGTTTTATTAAGTAAATGGTATTTATTTGCAATGATGTCGTTTTCCCGTATTCTATATTCCCAAGGGTATTGTGCTATGTTTCATATGAGTGTGTGAGGAGGTAGGTCATTACCTCGTGATCTACTTAAAAGTATAGCAAGTTTTGTGATATTAAATGTAGAATTAAAACTATGTGGTATTTAAATGAAAATACGGTAAAATGAAATAGCAATTACTTTTGATTTGAAACTTGATCAATATGGTTGATTAGTGTTTAATAGTCAACATGAATTAGTTTAAGCATGATTGTATTAAAGAAAAGTAAGGTTTTATAAAGAAACCGAATCGGAAATCGGATTTGCTCCGATTTCGTCGGGTTTTGTAATTCCGTATTTTTAGAAAAAGAATATAGAAGAGCGATGGGGACTTACGGGTTTCGATCAAAGACAAGAGGAAAATGGATCGGGAGGAGTCGTCGGTGCGTCGTTTCGTCGTCGGGAGCTCTTAGAGTCGTTGCCGGAAAATCCGCCGGAGAATTCGCCTTTCGCTCACTTCGATTGCGCACAAGGTTTCTAGTGATTTCTTGAGAGTTGGCTCAGAGTTTTAGGGTGAGGGGGTAGTGTGTAGGGTTAGTATTTATAGAGTTAGGCTAGGGTTAGGGTAAATGAAGGGTTTTAATTTGGAGTTAATGTAAAAATGTATTGAAAATCATTAAAAAATGGAATAAATGGTGGTTAATGGGCTCTCTGTAAACGATCCAAATAAATGGAGTGTGCAGGGATGTTGAGAAGGTGAAGAAACATCTTTTTCGTGTTGACGACTCGGCCGTCCGGCCGAGTCCGGACGGCGGAGCCGGCCCGAGTCGGCCGGTCCGCCGGCCGACTTGGCCGAGTCGGGCCGAGTCCAGGGCTGAGGAGGTGGGGGTCGCCTGATTAAGCCTCTGGTATATTCAGTTTTTTAGGTGTAGTGGAGAAATTTGGAGTTATCTCGTGTTGACTGTTGGGCTTCTAAAAAATTTAAAACAAATAAATATTAAAAATAATGTGGGGCATGGGATTTGAACTCTGGTGGCTTGGTTTAGCAATGCAAGGTATTACCAATGAGCCACAAGCTCCTTCTTGTATTTAAATTACTAATTAATTACTTATCTTGTGCTCAGGCAATAAATACCCTTTTAAACAATTTTGCAAAAAAATTGTACAAAAATTTGTATAGGAAAATTAGGGTTGTTACAGAGTCGTTTGAAGAAAAGGGAGCGACCAAGCAAATGGCCCTATAAATAAAAGACCTGGAAAAGGCTAAGGACTGGAGAGAAGTTTTTATAGACTACTTCAAATTCCGTCAAACACCTAAAGATGCATCCTCGAGACATTAGCTCATTAAACGAGCTCTATATTTTGCCTTCGTCAATGATACTCTGTACAAGAGATCGTTTGACTCTCTATGGCTAAGATGCCTGGGGCCGGAGGAAGCAAAGAGATTCGTCCAAGAAACTCACGATGGACTTTGCGGTTCTCATCAAGTCGGACCAAAGATGAAGCTGAAGATCAAAAGGATAGGCTACTATTGGCCCACGATGATCCAAGGCTGTCTCGAATACGCGAAGCAGTGCCACTCGTGCCAAATTCACGGGGACTTCATCCACCAGCATTCGAGTCCGCTACACCCAACGGTGGATAGCTAGCCGTTCGAAATGTGGGGAACTAATATAATCGGGCCCATCGAACCAGCATCGTCCAGAGGACATCGGTTCATATTGGCGATAACTGATTACTTCTCCAAATGGGCAGAAGCAGTACCGCTAAGAAAAGTGAAGACGGAGAATATTCTCCATTTCTTCAAGACACGCGTCATTTATCAGTTCGGCACTCCATGACGGATTATCTCCGATAACGAGCCGGTCTATAGAAGTCAAAAAATTAGCCGCTTTGCACAAAAGCATAATATAGACTGGACATACTCTTCGGTCTATAATCCCCGAACTAATGGTCTAGCTGAAGCTTTCAACAAGACCTTGACGAAGATCATAAAGAAGACGGTGTCTCGAAATAAGAAGGACTGGCACGAGAGACTACATGAAGCCCTCTGGGCGTATCGGACCACGTTCAAAATAGACACGAATACAACACCGTATGCATTGGTATTCGGCGCTGAAGCAGTACTTCCCTTGGAGATAGAGCTACCCTCTCTACGAGTGGCGGTTCATTATGAGCTAACAGACGAAGAGAATGCTCATCTTCAGCTATAGGAGCTCGATGCCCTCGATGAAACTCGTCTTATGGCGCAGCAAAACTTGGAGGCTTACAAAGCAAAGATGACGCGCTCATACGAGAGATTGATTAGGCCGAGAACATTCTGCCAAGGTAAACTCGTGCTAGTGGTCAAGAGACCTATGTTCCCCAATCGTGCCAAACGGGGAAAATTCGAGCCAAATTATGAGGGCCCGTACATCATAGACAAGGTCTACCAAGGTGGGGCTTACTTGCTTATGAATATACATGGCGAAAGACCCTTCAAGCCAATAAACGGCCTGTTCTTGAAAAAATACTACGCCTAACGAGTCATGGCCTAGGTCAACGATAGATGACGACGCCTGTGTCCGCTCGCTATCTTCCCAAGCCCAAACTCTATTAGTAGTATCCGACGAAACCTCACCTCGAAAAACGTGCGACGGACCGTAATGTCCTTAAACTAACAACGGACCGAAACATCCCTAAACTAGCAACGAACCGAAATGTCCTAAAACTAACTACTGACCGAAACGCCTTTAAACTACTGCAAACCTGCAGCATCCTTAGGCTGACGCGTTAAAAAAAAGGTACGTCCATAAGCAAAATGGGCACGGATGAAAACCCGAAAGGGCTCCGTGAGTAAAAATAGCAGGGCTACCGGCGTGTTTGTGAAAACCCGAGAGGGCGCAAGCTCGTAAAAAAATTCGTGCACACTTGCGAGGTCCTCTCGACCTTGTAAGGAGAAAATACCTGCATGATATCCTTACGACTCACAAAAGAGCAACACACTTAGGTATCCCCACGATTCCTAAGGAGAAATTACACTTACGAGATCCTCACGACTCGTAAGGAGAACCCTCTTATGAGACTCTCATGGCTCATAAGATTCAAAAGCCTTAAACTACAGGGATCTGAACCTGTTCTTAATCCATCACAATCCTCAGATTGCCCTACATGTGGTCCAATACTGGCCCTTGTATACAATCCACGGGCACAAATAAACGTTTCCCCAACAGAGTCCCACCACTGACGAGGGATATCTTCATATGGCGAACGGCACTTGTAAGTCCTCTCGACTTATAAGGAGAAAGCATTCTTGTGAGATCCTTACAACTTATAAGAGACCATAAACTTAAGAATCCTCACGATTCTTAAGGAGAAAACCCACCTACGAGATCCTCACGACTCGTAGGGAGAAATATCTTTATGAGACCCTTATGGCTCATGAAGTCAAAAGCCTTAGTTGGCAGGATCTTAACCCTGTTTGCTAAGCCATCTTTGTTCGACATCGACAAAGGCAAATGATGATTCGCTCCTGGTAATATCCCAGTTGTAGCGATGCTGATGCCTAAATCGATATCAGATCCCAAGTCCCATACTCGCGATAAAAATTAGCGAGCAAAAAATGCATATGAAATAGCCGAAATGATGGGGCAACTTGCAACGAAATCAGCAAGTAAAATATATGCATACAAAATAGCCGAAATGATTGGGCAACTCGCAATAAAAAAAACAGCCAAAATGATTGGGCAACTCGCAATAAAAAAACAGCGAGTAAAAAAAAGAAGAAGAAAATAGCCGAAATGATTGGACACCATGAAAAATAGCCGAAATAATTGGGCAATCGTGACTTTCGCAATATAAAAAGCTGAAATGATAGAGCATCGCGGAAAGAAAAAAAAAATAACTTTTTCCCTGCAGGTAAGTCCATACTAACCCCTGTATACAATCTATGGGCATAAACGAAAAGGGAACCACATGTCCCAACAAACTCCATCAAAGGGAGAGTTAGGTTTCAGCGGCAATATCTGCATCCCAGAAGACCCGCAACGGCGTTCCTCCTCATGCAAGTAGGATATGGACGCGACACCACCAATCGGAGCCACGGCAAAGTCCCTAGTTCCAAGACTCTGCGGTTCACAGACAACCGAAAGTCGATTCCCAACACCGTAGAAAACGGAGAAAGTCAACCCTGACACCGAAACGGCGAAAGTCAATCCCTGACACCGAAACGACGAAAGTCAACCCCGACATCGTAACAGCGAAAGTCAACCTCGACACCGTAACAGCGAAAGTCAACCATCGACCTCCCGGTCGAAGCAACGCTTCGACTCGAGAACAAGTCAACTCATCAACCACTTACGAGTCCTCTTGACTGGTAAGGGAGAAAATTCTCTTGCGAGATCCTTACGACTCTCAAGAGAAAGCACACTTAGGAATCCTTACGAATCTTAAGGAGAAAATACACCTACGAGATCCTCTCGACTCGTAGGCAGAAAAGTCTTTATGGGACTCTCACGACACACAAAGTTGAAAAGCCTTAGGCAGCAGACCTGAACCTGTTTCTTAAGCCATCGCTACCCTACATAGAGGCTAACATGCCAACGACAAAAAGCAAAGGAAAGAAGGCGATAACACAAGATAGTAAAAAAAATGTATCTTTTATTCATAAATTCAATTGAGTACAAGATACATCATATGAAAGAATCAAAATGAATGAATACATGTTATTCGTATATTACAAATGTACAATCGATACAAAGGCAACTACTGAGAAGGAGGCGTTTTCAATAAATTAGCCAGTTGCTCGCGCACTCCTCTTAGCTCTTTTTCGCGACCAGCCACCGTGGCCAACTCCTCTTCGGCTAGGGCCCGTTGCTGCAGACAAGATGAAAGTTTCTCATCAATTTCCTGCTGAACAGCCTCTTGACTCTGCGCGACCCGCTCAGTAAAGTCAAGCTTTTTCCTTAGCACCAGCCTGTCAGAAATGCATTGTTGAAGGTTTTCGAAGATGGAGTTCAGCTGCGCAGCATTCGCTTCAACCTTGGCACGCAGTTGGACAGACTCAGCGGAAGTCACCTCACGTTCCTCTCGCTTGAGGATTGCTTCTTATTCGAAATGGCGAAGGAAAAAGGCACTTTGCTCAACCCATGCAGCCCGTTGGGAGTTCAAAGCCAGAACCTCAGGAGCAGGACGCGTGAGCTTAAGCTCATGCAGGCAGGCAGGCCTCAATCTTCCTGCAGTGATTAACCCAAGACTCAACGATGCCTTCGTTATGGAAGTTCACAAGCGTCGCCAGTATTGGATTAATCTCGGCAGCGAAATCTGCAGCGAATGTAGGGGCTTCCACGTCAAGTTTCTCGACGTATTCGCTCAACATACGAAGGCCGGTCGCAGCGCCCTTAAAAGATGGACGTCTGGAAAAAGGTCCTGCTGGCATTAGTATGCAAGAATCAAAGGGAGCAGGAGCCGGTGCGATTGCTGCAAACTGAATTACGATTAAAAGCTAATTCGCGAAATGAAGAAGTCACATGAGTGATGAAGTCTACTATACCGGCTGCGACAGGTGGCAAAGCCGGGAGTATCGGTGGCGCGACTATTCTCTCATCCCCTCCTTCAATCTGTAGTGCTGCAGTCAAGGCAAAGAAGAATTAGCAACGACTTGGTTGCCCATAAAAGGGAAAAAGATATTGGCTAAAGAATATACTCACCGACGCCACCATATGGAGCAATCTCCGACTGGAAGGAGAAATGTGGGTTCAGCACCTGATACAGATGGTCAAAAAGGACTCCTGTAAGGGTGTAACAATGCGATGTCAGTACATAGAGTATATTACCTGCAATGAACCCGATAATTCGCAAACATATACCTTCCAGCACTTCAGACGACATGGGAGAAGGCAACGGGACAACAGCTGCCACGGCGGCAACCCGAGACGCTTCAAATGGCGCAATCTCCGCATTTACTGCACCTACACTCCAAACGAACAAAATGTCATCAGATGGGGATGAACGAGATCGAAAGATAAAAAGAAAACAGTGACCCTGGATCTACGTGATAAGTCGCCAACCGAAACCGCGGCGAGAGCGTCACTAGGCACAATAGCTCCTTCGCTCTCCTCCATTGGAATAGTTTCTGCGCCCGTGGCTTCGTTCCCCGATTCGACAAGGGCCATCGTGATACCCGCTGATGGCAACGAACCACAGGGAGAAAGAGTGGTGATTGGAGCAGTCCCAGACTCTCGAGAGAGAGTAGCCGTTTCGGGCTCTATGGTCGCCATCATCTTGCCTGCCGCTTCAACGTCAGGACTTGGCCCTGCAAGATATGATATATAAGAATTTGAAGATCAAATTCCAAGAAAAGATTCAGTGTTATGTTACCTTGGGATGGCTTTTCGGCCTCTTCCCAAGCCGCACGCACCATTTGTCTATGGACGGTAGACAGGGCAGCTGGGGTGTCTTCGGAAAAAATAGTGACGGATGGAATAGCGCTTGAGCCTACACCTATAGCCAAAGCGGCATCACGTTCCTTAGCTGCGCGCTTTCTATGCTTCTTGTCGGCCTTGGCAGTGAGAAGTGACCTCCTCAAGACCTCTGTCAAGAAGACGTCATCGTCCGAACCAAGTTCTGCCTCTGGAACCTCTACAGCGTCCGTCATCAGCTGTTTGAGCGAAGTTTCTTTTGGCAATATTGGGGGAGCTAGGACTTCGGCAGCCGGCCTTGGGAGCATCGCCGCGTCACCATGCGGGATTGGCACCGCACTCGAGATAAGCTGAGTCGAAGTAGTCCCTGTAATAAAAAAAGAGGGGTCAGACTATCCATAAAGAAAAAAGGAATGAAGACACAATGAGCCAAAAGATACCGAGGCCCAAAGAAGCGCGAAGCCTCTCTTCCTCCTCAAAAGTCCGAAGGGAAGCCACCAGAGCCTCTTCAGCGGAGATGCCTGACAAAGAAGGATGTATTAATAAATGAATAATAAGAGAGAAGGAAAAAGCTCAAAACGACATGACTAGAGCATACCCGTTTCCGCAAGTGATAGCAATGCCGCCTCTGCGCGAGCCTATCGCTCGGAAGCCACAAGGGCGGCTTGAAGATCGATATCATCCGCAGGCTCGATAAATAGACCCTCATTGGTCCCGTACTCACTCAAACCCTTGCTATAGGGAGCATGGGGCTCCTAGCCGAGTACGACGTCGAGAGAAAACATCGACTTCTTTTTCTTCTGTGAGCGAGTGCCGGGAGCCGATAACACAAGCTTGCGCTTGGCAGGCAATTTGGGGCGACGAGTCCCTATCTCCGCACCTATGCCAGACTCAGGAAATGCCACAGCTACCGCTTTTACAGGCGCGTGGGGTAGGGGCATCTCAGGCATAATGCATGGTACCACAGCCGCGGTAGTTTCTCTTAAGAGAGGACGAACAATGGTCCGTCGCTTCAAAGGAACGGCTGGATTACCAGCGGGGGAGGTACCCTTGCGATCAAGCAACAATCGCTTTTCTTCTCTAATGACGGCGCCCATCGAATGTTGATACCACGCCACATATACGTTCAAGATTCGCGGAACGCAATTCGGCTCATTGATAAAGAAATTGGAGCCGGTGTTCAATCGCATAAAATGGTGTAATGCATTGTGAATGCCTTCTTCTGTGGCAACTGGCTCAGCTAGGAAGGCCTTGAGCAGGACATCTTGATTGTAGACTGATTGCTGAGTGAAACGGTGCGGGTTGTACCTTATGAACAGTGCCGAATCATTCCACCTAAACACGAGAAAGCCCGGCCTGATGGAATATAGATGAAGAATCTCCCGAGCTTTCAAGGTAGAAGCCACATCTTTAAAAGTATTGCGCAGAGGCTGCAACGTTTTTATGGATTCTTTGCCGACGATAAAAACCTTATCGATAAAGGTCATGCCGTCCCCAACCATGCACGGACGAAGGAGCAAACCCCTAACCTCCCGCCGTGATGGATTTAAACCAGACGCGTCAACTAGGCGCATAATCCGAGGGAAGTTGTAACTATTGTAGAAACGAGGTCATTTATGGGCACCAAAAGCGTTGTTCCCCTCTGAATCACGGAGACGCGACAGCGCAGGTCCGTCTTGCCTGAAATTCAGGGCAGATGCTAATTGGTACTATCCGTCCACCTCTCCGAAGATGCAAAGTTGATTTATGACACTATGATCGAAGGTTCAGACAGATGCGGACGATGTAGCAGACTTCGTCAGATTCCCCCTCGTTTGAGGGGTTTTTTTTATTGTGGGGACGCTCTTCCCTGCAGGCGCAAGCCCCTGCAGTTAATTACGCTACCGCATCGCGGTAAAAACTTTCTCCTTCTCCAGATGGTCACTTCGTGTCGTGGGTGTTTGTTTTGTGTTTGGTTGCCCGTGGATTGTATACGGAGACTAATTTATGCTGTCGCCCGTAGGATGTGGACTAGTCCAAATCCGTATCTTTCTTAGATTTGGGTTTGGGGGTTTAGGTTTAAGGATACGTTAGCCTCATTTGAGATTAAGATCAACTTAAACGTTTGTTAAGGATACGTTAGTCTCATTTTAGACTAAGATCAACTTAACGGGACCGTTTAGGTCCAACAAGAGAGCAATAGGGCTCTATTGTTTAGTTTAGGGACATTGCGGTCAATTAGTTTAAGAACATTACGGTCTAATGCTAGTTTAAGGACATCTCGGTCCATTGTTAGTTTAAAAACATCGCGGTCGAGGTTAAGGACATCATAGTCCATGGGTTTAAGGACCCCACAGTCCAATGTTAGTTTAAAGACATCACGGTCGAGGTTAAGGACGTCATAGTCCATGAGTTTAAGGACCCCACAGTCCGATGTTTGTTTAAAGACATCACGGTTGAGGTTAAGGGCGTCATAGTCCATGGGTTTAAAGACCCTACAGTCCGATGTTAGTTTAAAGACATCACGGTCGAGATTAAGGACGTCATAGTCCATGGGTTTAAGGACCCCACAATCCGATGTTAGTTTAAAGACATCACGGTCGAGGTTAAGGACGTCATAGTCCATTGGTTTAAGGACCCCACAGTCCGATGTTAGTTTAAAGACATCACGGTCGAGGTTAAGGACATCATAGTCCATGAGTTTAAGGACCTCACAGTCCGGTATTTAGAGACGTCATAGTCTATGAAATGTGTGGTTCGGGACCCGTCACCTCTTTGAAGACATTGAGAAATTACAACGAAAAATATCAAAGGAGTGAAGAGATGTACCCTTAAACCAAGGTGAGCTGGTTGAAAGAGCAGATGTGCTCAGTTCAAGATAAGCTGAGGACTTATGGCCAGAATTGGGCTAAGTCCAATTAAAATGTTTAACACATTTTCTTTTGTTCTGGCTATTAAGCCTTTATTTGGGCTCGGCCCTTTTAATAATGCTAAGTATTGGGTTCTGACATCTTTTGTCTTCATCAGAACAAACTGTGTTCTGACAATGCGCCACGTGGCGCCCCAGACGCTTTGCGCCAGTTAAAGAGCGCATTGCGCTTCTATCAGATAGCCCACACGAAGAGAACACGTGTCACGCTTAGCGCTAAGCGCTAGTTCATTAGCGCATTGCGCTTTTAATTTATGAGCGCTTTGCGCTAGTCAGTGAGTGACACGTGGCACGCTTGGCGTTGAGCGCCAGCCCATGAGCGCAGTGCGCTGTTTCAGAAGCGCAAAGCGCACATTGTGTTTTTGGTTGACACGTGGCAGGTTTTGGTGTTGAGCGCCGGTCCAATGAGCGCAAGAGCGCAATTCATAAGTGCAAGGCACTTTCAAGATCAAAGAATAAATTTATGTTCTTCTTAAAGGAGGCTTTGCCTCAAGATTCAAGAACAAAAGTTTTTGTTTTATAAAAGGGCTCTGTCTTTATAGATCAAAAAACTGTGAATGAAGTAAAATACTTCTTTTAGTTTTTTATAATTAGATCTTTTGATCTTTTTTCTTTTTATCAAAGACCTTGGTCTTTTGTAGATCTATGATCTTTTTAGAAGATGATTCTTCTTTCTACAAGATGATTTCATCTCTGTGGTTCAAGAACTAGTTCTTTACCTTGAAGATGAAGAAATGATCTTCTTTTTCTACAGGCTTGCCTTTCTTTTTCTTTGAGTTTTCTCAAAGTTTTTAGAGGGTTTTTTCTATATCTCTCTTGAAGTCTTGGGGCCTTTATATAGGGCCAATTGATTTGTTGAATCAGTTTAAAAAGATCTTTCTCTGATTGGTTTGGGAATATTTCCCACCGTTGGATCTTTGATCCTAAGGCTTCTGTTTTACAGAAAGTAATCTTCTTGTTTTTAAGATTGGAAAGATCTTTCCATAACAGAATTTTAGTTCTGATTAATTAATAATTTATTATTATTAGATCTTTTGATCTAACGGTGGGGAATTTTTAATTCCAACGCTGGCGCACCTTGCGCTAGCGCACCTACGTTCGACACGTGGCGCGCGGCGCAACTGTGCTAGCGCACCCGTGTTTGACACGTGGCGCGCAGCGCAGAGCGCTGGATCTGAAGCGTTGCTTCAACTTTTAAATTTTGAATTTTAAAACAGAGCTTTGGTCTGATTAGGGGTGCGCTGCCTAGGGCGTAGCACACCTGACGCTAGCGCGTCTGTGTTTGACACGTGGCGCTCAGCGCAGAGCGCTGAATCTGAAGCGTTGCTTCAATTTAAATTTTGAATTTTGAAACAGAGTTTTGCTCTGATTGGGGGAAACAAATACCCCCCTCCCACAGTTGCGCTCACGTGAGTGCAGCGGTGGCAACATCTAAGCCCTTGAATTAACTCAGAAGTTGAAGAGGCGGTTCAGTGCCTATAAATAGGACCTTTGGTCGCTTAGATGATTTCCATCTTCTTCTTGAGAATTTTCACTCAGAGCCTTGCTCTTCTATTTAAGAACTTTCAAGAGTCAGAACTCTTCCCAAACTTAGGTAAAATTAATTTTTTTTTTAATAAATTAGGGTTTTTACCCATTAATAGAGCCTTACTCTTCATAGATCTTTTGATCTAAAGAAAACCCTTTTAGGGTTTCATTAATAGAGCCTTGCTCTCATGAACCCATAGATCTAAAGAGATCTTTTCTTGGGTTTTTTTTAGCCCATGAATCAGAGCTCTACTCTTTGATAATATGTAGATTTCTTGATCTTTGATGAAGAACTCTTAAGAGTTTTTTTTTATGGATCTTGAAGATCCCAGAATTTTTAATTCATAAAAATCAATTTTAATTAATCCTTGATGGATTTTTCCATCATCATTACAGAGTCAGGCTCTTAAGGAATTTTATTTTTTCATGATCAGAGTTTGACAAGTGTCACTCTGTCATTGAGCATTGCTGTCAAAGGGAGATTTTCTCCTTTTCCCGAGGGATCTCTCATTTAATGAGAATTTTCCTGAGAATTTCCTCATTTAATTAACAGTTTCATCTAATGATGAGGCAGTTTTATTAATTGATGCATTGTCATCTAGATTTTATGGGTCCCCCTTTGGTGACCTTTCCACTGCATTGCAATGTGGTACAAATTTTAAAGTACCGAGTGTCAAAATTTAGAATTAAATTATATTGATAGTTGACTTCTGTCCTATTTTTTTTGCAGGCGACATGTTTTTCGATCTCTCTTTCCCATTTTTTCGTTCAGAAGGTGGGTTTCCTGAGGCGCCCGTGGACCGGGAAGTCCTCGCGCTCATCAAAGACCATGATCCGGAACACAAAAATCTTCACTTGTGGGGTAGATGGTATGACCAGATTATTAGAGGTCGTCGAAGCTTCTCTTGCGCGACGCCGTCGGAACCTATCTCGTCGATCCCGTATGCAGATGCACCCCCGGTGAACTATGCCGTGGAGGTTGTCAATTGGACTTCGGAGGGTCTTCTTTAACCTTCGATTGCCGCTGTACCCATGCAACCGCCAGCGGCTTTGGATACCCTAGGGCGGCGCATATGCCAGGGCGAGTCGCTCCCTTGGGGATAACCCTACAACATCGAACTGACTCCTCGTCATCCGTCCGGGTACTTGCAGTGGGCTCGGTACATCTTGTCGGCGAAGAAATCGCAGCTGTTAAAGCTCGGATTATACCCTGCGGTCTACGCTTCGCTGTTCCAGTATTCTGCACCTCCCACATGGTGGATTAAGGCGTTCTTGGAGCAGTGGAACATCCCTACTCATACCTTCCTTCTACTGGACAGAGAGGTCTCCGTTTCCTTGGAAGAATTCGCCGAGGTTTCTGGTCTACTGGTCAGGGGGGAGCACTGCGAGGAGCTGCTTCCTCCGGATGAATACATTTTTGCCACCAAGCCGGTGGTGATGGGCCTCACGCCAGAGAACGCTATTCAGCACCAGTTCCCCAGTCTGATAAAGGTGCTGAACATGTACGAGAGCCTCTTCCTGGAATCCGAAGGTCGCGGGGTCAGTTTTGCGGACTTCATTGCCCGGTTTCTTCGCCCGGAGATTTTGTCGCAACGAGGTGAAAAGTTTGCCAAGCTCAATGATCCCTTCGGCTTTGGCTTGGACCGTCAGCCGATACTGGAAACTGATCAGAAGGGCTTCTTTCTTCCTGACGCTGCGGTCATCCCTCTCTCAGAAATCGTCGTCCCGGGCATTGATGAGGAGGCGTTTTTTCTTGGGTTTCTTGGGCTACGGTTGAGTTGGTTCGTGCTCCCTATGCATCCTCATTAAATGAGGCCTTCCGTCTTCTACCCCGCGCATCGCATGGTTGCAGGAATACAAGTGGCCATCGGGATCGCCGGGTTAGCCCACTTATACCACGGTCTTAGCGTAGCGGCGGACACCACTGAACCGGGGGTGCATCCTGCCAATTTTCCAATGCATTACTTCACGTCATGGATGGAGATGCACGTGCTCGGGGTCTTCGGCATTCACAAGAGATCTTTTTACGAAAGATGCAAGTTCCCTCGGATTATGCGGCTGGTTGACGCCTCTATCGTGAGTTCGTCACAGCGGGAAGCTAGGGGCTTGCTCCTTCGTCCGCGCACGGTCGGAGATGGTATGTCTTTTACGGACAAAGTCCTGACGATCGGCTAGGAAACTTCCAAGACGGAGCTGGCATTGCGCGACGTGTTTAAGGACGGGACCTCCGTGTTTAAAGCCCGGGAGATTCTCCATTTATACTCCATCAGGCCGGGCTTTCTTGTATTCAGGCAAAATGATGCGGCGCTATTCATGAGATACAACCCCCATCATTTTGCCCAGCAGCTGAGTTACAATAAGGGGGTCCCGCTGGAGGCTTTCTTGGTAGAACCTGCTGCCACCTGAGAGGGAATGCGGGGTGTGCTACATCACTTCATACGCTTGATTACGGGTTCTCACTTCTTTATCAGTGAGCCGAGTTGTGTCCCGAGGGCCCTCAATGTGCACGTGGCCTGGTATCAACATGCAATGGGTGCTATTATCAGGGAAGAGAGGCGGCTGCTGCTCGATCGCAAGAGTGCGCCCCCTGCCAGCGATCGCAACGTCCCTTTGAAACGACAGACCACTGTCCCCCCTCCGCTAAGAGAGGTCGCTGCAGTTGAGCCTCCACGTATGCAAAGCCCTACGCGCGGGTTGCCCCGTGCTCCTGTGGAGACGGTGGATGTACCATCGGTGTAGGGTTCCTTGGCACACTATAGAGGTCTCACAAGGCATCGAACATGCCAATTTAAAATTTTATGGGTGCCGAGAAACCCTAATACGGATCGTCGGCTAGATTTCTAGGCGAAACTATAAACTAGTTAACACTTTAACTAAAAGTTAGATGCTACAACCTTTGTAGATCCGGATATCCACTTCCTTAGCTCCACGTAGTCATCCTCTCGCTGTCCTTTTCGAATCCTAGACTCATTCGTCGGCTTCATCAGGAAAACGAGCGGAATAGGTCGTCGGCTTCGTGTCAAAGACGATCTACGTCGAGGTTGCGAAAGTTCAAGCTCCAACTTCACCAAGTTGTGAAACTTGTGAAGAAAACACCCAAAACAACTTGGCAAGAGGTAGAGGGTGAAGAAATAGGAGGTGGGTTCACTTTAGAATTGGATTTCACTCACTTTTTCTCAAGTTGCCATTGATGGCATCTAGTTTTCTCTCTTGAAGAAGAAGGAGAAGATGAAGCTAGTTTATGATAAGTGTTATGATAAATTAAAAAAGAAATCAATACTTATCATAATCTAACCTTAGTTGAGTGTAGAGAATGGACCATGGTTACTTGGATGAGTTAGGGTTAAGCATGAAGACAAGAATGGTCACTAAGGTCAAAGCTTCATGAAGCTTCAACATAAAACAAATAAAGCCACCATTCTTATCTTAATCCATTTCAAATAAATAAATAAATAGATAAATGAATTTGCAAACCCTAATCAACACTTAACCATGGTTTAATTCTTTACACTTAACCATGAAAGCAAGTATCATCAAACATGATACAAACATGTGTACAAAAGTATATCACATATACAACTTGCACATCAAGTGAGAAAATCCATTTAAAGTGAACCTATACTAGCTAATGCAAAGTAATATATCAAATATATAATTATACATTAAATCATTAAATCAACATTTGATTCAATGATCCGGTCATGTCGCACATAACCGACTAGTATTCAATGTATCGATTTATCGAATCAATGATTCGATAACTAGGTCATATCGAATATAACCAATCGAAACATATATCGCGAGAATGAAATGCGGTATCACATACACACATTATTCTCGGTCCTGCACATATCTCATATGCGCTCCTATTTCGTTTCGCTTGAACCAGGAAACCTCTGTGTAGGACTCTAAAGACTCGTCAATACGCCGGTAGCAGATGATGATCATATCAAGCACCCACAAGCCGCAAGCGGTCTGCTAAACGTAACGGCCATCCGGGTATCAAGCGATCAGAAGATCGACGAGCTAGCCCGCTCACACTCCTGTGAATCCAACCAGTAACACTTACCGTACAGTCCGGTCTATTCGTCTGATATGTCGCATATCAAGTCTAGGGGTGGTATACGTCAGACCCCAATAACCGATAAGTCGTGCCGATGTGAGGCTCATAACGGGTCGAGAAACTACTGGTAACACTTACCAGCAAACCTCTGATCAGCCCTGGCCAGGGACTTCCCTGTTACGGCCAATCGAGCACAGCGCAACATCAACCCCCAATACCGGGAGAGACGAAACCCCTCCTATCGCTCATTGCCTCCATGTGACTCGGGACTGTGCCCAAAGACCACCGTTTTGCATGCCCTCATGGACGTGGTAAGGTGGAGATCAAAGCACAGTGGGAATCACACAAGACTTTATGAAGATCTCGGGTCTACAGACTAACCTGTACAAGTGTCACCTGAGAACTGCCATCTAACGTGA
Source organism: Agapanthus africanus (assembly GCA_030015575.1). Lineage (NCBI taxonomy): Eukaryota > Viridiplantae > Streptophyta > Magnoliopsida > Asparagales > Amaryllidaceae > Agapanthus > Agapanthus africanus. The sequence continues at coordinate 488,207,399 of CM057349.1, forward strand.
GGTATAATACCATCTGGGAGTTCTCGGCGAGTCCGTCCAGTGTACCCAGTCTCCACTGAGCACCCGTACACCATCTCTGATGTCAAACACCAATGGATATGGGATCATCCATCGCCCATCTCATGGGTCGAGAAGCGTATACGCTAGTCTACACTGGTATATCGATGCCCCGTCTCGATACACCCATGACTAGGGACCATGAAGGATGTACTTATGGACTACCATGTCCCCACTAGTATGATCTGCATCATAGTCCAGGTAGTCAAGTACATATCCTAAGGGCTTTACCAACATGTAACTATAAGACAGTATAAAGAGACTAGTGTACATGTTAAGATAAAGAGTAACCAGATAGCATACTATCATATCGAGCAAGAAAGTCATCTCTATATATGTCCAAGCATCTAATATAATATACATCATCTGTACAATACTGGCCTCTAGGGCATACATACAACTAACAATCTCCCACTTGAACTAGGGCCAGCTGCTGTAGTATCGCATACCGAGCATCCCGAAGAGTCTCTCAAACTGTATCTGGGGAATGGCCTTCATGAGTGGATCCGCGGTGTTGTTCTTCGTGTCAACCCTCCTGACCTCGATCTCCCGGCGATCAACTATCTCCCGGATCAGGTGATACCGCCTCAGAATATGCCTGGATCGCTGATGGGACCTGGGTTCCTTGGCCAAAGCCACCGCTCTATTGTTATCGCAATACAAAGGTATTGGATGCTCAATGGATGGAACCACACCAAGTTCAGTAATGAACTTCTTGATCCAAACAGCTTCTTTAGCAGCATCGTTGGCAGCGATGTATTCAGCCTCCATCGTCGAGTCTGCCACGGTTTCCTGCTTGGAACTCTTCCAGCTAACCGCCCCTCCGTAAAGGGTAAAGACAAAACCCGACTGCGACTTAGAGTCGTCCTTATCACTCTGGAAGCTCGAATCGGTAAAGGACTCCACTTGGAGCTCTCCGTTACCATACACCAAGAACATATCTCTAGTCCTTCGCAAGTACTTGAGAATGCTCTTCACAGCTTTCCAGTGACTCTCTCCAGGATCAGCTTGATACCTGCTCACTACACTTAGTGAGTATGCTACATCGGGTCTGGTACATAGCATCGCATACATGATAGAGCCTACTGCCGAAGCATAGGGTATCCCTTGCATGTGAGCTCTCTCCAAATCAGTCTTGGGAGACATCTCTTTGGAGAGAGTGACTCCAGAGATCATGGGCAAGTTCCCACGCTTGGACTCTTCCATACTAAACCTCTTTAGTATGGTGTCAATGTACCTGGATTGGGACAATCCCAAAATCCCGTTTGGATCTATCTCTATAGATCCTAATTCCCAATATGCAGGAGGCATCACCAAGATCTTTCATCGAGAATCTTTGTGATAAGAAGAGCTTGACCGATTGCAGCATAGGAATATCATTTCCTATCAAGAGTATGTCGTCCACGTACAATACGAGGAAGACAACCTTACTCTCTGCCACCTTCTTGTAGATACAAGGTTCATCTGGATTTTTGACGAAATCAAACTCTTTGATAACGACGTCAAAGCAGATGTTCCAACTCCGCGATGCTTGCTTTAATCCATAAATGGATTTAAGCAGCTTGCACACCTTCCCGCTGCTCCCACTGTCTACGAAGCCCTCTGGCTGAGTCATGTACACGCACTCTTCTAAATCACCATTTAGAAAGGCGGTCTTAATATCCATTTGCCAGATTTCGTAGTCATGAAAGGCAGCAATGACAAGCATGATTCGGATGGATTTAAGCATAGCCACTGGAGAAAATGTTTCGTCATAGTCCACACCTGGTCTTTGATGAAAACCCTTTGCTACAAGTCTAGCTTTGAAAGTCTCCACTTTCCCATCTACACCAAATTTCTTCTTGAAGATCCACTTGCTCCCAATGGGTTTTACCCCTTCAGGAGCAACTTCCAAAGTCCATACTTTGTTGGTGTACATAGATTCCATCTCGGACTGCATAGCATCCAGCCATTTCACTGAGTCCCAACTCGTGATGGCCTGCTCGAAGCTAGTTGGGTCATCATCCTCCATGATGCAATCCTCGCTCCCACCGTCTATGAGAAAACCGTAGTATCTCTCAGGTTGGCGAGGAACCCTACTAGATCGGCGGAGTGGCTGGGGTTCATCGGGAACTACGGAATCCTCTGGTTCCACCAGATCTTCTGTTGTAGCTTCTGCAGCTGGAACCTCTTCCAGTTCTACCTCATGACCACTAATCTCTTTTTCAAGAAATTCCTTTTCTAAAAAGGTGGCATGCCGAGAAAAAAATACTCTTTGTTCCTTAGGGTGGTAGAAGATATACCCTTGAGAATTCTTGGGACATCCTACAAATTTGCATAGAACAGACCGTGCCTCGAGTTTGTCCGGATTTTGTCGTTTGACATAGGCTGGACAACCCCATATCTTAACATAGTTAAGACATGGTCTCTTCCCTTTCCATATCTCATATGGAGTGGTAGGCACAGATTTGGTGGGGACCATATTCAATAGATGTATGGCTGTCTCAAGCGCATACCCCCAGAAGGAAATAGGTAACTCAGCTGTGCTCATCATAGAGCGCACCATATCTAATAGGGTGCGGTTCCTCCGTTCTGATACACCGTTGTGCTGTGGTGTATATGGAGGAGTCAGCTGAGAGAGAATCCCATTCTCTTTTAGGAAGTCCAGGAATTCATTGCTCAAGTATTCACCTCCTCGATCAGATCGAAGGATTTTAATACTTTTTCCGGTTTGGTTTTCGACTTCTTGTTTATATTCTCTAAATTTCTCAAAAGCTTCAGACTTGTGTCTTATCAAGTACACATGTCCGTATCTTGAGAGATCGTCAGTGAATGTAATGAAGTACGAAGAACCATCCCTGGCATGTGTAGACATTGGACCGCATACATCACTATGTACTAGTCCTAAGAGTTCAGTAACTCTTTCTCCGTGTCCCGTAAACGGAGTTTTGGTCATCTTGCCTTTGAGACATGACTGGCAAGTGTCATAAGATGAAAATTCGAATGGTTTCAAATACCCATCCTTATGCAACTTAGCCAGTCGTGTCGCATTGATGTGACCCAGTCTACAATGCCACAAGAAGGATTCGTTCAGTTCAGAACTCTTCCTCTTGTGTGTGTTTGTTATGTTCAGAACTGTTGATTGGTTTAGAACATAAATGCCATTGCACAACGTGCCTGATCCAACCAACTTTTGGTTACGGAAAATGTTCATAACATTGTCCTGTAATACAAAATTATATCCCTCTTTACTCAACAAAGAAACCGATATAATGTTGCATATCAGGTTCGGCATGTAATAGCATTCGTTCAGAACCAATGTATTACCTGTTGGTAATACAAGGTGATATTCCCCGACAGTCTTAGCTGCAACAATTGCACCATTTCCAACTCTAATGTCTTTATCACCTTCTCCAAGTTCTCTACCTTTCCTAAGCCCATGTAACTGATTACATATATGGGATCCTGACCCGGTATCTAATACCCAGGACGTAGGGCAAATGGAGAAACAGTTCTCTGTAACGAACACACCCGAAGAAAATGCATCATCATGTACTTTCTTCATTCGGGTGGCATGGGAATCCTGGTATTCCCCTATATCCTGTTCAGTCCTATAACTCTTATAGGAAAGAACGGAACCAACGTTCCCCAGCACAGTATAACATGCGGGTTCGGTCAATACATCCATATTATTATCTTTATTAAGGAATGAAATGGTCGCTACCTGGAGAGAGAGAGAAGAAAACACTTTAGCATATGCTCGTGCAAGATCAGATTGGTTATTATCTTATCTAATCAGGATGGCTCCCACTGCTTTTTATCAAATCTTCCTTCAAACCCTAAAAGGAAAGACTAGCCGGGATTAATTACACACTACAAGTTCGCCAATCTTTCAGCCAGGCCAGTGTCGGTACTTTGAGGGAGGTCCTCCGTGCTTTCGCACGAACCTAATTAATGTAAACCTCGTTTTCCCAGAGACGTAACCTCGTTAACACCTTTCTAGACACCTACTTGATCGGCTAATTGTAATGTGTAAAACTCTCCCAGGAGTAACACTTACTCGCAGTGGGTATCGGGATCCAACTATCTCATAGAAGGTATGCAATCTCATTGCAAATTTCAACACTTGAAATTCCCGATAATGCTTTTGCCCCTAGCGTGCTATGACCTTGACGAAAGCCAACAAACCACAGCCCGCTAGTCAAGTTCAACCCGTACATTTCTTGACTGAATTAAACCCACCCGCACGACCCTTGACGAAAGCCAACAAAGCCGTACGACTACCCTAATCCAGTCGCATCATATGCAGCAGATAAACAGCACATAGCTACCGCACACTACACCTTGACGAAAGCCAACAAATGTAGCACGAATACTATATGTAATTTATCTGAAATGACGGAGGGCTACGACAGGTTTTCTGAAAACCTATTGCGTACTGAACTTGATATCGTTGTAGAATCAAATGAAGTTTTAAAATGGAATGATTTTGAGGCTTTTCTAGTTTTGCTAAAGGGGTCACTCCCGGTGAAGGGATCGTCGGCCCTTTCCTCGTCGAATGAGGTGCGGGATATATCATATATATCACTGTGCAAAGCAAAAACTCTTAAAAGCAATCAAAGCCAAACCGAGTGTGTAGCATCTGCCAGTTATTGCTAAAGGAGTCACTCCCGGTGAAGGGATCTCGGTCCTTTCCTCATCGAATAAGGTGCAGGGTATATCATATATACCGCTATGCAAAGCAAGAACTGTAGCTACCTGTTTTGTTTAAAATCTGATTCCACAACATCTTAGGTTTCTTTTCTTTCATTAATCACATTAATGAAGTCCCATCATTTAAATACCTAAACATCACAGATAGATATGACGTACACTTATGCCATCCGCATTCGCCTCGATGTCCCCTCGTGCACCGTTAGGTTAGGTAACTAACGACAGAGCAGGGCAGGGCTAGCGCGGGTGTAAAACATAAGTAACGTCTATATAATATATCATATATACTATATACTATATCCATCACAGAACATCTCATGATCACATCACAGATATCGCAGCAGAAGAAACATATGAAACATTGGATATACTAGGACGTCCGTGTTTTCAATACGAGCCGGTATAAAACACGGATTCCATGGTCGTGATGAATAGCCAATCCCACACCCCTAGACCCCTACGAGAGCGGCAAGCAACCCTGCCAATTCTAGGGTTAGGAGACCCGGACTCGACTCCTCGAGTTGGTCTCCCACTGGACCCCAGAACCCGGTTACTTGTGCTCCCCTCCTTGGGTCTATCCTAATGCGGAAAAGTAAATAATATAAAAAAGGTGACAACTTCCGCTACCTGGAAGTGCCCCAAATAAAAGAATATTACATACAAGTTTTTACATGAATGAAAATGAAAAACACTCATCTCACATAAAAACCCCCGGCTATTCGAACACGACGATCCAATATAACATATCCAGCAACACATAACATCACATGTCATCAACGTAAGTAAGTATGCATACCCCAATTGTCGTTGACGTATAGCAACGAAACCGGCGATATGAACATACTACACTTACGGTCACAGAAAAGAAAGTGTAAAACTACAACAATTGGAATCCGCAACCTCTTTAGACATCGCATGCCTAACAGATATAAATCCCGCATTTTAGTCTCATTATCGAAAACTCTTTTCAATATCATATGGGACTAAATTGCTAGATTTATAACATTCATTCAGTTATCTCATAACTACTTGTGAATTCCAATTATTGTATCACATTCCAGATAAACAGAAAATGTTAAACTTTCCGATCGAGCAGTCGAATACCCAAGTTTTCCTAATACAACTCAACACATGAAATAAGTCTAACAACATTCAGTTCGTGCCTCAGTACCAACGGTCCAGCCGTAGAAGGGTCAAGCCAACGCCTCACATGTGGCACGCCGTACTGCCCCAAACCCGAAGGTTCAAAGGGCAGTTCAAGACGGTCACATAATCGAGTTAAGGTTTGTTGTCTTCTAGAGGGTCCATCGCGTTACTTGCACTACTTAGAACGTCGTTAAACTACGGAAAAATCCAACACTTGGAAATTTCCCGACAGGGGAAAAGTTGGGTATTTATATCCGGTCGAACTTTTTAACATATTCTAAAAATTATCCGGAAATACACAAAGACGAAATTTGATACCCCGATCGAAACACCGAATCCCCAAAGCAACCCCAGAAAATTCAACTCTTGAATAAATTTTAAAAATTCCCAGAAAATCCAACACCAGAAGGTATCAGTTACTGTGCAAAAATTATATAATAATTTAATAAAGCTGCCGCGGATCCGCCGCCTAAGGAGGCTTAGGCCGCGGATCCGCCGCGCTTTAGACTGTTCATAAAGAAATTTTTGCACCGTAATTCATATATTTCCCTGCTGAATTTTTTAGCAATTTTTAATCTGGAAAAATCCCAGAATTTAGAAAAAGTCCAGAGAGCATCTTAAAGTTAGGTTTTCGGGTTCGATCGGGTTTCAAATTGCGTCTAGACTTCGCCTAAGGCTCTAGCTAGGCTCTGATACCACTGTAGGGTTCCTTGGCACACTATAGAGGTCTCACAAGGTATCGAACATGCCAATTTAAAATTTTATGGGTGCCGAGAAACCCTAATACGGATCGTCGGCTAGATTTCTAGGCGAAACTATAAACTAGTTAACACTTTAACTAAAAGTTAGATGCTACAACCTTTGTAGATCCGGATATCCACTTCCTTAACTCCACGTAGTCATCCTCTCGCTGTCCTTTTCGAATCCTAGACTCATTCGTCGGCTTCATCGGGAAAACGAGCGGAATAGGTCGTCGGCTTCGTGTCAAAGACGATCTACGTCGAGGTTCCGCAAGTTCAAGCTCCAACTTCACCAAGTTGTGAAACTTGTGAAGAAAACACCCAAAACAACTTGGCAAGAGGTAGAGGGTGAAGAAATAGGAGGTGGGTTCACTTTAGAATTGGATTTCACTCACTTTTTCTCAAGTTGCCATTGATGGCATCTAGTTTTCTCTCTTGAAGAAGAAGGAGAAGATGAAGCTAGTTTATGATAAGTGTTATGATAAATTAAAAAAGAAATCAATACTTATCATAATCTAACCTTAGTTGAGTATAGAGAATGGACCATGGTTACTTGGATGAGTTAGGGTTAAGCATGAAGACAAGAATGGTCACTAAGGTCAAAGCTTCATGAAGCTTCAACATAAAACAAATAAAGCCACCATTCTTATCTTAATCCATTTCAAATAAATAAATAAATAGATAAATGAATTTGCAAACCCTAATCAACACTTAACCATGGTTTAATTCTTTACACTTAACCATGAAAGCAAGTATCATCAAACATGATACAAACATGTGTACAAAAGTATATCACATATACAACTTGCACATCAAGTGAGAAAATCCATTTAAAGTGAACCTATACTAGCTAATGCAAAGTAATATATCAAATATATAATTATACATTAAATCATTAAATCAACATTTGATTCAATGATCCGGTCATGTCGCACATAACCGACTAGTATTCAATGTATCGATTTATCGAATCAATGATTCGATAACTAGGTCATATCGAATATAACCAATCGAAACATATATCGCGAGAATGAAATGCGGTATCACATACACGCATTATTCTCGGTCCTGCACATATCTCATATGCGCTCCTATTTCGTTTCGCTTGAACCAGGAAACCTCTGTGTAGGACTCTAAAGACTCGTCAATACGCCGGTAGCAGATGATGATCATATCAAGCACCCACAAGCCGCAAGCGGTCTGCTAAACGTAACGGCCATCCGGGTATCGAGCGATCAGAAGATCGACGAGCTAGCCCGCTCACACTCCTGTGAATCCAACCAGTAACACTTACCGTACAGTCCGGTCTATTCGTCTGATATGCCGCATATCAAGTCTAGGGGTGGTATACGTCAGACCCCAATAACCGATAAGTCGTGCCGATGTGAGGCTCATAACGGGTCGAGAAACTACTGGTAACACTTACCAGCAAACCTCTGATCAGCCCTGGCTAGGGACTTCCCTGTTACGGCCAATCGAGCACAGCGCAACATCAACCCCCAATACCGGGAGAGACGAAACCCCTCCTATCGCTCATTGCCTCCATGTGACTCGGGACTGTGCCCAAAGACCACCGTTTTGCATGCCCACATGGACGTGGTAAGGTGGAGATCAAAGCACAGTGGGAATCACACAAGACTCTATGACGATCTCGGGTCTACAGACTAACCTGTACAAGTGTCACCTGAGAACTGCCATCTGACGTGAGGTATAATACCATCTGGGAGTTCTCGGCGAGTCCATCCAGTGTACCCAGTCTCCACTGAGCACCCGTACACCATCTCTGATATCAAACACCAATGGATATGGGATCATCCATCGCCCATCTCATGGGTCGAGAAGCGTATACGCTAGTCTACACTGGTATATCGATGCCCCGTCTCGATACACCCATGACTAGGGACCATGAAGGATGTACTTATGGACTACCATGTCCCCACTAGTATGATCTGCATCATAGTCTAGGTAGTCAAGTACATATCCTAAGGGCTTTACCAACATGTAACTATAAGACAGTATAAAGAGACTAGTGTACATGTTAAGATAAAGAGTAACCAGATAGCATACTATCATATCGAGCAAGAAAGTCATCTCTATATATGTCCAAGCATCCAATATAATATACATCATCTGTACAATACTGTCCTCTAGGGCATACATACAACTAACAATCGGTGCCCCATGCTCCCGCGGAGACGATAAATGTAGCTTCCCCTGAATCTGGCGTGGGCTCAAATATCGGGACTCGTCGCCCCAAGGTGCCCACCAAGCGTAAGCTGGTGTTAGCGCCAACCGGAGCTCGCTCGCAGAAGAGGAAGAAGAAGTCCCTCTTCTCTGCCGACGTCGTATTTGGTCAGGAGCCTCATGCTCCTTATAGTGAGGGCTTGAATGAGTATGGGACAAACGAGGGCTTATTCATGACGTCGGATGATACTGATCTGGTAGCTGCCATTGCAGCTTCTGATCAATTGGCACGCCGTGAAGCGGGACTGGCTATCCTCGCGCGATCAGGTAACCATTAATTGTATCTTTCGTCATTCCATCATATTTCTATCATCATGTTTTGACTGACACTTTTTCTTCTTTAACAGGCATTTCCAGTAAAGAAGCTCTCGTAGCTTCTCTCAAGACTTTTGAGGAAGAGGAAAGGCTTCGAGCATCCTTAGGCATCGGTATGCTTTGGTTTATTATGTCTCCGCTCCCGTTTTTTTTATAGAGGTGATCTGACCCCTTCTTTATCTTATCGTAGGGACCAAAATGCCGATCCCGCAAGGTGATGCGGAGATTCTTCCCGGGCCAGCCATCGAAGTCCCGGCCTCTTCGGCACTGCCGAACGAGGCTTTACTCAAGCAACCGATGACGGACGCCATAATGGCTCCAGAGGTAGCTCCTGGCGTGGATGATGACGTCCCATTCACGGAGGTCTTGAGAAGATCGGCTCTTACGGCCTGGGCGGAAAGGAAACACAGAATGCGTGCAGCGAGGGAGCGCAGTGCTGCCTTAGCCATGGGTGCGAGTTCGAGCACCGCTATCTCTGCCCCTACTCCCTCGGAGGAATCTCCGGCTGCCTTGTCCACAGGTTACAGATGGGAAGCACGTGTGGCTCTGGAGGCAAATGGAAGATTAACTCAGGGTAATGTGACATGGGGTTCCGTTGAAAAGTTTTAATTACCAGTTCTCACATATCTTATCTTACAGGGCCGAGTCTTACCGAAGAAATGGCGGTGACCGCTGAGCCTGGGGCCAGGGTAGAGGTAGCTGTGATTGCCGAACCCGAGGCGGCGGTAGGCGAGGTGGCTCCAATTGCCGAGCTCGAGGCAGCGGCTGGTGAGACAGTTACGTTTGCTGTGCCTGAGATAGCTGCCATTGCCGAGCCCGAGGTGGTGATGGGTGAGACGGCTACAATTGCTGAGCCTGAGGTGGCCGCTCCATCTCAAGAGTCGGGCACCGCCTTAATCATTGCTCTTCCCGTTTACGGCTCTTGTCCATCTCCTGGCGTCGCAAGCGTTACGACGGCTCTTGTAGAGTCAGGGGATGAGGCGACGGGAGGTGAGACCTTCCCGATGGAGGAGGAGGAAACCGTTGCTGTATCAAGTGGCGCCCTCGTCGCGGTTCCGACTGGCGACTCATCAGGTAGATTTTGGGTCATTTCTTTTCTTTTGTTCTGCAATCCTTTTTAATATTTCCTGAAAGTATTTGTCTTGTTTCTAATGAAGGTGTGGCTAGTGTTGAGGTCGCGCTACCCGAGGCAACGCCACCAGTTACTGTTTTGACGGTGACTCCCCCTCTACCTTCTCTCGCACCGTCTCAGATGTTGGAAGGTACGGATTTATGACCCATCAGTGTTACTTCTAGGCTGTATAGTTTATGTATTGACATTGCATTACTGCGTCTTTGCAGGAGTTCTTTTTGACCACCTGTATCAGGTGCTGCACCCTCACTTCTCCTTCCTGTCAGAGATTGGTCCGCCTTGTGGTGTCGGTGAGTATCTTTTCTAAATGATGTCTTTTCTTTAACGGGCAGTCATATTAATCCCTCTTTGTATTGCTTGTAGCCTTACAAATCGAAGGCGGAGATGAGGCTATCGTTGCGCCGCCAGTACTCCCAGCTCTGCCCCATGTTGCGGCTGGTATAGTAGACTCTGTTTTCGTGTATCTTCTTTATTTCCTGAACCGACATCTGATTATGATTTATTTTGCAGCGATCACATCAACTCCAGCCCCGTTCGAGTCTCACATTATTATGCCGGCAGGGCTCTTTTCCAGACGTCCGTCCTCGAAAGGCGCCGCGAATAGTCTGCGCATGCTGAGCGACTACATTGAGGAGCTCGACGTGGAGACTCTCACATCTGCTACGGATTTTGCCGCGGAGGTTAACCCTATGCTAGTGACGCTCGTGAACTTTCATGGTGAGGGCGTCGTTGAGTCTTGGGTTAATCGCTGCAGAGCAATTGAGGCTTGCCTGCACGAGCTTGAGCTTAGGCGTCCTGCTCCTGAGGTTCTGGCTGTGAGCACTCAACGGGCTGCATGGATCGAGCAGAGTACCTCTTACTTCCGCCATCTTGAACAGGAAGTGGCTTTAAAGCGGAAGGAATGTAAAGAAACTTCAAGCGAATCTGCTCGACTGCATGCTCAGGTTGATGCGAATGCTGTCCAGTTGAAAGTTATCTTCGAAAGCCTTCTGCGATGCATTTCTGACGGGTTAACACTGAGGCAGAAGTTCGACGTCGTCGAGCGGGATGCACAAAATTGGGAATCAGATCAGCGGGTCGTCGAGGAATAACTTTCGTCTTACTTGCAGCAGCGAGCCCGGGTCGAAGCAGAGTTAACCACGGCAGCTGATCAAGAAGAGGGGCTGAGGGAAGTGCGCGAGCGGCTGATCGAATTATTGAAAGCGCTTCCCTCTCAATAATTTTTTTTGTATCATTTGTAATTTTGAATAAAATGTATTCAATCTTTTATTCTTTCATGTGATGTATTTTGTACCCAATTGAATTCATGAATAAAAGATACATTTCCTTCGCAATGTCTTGTGTCATCTTTTTGCTTTCTTCCCTTTTCTTTGTTGACGGCTTGTTTCCTTAGTAAGAGTAGCTTGTGAATGATAGAGAGCATTCCGTCTTGAACTCTTTGAGAGGTAGTGATGGCTTAGGAAGCAAGTTCAGATCTGCTACCTAAGACTTTTCAACTTTATGAGCCGTGAGGGTCTCATAAAGACTTTTCTCCCTACAAGTCGAGAGGATCCCGTAGGTGTATTTTCTCCCTAGGAGTCGTGAGGACTCCTAAGTGCGCTTTCTCTTGAGAGTCGTAAGGATCTCATAAGAGAATTTTCCCTCTTACAAGTCAAGAGGATCCGTAAGCGGTTGTTTCCCTCCTTGTCGAGATTCGAATTTGGAGAGTTTGGCCCGTGAATAGTATGCAAGAGTCCATTTTAGACCGACTTGCAGGGCCCCAGTGCTTAGGAAACCGGTTCTTATCCCGATTGCCTAAGGCTTTTCCCTACGAGTCGAGACGAATCGAGCATTTCTCGCAAGGATATCCTAACGTCACAGTTAACCTCTGCTCTTTACGATAAAGGTCCGTTAGGGTTTGTGGTACTAGGGTTTTATCCATTGTACCATCGCGTTGGCTGATGTATTCCTCGATAGGCGATCTTGCTGTTCGAGTAGCCTTGCGACTGTCATGTCTCTGATCCCTTCGGGGGCTGGACAAGACGTCTTCAAGCAATCCTCCTAGGCAGTTTAACCGTCGGAAGAGCAAGCGTTAGGAATTTTGCCATGCCGTTTTTTACTTGAGGTTAGGCTCATTTTGGAGAGCCCCGATGAGTTATAACCACTCCGCGCTGGTGTGGGATGATCTCCGATAGTCTTTCAGGTTTTATATGAGTTGTCGTCAAGACCCTGAAGCTAGGAATTTGGCCTTCGCTTCGTTTGCTGGCATCGCGTCTACTATATCGAGACGAATGTCGCGGATGTCTCTAGGTTGCTGGTGAACCGTCGAGGTTTGGAACTAGGGATTTTGTCGTGGCTCCGTTGTTTGATTGTCGCGTTTAAATCCTGCTGGAGGAAGAACACTGTGGTGACATCTCTTATGCTTTATCGAGATGAACGTCGAGGTGGTGATCACTCCGCGCTGGTGTGGGATGATCTCCGATGGTCTTTCAGGTTTTATATGAGTTGTCGTCAAGACCCTGAAGCTAGGCCTTCGTTTCGATTGCTTTGGCGTGTCCGAATCCTGTTGGAAGAAGGACGCTGTAGTGATATCTCGTCTGCTGTATCGAGACGAACGTCGAGGTGGTGACCACTCCGCGCTGGTGTGGGATGATCTCCGATGGTCTTTCAGGTTTTATATGAGTTGCCGTCAAGACCCTGAAGCTAGGAATTTGGCCTTCGCTTCGATTGCTTTGGCGTGTCCGAATCCTGTTGGAAGAAGGACGATGTAATGACATCTCGTCTGCTGTATCGAGACGAACATCGAGGTGGTGACCACTCCGCGTTGGTGTGGGATGATCTCCGATGGTCTTTCAGGTTTTATATGAGTTACCGTCAAGACCTTGAAGCTAGGAATTTGGCCTTCGCTTCGATTGCTTTGGCGTGTCCGAATCCTGTTAGAAGAAGGACGCTGTAATGACATCTCGTCTGCTGTATCGAGACGAACATCGAGGTGGTGACCACTCCGCGCTGGTGTGGGATGATCTTCGATGGTTTTTCAGGTTTTATATGAGTTACCGTCAAGACCCTGAAGCTAAGAATTTGGCCTTTGCTTCGTTTGCTTTGGCGTGTCCGAATCCTGTTGGAGGAAGGACGCTGTGGTGACATCTCGTCTGCTGTATCGAGACGAACGTCGAGGTGGTGACTACTCCGCACTGGTGTGGGATGATCTCCGATGGTCTTTCAGGTTTTATATGAGTTGCCGTCAAGACCTTGAAGCTAGGAATTTGGCCTTCGCTTCGATTGCTTTGGCGTGTCCAAATCCTGTTAGAAGAAGGACGCTGTAGTGACATTTCGTCTGCTGTATTGAGATGAACATCGAGGTGGTGACCACTCCGCGCTGGTGTGGGATGATCTCCGATGGTCTTTCAGGTTTTATATGAGTTACCGTCAAGACCCTGAAGATAGGAATTTGGCCGTCGCTTCGATTGCTTTGGCATGTCCGAATCCTGTTGGAAGAAGGATGTTGTAGTGACATCTCGTCTGCTGTATCGAGACGAACATCGAGGTGGTGACCACTCCGCGCTGGTGTGGGATGATCTCCGATGGTCTTTTAGGTTTTATATGAGTTACCGTCAAGACCCTGAAGCTAGGAATTTGGCCTTTGCTTCGTTTGCTGGCATTGCGTCTGCTGTATTGAGACGAATGTCGCGGTTGTCTCTAGGTTGCTGGTGAACCGTTGAGGTTTGGAACTAGGGATTTTGCTGTGGCTCCGTTTGTTTGATTGTTGCATCTGAATCCTGCGGGAGGAAGAACGCTGTGGTGACATTTCGTCTATTGTATCGAGACAAACGTTGAGGTGGTGACCACTCCTTGCCGATGTGGGATGATCTCCGATAGCCCTTCAGGTTTTATTTGAGTCACCGTCAAGACCCTGAAGCTAGGAGTATGGCCTTTGCTTCGTTTGCTTTGGCGTGTCCGAATCCTGTTGGAGGAAGGACGCTGTGGTGACATCTCGTCTGCTGTATCGAGACGAACGTCGAGGTGGTGACTACTCCGCACTGGTGTGGGATGATCTCCGATAGTCTTTTAGGTTTTATATAAGTTACCGTCAAGACCCTGAAGCTAAGAATTTGGCCTTCGCTTCGTTTGTTTTGGTGTGTCCGAATCCTGTTGGAGGAAGGACGCTGTGGTGACATCTTGTCTGCTGTATCGAGACGAATGTCGAGGTGGTAACTACTCCGCACTGGTGTGGGATGATCTCTGATAGTCTTCCAGGTTTTATATGAGTTACCGTCAAGACCCTAAAACTAGGAATTTGGCCTTTGCTTCGTTTGCTGACATTGCGTTTGCCGTATCGAGACGAATGTCGCGGTTGTCTCTAGGTTGCTGGTGAACGTCGAGATTTGGAACTAGGGATTTTATCGTGGCTCCGCTTGTTTTGACCATGAGATCTTTCATTGACGTCGCATCTGCATCCTGCTGGACTGTAATGGAACGTCGTTGTTGGCATTGCGTCTGGTGTAATGAGACAAATGCTGGGGAGGTCTCTAGGTTGTCTGTGAACCGTCGAGATTTGGAACTAAGGACTATGTCGTGGCTCCGCTTGGTGATGTGGCGTCTGAGTCCTGCTGGAATGAGGAGGAACGCTTTTGTGGGTCTTCAGGCTGTAGATGTGGTCGTCGGGACTTGGAACTAGGTACTTTCGCCATGGCTCCGTTGTTTTGACCATGAGGTCTTTTGTTGACGTTGTACCTGCATCATGCGGGACTGCGAAGGAACGCCGTTGTTGACATTGCGTCTGCTGTAGCGAGACGAATGCTGAGATGGAGTTGAGATTTTGCCGTCACTCCGCTTTGTTTTGACCGTGAGGTCTTTCGTTGACGTTGCATCTGCATCCTGCTGGACTAAGAAGGAACGTCGTTGTTGACATTGCGTCTAGTGTAACGAGACGAATGCTAGGACGGAGTTGGGATTTCGCCATCACTCCGTCTTGCTGACGTTGCGTCTGCTGTAACGAGATGAATATCGAGGTGATCTCTAGGTTGTCTGGGAACCATCGAGATTTGGAGTAGGGGCTTTACCGTAGCTCCAGGGTTGATTACAGCATCTGAATCCTGCTAGAATGGGGAGGAACGCTGTTGATGATCTCTAGGCTATCCCTGAACCATCGAGATTTGGCTTTGTTTTCTAATGAAGCCTGGGGAGGGGAGGAGTGATTCCTTCTTTGTTTGCGCCCCTAAATTGTATACAGGGATTGATGTGATATCACCTGTAGGGAAAAAAGTTTTACTTTTTTCATTTTCTTTTTATTTCTTTCCGCGATGCTCCATCATTTCAGCTTTTATATCGCAAAAGTCACGATTGCCCAATCATTTCGGCTATTTTTCGCGGTGCCCAATCATTGCGGCTATTTATTTTATTTTTACTCGCTGCTTTTTGCCCTATCATTTCGGCTATTTTGCATCCATACATTTTTACTTGCTGATTTTGTTGCAAGTTGCCCCATCGTTTCGGCTATTTCGTATGCATGTATGGCTCGCTAGCTTCTTGCTGCAGGCTTGGAAGCAGACACCGATTTCGGCATCAGCACCGCTACTACTAGGATATTGCCAGGAGCGAATCATCATTTGCTTCTGTTGATGTCGAACAAAGGTGGCTTAGCGAACAGGGTTAGGATCCTGTCGACTAAGGCTTTCGACTTCATGAGCCGTAAGGGTCTCATAACGGTTTTTCTCGCTGTGAGTCGTGAGGATCTCGTAAGTGCGTTTTCTCCTTAGGAATCGTGAGGATTCCTAAGTGCATGGTCTCTTATAAGTCGTAAGTGTTCCCCTCCGAATGACGGCCAAGACAGGGACGTCTTGCCTGAGATTCGGGGAAGATGCTATTTGGTTTTATCCGTCCACCTCTCCGAAGATGCCAAGATGATTTATGGCACCATATATCGAAGGTTTAGACGGATGCGGCCGATGTAGCAGACTTCGTCAGATTCCCCCTCGTTCGAGGGGTTTTTGATTGTGGGGACGCTCTTCCCTGCAGGCGCAAGCCCCTGCAGTTAATTACGCTACCGCATCGCGATAACAACTTTCTCTTTCTCCAGATGTTCACTTCGTGTCGTGGATGTTTGTTTTGTTCGTGGTTGCCTGTGGATTGTATACGGAGACTAATTTATGTCGTCGCCCGTAGGACGTGGATTAGTCCAAATCCGTATTTTCTTAGATTTGGATTTGGGGTTTTGGTTTAAGGATACGTCAGCCATATTTGAGGCTAAGATCAACTCAAACGTTTGTTAAGAATACGTTAGTCTAATTTGAGACTAAGATCAACTTAACAGGATCGTTTAGATCCGACAAAAGAGCATTTGGGCTCTATTGTTCCAGTTTAGGGACATGGTGGTCCATTGCCAGTTTAGGGACATGGCGGTCCATTGTTCCCATTTTCGGGACGAATATTGGTTTAAGGACGCATTAGTCCATGAGTTTAAGGACCCCACAGTCCGTAGCAATATGTGGTTGTCGGGACCCGTCACCTCTCTAACGACGTTGAAGGATTACAACGACAAATATCAGAGGAGTTTAGAGATGTACCCTTAAACCGGGTGTAAATTGATTTGAGAGAGCAGTCGTGCTCGGTCAATTTAATTTGAGGACTTATGGCCAGAATTGGGCTAAGTCCAGTTGAGAATATTCAACATTTTATTTGTGTTTGGCCTGTCAGGCCTATATTTGGGCTCTACCCTTTTTAATAATGCACTGTCTTTTTTTTTTATTTGGTCTGATAGACCTTTTAATTGGGCTCTGCCCCTTTTTTTAAATAATGCATTGCATTTTGGTCTGATAGATCTTTTAATTGGGCCCTGCCCCTTTTTTTAAATATTGCATTGCATTTTGGTCTGATAGACCTTTTAATTGGGCTCTGCCCTTTTTAATAATGCATTGCATTAAATGTTCTGACAATGCCCCACGTGGCTTGTCAGGCGCTTTGCGCCAATTGAGGAGCACGAGGCGCAAATTCATGTGGAGGTGACACGTGTCACGCGCTGGTGAGCGCAAGTCTGTTAGCGCAGTGCACTGCGCCAGTGCGCTGCTGACACATGGCGCGCTCTGGTGACTTGTGCCAAACCAAGAGAGCAGTGCTCTATTTTTAGAAGCGCAAGGTGCAGTTGTTCTGTGATTGACACGTGGCGCTCTCTAGTGGCTTGCGCCAATCCAAGGAGCGCAATAGTGCAAATTTCAAAAGTGCAAGGCACTGTTTAATATCTTGATCAAATTTAGATCAAACAAAACAAGTTTTTCTTTTTCCAGAGAGGTTCTAGTTCAAATTTTAAGAACCAGTGGTTCATCAAAAGGCAATGCCTTTATATAGATCGAAAGATCTAATAAAGAAGTAAAATTACTTCTTTGTTATTATTATTTTTTTATTAAAGATCTTGATCTTGTTCTTAGATCTTTGATCTTTTTTAGAATAAATTCTTCTTTTTTCTAAAGGTTTTACCTTTTTCTTTTCTTTGAGTTCTTCTCAAAGTTTTAGAGGAGTTCTGTATCTCTATCTCTGTGTGTAATTTAGACTTGGAGTCTAGGGGCCTTTATATAGGGCCAATGAGTTTGTTAGGTTAGTTACAGAGATTTTTCTCTGATTGATTTAGGGATGTTTTCCCACCGTTGGATCTTTGATCCTAGGGCTTCTGTTTTATAGAAGACAATCTTCTTATTTTAACAAAATTAGAAAGATCTTTCCAAAATTTTATTGTTTAAGTTCTGGCACAGTTGGCGCAAGCGCAACTGCGCTGACACATGTCGCGCGGCGCAAAGCGCAGGGCAACTGCGCTGACACGTGTCGCGCGGCGCAGAGCGCAAGTCATCTGAAGCGTTGCTTCCTTTATTTTTATTTTAAAACAGAGCCTTGCTCTGATTGGGTGCGCTGTCTTGGGCGTAGCGCTGGCGTGTCTGCTTTTGACACGTGGCGCGTTGCGCGCAGCGCAAGGAATCTGAAGCGTTGCTTCAATTTTTGAATTTTTGAAATTCAAACAGAGGTTTGCTCTGATTGAGGGAAACAAATGCCTCCCACCGTTGCGCTCACGTGGCGCACACGTGAGTGCAGCGGTGGCAAGATCCCAACCGTTAGATCAACTCAGGAGTTGAAGGGGCGCTTAAGCGCCTATAAATAGGACCCTTGGTCCTCAGCAGATGATTATCATCTTCAAAGATTTGATTTTCAGAACCTTGCTCTTGTTTTCAAGAACTTCAGAGCCTTGCTCTCATTTCCAAAGTTAGAACTTTTTTTAGAAAAACTTTAGGTAAAAATTAATCTTAAATTAAATTAATTTTAATTTTAATTAATAGAGCCTTGCTCTCATAGATCTTTTGATCTAAAAAAAACCCTTTTGGGGTTTCACAGACAGAGCTTTGCTCTCAAGAATCTGTTTCAGGGTTTCTTAACCCATGAACAGAGCTTTGCACATGGAAAAAGTATAGATCTTTTGATCTCTTAAGAGTTTTCATGGATCTTCAAGATCCCGAATTTTTTAATTTTTAGGAATTAATTTTCCCTTGATGGATTTTTCCATCATTATTATAGAGCTAGTCTCTTTAAGGGATATTATTCCCTTGTGACCAGAGTTTGACAATCACTCCGTGACAGAGCTTTGCTCTGAAAAGGGAGATTTTCTCCTTGTCTCAAGGGATTTATCATTTAATAAGAATATTCTTTTGGGGATCTTCTCATTAATTGACAGTCCCATCCAATGATGGAGCTGTCTTATTAACTGATGCATTGTCATCTGGATTTTGTGGGTCCCTCTTTAGTCCCCTCTACACTGCATTGCAGTGTAGTATCAAGCGTCAGGCTTTTAAAATTAAATTATGATACTGACGGCTGAATTTCATTTTTCTTTGCAGGCAATCATGTTTGCTGATCTGTCTTTCTCATTTGTTCGCTCAGAGGGAGGATTCCCTAAGGCGCCAGTGGACCGGGAGGTTCTCGCTCTGATTAAGGATCACGACCCGGAGCATAAGAACCTTCATCTATGGGGCAGATGGTATAATGAAATCATCAAGGGTCGCCGAAGCTTCTGTTGCGCGACACCGTCAGAGCCAATCTCGTCGATCCCATATGCGGATGCACCCCCGGTGAACTATGCCGTGGAGGTTGTAAATTGGAATTCAGAGGATCTTCTTCAGCCTTCGATCGCCGCCATTCCCGTGCAGCCGCCGGCAATCGTGGACATTTTGGGGCGGTGCATATGCCAGGGTGAGGCGCGCCCTTGGGGACAAGCTTATAACCTCGGATTGACCCCTCGACAATCAGCCGGCTATTTGCCGTGGGCTAGGTATATCTTGTCAGCAAAGAAGACGCATCTGATGAAGATTGGTCTGTACCCCGCAGTCTACGCTTCGCTTTTTGAGCACCCTACTCCTCCGACGTAGTGGGTTAAGGCATTCATGGAACAATGGAACACCCCCACCCATACTTTTCTTCTGACGGACAAGGAAGTCTCCATCCCCTTGGAAGAATTCGCTGAGATTTCCAGCCTGCCGGCGAGAGGAGAGCATTATAAAGAGTTACTTCCTCCTGACGAGTACGTCTTCACCACCAAGCCACTGGTAATGGGCCTAACACCAGAGAATGCTATTCAGCACCAGTTTCCGATCCTGGTGAAGGTGCTGAATATATATGAAGGTCTCTATTTGGAATCGGGAGTCCGGGGAGTTAGTTTTGCAGATTTTATCGCCCGCTTCCTTCGACCGGAGATTTTATCGCAGCGGAGTGAAAAGTTCGCCAAGCTCGACGACCCCTTCGATTTTGGCTTAGATCGTTGACCAGTATTGGAGGACGACCAAAAAAGTTTCTACCTTCCCGATGCCGCCATCATGCCCTTATCGGAAATCGCCGCCCCGGGCATCGATGAGAAGACCTTCTTCCTCGGGTTTCTGGGTTTATGGCTGTGCTGGTTCGTGCTCCCCATACATCCGCGTTACATGCGGCCGTCTGTCTTCTACCCAGCGCATCGGATAGTGGCTGGTATACAGTTATCGATCGGAATCGCCGGGCTGGCTCACCTATACCATGGACTCAGTGCGGCGGCAGACGCAAATGAACCTGGGGTGCAACCTGCCAATTTCCCGATGCACTACTTCACTCCGTGGATGGAAATGCATGTGCTCGGAGTATTTGGCATTCATAAGAGCCCCTCGTTTTTCGAGAAGTGCAGACTCCCAAGAGTTATGCGGCTGATTGGCGCCTCGATTGTGAATCCATCTCCGTGGGAGGCTAGGGGGTTGCTTCTTCGTCCGCACATGGTCGGAGCGAAGATTTCTTTTATGGACAAAGTCGTGACCATCGGCCCGGAGACCTCCAAGGCGGTGTTGGCGCTGCGTGATGGTTTCAAAGACGGGGCCTCCGTATTGAAAGCCCAGGAGATTCTTCACTTATACTCCATCCGGCCGGGCTTCCTGGTGTTCAGGCAAAACGACATAGCGCTCTTCATGAGGTACAAACCCCATCGATTCGCCCAACAATCAAGCTATAACCAGGGGGTCCCACTGGAGGCATTTTTGGAAGAGCCCGCGGCCACCAAGGAGGGGATACGGAGGGCGCTGCACCATTTTATGCGGCTGAACACGGGCTCCCACTTCTTTATCAATGAGCCGAGTTGCGTCCCCCGGGCCCTCTACATGTACGTGGCTTGGTACGTGCATGCGATGGGTGCTGTCATCCGGGAAGAGAAGCGATTGTTGGTTGATCGCAAGGGTGCGCCCCCTGGCAGCGACCGCAAAGCTCCCCTGAGGCCAAGGATTCCTGTCGTCCCTCCTCTAAGAGATGCTAGAGCCGAGCCACCACGTGTGCTGAGCCCTCCTCGTGGATTACCCTGTGCTACCGCGTACGTGCCCCCAGCGCCCCGTGCTCCAGTGGAGATGGTAAATGTAGTTTCGCCTGAGTCTGGCGTGGGTTCGGACATTGGGACCCGCCGTCCTAAGGTGCCCACAAAGCGCAAGTTGATTTTGGGTGCGACCGGGGTCCGTGCGCAGAAGAGGAAGAAGAAGTAAGTTCTTTCTCTCGATGTCGTCCTCGGCTTAGAGCCTCAGGCCCCTCTCACCGAAGGCCTAAGCGAGTACGGAAGCAACAAGGGTTTCTTGGTAGAGCCAGAAGACACCGATCTGACGACCGCCATCGCGGCTTCTGAGCGATCAGCAAGGCTCGAAGCGTGGTTGGCTAAACTTGCTCAATCAGGTAATCATTATTTGCATTCTTTGGCATTTCATCGTACTTTTATCATTGTCTTTGACTAATGCTTTTCCTTTTTAAACAGGTATTTCTACCGAAGAAGCCATCACTGCTTCCCTCAAAACCTTCCAGGAGGATGTGATGAAACGCACTCTATCGGGTGTTGGTATGTCTCGGCTCACTGAGTCTTTGTTCTCCTTTTTATGGCCAAGCTAATCCTTTCTTTGTCTCTTTGCAGGGGCCGCGGGATCTACTGCGCAAGCCGATGCGGGGATTCTCCCCGGGTCAGCTACCGATGTTCCGGCCTCTTCGGAATTGCCCCAAGAGACCCGACTCAAAAAGCCGATGATGGATGCTTTGAAGGCTCTGGAGGCAAGTCTAAACGTGGACGACGACGCCTTGCTGAAGGAGGCTTCCAAAAGGTCCGTCGTGACGGCCCGGGAGGAAAGGAAGCGCTTGAGGCATGCAGCGAAGGAGCGTAACGCTGCTTTGGCCGTTGGAGCAGTCCCAAGTGTCGTTACCCCCGCTGCTACTCCTTCGGAAGAGTCTCCGGTCGTCTTGTTTACTGCTCATAGACAGGCGGCGCGCGCAGCTTGGGAGGCCAAAGATCAATCCACCTCAGGTAATGTGTCTTTCAAGACTTTGTTGCAAAAGTTGTATAACTATCGGTTCTTATACATCTTGTCCTGCAGGGCCAAGTCCAGCTGAAGGAGCGACGGAAACTGTCGAGCCTGAAGGGACGGTGGAGAAGGTGGCAGCTGATCCCGAGGCGACGGTAGGCGGTGCAGCCGTAGTCGCTGGGCCTGAGATAGTAGCTGGTGAGACAGTCACACCTACTGCGCCCGAGACGGCCACCACTGCCGATCACGAGATAGCGGCAATTGAGACGGCTGCTACAACCAAGCCTGGGGCAGCGGCGGATGGGGAGGCTGCGACCGATGAACCCATGGCCGCGGTGGACGAGACGGCTGCGACCGCCGAGCCTAACGGGGTAGCGGGTGAGACGGGCATGATCGCTGATGGCGAGACGGCCGCTCTTTCTCAAGAGTCGGGCGCCGCTCCGATCATTGCTCTCCCAGCCTTCGGTCCCTCGCCATCTCCCGACCTCGTGAGCACGACGACGGCTCCTGTAGAGTCTGGAGATGAGGCAACGGGAGGTAGACCCGTGTCAATGGAGGAGGGAGACGCCGCCGTTTCGGCTGGTGACTCATCAGTTAAACTTTGGGTTACCGTCCTTTTCTTTATTCTGTAACTTTTCTTACAGTGCTTATCTTGTTTCTAATGCAGGCGCGGCCAGTGTTGATGCCCCATTGCTCGAGGGAGCGCCGTCAGCTACTGCCTTGACGGTGGCCACCTCTCTACCTTCTCTCGCACCGTCGCAAATGCTGGAAGGTATGGGTTCGTGACTCATCAGTCTTATCTTTACTGCATAATTTATGTACTGATATCGTACTATTGCGTCTTTGCAGGAGTACTTTTTGATCACCTTTACCAAGTGCTGCACCCACACTTCTCCTTCCTGTCGGAGCTTGCTTCCTCCAGTGGCGCGGGTGAGTATAGTTTTCAATTAATACTCTTTCTTTTTCCAATAATGAACTTGTTTCTGATTCTTCCTTGCCCTGATTGCAGTGCTACAGATCGAAGGGGGAGATGAGAGATCAGTTGCGCCACCGGTCCTCCCGGCTTTGCCGCCTGCTGCAGCTGGTATAGTAAATTCCCTCATTGATGACTTTTTTATATTTCTTGAACCGTCGTCTGATTGTATTTTGTTTTTTCAGCTGTTGTTCCGATTCCTTCCCTCTTCGAGTCTCGCATCACGATGTCGGCAGGCCCATTCTCCAGGAGTCCATCCTCAAAGGGTGCTGCGATGAGTTTGAGTATGCTAAGCGGATGCATCGAAGAGCTTGACGCAGAAGCTCCCCCATCTGCCGTAGATTTCGTTGCGAAGGTTAATTCGATACTGGCGACGCTTGCAAATTTTTATAATGAAGGCGTCGTCGAGTCTTGGGTTAATCACTGCAGGGAGATCGAGGCCCGCCTGCATCAGCTGGAGCTTATGCGTCCTGCCCCCGAGATCTTGGCCGCGAGCACTCAACGGGCGACATGGATCAAGCAGAACGCTTCTTACTTCCGCCATTTTGAACAAGAAGTTGCATTAAGGCGTAAGGAGCGTGAAGAGACTCGAGCAAATCTTCCCGACTGCATGCTCAGGTGGATGCAAACGCTGCACAGTTGAAGGTTATCTTTGAAGGCCTTCTGCGATGCATCTCTGACGGGTTAACACTGAGGCAGCAGCTTGACGTCGTCGAGCGAGATGCACCAAATCAGGAGGCACCCCAGCAGGCAGTTGAGGAGCGGCTTTCATCCTTCCTGCAGCAGCGGGCTCAGGTGGAAGCAGAATTGGCGGTGGCAGCCGATCAGGAGAAGGCATTGAAGGAAGTGCGCGAGCAATTGATGGGGATATTTAAGACGCTTCCTTCTCAGTAGCTGCCTTTGTATCAATTATACACTTGTAATCTTTGAATAATATGTATACATTCTTTATTCTTTTATACGATTCGCCTTGTACTTAATTGAATTCATGAATAAAGATACACATATTTTCTTTTGCAATGTCTTGTGTGATCTCTGCGCTTTCTCCCTTCTTTTATTATCAGCATGCTACCTTAGTAAACATGGTCGATAGATGATAGAGTGAGCCTCCTGTCTTGGCTTCTTCAAGAGGTAGTGATGGCTTAGGCCGCAGGTTCAGATCTACTGCCTAAGACTTTTCAACTCTATAAGCCGTGAGGGTCTCATAAAGACTTTTCTCCCTACGGATCGAGAGGATCTCGTAGGTGTATTTTCTCCTTAGGGGTCGTGAGGACTCCTAAGTGTGTTTTCTCTTGAGAGTCGTAAGGATCCCACAAGAGAATTTTCTTCCTTACAAGTCGAGAGGACTCGTAAGTGATTGATGAGTTGATCTACTCCCGAGTTAATGCATTGCTTCAACAGGGAGTCGAGGGTTGACTTTGGGTTGTCTGTGCACCACCGAGTCATGGAACTGAGAACTTTGCCGCGGCTCCGCTTTGCTGACGTTGCATATCCCTGCAAAGACACTGATTCCTCTATGGGTCGGTGCGAATCGAGATATTCTCGTCAAGGACGCTGATTTCCCTAAATCAAGGTATTTGCCAAGGACACTGATTTCCTCGGAGTTGAAACGAATCGAGGTATTCCTGCAAAGGCACTGATTTCTCTGCGGGTCGACGCGAATCAAGATGCTCTCGTCAAGGACGCTGATTTCCCTAAATCGAGGTATTGCCAAGGACACTGATTTCCTCAGAGTTGAAACGAATTGAGGTATTCCTGCAAAGACACTGATTTCTCTGTGGGTCGACACGAATCAAGATGCTCTCGTCAAGGACGCTGATTTCCCTGAATCGAGGTATTTGCCAAGGACTCTGATTTCCTCGGAGTTGAAACGAATCGAGGTATTCCTGCAAAGACACTGATTTCTCTGCGGGTCGACGCGAATCAAGATGCTCTTGTCAAGGAC
This sequence comes from Agapanthus africanus, assembly GCA_030015575.1. Classification (NCBI taxonomy): domain Eukaryota; kingdom Viridiplantae; phylum Streptophyta; class Magnoliopsida; order Asparagales; family Amaryllidaceae; genus Agapanthus; species Agapanthus africanus. Next base: position 488,232,444 of record CM057349.1, read on the forward strand.
GCTGATTTCCCTGAATCGAGGTATTTGCCAAGGACACTGATTTCCTCGGAGTTGAAACGAATCGAGGTATTCCTGCAAAGACACTGATTTCTCTGCGGGTCGACGCGAATCAAGATGCTCTCGTCAAGGACGCTGATTTCCCTGAATCGAGGTATTTGCCAAGGACACTGATTTCCTCGGAGTTGAAACGAATCGAGGTATTCCTACAAAGACACTGATTTCTCTGCGGGTCGACGCGAATCAAGATGCTCTCATCAAGGACACTGATTTCCCTGAATCGAGGTATTTGCCAAGGACACCGATTTCCTCGGAGTTGAAATGAATCGAGATATTCCTGCAAAGACACTGATTTCTCTGCGGGTCGACGCGAATCAAGATGCTCTCGTCAAGGACGCTGATTTCCCTGAATCGAGGTATTTTCCAAGGACACTGATTTCCTCAGAGTTGAAACGAATCGAGGTATTCCTACAAAGACACTGATTTCTCTGCGGGTCGATGCGAATCAAGATGCTCTCGTCAAGGATGCTGATTTCCCTGAATCGAGGTATTTGCCAAGGACACTGATTTCCTCGGAGTTGAAACGAATCGAGGTATTCCTGCAAAGACACTGATTTCTCTGCGGGTCGACGAATCGAGCAGTTTTCGCAAGAATATCCTAACGTCATAGTTAACCTCTGCTCTTTACGACAAAGGTCCGTTAGGATTTGTGGTACTAGGGTTTTATCCATCGTACCATCGCGTTGGCTGATGTATTCCTCGATAGGCGATCTTGCTGTTCGAGTAGCCTTGCGACTGTCGTGTCTCTGATCCCTTCGGGGGCTGGACAAGACGTCTTCAAGAAATCCTCCTAGGCAGTTTGACCGTCGGAAGAGCAAGCGTTAGGAATCATGCCATACCGCTTTTTACTTGAGGTTAGGCTCATTTTAGATAGCCCCGATGAGTCATAACCACTCCGCACTGGTGTGGGATGATCTCCGATAGTCTTTCAGGCTTTATATGACTTGCCGTTAAGAACCTGAAGCTAGGAATTTGGCCTTTGCTTCGTTTGCTGGCATTGTGTCTGTTGTATCGAGACGAATGTCGCGGTTGTCTCTAGATTGCTGGTGAACCGTCGAGGTTTGAAACTAGGGATTTTGCCGTGGCTCCTTTTGGTGATGTTGCGTCTGCTGTGTCAAGACGAACGTCGAGGTAGTGACCACTCCGCACTGGTACGAGAAGATCTCCAATCGTCTTTCAGGTTTTATATGAGTTACCGTCAAGACTTGGCTCCGTTTTCTGATGGAGCATGGGGAGGAAAAATGTGTCCTTCTTTGTTTGTGCCCCTGGATTGTATACAGGGATTGCTGTGATATCGTCTATAGGGCATAAATTTCATTATATATATATATATTTTTTATTTCTTTCCGCGATGCTCTATCATTTCAGCTTTTATATCGCAAAGGTCGCGATTGCCCAATCATTTCGGCTATTTTTCGCGGTACCCAATCATTTCGGCTCTTTATTTTATTTTTACTCGCTGCTTTTTATTGCGAGTTGCCCAATCACTTCGGCTATTTATTTTATTTTTACTCGATGCTTTTTATTGCAAGTTGCCCAATCATTTCGGCTGTTTTTGTATGCATACATTTTTACTTGCTGATTTCATTGCAAGTTGCTCCATCATTTCGGCTATTTCGTATGCATGTGTGGCTCGTTGGCTTTTTGCTGCAAGCTAGGAATTAGACACCGATTTTGGCATCAGCATCGCTACAACTGGGATATTGCCAGGAGCGAATCATCATTTGCCTCTGTCAATGTCGAACAAAGGTGGCTTAGCGAATAGGGTTAAGATCCTGTCGACTAAGGCTTTTGACTTCATGAGCCATAAGGGTCTCATAAAGGTATTTCTCCCTACAAGTCGTGAGGATCTCGTAGGTGTGTTTTCTCCTTAGGAATCGTGGGAATTCCTAAGTGCATGTTCCTCTGTAAATCTTAAGGATCTTACAAAAGGATTTTCTCCTTATAAGTCGAGAGGACTTACAAGTGTTGTTTGCTGTACGATCATATCCCTAGTCACGGATGGCACTTTGTTAAGGAAATGTTTATTCGCTCCCGTGGATTGTATACAAGGGTCAGTATGAGCCGCTTGTAGGGCAATATCGAAGGTTGTGGGAGTTGCTTAAGAACAGGTTCAGGTCTATGTAACTTTAAGACTTTTAAATCTTATGAGCCGTGAGGGTCTCGTAAGAAAGTTCTCCTTACGAGTCGTGAGGATCTCGCAAGTGTAATTTCTCCTTAGGGGTCGTGAGGATCCCTAAGTGTGTTGCTCCGTTGTGAGTCGTAAGGATCTCACGCAGGTGGTTTCTCCTTACAAGGTCGAGAGGATCCTGTAAGTGTCTTTTAACGAGGTTGCATCCTTTCAGGTTTTCACAAACACTCGCCGGTAGCCCTGCTGTTTTTACTTACGGAGCCCTTTCGGGTTTTCATCCGTGCCCATTTTGCTTATGGACATACTGTCTTCTCTCTCTTTTTTTATTCTTTTTATTCTTTTTTTTAACGAGGTTGCGCCCTTTCAGGTTTTCACAAGACTCGCCGGTACCCCTGCTGTTTTTACTCATGGAGCCCTTTCGGGTTTTCATCGTGTCCATTTTGCTTATGGACATACCGTTTTTTTTAATTTCTTTTTTTATTAGTTTTTTTTTATCACGACAGCCTGAGGATGCTACGGTAGTAGTTTAAAGAATTTTCGGTCATTAGTCAACGTATGATTACGCGGCTAAATCTTGCCGCAAATCTTCACATGTTTTGTGCCGGAAGTAGATTCCTTGAAGAGAAGGCTGAGGGCGACTTCTTCGTCAGAGTCGCTTCCAAAGGTAATAACTTGCGATCCCTTGGTGTCGGCTATGTGATAGTTGTCAGTAGCTCTTTCGTGCTCATCTGTCGTGCTTTTCTGTTCCCGACGAGCCTTGCGCTTCACTCGTTGAACGTGTCGTCGATGGGCAATATATCCCTGCCACCAGTTTTTAAAGGCTAGGCACTCCTCGGTAGGGTGTGCAATCCTCTGATGGTATAGGCAGAAGTTAGGATGTATGTCTGCTTCATCAAGACGTACATTGCCAGGGAAATTTCCTTTGAGAGAGGGCAACTTCATTCCTATTGCCAGGGCCCTAGCGAATTGATTCCTTACTTTAAGCTTGCTTTTGCTGGCGATAGGGACGCTTCACTCCAGTCTGGGCGTCTCAACCTTTTCCTCCAGTCGTTGGCGTTTGGCCTTTTCAAATATAGCCAGTTCACGCTCCCGATTGGCTTTGCTTTCCTGACGGGCTTCGTTTAGGAATGCATCAATCATTTCGTCTGATGGTCCTAGAAGTTATGGTTCGGGACCTGCCCCCAGTTTCTCTGTGCAAGAAGCCTTTTCATCATCTGTAAACGAGTGAGAGACCACATGACAACTTGCCACGTAACCTTCAGATTCATTCGACGAGCTTTCTCCATCATCTTCCTCATGAAGGACGTGACTGAGGAACTCTTGGAGTGTGATGGGAGTCCGCGCTTTCTGGTTATACTCTTCCAGCGCGTCGATTTGTTTCTGCAGGTCCGTGCGCTTGTCGCCAGGCTTCACGGGCTTTTTGGATTTCTTCTTCTTTTTCGAAGATTTCGACGGATGGGTGTGCGAGCTTTGGCAATCACCACTGATCTTTGGAGTTGGGCGCGGCTTTAGCATCCCTTCTACGACCTCGGGTTCCAGTGGATTTTTCCACCTGATTGCCGGGCACGTTTGGAGATCCTTCAGCATTCTTTTAGTTTTAGCCAAAAAAGCGATCTCCCACGGAGTTTCTTTTATAAGAGAGCACGATGCCCCCGGCGTGTCCACCTTTTTAGGAGCATGAGGTTGTGGCGGGCTCACCTTCCAATTTTCGGATAATGCGAACTTGCCTTGTTGGTATTGGTCCTCAATCCAGCCTTTGAAAATGAAGCAATCTTCGATTGGATGGCTTACCGCTTGGTGGTAAGGGCAATAATTAAGATCGTTGACATCGCCTGGCTGTAACGGACGTTTTGGACTCGGAAGATTGATGAGTCTGTTGCGCACTGTCAGCTTGAACAGTCTCCTTGTTTTATTCCGAGAAAACGAGTAAGGACGTCCCAGTCTCTCCTCAAGGGATGGGTGTGGACGCACGTTGTTTTGGCGAACAACCGGCTTTGAGTTGCTCGGCTGTTGTTGAGTATTGGCGACGACGATCGCTTTCCCTTTTGCTTTCTCATTTCGAGAGTCTGGCTTTGGAGGGGATGATTTATGTCCCATCTGATCCATTTGGGCCAACTTGTCGATCAAGGCCTGGAAAGTAGTTGGCTTGAAGAACATTATGAATTGTGAGATGGTCACTTCTGGATCAAGAGTGCCCGCGAACATGCTCACCGCCGGCGCTTCTTCGATCCGCTGTTCGCATTTCGACCATAGATTCCGCCATCGTGTTGCGTATTGAACCCACCTTTCGCCTGGCCTTACCCTGGCGTTGATCAATGCGGTGATCGGGGTGTGTTCACTAGCACTCGCGAATCTTTGTGTAAACAATAGCTCCATCTCCGCAAATGTTTTGACAGAGTCGTTAGGTAGCCCCGAATACCATTCAAACGCCGTCTCTGCTAAGCTGCCGACGAATTGGCGAAGCAACAGTTTTTCATCGCCTCCAGTGTTGCCGCATAAGGCCCTGAATTGAGCGACATGCTGATGTGGATTCCCTATCCCTTTATATACATGAAAATTAGGGATCGTATATCCCGGCGGGTAACTGATTTGGTCATACCAGCCTGGATAGGGTCGTCCGGTTCTAACAATTTGCCCAGCCGCTTCATTCGCCTGATGAATTCGTATCTGCTGAGCTATATAGTCGTCTAGTGCAGCTTTGGAAATGGTTTCCTCCTTGGCTGCTGAATGGGCCGGAGGAGGATTAGATGTCTCCCCTCTGTCGTCTCCAACAATGATTGGAGGGTCTTCAGCTGGAGGGTCCGGCTGTAACATCATCCCTACCATATCTTGGAAGAGGAGCGCCATTTGTTTTATGTTAGCCGCTTGCTCTGCGGCTTCTTTGTCTTTCTTTTCGAAGATTCTACGTAAGAAGTCAGCATCGGTTTCTTGCTCGTGACGCTGTTCTAATGATGCCTCCGAGCTTTCTTTTGGCCCGGTAAGTGCAGCCATTGCAGTCATCATTTCCTGAAGCTTCTGTTGCTGCTCATGGGCTTTTGTCACGGATCGGGTGAGCGGTCGGTGACCCGTCGAAGCACGGCTTTCCTCCTTTCCGGAAGCCATATAAACAGTGTGCACCACCATGCCCCCAGACTTGGGGCTTTTGTGTTCAGCGCTTTTACGGTTCGCCATGTTCACAGGGGCTTTTTGCGGCCTCCTTTTCTTTTGAGTGATTGACGTTGAGGGAGCTGTTGCAGTGGGCACCCAGTCAGCTGTTGCTTTTTCTGGCTTAACGGAGTAGTCCTTCTCCTGCCGAACCTTCATCTTTTTCTGTCGGCGGAGATAGTCTTGATCCATCACGGAGTCTTGGACTTGACGCCAGACCTTGTAAATTTTAGAGGACAGCCGTTGAGGAGGTTGCTCCAGCTTCTTCTCTGGAGCATTCTCCACAGGTGAAGGAGTTCTCTTCAGCACTGCAGTAAGAGAGTTTCTGCGCACTCTATTAAATAGCTCAAAGCTGTTTCCAGTTAGAACAGCAGTATCAACTTCCACCACTAGGGCTGATGGAGTTAGCCCAGAGGGGGAGTTGTCCCCAGCTTTTCTCACTCGGCGCCAGTGGCGACGGCGAGCATGTCGTACGATTGGAGTTGGTTTAGCCGTAGGGGTGACCTCCTCATGCCTCCTGTGTTGGTCAGAATTTGCTGGTATCAGCCTTTTAAAGACCGACGTCCGTTGAGTGGGGATGGCCAACCTATCAAAAGCAGACTTCCAAGTAGAGGAAGCAACCTTGGTGGTTTCGCCTGGAACGGGAGCAGGGATGGCTATCCGCTTCGGGATAAGGCCTTATGGTATTGCAGGCTTCTTCATGGGCCCGTTGGAGCTCTGGCCTAGTCTGTTAAAACCTGAGGCAGTGGAGTTCGGCGACCCGTTGAGAAGGGCCGCGATAGTTGTAAGCCGATCAAAGACCGACTTCTTTGGAGCTTCTTGCGATGTCATTGGGGCATTGAAGCTCATCGGTGGGAGCATAGTCCCAAAGAATAGCCCAGTGGTGGCTTGAGTTACTTGCTCCACTGGTATTGTGAAAAGGGAGGCCGCTTGGGGCCCGTAAGTCACTCCTCCGGACGGACGGAGCGAGAGTTGCAGTTGCAGTTAGTACAGTTTGAAGCCATTGATCTTCTATTTTCTGCACGGAGCAAGACACCAAATCTAAGTACCTCGAATCCATAGGCAACCATAGCAAACCGCGATTCGTTCGCGAACACGACACACGAAGTGTGCAGTGGAAAGAGGAAAAGGTCCCACCGGGCGTGCCAGAATATGTTCCCCTCTAAATGACGGCCAAGATAGGGACGTCTTGCCTGAGATTCGGGGCAGATGCTATTAGGTTTTATCCGTCCACCTCTCCGAAGATGCCAAGTTGATTTATGGCACCATATATCGAAGGTTTAGAAGGATACGGCCGATGTAGCGGACTTCGTCAGATTCCCCCTCATTCGAGGGGTTTTTGATTATGGGGATGCTCTTCCCTGCAGGCGCAAGCCCCTGCAGTTAATTACGCTACCGCATCGCGGTAACAACTTTCTCTTTCTCCAGATGTTCACTTCGTGTCGTGGATGTTTGTTTTGTTCGTGGTTGCCCGTGGATTGTATACGGAGACTAATTTATGTCGTCGCCCGTAGGACGTGGATTAGTCCAAATCCGTATTTTCTTAGATTTGGGTTTGGGGTTTTGGTTTAAGGATACGTTAGCCATATTTGAGGCTAAGATCAACTCAAACGTTTGTTAAGGATACGTTAGTCTAATTTGAGACTAAGATCAACTTAACAGGATCGTTTAGATCCGACAAAAGAGCATTTAGGCTCTATTGTTCCAGTTTAGGGACATAGTGGTCGATTGCCAGTTTAGGGACATGGTGGTCCATTGCCAGTTTAGGGACATGGCGGTCCATTGTTCCCATTTTCGGGACGAATATTGGTTTAAGGACGCATTAGTCCATGAGTTTAAGGACCCCACAGTCCGTAGCAATGTGTGGTTGTCGGGACCCGTCACCTCTCTGACGACGTTGAAGGATTACAACGACAAATATTAGAGGAGAACAGAGATGTACCCTTAAACCGGGTGTAAATTGATTTGAGAGAGCAGTCGTGCTCGGTCAATTTAATTTGAGGACTTAAGGCCAGAATTGGGCTAAGTCCAGTTGAGAATATTCAACATTTTATTTGTGTTTGGCCTGTCAGGCCTTTATTTGGGCTCTGCCCTTTTTAATAATGCACTGCCTTTTTTTTTATTTGGTCTGATAGACCTTTTAATTGGGCTCTGCCCCTTTTTTTAAATAATGCATTGCATTTTGGTATGATAGACCTTTTAATTGGGCCCTGCCCCTTTTTTAAATAATGCATTGCATTTTGGTCCGATAGACCTTTTAATTGGGCTCTGCCATTTTTAATAATGCACTGCATTAAATGTTCTGACAATGCCCCACGTGGCTTGTCAGGCGCTTTGCGCCAATTGAGGAGCGCGAGGCGCAAATTCATGTGGAGGTGACACGTGTCATGCGCTGGTGAGCGCATGTCTGTTAGCGCAGTGCACTGCGCCAGTGCGCTGCGCTAGTGCGCTGCTGACACGTGGCGCGCTCTGGTGACTTACACCAAACCAAGAGAGCAGTGCTCTGTTTTTAGAAGCGCAAGGTGCAGTTGTTCTGTGATTGACACGTGGCGCTCTCTGGTGGCTTGCGCCAATCCAAGGAGCGTAACAGTGCAAATTTCAAAAGTGCAAGGCACTGTTTAATATCTTGATCAAATTTAGATCAAACAAAACAAGTTTTTCTTTTTCCAGAGAGGTTCTACCTCAAATTTCAAGAACCAATGGTTCATCAAAAGGCAATGCCTTTATATAGATCGAAAGATCTAATAAAGAAGTAAAATTACTTCTTTTTTATTTTTATTTTTTTATTAAAGATCTTGATCTTGTTCTTAGATCTTTGATCTTTTTTAGAAGAAATTCTTCTTTTTTCTAAAGGTTTTACCTTTTTCTTTTCTTTGAGTTCTTCTCAAAGTTTTAGAGGAGTTCTGTATCTCTATCTCTGTGTGTAATTTAGACTTGGAGTCTAGGGGCCTTTATATAGGGCCAATGAGTTTGTTAGGTTGGTTATAGAGATTTTTCTCTGATTGATTTAGGGATGTTTTCCCACCGCTGGATCTTTGATCCTGGGGCTTCTGTTTTACAGAAGATAATCTTCTTGTTTTAACAAAATTAGAAAGATCTTTCCAAAATTTTATTGTTTAAGTTCTGGCAGAGTTAGCGCAAGCGCAACTGCGCTTGACACGTGCGCAAGCGCACCTGCGCTTGACACGTGTCACGCAGCGCAGAGCGCAGCACAACTGCGCTAGCGCACCTGCGCTTGACACGTGTCGTGCAGCGCAGAGCGCAGCGCAACTGCGCTGACACGGGTCGCGCAGCGCAGAGCGCTGCGCAACTGCGCTGACACGGGTCGCGCAGCGCAGAGCGCAAGTCATCTGAAGCGTTGCTTCCTTTATTTTTATTTTAAAATAGAGCCTTGCTCTGATTGGGTGCGCTGTCTTGGGCGCAGCGCTGGCGTGTCTGCTTTTGACACGTGGCGCGTTGCGCGCAGCGCAAGGAATCTGAAGCGTTGCTTCAATTTTTGAATTTTTGAAATTCAAACAGAGTTTTGCTTTGATTGGGGGAAACAAATATCCGTCTTGCCTGAAATTCGGGGCAGATGCTTTTTGGTTTTATCCGTCCACCTCTCCAAAGATGCCATGTTGATTTATGGTACCATATATCGAAGGTTTAGACGGATGCAGCCGATGTAGCGGACTTCATCAGATTCCCCCTCGTTCAAGGGGTTTTTGATTGTGGGGACGCTCTTCCCTACAGGCGCAAGCCCCTGCAGTTAATTACGCTACCGTATCGCGGTAACAACTTTCTCCTTCTCCAGATGTTCACTTCGTGTCGTGGATGTTTGTTTTGTTCGTGGTTGCCCGTGGATTGTATACGGAGACTAATTTATGTCGTCGCCCGTAGGACGTGGATTAGTCCAAATCCGTATTTTCTTAGATTTGGGTTTGGGGTTTTGGTTTAAGGATACGTTTGCCATATTTGAGGCTAAGATCAACTCAAACGTTTGTTAAGGATACGTTAGTCTAATTTGAGACTAAGATCAACTTAACAGGATCGTTTAGATTCGACAAAAGAGCATTTGGGCTCTATTGTTCCAGTTTAGGGATATAGTGGTCAATTGCCAGTTTAGGGACATGGTGGTCCATTGCCAGTTTAGGGACGTGGCGGTCCATTGTTCCCATTTTGAGGACGAATATTGGTTTAAGGATGCATTAGTCCATGAGTTTAAGGACCCTACAGTCCGTAGCAATTTGTGGTTGTCGGGACCCGTCACCTCTATGACGACGTTGAAGGATTACAACGACAAATATCAGAGGAGTTCAGAGATGTACCCCTGAACCAGGTGTAAATTGATTTGAGAGAGCAGTCGTGCTCAGTCAATTTAATTTGAGGACTTATGACCAGAATTGGGCTAAGTCCAGCTGAGAATATTCAACATTTTATTTATGTTTGGCCTGTCAGGCCTTTATTTGGGCTCTGCCCTTTTTAATAATGCACTGCCTTTTTTTTTATTTGGTCTAATAGACCTTTTAATTAGGCTCTTCCCCATTTTTTAAATAATGCATTGCATTTTGGTCTGATAGACCTTTTAATTGGCCTCTGCCCCTTTTTAAAATAATGCATTGCATTTAGGTCTGATAGACCTTTTAATTGGGCTCTGCCCTTTTTAATAATGCACTGCATTAATTGTTCTGACAATGCCCCACGTGGTTTGTCAGGCGCTTTGCACCAATTGAGGAGCGCGAGGCGCAAATTCATGTGGAGGTGACACGTGTCACGCACTGGTGAGCGCAAGTCTGTTAGCGCAGTGCGCTGCGCCAGTACGCTGCGCTAGTGCACTGCTGACACGTGGCGCGCTCTGGTGACTTGCGCCAAACCAAAAGAGCAGTACTCTGTTTTTAGAAGCGCAAGGCGCAGTTGTTCTGTGATTGACACGTGGCGCTCTCTGGTGGCTTGCGCCAATCCAAGGTGCGCAACAGTGCAAATTTCAAAAGTACAAGGCACTGTTTAATATCTTGATCAAATTTAGATCAAACAAAACAAGTTTTTCTTTTTCCAGAGAGGTTCTACCTCAAATTTCAAGAACCAGTGGTTCATCAAAAGGCAATGCCTTTATATAGATCGAAAAATCTAATAAAGAAGTAAAATTACTTCTTTCTTATTATTATGTTTTTATTAAAAATCTTGATCTTGTTCTTAGATCTTTGATCTTTTTTAGAAGAAATTCTTCTTTTTTCTAAAGGTTTTACCTTTTTCTTTTCTTTGAGTTCTTCTCAAAGTTTTAGAGGAGTTCTATATCTATATCTCTGTGTGTATTTTAGACTTGGAGTCTAGGGGCCTTTATATAGGGCCAATGAGTTTGTTAGGTTGGTTACAGAGATTTTTCTCTGATTGATTTAGGGATGTTTTCCCACCACTGGATCTTTGATCCTAGGGCTTCTGTTTTACAGAAGATAATTTTCTTGTTTTAATAAGATTAGAAAGATCTTTCCAAAATTTTATTGTTTAAGTTCTGGCACAGTTGGCGCAAGCGCACCTGCGCTGACACGTGTCACGCAGCGCAGAGCGCAAGTTATCTGAAGCGTTGCTTCCTTTATTTTTATTTTAAAACAGAGCCTTGCTCTGATTGGGTACGCTGTCTTGGGCGCAGCGCTGGCGTATCTGCTTTTGACACGTAGCGCGTTGCGCGCAGCGCAAGGAATCTGAAGCGTTGCTTCAATTTTTGAATTTTTGAAATTCAAACAGAGCTTTGCTCTGATTAGGGGAAACAGTAAGGATCTTACAATAGTGTTTTCTCATTATAAGTCGAGAGGACTTACAAGGGTTGTTCACCATGTAGACATATCCCTAGTCACGGATGGGATTTTGTTAGGGAAATGTTTATTCACGCCCGTGGATTGTATACAAGGGTCAGCATTGAGCCACTTGTAAGGCAAAATTGGAGGTTGTGGTGGCTGCTTAAGAACAGGTTCAGATCCCTGTAGCTTAAGACTTTTGAATTTTATGAGCCGTGAGGGTCCTATAAGAGGGTTCTCCTTACGAGTCGTGAGGATCTCGTAAGTGTAATTTCTCCTTAGGAATCGTGGGGATCCCTAAGTATGTTGCTTCCTTGTGAGTCGTAAAGATATCACGCAGGTGGTTTCTCCTCATAAGGTCGAGAGGACCTTGCAAGTGTCTTTTAACGAGGTTGCGCCCTTTCAGGTTTTCACAAACACTCGCCGGTAGCCCTGCTGTTTTTACTCACGGGCCCTTTCGGGTTTTCATCCATGCCCTTTTCGCTTATGGACATACCGTTTTTCTTTTTTCTCTTTTCTCTTTCTTTTTTTTTTATTCTAACGAGGTTGCGCCCTTTCGGGTTTTCACAAAGCTCGCCGGTAGCCCTGCTGTTTTTACTCACGGAGCCCTTTCGGGTTTTCATCCGTGGCCATTTTTCTTGTGGACATACCGTTTTCTTTTTTCTCCTTTTTTTTATTGTCTCTTTTTTTGTATCAGCCTTGGGATGCTGCGGTCTGTAGTAGTTTATCGACGTCTTGGTCAATATCCAGTTTCAGGACATAGTGGTCCATTGTTAGTTTAACGACGTTTCGGTCTTACGTTCATAGGTCGGAAATGTTTGAAGATCTTTCAGCACTCTTTTAGTTTTTTGCCGAAGAAACAATTTCTCATGGAGCTTCCCCTATAAAAGAGCATAATGCTCCCGGCGTGTCCATCCTTTTCTGAGCATGTGGTTATGGCGGGTTCACCTTCCAGTTGTTAGACAACTTGAATTTGCCCTGTTGGTATTCATCCTCAATCCAGCCTTTGAAGACGTAGCAATTTTCGAGTGGGTGACCCATTACTCTGTGATAGGGACAATAGTTAGGATTGTTAACGTCACCTGGTTGCAACGGATGTTTTGGATCTGGCAGTGTGATGAGCCCGTTGCGCACTGCCAATTCGAACAGTCTCCTTGTTTTATCCCTGGGAAATGAGTAAGGACGTTTCAACTTCTCATCGAGGGATCGCGGCTTGTTGCTTTGACGAACAAACGGTCTCGGGTTACTCGGCTGTTGCTGAGCGTTGGCGACAAAGGTCGCTTTTCCCTTCCCTTTATCCTTTTTGTTTGATCCCTTGTTTGCGGGTCCGAGATCTTTTTCAGGCAGTGTGCGATTGCGTAGCGGAATGTTCTCGCAGCTCTTCGTTTCTTCCTCTTTTCCTGAAGTTGATTCTTTGAAGAGAGGGCTGAGAGTAATTTCTTCTTCAGAATTGCTCCCGAAGGTGAGAACTTGCGATCCCCTGCTATCAACCATGTGACAGTTGTCGGCAGCTCTTTCTCGTTCGTCTGTCGCATTTTTCTGCTGTCGACGAATTTCATGCTCCATCCTCTTGAAGTGCTGCCTGTGAGCGACATACCCTTGCCACTAATTTTTAAAGGCGTTGCACTCTTCGGTTGGGTGCGCAATCCTTTGATGATATAAACAGTAATTAGGATGCACATCCTCATCATTAAGGCGTATATTGCCAGGAGAATTTTCTCTAAAAGAGGGCAGCTTCATTCCCATCGATATGGCTTTGGCGAACATTTTCCTCGTCTTGAACCTTCTTTTATTTGCGGTAGATGAAGTGCTTTGACCTGGGGGGAGTGTTTTAACTCTTTCTTCCAGTCGCCGGCGTTTAGCCTTTTCAAATATGGCCATCTCACGCTCTCGATCAGTTTTACTTTTAAGACGGGTTTCGTTCAGGAATGCATCAATCATTTTGTCTGATGGTTCTAGAAGTTCCAGCTCAGGATCTGCCCCCAATTTCTTTGCGTCAGGAGCTTCTTCACCGTTTATTAACGAGTGAGAGATCATATGGCAGCTTACCACATAATCCTCAGGTTCATCTGACGAGTCTTCTCCATTGTCATCACCTCTGTCCTCAAGGATGTGGCTAAGGAATTCTTGGAGTGTGACTGGGGTCCGCGCCTTCTGATTATATTCTTCTAGCGCGTCAATATGTTTTTGTAGGTCCGTGCGTTTGTCATCGGGTTTCACGGGCTTCTTGGTTTTCTTCTTGGAAGACTTTGACGGCTGGGTATGAGCGCTTTGACTATCACCGCCGGTTTTTGGAATTAGGCGCAGCTTCAGCATCCCCTCGATAATCTCGGGTTCCAGCGGATTTTTCCACCTGATTGCCGGGCATGTTTGGAGATTCCTCAATATTCTTTTAGTCTTTGCTGAAAGAGCGACCTCCCATGAAGCTTCTTCAATGAAAGAGCATGATGCCCCCGGCGTGTCCATCTTTTTCTTGGGAGCGTGTGGCTGTGGTGGATTCACCTTCCAGTTCTCGGACAGGGCAAATTTGCCCTGTTGGTATTGATCTTCAATCCAGCCTTTAAAGCCGAAGCAATCCTCAATTGGATGGCTTACCGTTTGATGGTAAGGGCAATAATTGGGACTATTAACCTCGCCGGGTTGCAACGGTCATTTTGGATCCGGCAGATTGATGAGTCTATTGCGCACTGCCAGCTCGAACAGTCTCCTCGTTTTATCCTGGGGAAACGAGTAAGGACATCCCAGTCTCTCCTCGAGGGATGGGCGTGAACGCACGTCGTTTTGGCGAACAACCGGCTTTAAGCTGCTCGGCTGTTGTTGAGTGTTGGCGATGAAGGTTGCTTTTCCTTTCCCTTTTTCATTTCGAGAGTCCGTCTTTGGAGGAGACGGTCTATGACTCATCTGGTCCATTTGGGCCAGTTTGTCGATTAAGGCCTAGAATGTGGTCGGCTTAAAGAACATCATGAATTGTGAAATGGTTACATGAGGGTCCAAAGTGCCCACAAACATGCCTACCACTGGCGCTTCTTCGATCCGCTGTTCGCATTTCGACCACAGATTCCGCCATCGGATGGCGTACTGGACCCACGTCTCGCCTGACTTCACCCTGGCATTGATCAATGCCGTTATCGGGGTGCGTTCACTAGCACTCGCGAATCGCTGGTTGAATAACAACTCCATTTCTGCGAAAGTCTTAATAGAGTCGTTTGGGAGCTCGGAGCACCACTCAAATGCTGTTTTCGATAAGCTGCCGACGAACTGACGGAGCAAAAGCTTATCATCGCCCCCGGTGTTGCCACAAAGAGCTCTGAACTGGGCGACGTGCTGGTGAGGATTACCTGTCCCCTTGTACACATGGAATTTAGGGATTGTGTATCTTGGCGGATATTTTATTTGGTCATACCGGCTTGGATACGATCGCCCAGTTTTAACGACTTGACCGGCCGCTTCATTTGCCTGGTGAGCTATATAGTCATCCAGTGCGGCCTTGGAAATGGTTTCCTCCTTGGCTGCTGAAAGAGCCGGAGGAGGATTAGATGTCTCCCCTCCGTCGTCTCCAACAATGATCGGAGGGTCTTCAACTGGAGGGTCCGGCTGTAACATCATCCCTACCATATCTTGGAAGAGAAGAGCCATTTGTTTTATGTTGGCAGCTTGTTCTGCGGCTTCTCTGTCCTTCTTTTCGAGGACTCTGCGTAGGAAGTTAACATCAGTTTCTTGTTCGTGACGCTGCTCCGATGACGCCTCCGGGCAATCTTTTGGTCCGGTGAGTGCGGCCATCGCAGTCAGCATCTCTTGAAGCTTCTGCTGTTGTTGTTCCTGGGCTTTTGTTATTGATCGGGTGAGCGGTCGATGGCCTGTCGAAGTGCGGCTTTCCTTTTTTCCGGAAGCCATGTAAACAGTATGCACCGTTATGCCCCAGACTTGGGGCGTTTGGGCTTAGCGTCTTTGTGGTCTGCCGTAGTCACAGGGGCTTTCTCTGGCCTCCTTCTCTTTTGAGCAGTTGACGTTGAGGGGGCCGTCGCAGCGGGCACCCAGACAGCTGTTGCCTTTTATGGCTTGGCCAGACGGTTCTCTTCCTTCTGAACCTTCAGCTTCTTCTGTCGGCGGAGATAGTCCTGATCAATCACCGACTCCTGGACCCGTCACCAGACTTTGTAAACTTTGGAGGATAGCCGTTGAGGAGGCTGGTCTAGCTTTATTTCTGTAACATTCTCCACCAGAGGAGAAGATCTTTTCAGTACGACGGTAGGAGAGTCCCTGCGCACCTTGTTCAGCAGTTCGAAGCTGTTCCCAGTTGGAACAGCAACATTGACTTCCACCGTTGGGGCTGGCGGAGTTAGCCCAGAGGGGGAGTTGCCCCCAGCCTTCCTCACTCGGCGCCAGTGGCGACGTCGAGCACGTCGAGCTGTTGGGATGGTTTCATCTTGAGGGGTGACTTCGACTTGCCCCCTGCTTTGGAGAAGGGCTGTTGGTATCAGCCTCTTGAAAACTGATGTCCGTTGAGTAGCAGTATCTAATCCGTCAAAGACAGACTTTGGAGCAGGGACGGGAGCCGGAGTGGTAGCCAGAACAGTCAGTCTTGTAAAGACCGACCCTTTGGCAGGAGAAGCCGGCTTGACGACTTCAAGAGTAAGGATGGCTAACCTCTTCAGAACAACCTTTCCTGGGATTGTAGGCTTCATCATGGGTCCACCGGAACTTTGGCCCAATCTGACGAAGACTGTGGTGCTGGAGCTGGATGACCCGTTGAGGGGGGCCGCAGTAGTTGTGAGCCGATCAAAGACCGACTTTTTAGTAGCTTCTGGTGTTGATACGGGAGTGCTGAAGCTCATCGGTGGGAGCATAGTCCCGAAAAACAATCCGGTGGTGGCCTGAGTCACCTGGTCCACCGGCATCGTGAGCAAAGAAGCCACTTGGGGCCCGTAAGCTATGCCTCCGGATGAGGCGGAGCGTGAATTGCAGTTGCAGTTGGAACACTTTGCGGAAGTGGACGCCATTGATCCTTCGCTTTCTGCACCAAGAAAAATGCCAAATCTCAGTACCTCGAACCCAAGGGCAACCATTAGCAAACCACGATTCGTTCGCGAACACGACACACGAAGTGTGGAGTGGAAAGAGGAAGAGGTCCCACCGGGCGTGCCAGAATCTGTTCCCCTCCGAATCACGGAGACGCGACCGCGCAGGTCCGTCTTGCCTGAAATTCGGGACAGATGCTAATTGGTGCTATCCGTCCACATCTCCGAAGATGCCAAGTTGATTTATGGCACCATGTATCGAAGGTTCAGACGGATGCAGCTGATGTAGCAGACTTTGTCAGATTCCCCCTCGTTTGAGGTGTTTTTGATTGTGGGGACGCTTTTCCCTGCAGGTGCAAGCCCCTGCAGTTAATTACACTACCGCATCGAAGTAACAACTTTCTCCTTCTCCAGATGGTCACTTCGTATCGTGGGTGTTTGTTTTGTGTTTGGTTGCCCGTGGATTGTATACGGAGACTAATTTATACTATCGCCCATAGGGCGTGGACTAGTCCAAATCCGTATCTTTCTTAGATTTGGGTTTTGGGGGTTTGGGTTTAAGGATACGTTAGCCTCATTTGAGACTAAGATCAACTTAAACGTTTGTTAAGGATACGTTAGTCTCATTTTAGTCTAAGATCAACTTAACAGGACCGTTTAGGTCCAACAAGAGAGCAATTGGGCTCTATTGTTTAGTTTAGGAACATTGCGGTCGATTAGTGTAAGGACATTACGGTCCAATGTTAGTTTAAGGACATCTCGGTCCATTGTTAGTTTAAAAACATCGCGGTCGAGGTTAAGGACATCATAGTCCATGGGTTTAAGGACCCCACAGTCCAATATTAGTTTAAAGACATCACGGTCGAGGTTAAGGACGTCATAGTCCATAGGTTTAAGGACCCCACAGTCCGATATTAGTTTAAAGACATCACAGTCGAGGTTAAGGACGTCATAGTCCATGGGTTTAAGGACCCCACAGTCCGATGTTAGTTTAAAGACATCACGGTCGAGGTTAAGGACGTCATAGTCCATGGGTTTAAGGACCCCACAATCCGATGTTAGTTTAAAGACATCACGGTCGAGGTTAAGGACGTCATAGTCCATGGGTTTAAGGACCTCACAGTCCGATGTTAGTTTAAAGATATCACGGTCGAGGTTAAGGATATCATAATCCATGAGTTTAAGGACCCCACAGTCCAGTATTTAGAGACGTCATAGTTTATGAAATGTGTGGTTGTCGGGACACGTCACCTCTTTGAAGACGTTGAGGAATTACAACGACAAATATCAAAGAAGTGAAGAGATGTACCCTTAAACTAAGGTGAGCTGGTTGAAAGAGCAGATATGCTCAGTTCAAGATAAGTTGAGGACTTATGGCCAGAATTGGGCTAAGTCCAATTAAAATGTTTAACACATTTTTTTTTGTTCTGGATATTAAGCCTTTATTTGGGCTTGGCTCTTTTAATAATGCTAAGCATTGGGTTCTGACATCTTTTGTGTTCATCAGAACAAACTGTGTTCTAACAATGCGCCACGTGGCGCGCCAGGCGCTTTGCACCAGTTAAAGAGCGCATTGCGCTTCTATCAGGTAGCGCACACGAAGAAGACACGTGTCGCGCTTAGCGCTAAGCGCTAGTTCATTAGCGCATTGCGCTTTTTAATTTATGAGCGCTTTGCGCTAGTCAGTGAGTGACACGTGGCACGCTTGGCGCTGAGTGCTAGCCCATGAGCGCAGTGCGCTGTTTCAGAAGCGCAAAGCGCAGATTGTGTCTTTGGTTGACACGTGGCAGGTTTTGGCGTTGAGCGCCAGTCCAATGAGAGCAATTCATGAGTGTAAGGCACTTTCAAGATCAAAGAATAAATTTATGTTCTTCTTAAAGGAGGGTTTACCTCAAGATTTAAGAACAAAAGTTTTTGTTTTATAAAAGGGCTCTGCCTTTATAGATCAAAAATCCGTGAATGAAGTAAAATACTTCTTTTAGTTTTTTATAATTAGATCTTTTGATCTTTTTTCTTTTTATCAAAGACCTTGGACTTTTGTAGATCTATGATCTTTTTAGAAGATGATTCTTCTTTCTACGAGATGATTTCATCTCTGTGGTTCAAGAACTAGTTCTTTACCTTGAAGATGAAGAAATGATCTTCTTTTTCTACAGGCTTGCCTTTCTTTTTCTTTGAGTTTTCTCAAAGTTTTTAGAGGGTTTTTTCAATATCTCTCTTGAAGTCTTGGGGCCTTTATATAGGGCCAATTGATTTGTTGAATTAGTTTTAAAAGATTTTTCTCTGATTGATTTGGGAATATTTCCCACCGTTGGATCTTTGATCCTAAGGTTTCTGTTTTACAGAAGATTATCTTCTTATTTTTAACAAGATTGGAAAGATCTTTCCATAACAGAATTTTAATTCTGATTAATTAATAATTTATTATTATTAGATCTTTTGATCTAATGGTGGGGAATTTTTAATTCCAGCACTGGCGCACCTTACGCTAGCGCACCTACGTTCGACACGTGGCGCACAACGCAACTGCGCTAGCACACCCGTGTTTGACACGTGGTACACAGCGCAGAGCGCACCCGTGTTTGACACGTGGCGCGCAGTGCAGAGCGCTGGATCTGAAGCGTTGCTTCAACTTTTAAATTTTGAATTTTAAAACAGAGCTTTGCTCTGATTGGGGGTGCGCTGCTTAGGGCGTAGCGCACCTGGCGCTAGCGTGTCTGTGTTTGACACGTGGCGCTCAGCGCGTAGAGCGTTGAATCTGAAGCGTTGCTTCAATTTAAAATTTGAATTTTGAAACAGAGTTTTGCTCTGATTGGGGGAAACAAGCGCCAAGAACGTGCAGCTCGATCCATGACGTAAAATAATGCAGCGAGAAAGTGACGGGCTGTACCCCTGGCTAAGTGGTATCCGCCGCTAAGCTGAGACCATGGTACAAGTATGCCAATCCAGCAATTCCGATAGCCACTTGCATTCCCGCAACTATACAATGGGCTGGGTAAAAGACCGATGGCCTTATATGGCGAGGGTGCATCGGAAGCATGAACCAGTTTAGCCATAAGCCAATGAACCCCAACACGAACGTTTCTTCATCGATGTCCGAAGCAGCAAGCTCCGTGAAGGGAACAACAGGAACAGCCGGACTAAAGAAACCTTTTAAATCTGCCTCCGCCGTCGGTTGGTTATCCGAACCAAAACCAAACGGATCATCAAGCTTGGCGAACATCGCAGCTTGCTTCGATAAGTCTTCCGGACGAAGAAAGCGAGCGATGAAATCTGCGTAGCTGACTCCATGCCCTCCGGACTCCAGAAATAGACTTTCATATATATTCAACACCTTGATCAAGCTCGGGAATTTGTGTTGAATGGCTTTCTCCGGGGTAAAGCCCATTACCACTGATTTGGTGGTAAAGATATATTCGTCCGGAGGAAGCAGCTTTTCGTAGTGTTCTCCCCTGACGGGTAAGCCAGAGATCTCAGCAAATTCCACTAAAGATATTGAGACTTCTCGATACGACAAAAGGAAGGTGTGGGACGGAATATTCCATTGCTCCAGGAAAGCCTTGATCCACTATGCAGGAGGCGCGGAATATTGAAGAGAGACGCATAAACGGCGGGGTACAACCCAACCTTCAGTAGCATCGATCTCTTGGCCGACAAAATATAGCGGGCCTACTGCAAATACCCAGCTGGATGACGAGGGGTTAGGCCTATCATGTACGGCTGTCCCCAAGGGCGCGACTCACCCTGGCATATACGCTGCCCTAGAGTATCCAAAGCCGCCGGTGGCTGTACGGGAATCGCGGCCATAGAAGGTTGAAGGCAACCGTCTGAAGTCCAGTTGACCTCCTCCACGGCATAGTTCACTGGAGGTGCATCAGCGTAAGGAATCGTCGAAATAGGCTCTGAAGGTGCCACGCAAGAAAAGCTCTGCCGACCCCTGATGATCTGACTGTACCATGTTCCCCATAAATGAAGATTCTTTTGCTCTGGGTCATGATCTTTGATCAAAGTGAAGACTTCCCTATCCACAGGTGCTTCAGGGAATCCGCTTTCCGAACGAACAAACGAGAAAGAAATGTCGAAAGACATAGTACCTGCGCATAAAAGAACAAAAAATTAGCCATCAATGCTACAGTTTAAGCCCTGTCACTTGGTACTTTAAATTCGTACCGCAATACAGTGGAAAGGGACCAAAGGGGACCCACATAATCTAGATGATGGCTCATCATTAATAAAACAGTCTCATCATGTGATGAGACAGTCATTAAATGGGGAAATCCTAAAAGGATTCTCATTTAATGAGGACCCCTCGGGCCAAGGAGTAAATCTCCTTTGAGAGCAGCGCTCTACAATAGAGTGACATCTGTCAACTCTAATGATGAAGAGAATAAAAAATCCCTCAAGAAAAATTCTGAAGAGCCATGCTCGGTAAAGATGATGGATTAACCCATCAGGAAGTAAAGCATTTAATTCCACCTAAAAGTAAAGCTTTTAATGAATTAAAAATTCCAAGATCTTCAAGATCTATGAACAAGCTCTAAGAGTTCTTCATGAAAGATTAACAAATCTATATGATTTGAAAAGAGCAAAGCTCTGTTAATAGGGTAAGAAACCCTAAGAAAGATCACTTTAGATCTATGAAGAGCAAAGCTCTATTGAGAAACCTTAAAAATCCATATGATTTAAAAAGAGCAAGGCTCTGTTAATGGTTGAAACCCTAGATTACAAAGTAATCCCGTCAAAGATTTAATCTTTACCTGAAATTTTCGACCGGGTTCTGTCTCTAAAAGAAGTTTTTAAAACAAAGAGTTGTGCTCTAAAGGAGAATTAATTCTCAGAAAAACAAACAAGAAGATGAACAGAGGTCATCTCAAGGGCCAAAGGCCCTATTTATAAGCACTAAGAGCCATTTCAACTTCTAAGTTGATCTAATGGTGGAGATGCTGTCACCGCTGCACTCACATGTCAACCACGTGAGCGCAACGGTGGGGAGCATTTGTTTCCCCCAATCATAGCAAAGCTCTGTTCAAATTTTAAAATTTGAAATGAAGCAGCGCTCACATGCAAAGCACGAGTGTGCTAGCGCCAAGAGCGCCAGCGCTCTGAAGCGGCGCTCACGTGCAAAGCACGGGTGTGCTTGTGCCAAGAGCGTCAGCGCACTGAAGCGGCGCTCATGTGCAAAGCACGAGTGCGCCAGCGCTCTGAAGCAGTGCTCACGTGCAAAGCACGAGTGCGCTAGTGCCAAGTGCGCCAGCGCTGAGAGTCAATGACTCTGAGGCAGCGCTTACGTGCAAGGCACAAGAGCGCCAAGCGCTAGAGCTAAATATTCTCCACCGGTGGATCAAAGATCCAATGAAGATGATAAATCATCAAATTACCAGAATAAAATTCTGTTAAGGAAATACTTTTCAGAATCTTTCCAAACTAAGAAGATTGTGCTCTGTAAATCAGAGCACCATTGGATCAATGATCCAATGGTGATTAAAAATCACCAAGGAACAGAACAAGTTCTGTATGGGAAAAGATTTTCCTAATCTCGTTAAAAACAAGAAGATTGCCTTCTGTAAAACAGAAACCCTAGGATCAAAGATCCAACGGTGGGAAATATCATCAAATCAATTAGAGAAAATATCTCTTCAACTGATTCAACAAATCAGCCTACCCTATATAAAGGCCCCAAGACTTCAAGTCTCATAAGAAGGAACCCCCCACAAGCTTTGAGAAATTTCAAAGAAAAGAGCAAGCTCTGAGAAGAAGAACTTTTCTTCAAGGTAAAAACAAAGAGATAAAAAACATCTCATCAGGGAAGAAGAACATAGTTCTTTTTCAGATCATAGATCTATAAGACAGAGGTCTTTCACAAAAACAGATCATAGTATCTCATCATAAAAAGGGGGAGAAGAATTTCATTCTCTTCAGATCATAGATCTACAAAGACAAAGTCTTTCACAAAAGAAAATAGAAGAGATTGTAACATCTCCTATAAAAATAAGAACTTTGTTCTTAGAACCATGAGACAAAGTCTCTTGTAAACAAGAAATTATTTCTCATATCACAAAATTGATCAGAAGCGCCTTAGCGCTCCAAATCTGGTGACCAGCGCCAAGCGTGCCACGTTCTCCTCACGTGTGCGCTACTTAACAGAAGCGCTCTGCGCTCATTGACTGGCGCTCAGCACCAAGCGTGCCACGTGCTCCTTACATGTGCGCTACTTAACAGAAGTGCTCTGCGCTCATTGACTGGCGCTCAGAGCTAAGCACGCCACGTGCTCCTCACGTGTGCGCTACTTAACAGAAGTGCTCTGTGCTCATTGACTGGCGCTCAGCGCCAAGCGCATCACGTGTTACTCACGTGTGCGCTGAAGGAATACAAAGTGTTCTTTAAATAAAAGCCCCAGAGCTATGATGAGTACTCAATACTCAATAAAAGACAAAAAGGGTTGTCAGAAGCTAAACCAATGCTCGGCATTGTTAAATGTTCAATATTTTAACTGAGTAGACCGAGTCCAATTTGGCCATAGACCCCTAATTTAGATTAATTGAACCCATATGCTCACAAATCTCAGATCTTAGTCCCAAACTTGACTACAGATCTCCCAACCAATATTGGTTCAAGGGTACATCTCTTCGTACCTCTGATATATGTCGTTGTAATTCTTCATAGTCTTCAGAGAGACGGGGGGTCCCAATAACCAATAACTTTTGGTGCATCCCCAAACGTTTGAACCAAAACCACATAGACTATGATGTCTTTAAACTAGACTATGATGTCCTTAAACTTTACGGACTGGCGGGTCTTTAAACTTATGGACTATGATGTCCTTAAACTTTATGGACTGTGTGGGGTCCTTAATCTCATAGACTATGATGTCTTTAAATTTTACAGACTATGGTATCTTTAAACTGTCACGGATTATGATGTTCTTAAACATTTGGACCGCAACGTCCCTAAACTAAAACAATAGAGCCTAAATTCTCTTTTGTTGGATCTAAATGATCCTGTTGAATAGATTTTAGTCTAAAATTAGACTAACGTATCCTCAACAAACGTTTGAGTTGATCTTAATCTAAAATAAGACTAACGATCCTTAAACTCAACCCAAAACCAAATCTAAGAAAATACGGATTTGGACTAATCCACGCCCTACGGGCGACAACATAAATTAGTCTCCGTATACAATCCACGGGCAACCAAAAATAAAAAAAACACACACGACATGAAGTGACCATCTGAAGAAGGAGAAAGTTGTTGCCTCGATGCGGTAGCGTAATTAACTGCAGGGGCTTGAGCCTGCAGGGAAGAGCGTCCCCATAATCAAAAACCCCTCAAACGAGGGGGAATCTGACGAAGTCTGCTACAACGACCGCATCCGTCTAAACCTCCGATATACGGTGCCATAAATCAACTTGGCATCTTCGGAGAGGTGGACAGATAAAACCAAATAGCATCTACCCCCAAAATTCAGGCAAAACGTTTGTCTTCCCGGTATTCGGCGGAGAACACCAAGAACATTAGAATTTCGATTGAAATATATTTACCGTGTCTACCCTAAGTGTAAACCAGCACACCAAAAAATACTGGGTAGAAACCAAATATTCCAGAAAACAATACACCAAATATTAGAACAAACAGAAGAAGAACGAGTCGAATCGGCCTCGACTTGGCCGCGGAACCGCAGCGGAACGCACCGTTCGCACCGTTCCGCCGTGCTTCCACGGCCGTCTTGACGATTCACTGACTCATTTTTCTTAAGAGTTCTAATAATACCCTGCACACATTTTTCATACCTCTGAAATAATTTTTCTAGCACTTTTAAAAATCGACAGAAACATAGGGTATTGGTATTTCGTTTTTCGGTTTTTCAGATGATCGAAGTTCTAACACTTGATAACATGCTAGTAAAGGTTTAGTAGGCTCTGATACCACTGTAAGTCGATGTTACGCACCCCGCGGGTTCGCGGGGAGGCGGAATATGTAAAAAACGATCTTTTCAAAGCTTCGTAACACCGACTCGAACTCCGGGATCGATACTAAACCCTAACTAGCAAACTACTATGAAGTAAACCACATCGATAGAATGTTATACCTCATGATTTCATGTCCTTCGGGTCTTCTTGTCGCTGTCCTTCTCTTCGTCATAGGCACCATGGATCGTTTGGATCAGGCCTCCTCGTGCAAGTGTACGGCGGCGCCCCGGCCGTCAAACCGAGGCCAAAATGCGGAAACGATACTTTACTTTAACTTTTGAACCGGCACCACCGCGCACTAAAATCCCGGATCGGGCCAATAACCTGCTCCTAGCTAACTAGAGAAGGGATAGAGAGATATACCGAGCGATCCGTGTCCTTCGGTCTTCTCGTCATCGTCCCTATCTCCCCGCGGAATCTCCGGTCTTCATCTCCTCGTCGGAAGGGCACCACATCACCGGGTTCTTTTACGGGCTCCCACCTCTGGACCGAGGCAACTCGGGCACGAAGTTAGCGAGCCGACGTGCCCAAGAATTGCTGTAGAATAGTGTGGAACTCTATTGTCTCAATGGGGTTGAAGTTGCCATGAGGAAGTGAAGGAAATCAACTATGAACTTTTGTGGTGGCTTTTTGGAATTTTGTAGTAAGCAAATGAGAACAAAATCCTCACAAAATAAATCCCTCACCCTCTACAATGTGTGGCCGGCCATGTAAGTGAAAATTAGAGAGGGAAACAGTCCAAGGGGGTGGATCAATAATGCAAGAGAGAATGATGTGTGATTATGAGAAGAAATCATCACAAAGAAAGTCCAACACTCCATCAACCATCATAACTCCAAAAAGTCAAGCAATGATTATCCAAGGAAGTCAAGTGATGGTGGAACCATCATGAAACCATCATGATGCAACAATATGCAAAGACCACCCTCTACAAAGCTAATTTGCACAATTGCAAATAAGCCCTCCTCCACCATTTTTCAGCCAAGGAAAGATATAAAGGAAAATGGCCGAAACGGAAAGCAAACTGGCAACTTCAGAAAACTGATCCCGTAATAAATTACAGGAAAACCCCGCGACTGTATATACATACCCGCATTTGTATTCCGACCGAATACAAATGCAATGAGACAAATCTACACTGTACAATACTAGGATCCGGCTTAAACCAAAGCCCGCTAGTATTATCCGTCCGATCACGATCCGTGCAATACCGCACGTATCTGATCGAACCCTGCCATATCTCCATACGGCCTCTACAGCGTTTCGCCCGAAACTTGAGAAAACGGTCTGTGGGGGACTCTAAAGACTCGTCAATACTTTGGTTGTGGATTTAACCACTAGCACGTCAGAGGTATTAGCCATACGTAACGGGCTACCAAGTATTGACCAAAAGGGACGTCGATGAGCGAACTCATCCTGACACCCTACTGAGCCTATCAGTGACAATATCCATACAGTCCGGTCCGTTCGTCTATGAGCATCGCATGGCGGGTCTAGAGGGTTGGTAAAAGTCAGACCCCCAAAAGCGGTACAAGTCGTGTCGGAGTGTAGCCCAGAACACCCTGAGATACTACTGGAATACCTACCAGTAAATCTCCTGCCTTGGCCAAGGACTTCGTGTAATGGCTCTCCTAGACACAGCGCGACCTCACCCCCAATACCGGGAGAGACGAACCCCTAAAGATCCGCTCACTGCCTCCATGTGGCTCGGGACTGTACCCAACTAAAACCTGTTTGGTCGTCTCATTTGAGCGTGGTAGGGTAGTAATCAAAGTACAGTGGGAACTCACACGAGACAAATGAAGATATCAGGTCGATGAACTAACCTGTACACATGTCACCAGGGAACTGCTATCTGACGTCAGGTATAAGACCAACTAGCATGTTCCCGGCGAGTCCTGTCCGGTGTACTCATAACGCAATGAGCACCTGTATACATCTTAGGTGAACGAACTGACACCAATGGCTTGTGAGATAGGCCACCGCCCCTCGTCGGGGTCTCGACTGTATACACTAGTCTACTATGGAGTATCGATGCCCTGTCTCGAAACTCCCACGACTAGGGACGTTTTAAGGATGTGCTTATAGACTACCAGCTCCCATGTATATGATCGCCCTCATACTGCTGGCAGTCAAGCAAGAATCCTAGGGGCTCTATCAACGCGCAATAGTGACCTATAAGGTCACCTAAAGCAGTACACGATGATAAAGATAAACCAGATAGCATACTATCATCTCGAGTAAGACTGTCCTATCGGGATAGGTCCTCCATCAATTATTGCAATCACGTACCTGTGATCCAATAATTGACTCTGAGGGCACTATCTCCAACAATCTCCCACTTGCACTCAAGGCTAATTATTGCGATGTCGCATACTCACAGCCCGTGTGATACCGAACACCCAACTCCTTTACTAATCAGTCTCATAAAACCCGTTTGCGAAACTATTGCGTTCGAGGAATAGCCTCAGTGAGTGGATCCGCCTTGATGTTTCTTTCTATGTCTCTCTATATCTCAAGTTCGCGGAGAAAGCCATCTCCCGAAATGAGCAATACCTGTCTTAGAATGTGTCTGGATGCCTGATGGGACCTAGCTCATAAATGAACTCCAAATCCAAACTTCTTAGACTGTATCGTCAACTGAACTTAATCGGTATCCTGCGCCATGTCTCCCTCAGTATCTACCTGGACCACCTGTCCAAAATACTGTCCCTCGTCAGAAGGAAAACTATAACTCTGACAACCTCTCTGTCATCCATGTCACCTTGGAAGCCTGGAATGATAACCGTCTCCTGAATGAGGTTGATGTTATCATATCCCTAGAACATCCACTTATGTTCTAAAACTTCTTCCTAATGTTTCTCCAGGATTGGATTAATATCAACTTATTGCATCTCGTGCAAAAAACAACCTCTGGTGTGGTACTTGACATCTCATGATTGACTCAATTGCCTAAGCAAGTGATCTGGCAATCATGCGCATCTCTCTCCTCTTTAGTCTATAAGACACCTTTAGAGAGTGTGACTCCATCACCTGCAGATACACTACCGTGCCAGGAGTCGTCCATTCTAAAACACCTTCAGAATGCTGTCTAAGTACCCTGATTGGGAAACCACCCAAATCTAGATCTATAGATCTAGTAACCAGAATGTCTTGATATTATACCCAATTCCTATGTGGAGAAACCACTGTGTGACAACCAAAGTATAACCGATCGTAGTATAGGAATATCACTTCCTACTCTGTGTATGTCATCCAAATACTAGGACATCACACCCTACTACCTTCTTAACAGATCCATCCCCTATTCTGATGAAGTCAAACCTATGACTGTCACATCAGAAATAGATGATCTATCTCCGCTATATCTGCTTTAGTCTATAAATAGACATAAGCCACTTGTCCACCAATGCTTCCGCTGCTCCCACTAACTACGACAACCCTCTGGCAGAGTCATATAGACGTATACTTCTAAAACTAGTTTAGAACGACGCTATATTCATCCTCCCGCCGGTCTCACAGTCTGGAACAACAGCAATGGCAAGTGTGGGTAAATAAGAACCTCCCTGTCACCGTCCTTGAGGCTACCGGAGTACCTCTCGGGTGCCTGAGGTTACCCACCGTATCTGTGGAGTGGCCAATGGAATGTCAAACCAAATTGAATCTTTAGGTTCTTATCAAATTTTCAGTAATCGTCTGCGGTTCTGGAATCACTTCCAGTTCTACCATACTCCCACTACTGTTTTCTGAAAAAATCCATTTTTGTTAAAACTGTGGCGAGTCAAGAACAATATCACTATTGATCTTCCAGATGGTAGAAAGTCAACCCTCGTCATAGCCTGGGTCAACCCACAAACAGCCATTACAGAAACGTGCCTTGAGTTATCCAGAGTCTGGTTTTAAGCATAAGCCGGACAACTCCCCATACCTTAACATCGTTAAGATATGAACTGTTCTATATCCAATACAGAAACAGAAGCACTGATTTAATTGAACCAAATTCAAATCATGCAGCTGTCTCCAGTGCATGTTAACTAAATGGAAGGAGGCCGATCAGCGTTACTCAACTTAGGAATGCGTCCAGCTATGAGTAACCTGAAAGAGAAGCAAGTTCTCTTAATCATTACTATCAACTGAATACCATACATAAGTATCCACATCTTCGATCACCTTGAAGAATCCCGATACTTGCAACACCTGGTTCTCTACTTTATTCATATACCTATAACTTCTCAAAACTCAGACCTTGTGTTTCTACGAAACACTTGTCTAAGAACTAGAGAAGTCATAAGTAAACCGAATATAGTACGAGGACCAACTCCTCTGTCCTAATGGAAACTGGACAACATACAATACTCTGTATAAGTCCCTTGAGTCTAATAACTCAAACCCTGTGTGTCGTAGGTTGAAAACTGTACCTTTGGTTAAGAAGAATTACACCGCTGTTTAATGCTCCTTACCTAACCATCCACTGATATAGATAAATGTCATGGACATAATTTCAAAAAAGTATATCTCACTCTATAAAAATAAACGTACAGATATATCAATTTGAAATTTGTGCATAGCAACGGATATTCAAAACCAAATATTTGTCGTCCGGCAAACAGCCTAGGCGATTTCCTCAAATATCACCAATTACAACGAATTCCGATATAATGAGGATGATCACCTAATTCCCAATAAGTTACTCCCACTCATCATCTGTAAAACCATACAGATGTGAGAATCATACCTGGTAAATACATACCCTGGAGTAAGGACTAATTGGGAAATCAGTTTTCTTTTAACAATACACAGTGAAACCGAAACATTGAAATGTTTCGATGGGGTATTCTGGTATTCCTAGTAATGCCTCTTCCATTATCCAGATTCACAACTGTAACCGTATAATTCTTTGCCATCTCTCCAAATCCCTTCATATGTCTTTAGTCATTACCTTCTGTACACCCCTTTAGGCCAAATGGTTTTCTTCCTTCCCTACCGTTCGGCACCAGCCTATGGTTTGGAAGAAGACTATCCAATAAGCATAATGGGTGTACTGTCCCAATCCTAGGAGCACTCGCAATGCGAGAGAAGATGAAGATAAAAGACAACCGAATAAACCTTATTCCTATTTCTCCTGAACCAGAATCCATCCCCGAACTGGAATAAGTTCCTTTCGAGTTCGTATATAACCATACGATGGAGTATCCAATAAACTGTGGATCTTCGTAGTGATACGGAGTGTCCTGGAGAAATACAAAGGTGAAATGGGAGTGGTAAAGAAATACTTGGTTTGGTCATGAATATCAGTCGCAATTTAATTTGCCCTCTTACTAATCTCTTGATATGTCTTTACTTAATACCTTCTGTACACCATCGTTAGGCTAATTGGTTTTCTTCATTCCCTACCGGTCGGCACCTGCCTATGGTTTGGAAGAAGACTATTTAATTTGCGCAATAGGTGTACTATCTCCTAAACCAAGGAGTACTCGCAACCTGAGAGAAGGTAAAAGGAAAAGACAACTGAATAGTCCTATTCGTTTTCTCCACAACCGGAAACCATTCTCGAATAAATTCCTTCGAGTTCGTATATAACCATACGATGGTTTTGTCCAATGGAAGTGGACGTTCGTAGTAATACGGGGTGTCCTGGAGAAAAGGGTAAAAGTAGGAGTGGCAATGAGGTATGCAACTCTGACAATCCAAAAGCCAGTGTTTAAGAAGGTTCGGTTAATTTTAGTCACTGAGTCATACTCTTAGGGTTGGGTCATGGTCGCTGCCGAAGAGAGAGAGAGAAAAGAAACACTCAGCGTGCACTCTAAGCTAGATCGGAATGGTTATCACTTTATCTAATCTGGAAACCTCCCACTGTACCGTTAAATTCTCCTCCAAACCTGAAAGAAGAATTAGTCGGGATCACCTGAGGAGTAAACCAACTCATCAGTGGGAATCGGGATCCAACTATCATCGCATGATAACGTGACGGAATCCGCTCACGTTATCACACACCAGAAGGTATGCGTATATCTGGCAAGTTTCAGTTTCTTTAGAAACTCCCGATGTGATTTTTGCCCCATGCTCTTATGACCTTGACTTTGGCCAACAAATTATAAGTCATATGTCAAGTTCTACCCGTCATTCTCCAGGTTAATTTGAACCCACCCGTGCCTACCCTTGACTTTGGCCAACAAGGCAGTACGACTGTCCCAAACCAACACATCTACCTATGCTGCATATGAATACCCAATAGCTACCGAACACTGTGCCTTGACTTTGGCCAACAAACACAGCTTGAATACTATTGACTATCTATATGAAACGACGGAGGGCTACGAATGGTTTCTGGCGAAAACCTTTAACGTAATGAACTTGATATCGTTGAAGGAACTGGATAGCTTTATAAAAATATAGTGGCGAAAACCTTTGCTAAAGAGATCACTCCCGGTGAAGGGATCTCGGCTCTTTCCCCATAAAATGAGGTGCAGGATATTCCAACTGAATACCACGATGCAAAGCAAAAGTAAATGACTATAGTGAAGTTATTGCCCTGATGCAAACTTATGTCCAAGGGGTCACTCCCGGTGAAGGGATCTCGGCCCTTACCTCGTCGACTGAGGTGCAGAATATTCCAACTGAATACCACTGTGCAAAACAAAAGAGAACGTCATTGCAATAACAGCTTTTTGAAAATTGTTCCAACAACATCAGAAAAGGTTTGTTTAGCTTGCATTGATCCGAATCAACGCAGTCCCATCAATTGATCACACCAATAAAGAACGAAAATAATGATGTACGTATATGCCATCCGCATTCGCCACTGGGTCCCGTCATTACCCGTTAGATTACTTAACTAACGACAGAGCGGGGACTGGACTAGCGCGGATACAAAACATATACATCTACTAGTATATATATCAATATATAATATTCGCTCAAGGCATGATAAAATGCAACATCACAGAAATGTAATAAGCATCACAGAACAATACAGATATCTGGGATCCCCGGATTTCATAGAGCCGCTACTGAAACCCGACGTTCCCCTGGTCGTGTGGATAGCCTGTGCAATGAAATCCTAGACCCCTACGGGTGCGGCAAGTTACCCGCCAAAACCTGAAGCGAGGAAGCCCCCTTTAGCAACGTGAATGGACCACCCAGCAATTCACGGAATCCGATAACTTGGGCACCCCTCCTGGGTCAACCTGTACCCCCTACAAGTGCGGTGAATAGCCCGCCAATTCTAGAGTGAGGCCCCCTCCGTCTCAACGCCATGAGATGCGGGCCCGTTGCCCTCTAGAACCCGGCTATCCGTGCACCCCACCTTGGGGTAATCCTAGTACAGAAAGTAAAATATACATACAACGGGTACATCGACCTCACCCCGGTCATGCCCCAAAAGAATAATATACAAACAGGTAGTGACGGCAGTCCACATGTCGGACGCTCGCCCCGCAATATCAAATGTATATAAATAACCAAACTGTACTAACATTGCATCCAGGCTATCCCCCACGACCAATCCGCAACATCACAGCACAACACAGAACATCAACGTGAATGTCACGTTCGCAAATCCGTCTAAAAGGGCTATAGCAGTTAGACAGGATTTACCGATCAAGTGACATTCACGGTCGCAGATATAATATAAATACTGTGAACTAACATGTTTAAACTTTTCGATCGATCAAATTTACCGAAGTGGGCCCCAAGCACAACTGTAGCACTCAAAGAAATCTGGGCCCAAACAGAACATTCCAAAACCCCCATTTCCTAGTGTAAGACCCTCTGTAAAATTTTGGCACAGTAAGGAGTCAAAGTGGCGGCGGAACCGTGGCCCAAGCATGGGTTTGCCGCGGTTCCGCGGCTGCACAGTAATGATAGGTGACCAAATTTTTACAGAACTCTTAGAATTCCCTGCATGTATTTCTACAACACAGTGAAAAAATTTTCGAGCCAAAAATATTTCGACAGAAACTGATGCAATAGAAATCGCGGTTTTTGGAAATTCCGATCGATCGAACTTGTAAACATGTTATAGCAAGCTAGACTAGGTTAATGGCGTGGCTTTGATACCAGTGTAAGTGCACGGCGGCTCCCCGGCCGTCAAATCGAGGCCAAAATGCGGAAACGATACTTTACTTTAACTTTTGAACCGGCACCACCGCGCACTAAAATTCCGGATCGGGCCAATAACCTACTCCAAGCTAACTAAAGAAGGGGTAGAGAGATATACCGAGCGATCCGTGTCCTTCGGTCTTCTCGTCGTCGTCCCGATCTCCCCGCGGAATCTCCGGTCTTCATCTCCTCGTCGGAAGGGCACCACATCGCCGGGTTCTTTTACGGGCTCCCACCTCTGGACCGAGGCAACTCGGGCACGAAGTTGGCGAGCCGACGTGCCCAAGAATTGCTGTAGAATAGTGTGGAACTCTATTGTCTCAATGGGGTTGAAGTTGCCATGAGGAAGTGAAGGAAATCAACTATGAACTTTTGTGGTGGCTTTTTGGAATTTTGTAGTAAGCAAATGAGAACAAAATCCTCACAGAACAAAATCCTCACAAAATAAATCCCTCACCCTCTACAATGTGTGGCCGGCCATGTAAGTGAAAATTGGAAAGGGAAAAAGTCCAAGGGGGTGGATCAATAATGCAAGATAGAATGATGTGTGATCATGAGAAGAAATCATCACAAAGAAAGTCCAACACTCCATCAACCATCATAACTCCAAAAAGTCAAGCAATGATTATCTAAGGAAGTCAAGTGATGGTGGAACCATCATGAAACCATCATGATGCAACAATATGCAAAGACCACCCTCCACAATGCTAATTTGCACAATTGCAAATAAGCCATCCTCCACCATTTTTCAGCCAAGGAAAGATACAAAGGAAAATGACCGAAACGGAAAGCAAACTGGCAACTTCAGAAAACTGATCCCGTAATAAATTACAGGAAAACCCGCGACTGTATATACATACCCGCATTTGTATTCCGACCGAATACAAATGCAATGAGACAAATCTACACTGTACAATACTAGGATCCGGCTTAAACCAAAGCCCGCTAGTATTATCCGTCCGATCACGATCCGTGCAATACCGCACGTATCTGATCGAACCCTGCCATATCTCCATACGGCCTCTACAGCGTTTCGCCCGAAACTTGAGAAAACGGTCTGTGGGGGACTCTAAAGACTCGTCAATACTTTGGTTGTGGATTTAACCACTAGAACGTCAGAGGTATTAGCCATACGTAACGGGCTACCAAGTATTGACCAAAAGGGACGTCGATGAGCGAACTCATCCTGACACCCTACTAAGCCTATCAGTGACAATATCCATACAGTCCGGTCCGTTCGTCTATGAGCATCGCATGGCGGGCCTAGAGGGTTGGTAAAAGTCAGACCCCCAAAAGCGGTACAAGTCGTGTCGGAGTGTAGCCCAGAACACCCTGAGATACTACTGGAATACCTACCAGTAAATCTCCTACCTTGGCCAAGGACTTCGTGTAATGGCTCTCCTAGACACAGCGCGACCTCACCCCCAATACCGGGAGAGACAAACCCCTGAAGATCCGCTCACTGCCTCCATGTGGCTCGGGACTGTACCCAACTAAAACCTGTTTGCACGTCTCCTTTGAGCGTGGTAGGGTAGTAATCAAAGTACAGTGGGAAATCACACGAGACAAATGACGATCTCAGGTCGATGAACTAACCTGTACACATGTCACCAGGGAACTGCTATCTGACGTCAGGTATAAGACCAACTAGCATGTTCCCGGCGAGTCCTGTCCGGTGTACTCATAACCCAATGAGCACCTGCATACATCTTAGGTGAACCAACTGACACAAATGGCTTGTGAGACCGGCCACCGCCCCTCGTCGGGGTCTCGACTGTATACACTAGTCTACTCTGGAGTATCGATGCCATGTCTCGAAACTCCCACGACTAGGGACCTTTTAAGGATGTGCTTATAGACTACCAGCTCCCACGTATATGATCTCCCTCATACTGCAGGCAGTCAAGCAAGAATCCTAGGGGCTCTATCAACGCGCAATAGTCCTGTAAGGTCACCTAAAGCAGTACACGATGATAAAGATAAACCAGATAGCATACTATCATCTCGAGTAAGACTGTCCTATCGGGATATGTCCTCCATCAATCATTGCAATCACGTGCCTGTGATCCATTAATTGACTCTGAGGGCACTATCTCCAACACCTCGTCGGTCCTCTCATGTCAAAGGCGATCCACCCGAGAGTCTATAGATCGAGCTCCTACCTCAAATCTGAAGTAACTAGGGCATCTAGTTCGCTACACTAGATGACCTAGATGATGTAGAGAATATAGATAGAATGGTTTGTCTCTCATAACCTTAGGTTTCTCAACATATGAGATATGAAAGGGTAGAGGTAGAAGAAGAACAACTTGAGAAAAAAGCTTGTGAAGTTTTTGCATAGAAAAAGAGAATGAACTCTCTAGTTTAAATCTGAACAATACCCTCTCATCACTAGGATAACTCTAATTAGAAAATCAAATATGGTTCATTTTCAACTTAGTGAGTCATGGCTTGAAAACCCTCCATGTGTCACCAAGAGTCATGCTCCAATTTATGCAAAAATCCACCTCATTTCCTCCACCTCACAATGCAATAAACATTTAACCTAAAATGTTTAATACAAAATATGAGGTGTCTTCTTCTAGAAGTATCTTTGAACAAATTACAAAAATGCCCCTTATCCGTATATACATACCCGTATCCGTATTCCGAAAAATACGAATACAAAGAGACAAAAATAATCCATCAATATAATACTAGGATCCGGCTTAAACCAAAACCCACTAGTATTATCTTTCCGAATCATCATCCGTGTATAAGTATACGTACGTGATCGAACCTTGTCGTAAAACCATACGACCTATACATCTTTTGCCCGATGTAGGGAAACCCTCTGTGTGGAACTCTAAAGACTCGACACTACGCTGGCAGTGGGTTTAATCACAAGCCGCAAGCGGTACTAGCTGCACGTAACGGCTACCCAGGTATCTGTCGATAAGAAGGACAATGAGAATAACTTATCTAAACTCCTACTGAGCCTATCTATGACAATCTCCGTACAGTCCGGTCTGTTCATCTAAGAGTATCGCATATCGGGCCTAAGGGGGCGATAATCGTCAGACCCCTAATAGCGCAATAAGTCGTGTCGGAAAGTAGCCCAAAACACCCTGAGAAACTACTAGAGTACCTACCAGTAAATCTCGCTTGCCTTGTCCAAGCACTTTGTTTAATGGCCTTCCGAACACAGCGCGATATCAACCCCCAATACTGGGAGAGACGAATCCTATCTAACCGCCACTACCTCCAAGTGCTTCGGGACTACACCCAACTACTACCTGTTTGCACGACTCCTTTGAGCCGTAGTAGGGTAGTAATCAAAGAACAGTGGGAACACACTTGAGGCGAAGTAGCAGTGTCAAGTCGACGGACTAAGCTATACTCATATCACCTGGGAACTGCTATCCGACGATAGGTATAATACCCACCAACAGTCCCCAACGAGTCTTGTCCAATGTACTCATAACCCAATGAGCACCTGCATATTATCTCCAGTACGACGTACTAATGGCTGTGGGACAGACCATCTCCCCTGCTGGGATGAGAAGCGTATACACTAGTCTATTCTGGAGTATCGATGCCCCGTCTCGATAATCCTACGACTAGAGACCTGTATAAGGATGTGGTACTACCCAGCCCCCACTAGTGTGATTGGCATCACAACGCTGGTAGTCAAGCAAAGATCTTAAGGGCTTTACCAATATGTATAAGCGATATGCAAAAACACATGCACATATTGAGGTAGAAACAAACCAGGTAGAATATTACCATTTCGAGCAAGACTGTTACTATATCCGTGTATATCCCAAGCTTCCATTAAGTAATATACAAACCAGTATGATACAATAATGGCCTATGGGGCATATATCACTAACAATCAGGATGATGTTCTCCTAGAGCTTGAGCTTGACGGCAAGGAAAAGATGGCGGCCGGCGCTGACGTCGAAGCGAAAGTGAAGGTCTCACTCGGGGTTCTCGCCGTCGTCGAAGTCGACGGCGGTCTTCTTCTTCTGAGGGAGATGGAAGTTGCAGGGGTTGGTGACGAAGACGGCGACGTAGAGGGAGGGCTTTTGGAAGAGATTGAAGGATTTGATCCCTCTGCAGGAGATCGATTTCAGATAAAGCCAGGTTTGAGTTTGATCCATTTCCCCGCCTTTTGGATTGTTGTTGATAGATGATTGATTTTAGGGTTTTTATTTTTATTTATTTTTATTTTTTGGGGAGAAAATAGTTAGGTGATGATGATGGTGGGTGATGGCGGTGGGGGTTGTGGTGATGATAGGGCAGCATCGGTGGAGGGGTTGCGGTGGTGCGGGGTAGCTTCTTCAGCCACGGGCACATGAATTATTTCTGAGCCTGGACTTAGAACCCTTAAACGTGCGTGCACGCACATATATATATGACCAATCAACTAGAAAATATTTAATTGTTTTAAAAAGATTTGCACGATTTAAAACCATTTTATTGGTAGTAACACAAGCATGGAAAAAATCATTAAGACGACAAAGTTTAAACTTTGAATGGCGACACAACAATTTACTGAAAAAGGAAAAGAGAGTTTATTCTAAAAGCATCTCAATGAACTTTTTTACTATGAAACAAATAATAAACTACTTTGCTTTAAAAGCATAGAAATTTCTAACTAACGCAGTGTTTGGATACAAAGTTAGCAGTACCATGGTTTATTTTAAAATGAAGGTAGAAAGCATGCAAACTATGGTTTGCAAGTCCCAAGCTCTAAAAATGGAGTTTAGCAAACTTCGATCAGATTGGAGTTTAGATAATTGCAGTTTAGGGCTGAAAAACTGCAGTTATCTAAACTCCAAGATGGTTGACAAACGAGCCAAAATTAGCATTTTGGAGTTAACTTTTGCTAACTTTATGAAACCACGGTTTACAAATCTTAACTTCATTCCCAAACAGTCCCTGAACAGGCTGGTGTCGATCAGCCGAGTCATGTCCAACGATACCGGTTCGGTCCGGTTCAGATCGAGCGGGGTCTAAATCGGTTCCTTTTATTGAGTAGAAAACGAGTACGAATTTAACAAATAAGTCCTGTTTACTTTTTAAAATTTCTATTTTAAAAAACAACGAATCCTCTGAAATTTGACTATATATATTGTTAAAAAGAAAAGCCAAAAAAGAACTTCAATTCCGAGGCAGAAGAAAAGAGCAGCAGCAGCAGCGCAGCTACGATTCCAAGGTGATTTTTTGCCCCCTTAAGCTTTAATTTAGGGAAACATTTTTGTAATTATAAGTTGAATCGAGAATTTTCGTTGTGTCAATTTGCTTGCAACCTCCGATGATTTTATAAAAAATAAAAATAAAGAATTGAGCAGAGGATGATGAGAAATTTCTAAAGATTTTAGGGTTCATCAGTTTGAGATGGGAACATCGGATCGTTGTCTATTGATCTTTAGGGTTTGATCACCTTCAAAACCCTAGAAAGATGAGTAAGGGTTTAAAATATTTTTCTTTTAATTTAATTGAAACTTTAGTATGCTCCTGTTAGATGCAAGAATTTCTGAATAATATGAGAATTTAGAGAGGTTTTGATGATTTCCTTTTGCAGTTCAGTATTGATCATCACAAAAAAAAAAAAATCACACCGTTACCTGTGTTTCTACAACTTGCTATATATTCAAAGATATCTTCAATGCTATAAATTTTTTTTGGGTATTTTGAAGTAAAATATCCCGTTGTTAAATCAAATGTTTAGGCTTTATATTTGAAGATGGGCGACAATATTATGGAGAAAGTTAATGTCCTCAGCGAACGCCTTAAGATTAGCGGTTCGGAAGTCAAACAGAAGATGGTGGCTGGAATGAGCTCCATGAGTTTTAAGATGAAGGAGTTTCTCCAAGGTCAGAACCAAGCGGAGAAAATCGTTGAGGAGGCGACTGCAGAGACCATGGTGGGGCCCAATTGGGCTGCTAACCTTGAGATTTGTGACATGATCAGCACTGAAAAGGTCAACAGTGTCGAGTTAATTCGAGGTATCAAGAAGCGGATAATGTTGAAGAATGCAATGGTCCAGTATCTTGCTTTGGTTCTCCTTGAGACTTGCGTCAAGAATTGTGAAAAGGTTTTCTCTGAGGTTGCTGCTGAGAGAGTGCTTGACGAGATGGTTAAATTGATTGATGATCCTCAAACCGTGGTGAACAATCGGAATAAGGCTCTTGTTCTGATTGAAGCATGGGGAGAGTCCGGGAACGAACTACGTTACTTGCCCGTGTATGAGGAAACTTATAAGGTATTATTTTCATTGTGCGTCGCGGAGTAAATGCTGTGCTTAATAGGTTCTCCTTGGTTTTGTACCTTATGATATGTGTCATATATGTTCAGCTAGCATGTTGCTTAGAGATGATATTTAATTATTAACAGCCATAGTAACAGCTATAACAAGTTTCACTTTTATCCATATGCTTGCAAGAAAAAAATTATTCTCTTTTGTCATAAATGTGTGAATAAACATATTCCTTTTATTTAACAAAAAAATTCTATATTTGGCAATTTTCAGAATCGATCACCATTAGAACTGTTAATAAAAAATGCAAAAGAACCTCCTTATACAAGTCTTTAAATTAAAATTGCTATATCAATTTTGATTACATTTCATGGTGTGCATTACATAATAGAACGAATTATATGTGTAATCTACATACATATTAGCTAGTAAATGCATATAACAGCTTTGATAATTATTTGCTAGTCACCATAAGAAGCTGCTTGCTTCTGAGTTCTTTGATATACTCTTTTTCCCTTGTCTAAGCAAGAAAGGATGCATCTATCAAAGTTCGTGATGGTAATTTTTTTTCTTGCAGAGCTTAAAATCTAGGGGCATACGTTTCCCTGGACGTGATGATGAGAGTTTGGCTCCAATATTTACCCCACCACGTTCAGTTTCAGAGGAAGAATCATATGCCGCCGCAGCTAGGCAGCCTCATCATGATGGTCCTGTCCAAAATTTTACCACTGATCAAATAAAGGAAGCATTTGATGTTGCACGCAACAGCATTGAACTTCTTTCCACTGTTTTATCCTCGTCTCCGCAACAAGATGTTATAAAGGTAATGTGACGGCTTTTTATAACCTTTTGCCGTTAAACTTACTAATTTCATCATCATTTGATATTAGACAGTCTTATGTGTTCATATTTTCGTCTTTGTTCGCATGAGTCTTTTAAACTAGAAGAAAAATGTTCATGGAATTTGTTGGCATATGTGCTTGATTAGGCTGTGATGGAGGTTTTTTTTTATATCTCACCAGTTACTGCTTTAGACTGATGTTATTCTAAGTAATACTTCATTCATGTTTCACATTGAGATTTCTCTTCAGGAGTAAATAATGAATTCTAGTTTCATGTTTTTGCTGTCAGTTTTTTACCTCGTGATTATAACGTCCGTCTTGTTTACACCACATTTACATGATCACGTCTGTAAAACCCAAATTATTCACGTCTACATGGACGCAGGCATGCCCACGACTTAATTTTCCTTTGTTCGTTAGTGAAAGACTTATGTGAGTCCATCCCATTATTAATTAACAGTATGCAGTTGATTGAGCAGTTTTGTTGTTCCCGCCTTCTTCTTCTTCTTTGCTGCTATGAAACTCCCATTATTAATTACATTTTATTGGACCTTGGTGGCTCCCAAACATTATTAACTTCAGGTGTTACCGAAATGCACAGCTCATAAATAACGGTTTATTCGGTATCTACTTCGGCAGGACTTCTGTAACTTCCTAATTTGACATATTTTACAGACCTATATTAATGCACCTTGATCCAATTTGTGTACGTTCACTGACAATGGCTAGTCATTACCGAAATGGGATCTAAAATATAATGAAATACTTGAAAACAAATGCATCATGGATCTATTACACATGCTCACCATTCACCATACAATATCTCCCTTCTTCCTGTAGATGGATGGTAGACGCCCGGACTTGTGTAGGTTTATTTTTCATAATACACAACTAGTTTGACAAATGCTACTAGAGATGGACCAAGTCTGTGTGCAATTAGAGTGTTTGATTGCTTGCAATTAGTATCTGTAGAGCATTTCCAAGACGAGTTTTGAAATA
Organism: Agapanthus africanus; assembly: GCA_030015575.1. Classification (NCBI taxonomy): domain Eukaryota; kingdom Viridiplantae; phylum Streptophyta; class Magnoliopsida; order Asparagales; family Amaryllidaceae; genus Agapanthus; species Agapanthus africanus. The sequence goes on from CM057349.1 coordinate 488,272,717, forward strand.
CAAGAAATCAGATGGCTACTGTTGGGCTTAGTTTTTAGCTGGAACTGAGTGGCGTGCTCTCACTCCACCGCTTCGCCCTCGCCCACTGTCAGTAGTACTCACACTTAACTATGGAGCGTTTCACAGTTTCTCCCTCAAAAACACTAGCTACGGTTAGTGTTCTAGTTCTTAGAAACTATTTTATGCCAAATATCTTTCTTGTGCGGTCTTGACACTCTCCTATTAGTATTAGAGCAAGGTTTGTGACAGATTGTTGACAATTCATGGTCTAATGAATATCCCAGACAAGTTATTTTGCACCTTTAAAGGTAACTTAGACAGCACTGTGAGGAATGCTTTGGTTGATTGGAAAGTCAGCAAAATAATAGTGAAGTTGGCTTTCAGCCTTTGTCAATGTTTGGCAAGATTTCCATAATCATTTTTGAGGATATGATGCAACACGATGAAAATATTATCCTGCTTAAAAATGCTAATTTAGCTATCGAAGAAATTAGAAAATGAGGAATGTTTGTGATTTGAATGCTCTTTGTAATTTTGGGAACTAATTTGGTACAATCCTGAATTATCTTTGTACATGCAGGATGATCTTACAACTACCATGGTGCAGCAGTGCCAACAATCCCAATACACAATCCAAAGAATTATAGAGACTACTGGGGACAATGAAGCTTCACTATTCGAGGCCCTAAACATGAACGACGAGCTCCAAAAGATACTTTCCAAGTACGAAGAGCTCAAGAAACCAAGTGTTGCTCGTCCCGAGCCTGAACCAGCTATGATCCCCGTAGCTGTAGAGCCTGAACAGTCTCCAAGATTTGACAAAGACGATGCCCTTGTAAGAAAACCTACAGGTTCGCGTGCGAGACCTGGAGTTGATGATGGCATGATGGATGACCTCGATGAGATGATATTTGGTAAGAAAGGAGGAGGGAACTCATCTGAAGACCAAGATCCAAGAAAGAAGCAGCAGAAGGATGATTTGATCTTGTTCGGAGTTTGAACTAGGGTTTGATTTTACATTTTTTTTTAGTTTTGTTCATGATGCTTGCTATCTAAACGGAAACATCTGCTCATTTGTTTATGAGATGTGAATACTTGTAGGTGACCTCATGACTTCAATTGTTGAAATCTTGCTGCTGATTATATATTTTTTTAGTTCTTGTTTTCTGATCTTTTCTTGGCTTTTGTTTTATTCGCCTATAGCTTATGTTTGTTATTGAAAGGGTAATCTTGGAGAAATTATTCAACATACATGCACTCAGAGAGGGGAGAGATGAAAATGTTCGGTTATTTTTCGGGCAGTTTAGTGAGACCGTGATCTCATCTGAGAAATTTTCGTAAGGCATCTTCTTTTTTGATTTTGTGAAGTCTTTGGACAAGAATTTCCCCAAAAAGATAAAAAAAATCTGGAGGAAAATTGTCATTTTTCTTAAATTAGGAGTCTGCATATGGCTGTTGGTACATTGGAGTAAACTACAAACAAAAAGTTGATTTTTTACTGGTGATGTTCTTGTGGTCTACATGAATTTGAATCTGAACACTAACAATTCACATTAATGAGGAAAGAGGAGTTGCGCAACCGGGCTACGCAACCCGGCACGAGTTGTGCAACACACTCAAGCGCCATGATGTGGGGCCCACGCACTTAAGTGTGAAGTCGATGGCTTCAAAATGTGTTGCGTAGCGGGCTGCTTAACAACCCGTTGCGCAGCTACTTGCTCAACTCTTTTCACCCCCGCTAATAATTTGGAACAAAAAAAGCTTTATTCATTCATTCATCTTGCTTCCCCCCACCTCCCACTCTTTCATTAGAGGCCTAAACCTTAAAAATATTGAAAAGCTGACATAATTATTTGAAATTTCTTTACAAATAGATGTCCTACAGTATAAAGCCAAGAGCTACAGGGATAAAAGGGAACTCATGAAAGATAACAAGGAAAAGACATAAAACATTATATATTTGTAAATGACTACAAGACTATTAAGAAACATTGCCACTTCTATCTATCTCCTTTTATAAATAGAGGTCGGTACACAATAAATGCAATCTCTAGATGAAATAACTTGTTTCTCAAAACCAATTTGGTTGCAACCTTCTTTATTAATGTGATCATAATCAAGGAAAGAGACATTTTAAGAAGAAGAAAAGGATGCAACTTTGGCTCTTAAATCTTTTCTCAATATCTTCCCTGAAGGAGATTTTGGAATGGCATGGATGAAATAAACCCTCTGCAATCTCTTGTAGAACACAACCTGCAGCAATCATTAATAAAGAAGGTTTCATATTAATCCCATTTGTTTTTGAAGTTTGTTAATCCTATTTATTAATTGTTTAAGTATTCGTGTCTAATTGAAGAAGCGCTCTAAATTTATCGGTCTCATATGTCCAACCGTTCGACCAAAGAAATCCTACCGAATGGTACCGGAGTCCATGTGACTTATACGGTTATACCTTAATAAGGATCCATGTGACCAAGTATTGTGCTATTTTCTTATGCAAATCTAAATACCACATATTAAAAAATTGAATGGAAAAAAAATTAAATATGCAATAGTCAATGCCAAAACTTGTGCTTACTTTCTAGTGTTGTATATTAAACCCACCTGTTTGGAAATGAACTCTTTTATAGTCTCTTCAGTGATATCTGAATCTTTAGACGGAACTACAAATGCAACCGGAACTTCGCCAGCAACTTCGTCTTTTTGACTGCCAGCATAGAAAAGGAAAAGAAAAATTGTGACACTTGCCAAATTAAAACACTAGCTTTTCTTATAGGTATACCAAAATCTACCAAATTCGGTCGAAAATCTGAACCATAAATTCAAATTGAAGATATATAAGAAGGTATGTGCTTACGGGATCACAGCTGCATCCGCGATGGAGTGGTGGCTGAGGAGAAGGGCCTCTAGCTCCGCGGGTGGAACCTGCATAAATCAGAAAATTAAATTTATTTTCCCACTTTCTCCAATCAAATAATTAATTAATTAATTAATCTCCCTTAATAGTAATTTGCTTCATGAAATTACCTGAAAGCCCTTGAACTTGATAAGCTCTTTCACTCTATCAACTATGAATACTTCGTCATCGTCGTCGACGTAGCCAACATCTCCGGTATGTAGCCAGCCCTCTACGTCTATAGTCGCAGAAGTCGCTTCGGGGTCATTTAAGTAACCTGTTATTTTACATCAATTTTACATTAATTAACAAAAGTCATGTATTAATCACATGCAAACTAAAAGATTAAATCGGATAGAAAAAGGCGGGAGAAGATCTCTTGCTCTTCATTTTATGCAGGAATTGAAAAGCGAACCGATGGAGTGGGGCTATTGTATCCTGGAGACAGCGTACTGACAACCTGCTGGGCGGTGCGAAATTTGTCTTAAAAAAAGCGAGATGCTCGTGCCTTAGCTTCCGCTCCATCGATTATAATTTATTGTAATTTTTATTTTTATTTTGGTTTCATTGTAATAAGTTCCAACACAAACACCTCTTATTTTACATTAGTTTTACATAAGTTGCCTGTTATTTGCAACAACAAAAAAAAATTATATTTACAAGATTTTCTTCCATTGGAGTGCAACTTGGATCATGCATGTGGGGCCATTAAAAAGTGCACACCCAATCACATGCTGTCTCTAGAACGTTGCATTTTTTTTTGTTTTATAGCGTTGTCAAATTGTATATGCTCATATACTTATGGAAGCCCTGTACTTATGATTCATTAAAACATTTTACATAAAGCTACCCAACAATCAAAGTTATTACCTTTCATGATCTGAGGGCCGCGAATGCAGATTTCGCCTGGCTGGTTCTTTCCGAGCGAGAACCCAGTCTCCGGATCCATAACTTTAAGCTCCGCGTTCCTCACCACGGTCCCGCACGAACCCGACTTGGCCGGGGTCGGCTGCTTCGCAAACCCTGGGCACATAGAAATCACCGGGCCGGCCTCCGTCATTCCATAGCCCTGCAATTAAAGCAAAAGTCTAGGGGTTCGTTTGCTAAAATGGAGGACCTGTGTGCAAAAAGAATGTGGGGGTGTGTGGTAGGTTTAGATTGTGGTGGGAATTGCGTTATGTGGGCCCCACAGATGTTTCCTTGGCATTGGACTCTTTGTTGACAACTAGTCACATTGAAGCTAGTCCTTCTTAAAAAAAAAATATTAATTTTTGAATAGCAGGATTACAAGATTTGATCCAGAACTAAGTTCAGCCAAGGAAAAGGCTTTACCACTGAGGTATACAGTGGCACTCACTGGCCAGCTCTTTTAGATAATTGTGGAATGAGAGCAAAATTTTGGATGCATGTTACTTTTTGGTAAATGGTTGCACCGATTAAACTTCTACCATTTTTTTATATTATTTGACAGGAAGAGGTGTTAGCATATCTATATTGAATTGCTGTTGGTAGCCGTGGATATGAACACAGATGCTCATTAGAAACGAAAATTACTATCCATGACTGACAAAAGTCGAATGAAAATACGGGGTCAGCTCGGGTTATTCGTATCCATTCACATCCTTGACAACCTGAGGTTTAATGATTGGTTATGACAAATCATGCTTCCCTCCCCCTAAAAATAAATGAATAAAAAAATATTCATGTAGCCTCCATATGCCCCTCTCTGATCCTCACTCATATTTCTATTGTGATTATTATTTTTCTAGAGCAAAATGCAAGATTAAAAAAACAAAAAAAAACACCTTCAAACTTCTATCATTTTTGAGTCAGTGTTTTGACAGCTATTCGTAATTAATGATTTATCAAGCTATTTATTTTGAAAAAATTAAAATTAAAAAAATCAAGAAAACATATAAAATAGTATGATATACGGTTAAAGAGCACAAGAAGCGAAAATCAGGTGAATATAAAAAGTAAGAGCAAGAAACGGAGGGGGAAAAACCTCACCTGTCCAAGAACAGCTTGCGGCACTCTCCCCCTGAGGGCAGCCTCCAGCTCCTTCCCCAGCGGCGCCGCACCGGACAGAACCACCCGAACGGACCCCAAATCGTACCTCTCCACCACCGGATTCTTGGCTAGCGCCAGAACCAGGGGCGGCACCACCGCCGCCACCGTCACCTTCCACCTCTCTATCACCCCCAACATCTTTTCCATCTCAAACTTCGCCATCATCACCACCGCCACCCCCGCCCTCATCCCACACAACAACACCGAGTTCAGCGAAAATATGTGGAACAGCGGCAGCACACATAACATCACATCCTCCCCTGGTTTCAGGTAAAGGTTCGGGTTCTCGCCGTCCACCTGCAGCACAAGTATAGGAGTTATGTTAGCCTGATATATGTTGTAATCCGGTAGCTTAAGCTTTACATGTAAAGCGGTTTTCGTATGGTATCAAAGCATTAGGTTTAATACACACTCGGTTTTCGTCATGGTATCAATATATATATATATATCACACCGTTTTTTAATCCCCGGTTGTTCTGACTTCACAGGCCTAAAGGCCAAGCAATGACAGGCATGAAGTTAGTAACCTAACAGCCTAATGTGCTTTGGGTAAATTGGTTCTTGACACACCTGCTGCGCCACGCTGGATATCACGCTCTTGTGCGTCAGCACCACCCCTTTCGGCAACCCGGTGGTCCCCGACGAGAACGGCATCGCCACCGCGTCGTCGGGCTCGATGCTAACCTCTGGAACGGAGTTCTCATCCGCCGCATTAATCCCCGAAAACGAGATGCATCCTTCGGGCGGGGCCGCATCGTCCGTGGTGATGACGGTCAGGTTCTCCATGTCTTTCGGGAGTTTATCGACATAAATGGACTGAGTAACGACGACATTCGCCTTCGAAGCGAGGAGCTGCTTCGTGATCTCGGAGGGAGTGCAGAAAGGGTTGGCGGCGGTGGTGACGGCCCCAATCATGGAGGCCCCTAGAAAGGAGAAGACGAACTCAGGGCAGTTCTGGAGGAGGAGCATGACGGTTTTGCCCTTGGAGAGGCGGAGCTCCGAGGAGAAGAAGGAGGCGGTTTTTAGGGAGAGGAGGTGCGTCTCGGCGTAAGTGTAGGACTTTCCGGTGGCGGCGGAGACAAGGCAAGGGGAGGACGAAGAGCCGGACAGGGAGTTTTGGAAGATGTAGGTGTGGAGGGGGAGATGATTCGAGAGGGGGATGTCGGGAAGGAAGGACCGGAATATCGTCGTGGTGGTGGGTCCCACCACCGCGGCGGCGGCGGCGGGGGTCAGGGTGTGGAGCTGAGACTGTGTATCCGGCGCCGCGACAGTGATCATGATGGAATTGATGAAAAATGAAACAAGCAAGAAACTAGTAGTTGGAGAAGAAAAGGAAAAAGAAAACTTTGAATGGTAGAGTGAAAAGTTTTGAAGAGAGAGGGAAAAAGGTTGTGAAGGTGAGATGAAAAGAGAGGGGAGAGAGGGTGTGATAAATATGGGATGGGGAAGGAAAGGGAGTGGGGTTTAGGAGAGAGGGAGAGAGGGATGGTTGATAGAAGAACAAGAGATTTGTACAGGAGCCACACCACAAGTACAACCAACCACACACACACACAACACCCATGTTTCTTTCAATAATTTTTAAAGTTTGGGCTTAGTTTCTGTAGGTAGGCAATCTCGAACAAAGAAAGGACTCCCAACCCATACTCACATAACTCGTGAATAATCCAACAATTTTTTATCGGCCGATTAATTCTCCGATTTAGTGTTTACTGATGAACGTTTCGAATAATTCAAATAAACAGCGAATAATTCACAAAAACAGCGAATAACCCGCAATATCAAAACCCAGCCTCATATATTAATTTCTTGCTCGAAATCATTCCCGAACATTTTCCGAATACCTGCCGAATCTTTTCCGAATATCTGCCGATTTTTACCGAATAGTTTCTCGAATACAAATTTTCGACCTCGTCGAATAATTCCGAACGGTGATTTTATGACCAGAGCATACTCAGCTTTTCTTTCAATAATAATAATTTGGAGTTTAATTTTAAAAAAACAAATTTATGGAACTTTACACATTGAAAACAACAAACAGTATAAAATATAAAATGGGTCATATCTCAACAAGGCTTGGGTGTTATTGTTGGAACCCGCTTATCATTAAAAGCTCATGTGTAAAATCACAACTCTTATCTAATTTTAAACTAAACTAGTATTGTACCTAACATGAATCAAGGATAATGAGATGCTGAAGTAGTTTTCAGATTAAAATTTAAATTCTATTTAGCCTCAATGCCCGCACTCTCAACTTATTTTGATTATACTCAATAATTAATAGATTTTCAAGAGACTATAAAGTATATTTTTATTTTAAATTAAAATTAAGAATATGTGTTTCTATATTTCTCTGAAAAGACATGCAAAACACTAATGGATGGTAGTATAATAAAATATATGATATTTATTTAACCTAAGCATATAAAATGTGAAAGCATAAAGATATTTTAACGAAAATACACATTATTAGTCATCCATTTCTTTGAAACAGACGTATAATATATAAGCAAAAAATCATGTCCGAAACATAGACAAAGTACATTACCATATCTGTATTACATCAGAAAATAAAACAACATATATAACAAACCGAAAAATTAAGAAAAAAACTTACAATCTCACAGCAGTCTAATCTGAAAATATTCTGCATCATCCCAGCAAATAAAACCATACCATATAATATTCGCCACATCCCAATGTTTACCGCCGAAAGACGCGACCGGGACGTCAGGACGTCTGGCCTGAATTTTGGGGGGCAGATGCTATTTGGTTTTATCCGTCCACCTTTCCGAAAATGCCAAGTTGATTTTTGGCACCGTGTATCGGAGGTTTGGACAGATGCGGCCGTTGTAACAGACTTCGTCAAATTCTCCCTCATTGTGAGGGATTTTTGATTGTGGGGACGTTTTTCCCTGCAGGCGCAAGCCCCTGCAGTTAATTACGTTACCGTATCGCGGTAACCACTTTCTCCGGCTCTAGAAAGTCACTTCGTGTCGTGTGTGTTTATTTTATTTTTGGTTGCCCGTGGAATGTATACGGAGACTAATTCGTGTTGTCGGCCGTAGGGCGTGGATTAGTCCAAATCCGTATTTTCTTAGATTTAGGTTTGTTTGAATTAAGGATCGTTAACCTTATTTAAGATTAAGATCGAATCAAATGTTTGTTAAGGATACGTTAATCCAATATTGGACTAAGATCTACTTAACGGAGTTTCAGGATCATTCTTGCTCCAACAAAAGAGCATTTGGGCTCTATCGTTCTGGTTTAAGGACGTTGCGGTACATTGTTAGTTTAGAGACGTTTCGGTCCGAGGTTTAGTTTAAGGACGTTTCGGTCCGAAGTTTAGTTTAGGGACGTTACGGTCCGTAGTTTAGTTTAGGGACGTTGCGGTCCACAGATCACCATTTTTGAGGTGAGGGTTTAGTTTAAGAACGTTGCGGTCCACAGTAGTTTAAGGACGTTGCGGTCTGTTATTAGTTTAAGAATGTTGCGGTCTACGGTTGCTGGTTGTCGGGATCCGCCACCTCTCTGAAAACGTTGAAGAATTACAACGACATGTATCAGAGGTGTGAGGAGATCTACCCTTAAACCAATGAATGTTCATCAGGCACTTGATAGTCTTGTTTGGGACTAAGGCTAATTTAGAAGAAGACATATGGGCTCGGTCGATTTGGGGTTTGGCCAACCTTGAGCTCAGCCCACTTGATTACTTATTTGGGCTTGATCCCCTTTCTGTATCAGCACTGCTGAGCATTGATTTGGGTTATGACACCCCCTTTTTATTTTTGTTTTATTTATATTCTTTTATATAGAGTGTTAAACAATTTATGGAGCCCACGTACAGAGCACGTGAGGCGCTCGGCGCTGAGCGTCAGACACTGAGTGCTAAGCACTTTTTTATTAAATAGCGCCCACGTGAGAGGCACGTGGAGCGCTCGCCGCCGAGTGCCAGACTTTGAGTGCTAAGCGCTTCTTATTAAATAGCGCCCACGTGAGGAGCATATGGAGAGCTCGGCGCTGAGCGCCAGATTTCGAGTGCTAAGGGCTTCTTATTAAATAGCGCCCATGTGAGGAGCACGCGGAGCGCTTGGCGCTGAGTGCTAAGCACTGAGTTTTCTGTTCTGCTCAATTCAATTATCTGAGAATTAGATTCTCACTTGTGAAAGACTTTGTCTTATAGATCTGATATCTGGAAAAAGAACTAAGTCTTCTGATGTGAGAGTTAAACTCTTAGATATGGAGGAGATGCTATGATCTCTTTTATTTTTATTTACCTTGAGGAGAAATCGTTCTCGTCTTAAAGTTTGAAGTTTATGGGGGGTTCTTCTCTACTAGACTTGAAGTCTTGGGGCCTTTATATAGTAGAGGCAGATTTGTTGATTTAGTTAAGAAAATCTCTTATTGAGAGATTTCTTAATTGATTTGGAGATTTTATCCACCGTTGGATCTTTGATCCTTGGCCTTCTGTTTTACAGAAGATATTTTTCTTGTTGTAAACAAGATTGGGAAAATATTTTCCCATACAGAGCTTATTCTGTATCTTGGTGATTTTTAATCACCATTGGATCTTTAATCTAACGGTGCTCTGTTTTACAGAGATTAACCTTTCCTATTTTAGGAAGATTCGAGGAATATTTTCTTAACAGAATTTAATTTTGTAATTTGATGATTTATCATCTTCGTTGGATCTTTGATCCAAGGGTGGAGAATTTTTAGTTCTGGTATTGGCGCTCTCGTGCTTTGCATGTGAGGCGTTGCCTCAGAGTTTTTAACTCTTGGCGCTGCCTCAGAGTTTTTAACTCTTGGCGCTGCCTCAGAGTTTTTAACTCTTGGCGTTGGCGCTCTCGTGCTTTGCACGTGAGGCGCTGTCTCAGTTCAAATTTTGAACAGAGCCTTGCTCTCTTATTGGGGGGAACAAATGCCCCCCACCGTTGCGCTCGCATGGCTCACACGTGAGTGCAGCGGTGGCAACCTTTCCACCGTTGGATCATTTTAGAAGTTGGATTGTCTTCCAGCGCCTATAAGTAGGGCCTTTGGCCCTTAAGATGGCTTCTATTCATCTTCTTCCTTTCTTGTTTTTGAGAATTTAGTTCTCCCTTAAGAGCTTAGATCTCTGCCTAAGGAAATTCCTTTTAGAGTTAGAACTCTGCCCAAATTTGGTAAGGAGCGAACCTATCAACAGAGCTTTGCACTTCTCAGATCGTAGATCTTAAAATAGATTTTTATGGTTACTTAACCCATTAATTAGAACACTGTTCATCTTTATGAAGAACTCTTAGAGTTCGTTTTGTAGATCTTAAAGATCTTGGAGTTTTTACTCTGCAAAAAGCTTTGCTCTTTTTTTTTTCTTCTGAAGCCCATCTCTTAGAGATCTACAGACATGATCTTGGAGTAGTAAACCTCAATGTCTTGGGCATTCCCTTCTGATTCTTGAGGATTCATGGGGGTTTTATTTTTCATTTTTTTATCATGGGGGTTTCTGAAATTTAATTCTATCGCATAAAAGGAATTTAATTTCTTACCGAAGAGCTTAGCTCTGAAAGATCAAAGGGCCCTTCAGGAATTTCATTCCCTGGTGTTATTGAGCGTTTTCATAGGGTTGCACAATTTTAAATTTGTTGGGTGTTTTAACAGAACTTTTTTTCTCTACGGGGATGTCAAGGGTTGTTTAAACTCCCGTGTCTGTTTAATGAGAATTTTCTTGATCAGTTTGATCACTAAACTTTCACTGATTTTTCTTTTCAGATACTATGGCCACTCATCTGTATGATCTCGACGAAATTATTTCTTATGAAGACATTCGCGTCCAAGGCCGCTGCCAAAACCAGGAGTTTACAAACGCCCAATGCGCTGAGGTTATGTTTCGCTTCGACGAGTACAACGGTCGACTACTTCCCCGTCGTTCCACTCTTTTGAAGATCATCGTGGGAGCGATTTGGGAAGCACTTCTTGGATTTTACGAGGCCATGTCGCTTAAGACACTTGATGATGCCGAAGACAAGGTGCACTCAGTATATCTGATGGGCCTGATCTCGAAGAGGCGGCGAGATAATCTTGTTGATATCTTGCATCAAGTTTTCCAACAGACGACGATAATCTCTGCCTACCAGAGGACGGATGACATCAGCGGGGATCCTGACGTTTGCATTCGTGAGAAGGTGCATACAAAAATGGTCAGAAAAGCTAGAAGCATTTTAGACGGCCTCGCTTCTGAATTCCTCGATCCATGTCCTGGATTTAGTGTTTTGCCATTGTAAACATTTTCTTTCGTTTTTGTATAAGTTCTTGGAGTATGAATGACAAAACTTTCTCCCCCCTTTTACATGTATTATGCATGAAGTGTCGTTATACTGTTGTTGGAATTCATGTGTTTTGCGCATGAGGCGCTGTCGGGGATTTTAATCCTGAATTAGTGCCGGCGCTCACGTATTATACACGTGCGGTGCCATTTTAGTTTTCAAAAGGATCGACATGGGTGCTCACGTGCCATGCGCCTGAGGCTCTGCCGATGAGGTCGTTTCATCTCCCTACTCTGATTCTAATGAGTCACCTCTTTCATTTCCCATACTCTCCCATTTTTCTAGGCCTTGGGAATAGTTCCACCATGCACAACATTTTCTGTGCATAGAATTGAATACTTCCGTTTATAACCTGAAGTCGTGCCTTTCTTCCTCTCTAAAGAGAAAACCATTTAGACCTTAGGGTGGTCATTTTGATAAACAAACCAAAGATTATGGCTTGCAAATGCCCCTACGCTCGTTGGCAACCATGGGAGGTGCCCATTGAGGAGATTATTCCTCGCTTTGCCGCACGGCTAGTAGACCCTCTTTTTACCGACGCTCAGTGTGACGCGGTGATGTATGAGCTCCTGACTCGTAGGGGCTCTCCTCTTCTTGTGGGCTCCATTTGACTCCGGATGATCTTTCTATCCGTGCTTGCCGATATCCCCCCTCGTCCGGCGGAGATGAATCCGGCGAGTCTTGATATGGCAGAGGACAAAATTGAGCGTTTCCATGAGGCACACTTAATTACCCAGTCTCTGAAGAATCGTTCGGTTCATTTATTGAGTCAAATAAGAGATCGGCGGGCCATCATGTTCGCTTTTGCTGATGAGCACGGTGCTAACTGGTGGGGAGAAACTTCTCGCGAAAACCGTCGTTTCGACATGTTGGAGAAGGCAGAGAGGGAATTGGGAAACTTTGTATTTGGTTTTGTTAACCCCTATATCTCTGATCCCATATTTGGTGATCTTTTCCCAGTAGAGTAGTATATTTAAATCGATGTATTTATCTTATTATTGACTGTTGAATACTTTCTATTGAATTTTTTTATCTGTTCATCATATATTCGTACGTGCATCCCACCTGTGTATATGAGCTTTATACTTTACCCCTAGGAATTTTCTTTAAGTGCGAGCGCTATTGTCGTGTCATTGGCATGTGACTTAAGCAAATATGGCCTGTAGATGGTAGATAACGGTTCATCTTGAACTCCTTATAGGGTAGCGATGGCTTAGGAAACAGATTCAGGTCTGCTGTCTAAGACTTTTCAACTTTATGAGCCGTGAGGGTCTCATAAAGACGTTTCTCCCCACGAGTCGAGAGGATCTCGTAAGTGTAATTTCTCCTTAGGGGTCGTGAGGACTTCTAAGTTCGTTTTCTCTTAAGAGTCGTAAGGATATCACAAGTGAGTTTTCTTTTTACGGGTTGAAAGGTTTGCGTAGGGACACTGATCTCCCTGGGGGTCGAGACGAATCGAGAGATTATTGGTTGACTTGTTTCCGAGACGGAGCATTGTTCCGACGGGGAGGTTATTGGTTGACTTGTTTCCGAGACGGAGCATTGTTCCGGCGGGGAGGTCATTGGTTGACTTGTTTCCGAGATGGAGCATTGTTCCGGCGGGGAGGTCATTGGTTGACTTGTTTCCGAGACGGAGCATTGTTCCGGCGGGAAGGTCATTGGTTGAGTTGTTTCCGAGACAGAGCATTGTTCCGGCGGGGAGGTCATTGGTTGACTTGTTTCCGAGACGGAGCATTATTCCGGCGAGGAGGTCATCGGTTGAATTACTCCGGTTTCTGCGGTGTCGAGAAGGAACGCCGTGTCGATCTTCTGAGATGCAGATGTTGCCGTCGAGATCTGACTCTCCCTTTGACAGAGTCTATTGGAAAATGTGGTTCCCTTTTCGTTTATGCCTATGGATTGTATACATGGGTCAGTATGGACTTGCTTGTAGGGAAAAAGTTTCATTCTTTCATTTTTTTATTTCCTTCCACGATACTTTATCATTTCAGCTTTTTATATCCTGAAAGTCACGATTGCCCAATCATTTCGGCTATTTTTCGTGGTGCCCAATCATTTCGGCTATTTTTCTTTTTACTCGCTGCTTTTTATTGTGAGTTGCCCAATCATTTTGGCTATTTTTATATGTATTTTTGGCTCGCTGATTTTGTTGCGAGTATGGACTTGAGATCTGATATCAATCTTAGCATCAGCATCGCTGCGACTGGAATATTACCATGAGCGAATCATCACTTTCCGTGAAAAGACTTGGAATTCGTTACCGATTTAGGCATCAGTATCGCTACTACTGGAACGTTGCCAGGAGCGAATCATCATTTGCCTTCAACGCTATCGAACAAAGGTGGCTTAGTAGACAGGGTTAGGGACCTGACGACTAAGGCTTTTGAATTCGTGAGCCGTAAGGGTCTCATAAAGGTATTTCTCCCTACGAGTTGTGAGGATCTCGTAGGTGTAATTTCTCCTTAGGGGTCATGAGGACTCCTAAGTGCGCTTTCTCTTGAGAGTCGTAAGGATCTCACAAGAGCATTTTCTCCTTGCAAGTCGAGAGGACCTACAAGTGTTGTTCACCAGATAGGGGAATTTCACACCATTGGTGGAACTGGGCGAGAGAACGCTTATTTGTGCCCGTGGATTGTATACAAGGGTCAATATTGACTGCCTGTAGGGCAATTTGGGGGATATGATGGCTTAAGAACAGGTTCAGGTCCCTGTATCTTAAGACTTTTGAATCCTGTGAGCCGTGAGGGTCTTATAGAGGGAAATTCTCTTTACAAGTCGTGAGGATCTCGTAAGTGTAATTTCTCCTTAGGGATCATGAGGATTCCTAGGTGTTTTGCTCCCTTGTGGGTCGTAAGGATCTCACGCGGGTATTTTCTTCTTACAAGGTCGAGAGGACCTTGCAAGTGCACAGGAAATTTTTTACAAGTCTGCGCCCTTTCGGATTTTCACAAACTCGCCGGTAGCCCTACTGTTTTTACTTACGGAGCCCTTTCGGGTTTTCATCCGTGCCTATTTCTCTTAAGGACGTACCGGTTTTTTTTGCCGCGTTAGCCTAAGAATGCTGCGGTTCGTAGTAGTTTAAGGACGTTACGGTCCGTTGTTAGTTTAGGGATGTTTCGGTCTGTTGTTTGGGACAGGCTATCGTTGGATACTACTTTTAGAGTCTCGACTCAAGAAAATAGCGAGCGGACATAGGCGTCGTCATCTATCATTAACCTGGGCTGTGACTCGTCAGGCGTGGTATTTCTTAAGGAATCGGTCGTTTATTAGCCGGAAGGGTCTTTCGCCATGCATATCCATGAGCAAGTAATCCCCACCTTAGTAGACTTTTTCTATTATGTACGGGTCCTCATAATTTGGCTCGAATTTCCCCCGTTTGGCACGATTGGGGATCATAGGTCTTTTGACAACTAGCACGAGTTCGCCTTGGTGGAATGTTCTCGGCCTAGTCAATATTTCGTATGAGCGTGTCATCTTTGCTTTGTAAGCTTCCGAGTTTTGCTGCGCCATGAGACGTGTTTCATCAAGGGCGTCTAGCTCTTCAAGCCGAAGATGAGCATTCTCTTCGTCTGTTAGCTCGTAATGAACCGCCACTCGTAGAGATGGTAGCTCTATCTCGAGGGGGTACCGCTTCTGTGCTAAATACCAATGCGAATGGCGTTGTATTTGTGGCCGTTTTGAACGTGGTCTGATAAGCCCAGAGAGTTTCATGTAGTTTTTCGTGCCAGTCCTTTTTGTTTCTGGACGCCGTCTTCTTTATGATCTTCGTCAAGATTTTGTTGAAAGCCTCAGCTAGACCGTTAGCTCGGGGATTATAGACCGAAGAGTATCTCCAGTCTATATTATGTTGCTGTGCGAAGCGGCTAATTTTGTGACTTCTGTGGGCCGTCGCGGAGTGCCGAACCGATAGATGACGTGTATCTTGAAGAAATGAAAAATATTCTCCGTTTTCATTTCTCTTAGCGGTACTGCTTCAGCCCACTTAGAGAAATAATCAGTTGTCGCCAATATGAACCGATGTCTTTTGGATGACATTGGTTTGATGGGCCCAATTATATCGGTTCCCCACATTTCGAACGGCCAGCTAGCTACTGTTAGGTGTAGCGGATTTGGATGCTAGTGGATGAAGTCTCCATGAATTTAGCACGAGTGGCACTGCTTCGTGTATTCGAGGCAGTCTTGAATCATCGTCGGCCAATATTCGAGGCAGTCCTGAATCATCGTGGGCCAATAGTAGCCCATTCTTTTGATCTTCAACTTCATCTTTGGCCCGGCTTGAAGAGAACCGCAGAGTCCGTCGTGAGTTTCTTGGATGACTCTCCTTGCTATTTCCGGTTTTAGGCATCTCAGCCACAGAGAGTCGAACGATCTCTTATATAGAGTATCATTGACGAAGGCGAAAGACAGAGCTTGTCTCATGAGCTGATGTCTTGAGGATGCATCTTCCGGTGTTTGATGGGATTCAAGTAGTCTATAAAGACTTCTCTCCAATCCTTAGCCTTTTCTTGGTCCTCTATTTGTAGGGCTGTTTGCTTGGTCGTTTCCTTTTCTTCAGACGACTCCGGAGATATTTCTGCCGGTGCGAGAACCCGACGGCTCTGCACAACGATTCTTACATCATCGAGGTTTTCGTCAGCCAGTTCTTTAGCGAGTTTGGCTAAGCGTCCGCTTTGCTATTTTCTGTACACGGTATGCTTTCCAGGGCGTAGGAGGAAATTTAAGTTAGTAACTGTTGCACTCTTTTGCCATATTTTACCAACTCTGGCTTGCACGTCTGATAGTCACCATTTACTTGGCAAACGACCAGCTGGGAGTCTCCGTATATGAGGAGGTTTTTGATTCCCATGTCGACAGCGATCTCAAGACCTGCTATCAAAGCCTCATATTCTGCTTCATTGTTTGTCCTCGGCTCTGTTAAGGAAAAGTCAAAGCGTATTATCCCTCCTTATGGAGTCACGAAGATAAGGCCCACCCCGGCTTTAATCATGGGGTGTTTTGCTTTTGCTTCTTTAAGGAGGATGCTCCATCGAAGTAAAGTTCCCATCGGGTATCATTCCCTTCTTTCTCCCTGTCAATTGCATCAAACGCGTGTTCGTCTGGCAATTCACAATTTAAAGGAGAATCGGAAGGTATCGGATGCTCAATGAGGAAGTCGGCGATGGCCTGGCCTTTCACTGCCTTGAGAGGTCGGTATGTTATCGAGAATTCCATTAAGAGTAGGGCCCATTTAGCGAGTCGTCTCGTTAGTATGGCTCTTGACATCAAATATTTGAGAGGATCCACTTTTGATATGAGATGGACCTTATGCGCCAAAGCATAATGCCGAAGCTTCGTTATCGTGAAGATTAACGCCAGGCAGCGTTTTTCGATAGGGGAGTAGTTGTTTTCTGCCCCCAGGAGAACTCGACTCAAATAGCAGAGGGCTCTCTCTTTTCCTTGGTCGTTCTCCTGTACCCATAGCGCGCCTAAAGAACCTTCAAGGGCTGTTGTGTACAGGATAAAGGGCTTTCCTTTGACTGGAGCGGTTAGTACTGGCGGGTTCTGTAGATACTTCTTGACTTCGTCCAGTGCGCTTTGGCATTTACGATCCTAAACGACGGGTTCCCCTTCTTCATTAGACGACTTTAGGGGAGGCATTTGCCGGAGAGGTTAGCTATGAACCGCCGGATATACGCGAGCTTTTCTTGGAGAGACCGTAGTTGCTTGAGAGTTCTGGGTGGAGGCATTTCCATAATCTCCTTGATCTTTGATGGGTCTATTTCGATGACTCAATGTCATATGATGAATCCTAGGAATTTTCCTGAGGAAACTCCGAATACGCATTTTAGAGGGTTCATCTTCAGGTTGTTTTTCCGAAGGCACTGAAACACTATCTTTAGATGCTCCCAGTGCTCCTCGTACGATTTGCTTTTCACCATGAGGTCGTCGATATAACATTCGACAATATCGTGTATGAGGTCATCAAATATCTTTGTCATGGCCCTCTGGTAGGTGGCGCCAGCGTTCTTTAGACCAAAGGGCATCACTTTATAGCAGAATATGCCCAGCGGAGTCCGGAAAGCAGTATGCTTTTGGTCTTCAGGATACATCTTGATTTGGTTGTACCCTGAGGATCCGTCCATGAAGGAGAAGACTTCATGGGTGGATATGTTATTGATCATCAGGTCGGTAACAGGTACTGGGAAGTCATCTTTCGGACAAGTTTTGTTGAGATCCTGAAAATCTACGCAGATGCGTACCGTCTCATTTTTTTCATCACTAGGACAATGTTGGCGATCCAGTCAGGGTATTGAACTTCTTGGATGAAACCAGAGTCGATTAGTTTCTTGACTTCGGCGTTGATACTCATTTCAAGTTCAAGTCGCATCTTCTTGGTGCTTGTTTGACTGGCTTGACGTCTGGAGATATCGCCAATTTATGCATAGCTATTTCTGGATCTAATCCCGGTATCTCGAAATAGTTCCATGCGAAGCAGTCTTTATACTGCATGAGCACATCTTTTAGCGTAGCCACCTGCTCTTAAGACAGCAGTTCACTGACAAACGTTGGCCGCGGGTCGTTTGCCGTCCCCAAGTCGAGTTGTTCAGGTTGTCCGTCGTGGTGTGTATCCCATATTCCAATTCTTTTGGCGCCGGTGGAAATTCTGAGATCAACTCATCTTCATCCTCATTTTCGAAGCACCAGGAGAGGTCATCTATATTCTCGTGCACTCCTTCTTCCGACAACGTTATCACGTGACAGGTACGAGATCGTTTCCAAGACCGATGTTGATATGGTTGTACTCTCGCTATATACGTTGCTTTTGGCACATGCTTTTATGGTGGGGCTACCCTCCAACTGTTGGATAGAACGAATCTGCCGAGTTGATATTGGTCTTCGACCCAGTTTTTGAAGGTGAATCAGTCATCAAGAGGATGTCCTATCGCTCGGTGATAGGATCAATAATCCGGGTGATGAACCTCGTTTGCTTGATGGGGGTGCCGAGACTCCGGGAGTGTCATCATCTGATGTTTCATGACAAGGTCAAGGATTCTCCTTGTCTTGTCTCGAGGGAAAGAATATGCTCGACCCATCTTTTTCATAAGAGACGGATTCCGTCCGACCTTTTCTCGATCGCGTGGCCTTTTGGATCCGTTTTGCCGCTGTCGAACGCTTTTTCCGTTGTTTAACTTGTTTTTGCCTCCATGTCGGGCCTTTTTCTTGTCTTGGGAATGCATGTCGGGCTGACAGTGGAGGGCATTGTCATCCTCCGTAGCCTGCTGAAGGAGGTGTTGTGTCTTGGTTTTCTCGTAAATTGCCATTTTGCGGCTGTGGTCGTTCTGGACCTTTTGACTCGCTTCCTTTATTAGCTTGTCCATCTGTTCTTCAAACGACGGACTCAGCATTTTTATGACAGGACCTCGTTCCGGTTCAGCATCAGCGTCTTCTAAAACAGCACCCCCTTCTTCATCGAGATCATTTATGACATGGCATCCATGGAATTGCTCCCGTTTCTTGGACTGGACATATCCAAGCCCAATTGTTCCAATTTTTCCGTTGAGCAATTTTCACTGAGTTCTGTGGACGTTCCAAATCCTGTTGTAGAACTGAGCTTGTCGAGGAGTCTATTTGAAAGGTACGCCTTGGCATATTAATAACCTTCTCAATCCCTCCATGTAGTATCTGGGCAAACAGATGGGTTGGAGCCTGTCGAGCGCAAAATCGGCACCATGCCAGACTTCTCTTTCGACTTTAGTCTCCGTGGATCGATAGAATAGGATCGCCTTTTCACCTCTTCGTTTGGGAGGGACGTAGAATGTCTGCAGCTCTTGCACACTATATGTCTCAAGCGCATCAAGCTCTCTGTAGTGTTGCTGCGGAACCATAGCGATTTGCAAACTCTAATCATCTCCAGTGAAGGTCTGCATTAATGGACGGATCGAGAACACTGCGTTGACTTCGTCTTCAGAGTCACTGCCAAAGACTAAAATAGGAGTAGATGGTCCCGGCCTATTGCATTGGGGCGGCCCCGAATAGACTATCTCTTCTTCCTCCTCAGTATCACTCCCGAAGACCGGAATAGTGGTGATAGCTTTTTGCTTATTCTCCGGTTTATGGTATCTTTCCGTGTCTACAAAGTCTGGTAGGAAATACTTTACATCTTCGTACTTTTGGACTTCATTTACGGAGAATGGATTTAGTTCCCCTGTCACGGTATACTCGAGACCATCTTTGAAATACTTCATACACTGATATTGTGTAAAAGGGATGATCTTGTACTCGTGTAACCAAGGCCTGTCGAGCAAAGCGTTGTAGCAGGTCTTGACGTCAATGACATGAAATTTGATGTCAGTGACGAGCAGCCCAAAGTGTAACGTCAGTATTACAGACCCGAGCGTCCGTGATGACTGGGAGTCGAACCCGGAGATAGTGATTTTATCCCTAGCGAGGTATTGAACGCTCATGCAGATTTCTTTTAGCACCCTCACATTTAGGAGGTTGACAGATGACCCGTTGTCAACTAAGATCTTCCCTATCTTGATGTCATGGCAGTACCCGGTGACATACAGGGGACGGTAGTGCTCGTACGTTCCGAGGAGGAGGTCTTTATCGCTGAAGGTAATGTCGGCTGTGTGAACTTCTTCCAGCTCGTCCTTCATCTTTTTTTCGGCAAGGAAAGCTTGAAACTGCTCGGGCTTTTGTAATGCCCAGATCAGAGAATCTCATGCCTCTTTAGACAACAGAAGGGCATCCAAAACGCTTAGCTGTGAGGGTATCTTCCTCAGGTATGCCAGGACATTGTAATCCACTTTGTTTTTCTTGGGCGGGTCCTTGGCTACCAGCTCTTCGACGACTCGATCATCGAGGGCAATATCCTCAGGGACTTTTTCCTCCCCCTTATCTTTTTTGTTCGATCCTTTGTTTGTAGGTCCGAGATTTTTTTCGGGCAACGTACGATTACGCAGCTGAATGTTTTCACAGTTCTTTATCTCTTCCTCTTTTCCTGAGATGGATTCCTTGAAGAGAGGGCCGAGGGCTACTTCATCATCAGAATTGCTTCCGAAGGTGAGAACTTGTGATCCCATGGTATCAACCATGTGACAGTTGCCGGCGGTTATTTTGTGCTCATCTGTCGTGCTTCTCTGCTCCCGACAAGTTTTGCGCTTCATCCGCTTAAAATGTTGTCGGTGAGCAGCGTATCCCTGCCACCACTTTTTAAAGGCCATGCATTCTTTAGTAGGGTGTGCAATCCTCTGATGGTATAAGCAGTAGTTAGAATGTACATCCGTTTCGTCAAGGTGTATACCGCCAGGAGTATCTCCTTTGAAAGATAGTAGCTTCATTCCCATTGACATGGATTTAGCGAACCGTTTCCTTGTCTTAAGCCTGTTTTTGTCTGCCACGGGCGTGCTTCGATCTGGTTGGAGTGCTTTTTGACTTATCCCTACCATGACTTCTTTAACTTGATGCCGACGCCTGGCCCTTTCGAATATGGCCATTTCACGCTCTTGATCAGCTTTGCTCTTCTGACGGGCTTCGTTCAGCAGCGTGTCAATCATCTCGTCTGACAGTTCCAAGGATTTTGGCACCGATTCTACCCCCAGCTCCTCTATATTATCTTCAGAAGCCGAGTGAGATTCTTCGTCATTTACTGACGAATGATAGATCGTGTAACAACTTGACACATAATCCTCGGGTTCTTCTGACGAGTCGTTTCCGTCGTCATTGTCATTATCTCCTCTCTCAAGGATATGGTTGAGAAACTCTTGGAGTGTGACCAGGGTTCGCACCTTCTGTTTATATTCTTCCAGCGCGTCAATATACTTTTGCAGGTCCGTGCGTTTGTCGTCAGACTGCATGGGATTTTTGGTCTTCTTCTTCTTCGAAGACTTTGACGGCTAGGCTGGGTGTTTTGCCCATCGTTACCAATTCTCGGTGTTGGGCGCGATTCAGCATCCCCTCAATGATCTCGGGCTCTAGCGGGCTTTTCTACCTGATTGCTGGGCATGCTTGAAGATCCTTCAACATTCTTTTGGTCTTAGCTGAAAGGACAACTTCCCATGGAGCTTCCTCTATAAATGAGCACGATGCCCCCGGCAAGTCTACCTTTTTATGAGCGTGCTGTTGTGGCGGGTGTACCCTCCAGTTTTTAGACAACGCGAACCTGCCCTGTTGGTACTGGTCCTCAACCTAGTTTTTGAAGACGAAGCAATCTTCGATTGGGTAGCTCACTATTCGATGGTAGGGGCAGTAATTGGGATTGTTGACGTCGCTCGGTTGCAGTAGGCGTCTCGGATCTGGTAGAGTGATAAGCTTGTTGCGCACCGCCAGTTCGAACAGTCTTCTCGTTTTATCCCGAGAGAATGAGTAAGGACGTCTCAACTTTTCTCCGAGTGATCGCGGTTTATCGTTTTGATGAGCAGCTGGTTTCAGATCACTCAGCTGTTGCTGAGCGTTGGCGACGAAGGTCGCTTTCCCTTTGCCCTTTTCATTTCGAAGCTCCGTTTTCGAGGAGGGCGGTCTATTGCCCATCTGGTCCATTTGGGCTAGCTTGTCGATCAAGGATTGGAAAGTGGTCGGCTTGAAGAACATCATAAATTGGGATCTAGTTGCCTACGGATCAAGGGTCCCCATGAACATGCTCACGGCAGGAGCTTCTTCTATGCGTTGTTTGCATCTCGACCATAGGTTCCACCACCGAATTGCATACTGAACCCAAGTCTCTCCTGGCTTCACCCTGGCATTGATCAATGCCGTGATCGGGGTGTGTTCGCTGGCGCTTGCGAAATGCTGGGTGAATAGAAACTCCATTTCTGTGAATGTTTTGATGGAGTCATTCGGAAGTTCTGAATACCATTCAAATGCCGTCTCTGCTAAGCTGTCGATGAACTGGCGAAATAGCAATTTGTCGTCACCTCCAGTATTGCCGCAGAGAGTCCTGAACTGAGCGACGTGCTGATGGGGGTTACCTGTCCCCTTATACACGTGAAATTTAGGGATCGTATATCCCAGCGGGTACTTAATTTGATTGTACCAGCTTGGATAGGGTCGCCCAGTTCTGACGACTTGGCCAGTAGCTTCACTTGCCTGATGAGCTCGTATTTGTTGAGCTATGTAGTCATAAAGCACAGCTTTCGAGATCGTCTCCTTCCTGGCTGCTGATAAAACCGGAAGAGGGTTTGATGTCTCCCCTCTATCGTCTTCAATGATTATTGGGGGATCTTCGGCTGGAGGGTCCGGCTGGATCATCATGCCCATCATATCTTGGAACAGGAGCGCCATTTGTTATATGTTAGCCGCATGTTCCGCGACTTCTTTATCTTTCTTTTCGAGCATTCTTTGGAGGAACTCGTCGTCGGCTTCCTGCTCCTGGCGTTGATCCGATGATACTTCCGGGCTTTCCCTCTGCCCAGTGAGTGCGGCCATCTTCGTCAGCATCTCCTGGAGTTTCTGTTGTTGCTCTTGAGCCTTAGTTACTGATCGTGTAAGTGGTCGATGACCCCCAGAAGCACGGATTTCCTCTTTTCCGGAAGCCATGTAAATGGTGTGCACTACCATGCCCCTAAACTTGGGGCGTTTAGGTTTAGTGCCCTTGAGATTTGTCATAGGCACGAGGATCTTCTCCGGCCTTCTCCTTTTATGGGCGGTCGAAGTTGAGGGGGCTGTTGCAGACGATACTTTCCGTGGTATGACGGCGAGATGATCCTCCTCTTGCCGGACCTTCATTTTCTTCGATCGGCGTGAGTAGTCTTTGTCAATTACAGAGTCTTGGACTCTTCGCCAGACCCTGTGGATTTTGGGGGACAGCCGCTGAGGGGGCTGCTCCGGCTTCGCCTTTGTAACGTTCTCCACAGGTGGAGGAGAATTTTTCAACACGGCAGTTGGAGAGTTCTTGCGCACTCTCCTGAGCGGCTCAAAGCTGTTCCGAGTTGGAACAACAGCATCAACTTCCACCATTGGAGCTGGTGGGGCAAGTCCAGAAGGGAAACTACCCCCAGCTTTCCTCACTCGGCGTCAGTGATGACGTCAAGCATGTCGTGTAACCGGGATCACCTCTATCGTCGGAGTAGCTTCTTCATGCCCCCTGCTTTGAGGAGAGGTTGTTATTGGCGCCAGCCGGTCAAAGACTGACATCCGCTGGGAAGGAATGGTCAACTTGTCGAAGGCCGACTTTCGAGTAGGGGAAGTAGTTTGGACGACTTCACCTGCAGCAAAAGTTGGGATAGCCTTCTCCGGTATTGCGAGCCTCTTCGCGGGCCCATTTGAGTTTAGGCTCAGCCTGTCGAAAACTGAGGCAGTAGACTTGGACGACCCGTTGAGAGGGGCCGCGGTAGTTGCAAGCCGATCGAAAACCGACTTCTTTAGAGCTTCCTGTGACAGCACTGGAGCATTGAAACTCATTGGCGAGAGCATGCTCCCGAAGAACAACCTAGTGGTGGCCTGTATCACCTGTTCCACCGGTATTGTGAAGATGGAAGCCGCTTGGGGCCTGTAAGTTACTCCTCCAGATGGGCCGGAGCAAGAGTTGTTGTTGCAGGTACATTGGGAAGCCATTGATCTTCTTTTCTTTGCACGGGAGCAAGACACCAAATCTTAGTACCTTGAATCCAGGGGCAACCATATTAAACCGCGATTCGTTCGCGAACACGACACACGAAGTGTGGAGTGGAAAGAGAAAATGGTCCCACCGGGCATACCGGAATCTGTTTACTGCCGAAAGACGCATCCGGGACGTTAGGATGTCTGACCTGAATTTTGGGGGGCAGATACTATTTGGTTTTATCCGTCCACCTCTCCGAAAATACCAAGTTGATTTATGGCATCGTGTATCGGAGGTTTGGACAGGCCGTTGTAGTAGACTTCGTCAGATTCTCCCTCATTGTGAGGGTTTTTTGATTGTGGGGACGCTTTTCCCTGCAGGCGCAAGCCCCTGCAGTTAATTACGTTACCGTATCGCGGTAACCACTTTCTCCGGCTCCTGAAGCTCATTTTGTTTCGTGTGTGTTTGTTTTATTTTTGGTTGCCCGTGGATTGTATACGGAGACTAATTCATGTTGTCGCCCGTAGGGCGTGGATTAATCCAAATCCGTATTGTTTTAGATTTGGATTTGTTTGATTTAAGGATCGTTAACCTTGTTTAAGATTAAAATCGACTCAAATGTTTGTAAGGATACGTTAATCCGATATTGGACTAAGATCTACTCAACGGGGGTTCAGGATCATTTTTGATCCAACAAAAGAGCATTTGGGCTCTATCGTTTTAGTTTAAGGACGTTGTGATCCATTGTTAGTTTAGGGACGTTTCGGTCTAAAGTTTAGTTTAAGGACGTTTCGGTCCAGATTTTAGTTTAGGGATGTTACGGTCCGTAGTTTAGTTTAGGGACGTTGCGGTCCACGGATCACCATTTTTGAGGTGAGGGTTTAGTTTAAGGACGTTGCGGTCCACAGTAGTTTAAGGACGTTGCGGTCCGTTATTAGTTTAAGGACGTTGCGGTCCATGGTTGCTGGTTGTCGGGACCCGCCACCTTCCTGAAGACGTTGAAGAATTATAACGACATGTATCAGAGGTATGAGGAGATGTACCCTTGAACCAATGAATGTTCATCAGGGACTTGGTAGTCATGTTTGGGACTAAGGCCAATTTAGTAGAAGACATGTGGGCTCGGTCGATTTGGGGTTTGGCCAACCTTGGGCTCAGCCCACTTGATTACTTATTTGGGCTTGATCCCCTTTCTGTATCAGCACTGCTGAGCATTGATTTGAGTTATGACACCCCTTTTTCTTTTTGTTTTATTTATATTTTTTTATATAGAGTGTTAAACAATTTATGGCGTCCACGAGCAGAGCACGTGAGGCGCTCAACACTGAGTGCCAGACACTGAGTGCTAAGTACCTTTTTATTAAATAGCGCCCACGTGAGGGGCACGTGGAGCGCTCGGCGCCGAGCGCCAGACTTTGAGTGCTAAGCACTTCTTATTAAATAGCGCCCACGTGAGAAGCATGTGGAGCGCTCGGCGCCGAGCGCCAGACTTCGAGTGCTAAACGCTTCTTATTAAATAGCACCCACGTGAGGAGCACGTGGAGCGCTCGGCGCTGAGCGCCAGACTTCAAGTGCTAAGCACTGAGTTTTCTGTTCTGCTCAATTCAATTCTCTGAGAATTAGATTCTCACTTGTGAAAGATTTTGTCTTATAGATCTGATATCTGGAAAAAGAACTAAGTTCTTCTGATGTGAGAGTTAAACTCTTAGATATGGAGGAGATGCTATGATCTCTCTTATTTTTATTTACCTTGAGGAGAAATCATTCTCGTCTTGAAGTTTGAAGTTTATGTGGGGGGGGGGGGAGGAGGGTTTCTTCTCTGCTAGACTTGAAGTCTTGGGGCCTTTATATAGTAGAGACAGATTTGTTGATTCAGTTAAGGAAATCTCTCATTGAGAGATTTCTTAATTGATTTGGGGATTTTATCCACCGTTGGATCTTTGATTCTAGGCTTTCTGTTTTACAGAAGACATTTTTCTTGTTGTCAACAAGATTGGGAAAATATTTTCCCATACAGAGTTTATTCTGTATCTTGGTGATTTTTAATCACCATTGGATCTTTAATCCAGCGGTGCTCTGTTTTACAGAGATTAACATTTCCCATTTTAGGAAGATTCGAGGAATATTTTCTAAACAGAATTTAATTTTGTAATTTGATGATTTATCATCTTCGTTGGATTTTTATCCAAAGGTGGAGAACTTTTAGTTCTGGCGCTGGTGCTCTCGTGCTTTACACGTGAGGCACTGCCTCAGAGTTTTTAACTCTTGGCGTTGGCACTCTCGTGTTTTGCACGTGAGGCACTGCCTCAGTTCAAATTTTGAATATAGCCTTGCTCTTTTATTGAGGGGAAACACCCAACTTAGATATGAAACAACATACTATATCACTACAACCTAACCTAAAAATGAAACAACACCCTAAACATTATCACAGCCCAGCCTGAAAATCAAACAACATTCTATAATATCATCACAGCCCAATACCTAAAAAAACAGCTCCCTACAACATCATATTTTTCAGATTATTTATTACTATCATTGATCTCAATATTGTTACCACCATCATTGTCGTCGTCGTCATCCTTGTCGTCAGGTTCAAGGGGATCAGTAACACGTAAAACTTTTGATATCGGATATCCACATGTTTGTAGTAAGCCAAAATTCTTAATGGTCACATTGATATGCATTACAAATATGGACCATTCGCACGTCGACACATGTACATTGAATATATTTCTCCCATTGTATTGTATGATTGGTTTTAAAAATAATAGTTTGTAACCTGATTGTAAACAAACTGCGTATATTCGATGGACCGGTAAAGCACCATTTATGCTTGATCATTATAAAGAATAACATGTATTTCACCCGTGTAATCAACAACCCTGCCTCTAATTTTATAGCTGAGAGAAAAATATAATTTGAATCAAAATTTGCTAAATTTGGTCGTTTTAATATGATTATTGCAATTATATGCAATACCGCTTATGTCATACCTTGGCAACAATTTTGCAATCAGATGCTGACATTCATTTCGTAAATTTGAATTGTAAAATGCATGATATTGTCTTTTATTGCAATGCAAGCGGATGCTACACCAAAAGAGTGTATAGTTCTGCAATTTTAGCCTTTATTTTAAATTTCAATACCTAAAACTTATATTTTCATAATATAATATAATTTTTATTAAATAAATTATATCTTTTCTTACGGTGTCCGTTGGAGGTGGAGTGTCCGTGAACATGATTAATCGTTGAATAGTATGAAATCATAAGGAAGAGTTTGAAAAACATGAATAATCTTGCTAAAATTTGTTTACATTCTATAGTAAACAATACTAATATTTTCATTGACAATATAGAAATATTTGGTATCGAAAATTTATATGTGAAATTTACCATCTAGAAAGGTGTAAGACCCCATTTTCATTATCAATATCATAGTCAAACCGTGTAAATTTTGTAGATTCTAGAGTAAACTTATCTGAGAAAATAAATTAATTAAAAATATTACGAATTTTAATTTAAACAAAAGTTATTCTGCATTAATAAGAGTATCTACTTGATAACACAAAAATATAGAAATATAAAATTAAACCTTCATAATAAATGATATTTAGACCACTTGCGATTACTGCTTTTCGTCATAAATAAGTATCTGTAAAATATTCTATCTCTTCTTGGAATATATTATCCTACACAATAAGAGATATAACATGATCATAATATGCGTCGTCTATCACAAACATTTCAACATATTTTTTGAATTCTCCATTCTTAATAATTATAGTAGTTACGGGGCTGATATCGACAATGAATATCAAAATACCTTAAATGTTAAAACTCAAATTAGCATATACAAATTAAATATAATGTCAACATTATCGTAAATAGAAGAACAAACCAACTAAAATCTAAAATCGTTGATATCTTCTTGCATGCTGGTAATTATTGTAGTTTCTTGACTTTGGAAATCCTTAATAGATAATTAGTGTTGGATCGATATACAATTCACTGATGCTTGACGTTTTTGTCAACTGAAGATACCAATATTTATTTATTATCTTATAGCTGGTGTTCGAAGCACATTTAATGAGATTGGTAATCATATACATATGGCCTTTCAATACTTTGTTATGACAATATTGAGATAATTCATCAGAGACCAAAATTTCAACCTCACGACTCTAAATTAGAAAACAGGTAAGTTATAAAATGATTTATTTTTAATTGAATATGAAACAAAGTTTGTCACCAATATATTTTTTCCAATGAAAGAAAAAGAGGGGAAACTATGTTCATCATATAACATCCCATACCAACTTCGACTTACCCGAACTACAATTTCATCAAGCTCTTCTATGATTTTCATATAGAAACTGAATTAATTTTTCAGAGTTTATGTGATGCCAGATATACTGGGATACTTAGAAAAAGAATGAAGTGGCCTTATATAGAAGAGTAAGAGTTCAAAAGGTAATAGAAAAATAGAATATCAATAAATATATCATTTTAGTTTGTTGATAAGGTATTACTTTTTGAACTCTTACCCTTATCATAATTCACTCTGCATATGAACGGTTTTCAATAAATTAGATTTGACCGATTTGATAGAATCATAACTTGAGTAAATTAAATAAAAATATTTAGAAAAGATAATATTTGATGTTGTTTAGTGGTGAAGAAGACAACAAAATATGAATGGCGCCAATATTTTCGATTTCAATATTTTCGCCTAAGACTATCATTATTCAACAACAAACTAAAACCGGTTACGATATGAAAATTATATTTAGCAACAAAATGACGTGTTGGTTTCTTTCTTACAAAAATGAACCATTACAAAGTGATCACAGATTTCAATAGCGTACCCAGCAAATATGACAAATACTTCTGAACTTAAAAATTTGAAAAAATTTCAAAAACATAATCAGTTAAGAGATGATAACAATGTTTCCCTTGAAATTAGTTTTCAAAGAATTTGTAGCACCTGTCCATCCATCGACAAAACTGACCGCAAAACGCCCTCGGAAGTCGATCATTATCAACCCAGTAGCCATCACTTTTTCCTTTATAACCCTTCCACAGAGCTTACCCTTGCAAGGAGATTTCGGCTCCATCTTCAACACCGTCCTAGTCCAACTTTTTTCCGTAATCTGCAAAACCTCTCTTCTGGATCTGTCTACTATTGGATTACCCAATCTCGTGCACTCTTTAACTTCATGACTAGTACAGAAAAAATCGCCGCAAGAAACTTTGTTCAGGATTTCCATGGCGTGTGCCCGTGTATAGGCATCCAAAAACGGCATGATCCCGACCACGTATGCCACTGCAAAGTGGCTACCGGTTATCGCTGTCTTCAGATGCTCCATGCCCAAAGTCATCCTTCCTAAGTTGTATATATCTTCCTATAGGTTTAGAGAAAAACACAACATTTATGAATTAGGCAATTAATAT
Source organism: Agapanthus africanus (assembly GCA_030015575.1). Taxonomy (NCBI): domain Eukaryota; kingdom Viridiplantae; phylum Streptophyta; class Magnoliopsida; order Asparagales; family Amaryllidaceae; genus Agapanthus; species Agapanthus africanus. The sequence continues at coordinate 488,301,961 of CM057349.1, forward strand.
AGCTGATCCTATAAGGTCCGGTCTCATTTCTTATTTTGAGGCCTAATTTTCAAACACCTAACTCCCGTGTTTTTCATCGATCCGCTCCATCCACCATGATCTGCATATGATAGATAGGCCATTTATCAAATTTTACGTGATTTGGAGATCTCTAGCACACCCATCAAGCGATCTTATTTTTCATGCATCGTAAAACCATCGGTTTTTTAGTCTATTTGATAGGTTAGTTAGATATCTCCAAATCTTGTAAAATTTGATATATATAGCCTGTCTAATATGTGTAGATCACAGTGGCCGGAGCGCATCGATGAAAAATACGGGGGTTGGGTGTGTTCACTGCCGAAAGACCGGACTGAGACGTTAGGACGTCTAGCCTGAATTTGGGGGTAGATGTTATTTGGACTTCTCCATCCACTCCTCCGAAAATACCAAGTTGATTTATGACACCATAGATCGGAGGTTTGGACAGATGCGACCGTTTTAGCAGACATTATCAGATTCCCCCTCGTTTGTGAGGGGTTTATGATTGTGGGGACGCTCTTCCATGCAGGCGCAAGCCCCTGCAGTTAATTGTTGGATATGTATGCCCTAGAGGCCTTCATTGTATAGGATGCTAGGGATATGTATGTACAGGACAATCTTGCTCGATATGATAGTACGCTATTTGGTTTTTCTTTATCTTAACATGTGATGTGTTTTACTTTGTATTTCATATCTTGTATAACATGTTGATAAAGCCCATAGGATCCTTACCTGACTACCGGCGTTGTGAGGGCAATCATACTTGTGGGAGCTGGGTAATCGATAAGCACATCCTTAAAGTGTCCTTAGTCGTAAGAGTATCGAGACTGGGCATCGATACTCTAGAGTAGACTAGTGTATACATATCTAGACCCTGACGAGGGGCAATGGATTGGTCCTGCAACCATTGGTGAGATGCACCTAAGATTGTATACAGATGCTCACTGGGTATGAGTTCACCGGACAAGACTCGCCGAGGAATGGCTAGATGGTATTATACCTAGCATCAGATAGCGGTTCTCAGATGACATGTGTGCAGATAGTCTGTCGACCTGAGCTCGTCATTTGTCTCGTGTGAGTTCCCACTGTGCTTTGATTACTATCCTACCACGGCTTTACTAAGTCGTGCAAACAGGTTTTAGTTGGGTACAGTCCCGAGCCACATGGAGGCAGTGAGCGGCTGTTGGGGATTCGTCACTCCCGGTATAGGGAATTGATATCGCGCTGTGATCGGTTGGTCAACCCCATAAGTCCCTGGCCATGGCTGATTGAGAATTACTGGTGGTTGGACCAGTAGATTCTCGGATGGTCTTGAGCCACATTGACACGACTTGTTTGGTTATTAGGGGTCTGATGTTTTCCACCCCCTAGACCTCACATGCGATACTCTCAGACGAACAGACCGGACTGCACGAAGATTGTCACGGACAGGCTCAGTAGGAGTTCGAATGAGTTTGCTCGTCGGCCTTCTTTTCGACATGTACCTAGGTAGCCATTACGTGCAGCCAGCACCACTGATGTGCTTGTGGTTAAACCCACTTCCAGCGTACCGTCGAGTCTTTAGAGTCCCACACAGAGGGTTTCCCTGCTTCGGGCGAAATGATGTAGAGGCCGTATAGTTTTACGGCATGGTTCGATCATATATGTGTACTTATGCACGGATCATGATTCGGACGGATAATACTAGTAGGCTTTGATTTAAGCCAGATTCTAGTATTAAATTATTGGATTATTTTCGTCTCTTTGTATTCGTATTGTTCGGAATACGGATACGGGTATGTATATACGGATGAGAGGTATTCTTGTAATTTTTGCAAGAGTGCTTCTAGAAGAAGACACCTCATTTGTTATTTAATCTTTTTTATTAAATGGTAAATGAGGTGGAGAGATGAGATGTTGTTTTACAATAAATAAAGTATGGCTACTTAGTGACTCATGTAGTGAGTTTACATGAGTCATGGATTACTATTGAGGTAAGGTGGCATCAAGATATTTTGTTGAAAATATCTTTGCTTAATAGTTATCACAATTAGCCATATTCATTTAATTCTCTCACAAACACACTCTCTCCTCCAAGCTCTCTTCTTCTTCCTCAAACCTAATTTGTCTCATGAGTTGAGAAACCTAGGGTTCAAGAGACTAATTAATTCCTAATCATTCTCTACATCTTCTAGGTTACTTAGATTAGCACACTAGGTACCCTAGTTATCTCTATTTAGATGTAGGAGCTCAAATTAGACACTCTCGGGTAGATCATCTTTAACGCAAGGAGCCCGACAGTCAAGCGTGATCCGTACACTCTTCCGGGAGCTTAAGAAGAGGAGGAGGACAACAAGAAAGAAGGACTTGGTTCCCGGAGGTATAAACTTCTTTCTTAGTAGTTAGAACCTCCAGTTTAGTTTGTGTTAGTTAAGGTTTCCGTATTGATCCTGGGGTTCAAGTCGTTGCGAAGTTTGAAAATCGTTTTTTGAAAATTCCGCCTCCCCGTGAACCCGCAGGGTGCACGACATCGACTTACAGTGGTATCAGAGCCTACTGAACCTTAACTAACAGTTTAGACGAAGTGTAAAACTATGAAACCGAAATAACTCCGAAACACGAAAACAAATATCCAATTTTCTGTCAACATTTTTAGAGCCTCTAAATTTTTTAAACAATTGCAGAATACTCCATTAGTTGTATGATGAACACCAGAGAAACACGAACCCCAATGACCTAACTTTGGCTGGCCAAACTCCTCATTTTCCCGGCATGGCCGGCCCAAGAATGGAATTTTGTGTCATGTTTCGTTTGGCGTTCTGGTCACTTGGATTTAGGGTTTCAGGTATTATTTGTTTTTGCCAAGATTTCTTATACTGTTATCTTTCTGTTGTGGCAATACGGAGTATTTCGAAGTCACAGTTTTAACGCCGTTTACTAGTTTTCAGTTGATATATGTGTTTCGAAACGTCCGATAATCGCTATACGACGATTAGTGGGGGTTGCACATATCTGTGTTGCTATTGTTGTTGGTTTGTGGATATGGAATATTGGATCGTCGATAATGAATATCCGGGGGATGAGAGAAGAATGTTTTTCTTTCATTCGATGTAAAGATGTAATATTTGATATAATATTATTTTGCGGGGCACATCCGGGTTAAGGTTGTAGCTACCGTTGTATTATTTCATTTACTGTTTTTTGCTCCTAGGATAGACCTAAGGTGGGGTGCACAAACTACCGGGTTCTTGAAGTGCCGAGTGGCCTACTCATTTTATTGAGAGAGGTTGATTCATTTCGGGAATTTGGCGGGTAGTTTGCCGCACCCGTAGGGGTCTAGGATGGGGTTTTGGCTATTCATCACGACCGTGAAATCCGTCTTTCGTTAAAGGCTTAAACAAAATGCGGAATTCCTAGTATATCCAATATATTCATCTGTGATCTGGAAGTGAGATGAATGTATATATATATGATATATAGTAGACGTTGCTTATGTTTTGCACCCGCGCTAGTCCAGCCCCCGCTCTGCCGTTAGTTAAGTAACCTAACTGGGCATGACGGGGTCCCGGAGCGAATGCGGATGGCATAAGCATACGTTGTATTTTCGTTTCTTTCTGCAATGGTAGGATTAAATGATGGGACAGTATTAATTCATTAATGCAAAGAAAACAAATCTAAGCTAAATCGTTGGAACAGTTTCAAAATCACTCGGTTTTCTTCAAAAAGCAACTTTTAAATGTGGAGCCTAAACCACTCCTTTAAAAGCTATCATGGTTCCTTCGATTATATCAAGTTCATTACGTTCACGGTTTCAACAAAAACCAGCTGTAGCCCTGCGTCATTTCAAATGAACAACACATCGTATTCATGCTATGTTTGTTGGCCTTCGTCAAGGCATAGTGAATGGTAGCGGTATGTTGTTTGTTTGTAGTATAGATAGATACATTAATTTAGGACAGTCGTACAGCCTTGTTGGCCTTCATCAAGGGCGAATACGGATGGGTCTAAATTAATCAAGACAATGACGGCAAGAACTTGACTTGCATCTTATGATTTGTTGACTTTTGTCAAGGTCATAAGAGCTTGGGGCAAAAATCACATCGGGGGTTTCAAATATAAAGGAAACTTGTAGATTTAGCATACCTTTTGGAGTGTGGTGACTAGAGTGGCTTCCATCCAGATCATCACACGATGATAGTTAGATCCCGATCCCACTGATGAGTAGGATTACTCTCGGAAGATTTTTTCACTTAACAATCAATGCTATAAACAAAGTACGTGTCTAGAACGGTGTTAGCGGGGCTACGCCTCCAGGAAAAAGAGCTTATTTAATTAAGGAACTTCGCGAAAGAGTTGTAAAACCTCCCTCGAAGTACCGACACTAGCCTGGCCGAAAGTTTAAGCAAGTATTGTCACGTGCGATTAATCCTGACTAGTTCTTCTTTTAGGGTTTAAAGAAGAATTCGAGGAAACAGTGGGAGCCATCCTATTTAGATAAACTAATAACCAATCTAAATTTGCAAGAGCATACGCTGAGTGTTTCTTTTCTCTCTCTCTGGCAGCTACCATGACGGGACTCAAACTACTACTGAAAAAAACACTGACAGGACCAAATTATAAAGATTGGCTGAGGAACGTCAATATTGCACTTACTTATGATAAAATGGCATATGTTATCACCAATACTGCTCCCCCTGTCCCAGGACCAGATTCATCAGTTGCGGACAAAGAGGTCTGCAAAACTTGGGATCTGGATTGCGAGAAAACTAATTGCATCGTGCTGGCATCTATGAATAATGAACTCCAGAAGCAGCACGAAAGTATGGATATAAAATCTATTTTTCTCTATTGCAAGGAATTGTATGGAGAGCACTCTCGTATCGCAAGGTACGAGACCTCAAGGAAATTATTCCAGATGAGATTAGCTCCAAGATCACCTGTAGGAGAGCACGTCCGAAAGATAATCAGTCTTATTGAGGAACTCGCAAACCTAGGATGCGTGCTAGAAAATGAGTCATACATTGACTTGATTTTACAGTCCCTTCCTCACACCTTCTCTCAGTTCGTGCTGAACCTTAACATGCACGATATGGAAGCTGATCTTCCAAAGCTCCTCAACATGTTGAGGGTAGCGGAGAACTCCTTAAAAAAGGAGAAAACACCTGTTCTTTATGTTGGTCAATCATCATCTTCTAAATCCAAAGTGAAATCTAAGGAGAAGAAGAAGATGAACACCACCAAACAGAAAGGAAGTGTTAAAAAGGTGCAGAGAACGAACAAACCAGGGAGAGTAAAAGCAGACAATGATGAGTGCTACTACTGTCACAAGAAGGGGCACTGGAAGAAAGATTGCAAGGCTTTTAAAGCCAAGGACACGAAGCAAGGTGATGCTTCTGTTTCAGGTGTGTTTGTAATCGAAAACTGTTTTTCAGTGAACTTTACATCATGGGTACTAGATACCGGTTCCGGTTCTCACATCTGTAATTCTTTGCAGGCTCTGAGAAACCGTAGAGTACTGAAGGCAGGTGATATGACCCTCCGGGTTGGCAACGGAGCAAATGTTAATGCTATTGCTGTAGGCGATTATCACCTGGGGTTGACAAGTGGGCATATTTTGGTGTTGTATAGCTGTTTTTATGTACCCAGTATGCTATGTAATATTATATCGGTGTCTTTATTATCTAATGAAGGATATAATTTTGTACTTGAAAGAAATGTTATGAACATTCACCTAAATCAAGAACTGATTGAGTCTGGCACACTGGAAAATGGCATATACGTACTCAATCAACATCAAGTTTTCAATATCCAAAACACACTCAAAAGAAAGGCTCCAGATTCAAACCAAGCCTTCTTATGGCATTGTAGATTTGGTCATATAAATGAAACAAGCTTGACTAAGTTGTATAAAGATGGATATTTAGACCCATTTGAATATACATCACATGCAACTTGTCAATCATGTATCAAAGGAAAGATGAACAAATCTCCGTTCACAGGATACGGAGAAAGAGCCACTGAGCTCTTGGGACTTATACACAGCGATGTATGTGATCCAATGTTTACACATGCACGAAGCGGTCACTCCTACTTCATCACTTTTACTGATGATTTCTCAAGGTATGGACATGTGTTCTTAATGAAGTATAAATCCGAGACCTTTGAGAAATTCAAGGAGTATAAAAATGAAGTGGAGAAATAAACTGGTAAAAGTATCAAGACACTTCGATCTGATCGAGGTGGAGAATACTTAAGTACCAGTTTTCTTGAATACTTAAAAGAGAATGGAATTATCTCTCAGCTTACTCCTCCATATACACCTCAGCATAACGGTGTATCAGAAAGAAGGAATCGCACGTTACTAGATAAGGTGCGTTCCATGATGAGTAGTGCTGAGTTACCACTTTCCTTCTGGGGTTTTGCGCTAGAATCAGCAGCATACCAATTGAATAGGGTTCCAACTAAGTCTGTGCCTACCATTCCATATGAAGTGTAGAGTGGGAAGAGACCATGTCTCAAGTATCTAAAGATATGGGGGTGTCCAGCTTTTGTCAAAAAGCAAAATCCAGACAAGCTCAATGCACGATCGGTTTTGTGCAAGTTTGTGGGATATCCCAAGAATTCAAGGGGCATCTTGTCTACCATACTGAAGAACAAAAGGTGTTTGTCGCTCGCCATATAGTCTTTTTAGATAGCGAATTTCTTACAAAAGAAATTAGTGGGAGCGCAGTACAACTGGAAGAAATTCCAGAACCCTAAAATACTGCCGAGGATTTAGTAGAACCTCAGGTTTCAATAGAGCCTGACAAACCGACGCCACTCCGCAAATCTAGTAGGCTTTCTCGTCTGTCTGAGAGATACTATGGGTTTCTCGTAGATGGGGATCGAGAGGATTGCATTATCGATGATGATGAGCCTACTAATTTTCAGCAGGCTATCACGAGAAAAGACTCGGTGAAGTGGCTGGATGCTATGAGATCCGAAATGGAATCCATGTACACTAACAAAGTATGGACTTTCGAAGTTGCTCCTCCTGGGATAAAACCAGTTGGATACAAATGGATCTTTAAAAAAAAGATTGGTGCAGATGGACAAGTGGAAACCTACAAAGCTAGACTTGTTGCAAAAAGATTTTCGTCAAAGACCAGTATTGGACTATGATGAAACCTTTTCTCCAGTGGCCATGCTTAAATCCATTCAGATCCTGCTTGCCATTGCTGCCTTCCATGACTATGAAATCTGGCATATGGACGTAAAAACAGCTTTTCTAAATGGATATTTAGAAGAAAATGTTTACATGGATCAGCCAGAGGGTTTCTTAGACAGTGGGAGTAGTGGGAAGGTATGCAAGTTGCTTAAATCCATTTATGGATTAAAGCAAGTATCGCGGAGTTGGAACATCTGCTTTGATGAGCGGTCAAAGAATTTGATTTTATCAAAAATGTAGATGAATCATGCATTTATAGGAGGATTGTAGAAGGAGTAGTGGTCTTCCTCGTACTGTACGTTGACGACATACTCCTGATAGGGAATGACATCCCTATGCTACAATCAGTCAAGCTCTTCTAGTCACAGAAGTTCTCCATTAAAGACTTGGGTGATACCTTCTACATTCTGAGGATTAAAATCTATCACAATAGGTCTAAAAGAATGTTGGGACTCTCATAGTCCAGGTACATTGACACCATACTAAAGAGATTTAGTATGGAAAATTCCAAGCATGATAATTTACCTGCTTGTTACAGGATCACCCTCTCCAAAGAGATGTCTCCAAAGACTGATGAAGAGAGGACTCGCATGAGCATTATACCCTACGCTTCGGCGGTAGGATCTATAATGTATGCGATGTTATGTACCAGACCAGATGTAGCTTACGCACTTAGTGTGGTAAGCAGGTATCAGTCTAACTCGGGTGAGAAGCATTGAATAGCAGTAAAGAATATTCTCAAGCACCTAAGAAGGACTAAGGAGATGTTCTTGGTATACGGTAATGGGGACCTCCAGTTCGAGGCTTTTACTAATTCCAGTTTTCAGAGTGACAAGGATGACTCTAAATCCGTCTCGGGTTATGTGTTTACCCTCTATGGATAGGCGGTTTGTTGAAAGAGTTCCAAACAAAACACCGTCGCAGATCCAACGATGGAAGCTGGGTATATAGATGCTAACGATGCCGCAAAAGAGGCAGTCTGGATGAGGAAGTTCATCTCTGAACTTCAGGTTGTTCCGTCCATTGCCAATCCAATACCCTTGTATTGCGATAACAATGGGGCTGTAGCATTAGCGAAGGAACCAAGGTCCTATCAGAAATCCATACATATCTTGAGGCGGTATCACCTGATCTGGAAGATCATGGATCGCCAGGAGATCGAGGTACGGAGAGTGGACACAAAAGGCAACACGGCGGATCCATTCACCAAGGCGATCCCTCAAGTCCAGTTCGAGAGACTGTTTGAGATGTTGGGCATGCAGTATGCCAGCAACTGGATATAGTGCTGACAGTGGGTACTTATTGCGCCAATTACAGGACTTAGTGCAAGTGGGAGATAGTTGGATATGTATACCCTAGAGGCATTCATTGTATAGGATGTTAGGGATATGTATGTACAGGACAATCTTGCTCGATATGATAGTACGCTATTTGGTTTGTCTTTATCTTAACATGTGATGTGTTTTACTTTGTATTTCATATCTTGTATAACATGTTGATAAAGCCCGTAGGATCTTTACCTGAATACCAGCGTTGTGAGGGCAATCATACTTGTGGGAGCTGGGAAATCGATAGGTATATCCTTAAAGTGTCCATAGTCGTAGGAGTATCGAGACTGGGCATCGATACTCTAGAGTAGACTAGTGTATACATATCTAGACCCTGACAAAGGGCGATGGATTGGTCCCGCAACTATTGGTGAGATGCACCTAAGATTGTATTCAGATGCTCACTGGATGTGAGTTCACCGGACAGGTGTCACGACCCAAAATAGCACGTGACTGGCACTTGAATCATATGAAGTCTATAGGACCCTATCTAATTCAAGTAAGCCGAAAATCCCATAAATCTAAACCATTTTAAGGAAGAAGTGAAGAAAACTTATTTTAAAGCAAGTGGTTTTACAAACATAAGCCGAAATATGCATTTTTAAAATCTCAAGTTTTTTCTGAAAATTTCGGCAGAGTTTCCTTTGTAAATACTGGCCCCAAAAGGGTATAAACATATATAATATGAATAAAAGTATCCCCAAGTGGGAGCTAGCTCTTCGCCAATTGACGGTCACAACCACGCAATCAATATAATATACAACGCCGAAGGGCGAGGATCAAAACTCAAAAGGAAACCCAAAATCATCAAGAAAACCATAATAATACAACGCGCGACTCTAAGGTCGAAAGAATATACAATTGGTCTTCTAAGGTTATAAATTAATACAAGTCTGGTTGATAGAGTTTACTAGATACAACTGAAATAATAAAGCACAATGGTGGTCACGATGCGAGTGAACCCACCTACCAAAGCAATCACCCGGAATGAAGTAATGTGCCAGCAAAGACGCCAAGAAAAACCTGTACGGCAAAACCTGCAAGAAACTATAGCACAACTGGGTGAGTTGCCAACTCGTGAGTAGAAAATATCACCGAGCAGAAATTGTATGTATGACTCATTCCTAGATCATACGATTAGTAATATCCTCAAATAAAATGGCCTGAAGCATGATAAAATGGCAAGGGTAAACATCTATATATAAGTGTAATACCAAGTGCTCGTGTCAGTGCCTCAGGTAGCAACATATCATAAATATGAGGTATGAATGCATTAAATGAAAACAGAATATATCATGAAAGAGAAAATTGTTTTCTTCATATAGTGAGATTTCTGTATATATAAATCGAGGTATCATCAATGAAATCAATATAGAATCAGTATCAAGTATCGACACAAAACGTATATCCCAATATCTCAATATCTCAGGCTCCGACAATACGGACTGGCTTGTATCCTCAAATCTCAATATCTAGGGCTCCGGCTATCCGGACTGGCCCATACTCGGATCGGTATCCTCCGGATATCCGTCGAGTCACAATAAAATCACCGGTCGGTAGTGCTCCCCTGCCAGGCTCAACGCCATCATCTACGACCATCTTGCCCCGGGATACCGTACCGGGTCCACCATGCACCCACAGACGGTTCCTCCTCCTCCTCGAATCGGGTGTATCATATCGCTCAAGAGCCGAGAAAACTCATGGTGGACTCCTCTCAAATCATATCATGAGAAAACCGCAACTTTCATTTTAAAATAATAATCAGTTTATAAAATCCTTGCGGTTTCTCCAAATCCAGAAATCTCATGGAAATCCGAAATCCCAATCTCAAGAGTAAATAAACAATGAATTCCATAATATTGGGCTCCGGCAATCCGGACTGGCCTATAATGTCATGGCAAATGAATATATAAATAAACATGAAAATCACAGTAATAAATGCAATGTCTAAGCTATCATATAAAAGCAAGCGTACTAGTACCATGTCGAAACTATCAGCTAACAATTTATACTAATGAATAGTGTTTTCTAATATGTACGTGACATGGCAATTACCGATGATAATGTGTATGAGCCGGCAAGCAGGTATACATGGAGCATACGCATCATCGGTAATAGTGCTGATGTCCTGACAGCATGGGTTTCATAATAATTACGAAAACACAATAAGCATGCAATGTGATGCGAAAAGTAAGAATATGCGGAACATGAATAGTAAACGCAGCAATAAGGAATATACATTTATATAAACGAGTTATACAGTTTTAGCATTTGAAATAGCACGAATCGTGGTGTTTAGAAAATAGGGGCTACGGTGTTTTTAAGAAAATATACGTCCTTTGAAATATCCGTAGCATCTCTTGGCCTGTCTTTAAAATACTCACGATTCGTTATTTTTGGAAATAAGTATGACTCAGGTCCAGTCTAACATCTACTAAGTAAACTACAGTACTAAACTAACAGGCTAATCGAAAGGGGTAAGAAAAACCACCTAAGTCTGAATCGATATATATATCTAGTAGTCGGTGATCCCGCCTCAATAGAATCACGTACGATACAATATATAACATGATATTTGTAGGGTTCCTAGGCATCCTAATGAAGTCTCACAAGGCATCGATCATGCCAATTTCAAAAATTATGGGTGCCGAGAAACCCTAATGCGGATCGTAGACTAGATTTCTAGGCGAAACGGTAAACTAGTTAACTACTTAACTAGAAGTGAGAAGCTACAACCTTTGTAGATCCGGATATCCAACTCCTTAGCTCCACGTGGTCATGCCCTCGCTGTCCATCTCGAATCCCGAACTGAAGCATCGTCTTCGTCGGAGAAATGGGCGAGCTAGGTCGTCGGCTTCGTGCCGAAGATGATCTACGTCGAGGCATCACTAGTTCAAGCTCCGACTTCACAAACTTGTGAAACTTGTGAAGTAAACACCCAAAACAACTTGGCAAGAGGTAGAGAGTGAAGAAATAGGAGGTGAGTTCACTTTAGAATTAGATTTCTCACTTTGGATCTCAAGATGCCATTAAAGTAGCAAGCTTTTCTATTTCAAGAAGAAGAAGAAGATGAAGCTAGTTATGATAAGTTCTCTTTTAAAATGAAAAGAAAATACAAACTTATCATAACTTTAACTAGGGTTAAGTGTAGAGAATAAACCATGGTCATTTGAGTGGGTTAGGGTTAAGCATGAAGACAAGAATGGTTAGCAAAGTCAAAGCTTCATGAAGCTTCAATATGAAACAAAAAATGCCACCATTTTCATCTTAAAGTTTATCCAAATAAATGAATAAACAAATAAATGAATAAATGCATAATCAAAACCTTAATCTCAAGTTAACTATGGTTTAATTCTATACACTTAACCATATGATCAAGTATCATCAAACATGATACAAAAAAGTGCACAAAAGTATATCACATATACAATGTGCAATCCAAGTGAGAAAAATCCGTTTAAAGTGAACCAATACTAGTCAATGCAAAGTAATATATCAAATATATAATTATACATTAAATCATTAAATCAACACTTGATTCAATGATCCGGTCATGTCACACACGACCGACTAGTATTCAATGTATCGGCTTATTGAATCGATCTTCGATTCGATAACTAGGTTATATCGCATACAACCATTCGAAACATTAATCGCGAGAATTAAATACGGTATCACATACATGCATCATTCTCGGTCCCGCACATATCTCATATGCGCTCCTATTTCGTTTCGCTTGAACCAGGAAACCTCTGTGTAGGACTCTAAAGACTCGTCAATACGCCGGTAGCAGATGATGATCATATCAAGCACCCACAAGCCGCAAGCGGTCTGCTAAACGTAACGGCCACCCGGGTATTGAGCGATCAGAAGATCGACGAGCTAGCCCGCTCACACTCCTGCGAATCCGACCAGTAACACTTACCATACAGTCCGGTCTCTTCGTCTGATATGTCGCATATCAAGTCTAGGGGTGGTAAACGTCAGACCCCAATAACCCGATAAGTCGTGCCGATGTGAGGCTCATAACGGGTCGAGAAACTACTGGTAACACTTACCAGCAAATCTCTGATCAGCCCTGGCCAGGGACTTCCCTGCTACGGCCAATCGAGCACTGCGCAACATCAACCCCCAATACCGGGAGAGACGAAACCCCTCCTATCGCTCATTGCCTCCATGTGACTCGGGACTGTGCCCAAAGACCACCGTTTTGCACGCCCTCATGGACGTGGTAAGGTGGAGATCAAAGCACAGTGGGAATCACACAAGACTCTATGACGATCTCGGGTCTACAGACTAACCTGTACAAGTGTCACCTGAGAACTGCCATCTGACGTGAGGTATAATACCATCTGGGAGTTCTCGGCGAGTCCGTCCAGTGTACCCAGTCTCCACTGAGCACCCGTATACCATCTCTGATGTCAAACACCAATGGATATAGGATCATCCATCGCCCATCACATGGGTCGAGAAGCGTATACGCTAGTCTACACTGGTATATCGATGCCCCGTCTCGATACACCCATGACTAGGGACCTTGAAGGATGTACTTATGGACTACCATGTCCCCACTAGTATGATCTGCATCATAGTCCAGGTAGTCAAGTACAAATCCTAAGGGCTTTACCAACATGTAACTATAAGACAGTATAAAGAGACTAGTGTACATGTTAAGATAAAGAGCAACCAGATAGCATACTATCATGTCGAGCAAGAAAGTCATCTCTATATATGTCCAAGCATCCAATATAATATACATCATCTGTACAATACTGGCCTCTAGGGCATACATACAACTAACAATCTCCCACTTGCACTAGGGCCAGCTGCTGTAGTATCGCATACCGAGCATCCCGAAGAGTCTCTCAAACTGTATCTGGGGAATGGCCTTCGTGAGTGGATCCACAGTGTTGTCCTTCGTGTCAACCCTCCTGACCTCGATCTCCCGGCGATCAACTATCTCCCGGATCAGGTGATACCGCCTCAGAATATGCCTGGATCGCTGATGGGACCTGGGTTCCTTGGCCAAAGCCACTGCTCCATTGTTATCGCAATACAAAGGTATTGGATGCTCAATGGATGGAACCACACCAAGTTCAGTAATGAACTTCTTGATCCAGACAGCCTCTTTAGTAGCATCGTTGGCAGCAATGTATTCAGCCTCCATCGTCGAGTCTGCCACGGTTTCCTGCTTGGAACTCTTCCAGCTAACCGCCCCTCCGTAAAGGGTAAAGACAAAACCCGACTGCGACTTAGAGTCGTCCTTATCACTCTGGAAGCTCGAATCGGTAAAGGACTCCACTTGGAGCTCTCCGTTACCATACACCAAGAACATATCTCTAGTCCTTCGTAAGTACTTGAGAATGCTCTTCACAGCTGTCCAGTGACTCTCTCCAGGATCAGCTTGATACCTGCTCACTACACTTAGTGAGTATGCTACATCGGGTCTGGTACATAGCATCGCATACATGATAGAGCCTACTGCCGAAGCATAGGGTATCCCTTGCATGCGAGCTCTCTCCAAATCAGTCTTGGGTGACATCTCTTTGGAGAGAGTGACTCCAGAGATCGTGGGCAAGTTCCCACGCTTGGACTCTTCCATACTAAACCTCTTTAGTATGGTGTCAATGTACCTGGATTGGGACAATCCCAAAATCCGTTTGGATCTATCCCTATAGATCCTAATTCCCAATATGCAGGAGGCATCACCAAGATCTTTCATTGAGAATCTTTGTGATAAGAAGAGCTTGACCGCTTGCAGCATAGGAATATCATTTCCTATCAAGAGTATGTCGTCCACGTACAATACGAGGAAGACAACCTTACTCTCTGCCACCTTCTTGTAGATACAAGGTTCATCTGGATTTTTGACGAAATCAAACTCTTTGATAACGACATCAAAGCAGATGTTCCAACTCCGCGATGCTTGCTTTAATCCATAAATGGATTTAAGTAGCTTGCACACTTTCCCGCTGCTCTCACTTTCTACGAAGCCCTCTGGCTGAGTCATGTACACGCACTCTTCTAAATCACCATTTAGAAAGGCGGTCTTAACATCCATTTGCCAGATTTCGTAGTCATGAAAGGCAGCAATGGCAAGCATGATCCGGATGGATTTAAGCATAGCCACTGGAGAAAAGGTTTCGTCATAGTCCACACCTGGTCTTTGACGAAAACCCTTTGCTACAAGTCTAGCTTTGAAAGTCTCCACTTTCCCATCTACACCAAGTTTCTTCTTGAAGATCCACTTGCTCCCAATGGGTTTTACCCCTTCAGGAGCAACTTCCAAAGTCCATACTTTGTTGGTGTACATGGATTCCATCTCGGACCGCATAGCATCCAGCCATTTCACTGAGTCCCTACTCGTGATGGCCTGCTCGAAGCTAGTTGGGTCATCATCCTCCATGATGCAATCCTCGCTCCCTCCATCCATGAGAAAACCGTAGTATCTCTCAGGTTGGCGAGGAACCCTACTAGATCGACGGAGTGGCTGGGGTTCATTGGGAACTACGGAATCCTCTGGTTCAACCAAATCTTCTGTTGTAGTCTGTGTCGCTGGAACCTCTTCCAGTTCTACCTCAATGCCACTTATCTGTTTCATAAGAAAACTTTTTTCTAAGAAAGTGGCATGTCGAGAAACAAACACCTTTTGTTCCTCGGGGTGGTAGAAGATATACCCTTGTGAATTTTTGGGATATCCTACAAACTTACATAAGACAGATCTTGCCTCGAGTTTGTCCGGATTTTGTCTTTTGACATAGGCTGGACAACCCCATATCTTAATATAATTAAGATGTGGTCTCTTCCCTTTCCATATCTCATATGGAGTGGTAGGCACTGATTTGGTAGGAACTCTATTCAATAGGTCCATGGCTGTCTCAAGCGCATATCCCCAGAAGGAAATAGGTAACTCAGCTGTACTCATCATTGAGCGCACCATATCTAATAGGGTGCGGTTTCTCCGTTCAGATACACCGTTGTGCTGTGGTGTATAAGGAGGAGTAAGCTGAGAGAGAATCCCATTCTCTTTTAGGAATTCCAGGAATTCATTACTTAAGTATTCTCCTCCTCGATCAGATCGTAGGATTTTAATACTTTTTCCGGTTTGGTTCTCGACTTCTTGTTTATATTCTCTAAATTTCTCAAAAGCTTCTGATTTGTGTTTCATCAGGAACACATATCCGAATCTAGAGAGATCGTCAGTGAATGTAATGAAGTACGAAGAACCATCCCTGGCATGTGTAGACATGGGACCGCATACATCACTATGTATCAGTCCCAAGAGTTCGGTAACTCTTTCTCCGTGTCCCGTAAACGGAGCTTTGGTCATCTTGCCTTTGAGACATGACTGGCAAGTGTCATAGGATGAAAATTCAAACGGATTTAAATATCCATCCTTATGCAACTTAGCCAGTCGTGTCGCATTGATGTGACCCAGTCTACAATGCCACAAGAAGGATTCGTTCAGTTCAGAACTCTTCCTCTTGTGTGTGTTTGTTATGCTCAGAACTGTTGATTGGTTTAGAACATAAATGCCATTGCACAACGTGCCTGATCCAACCAACTTTTGGTTACGGAAAATGTTCATAACATTATCCTGTAATACAAAATTATATCCCTCTTTACTCAGTAAAGAAACCGATATAATGTTGCATATCAGGTTCGGCATGTAATAGCATTCGTTCAGAACCAATGTATTACCAGTTGGTAATGTAAGGTGATATTCCCCGACAGTCTTAGCTGCAACAATTGCACCATTTCCGACTCTAATGTCTTTATCACCTTCTCCAAGTTCTCTACCTTTCCTAAGCCCATGTAACTGATTACATATATGGGATCCTGACCCGGTATCTAATACCCAGGACGTGGAGCAAATGGAGAAACAGTTCTCTGTAACGAACACACCCGAAGAAAATGCATCAACATGTACTTTCTTCAGTCGGGTGGCATGGGAATCCTGGTATTCCCCTATTTCCTGTTCATTCCTATAACTCTTATAAGAAGGAACGGAACCAACGTTCCCCAGCACAGTATAACATGCGGGTTCGGTCAATACATCCATATTATTATCTTGTTTAAGGCATGAAATGGTCGCTACCTGGAGAGAGAGAGAAGAAAACACTTTAGCGTAAGCTCGTGCAAGATCAGATTGGTTATTATCTTATCTAATCAGGATGGCTCCCACTGCTTTTTATCAAATCTTCCTTCAAACCCTAAAAGGAAAGACTAGCCGGAATTAATTACACACTACAAGTTCGCCAATTTTTCAGCCAGGCCAGTGTCGGTACTTTGAGGGAGGTCCCCCGTGCTTTCGCACGAACCTAATTAATGTAAACCTCGTTTTCCCAGAGGCGTAACCTCGTTAACACCTTTCTAGACACCTACTTGATCGGCTAATTGTAATGTGTAAAACTCTCCCAGGAGTAACTCTTACTCGCAGTGGGTATCGGGATCCAACTATCTCATAGAAGGTATGCAATCTCATTGCAAATTTCAACACTTGAAATTCCCGATAATCTTTTGCCCCTAGCGTGCTATGACCTTGACGCATGCCAAACAACCCATAGTCCGCTAGTCAAGTTCAACCCGTCATTTCCTGATTGAACTAAACCCACCCGCACGACCCTTGACGCATGCCAAACAACGCCGTGCGAATACCCTAATCCAATCTGCATCATATGCATAAGCAGATAAATACTAGTTAGCTACCGTACACTACGCCTTGACGCATGCCAAACAACTGCAGCACGAATACTAAATAGTACTTATCTGAAATGACGGAGGGCTACGACAGGTTTTTCTGAAAACCTATTGCGTAATGAACTTAATATCGTTGTAGAATCAAATGGAGTTTTGAAATGGAGTGATTTTGAGGCTTTTCTAGTTTTGCTAAAGGGGTCACTCCCGGTGAAGGGATCGTCGGCCCTTTCCTTGTCGAATGAGGTGCGGGATATATCATATATATCATTGTGCAAAGCAAAAACTCAAAAGCAATCAAGAGCAAACCGAGTGTGTAGCATCTGCCAGTTATTGCTAAAGGAGTCACTCCCGGTGAAGGGATCTCGGTCCTTTCCTCATCGAATAAGGTGCAGGGCATATCATATATACCGCTTTGCAAAGAAAAAACTGTAGCTACCTGTTTTATTATTAAAATTTGATTCTACAACATCTTAGGTTTCTTATCTTTCATTAATCACATTAATGAAGTCCCATCATTTAAATACCTAAACATCACAGATAGATATGACGTACACTTATGCCATCCGCATTCGCCTCGATGTCCCCTCGTGCACCGTTAGGTTAGGTAACTAACGACAGAGCAGGGCAGGGCTAGCGCGGGTGTAAAACATAAGTAACGTCTATATAATATATCATATATACTATATACTATATCCATCACAGAGTCACAACACAGATATCGCAGCAGAATAAACATATGAAATATTGGATATACTAGGACGTCCGTGTTTTCAATATGAGCCAGTATAAAACACGGATTCCACGGTCGTGATGAATAGCCAATCCCACACCCCTAGACCCCTACGAGAGCGGCAAGCAACCCTGCCAATTCTAGGGTTAGGAGACCCGGACTCGACTCCTCGAGTTGGTCTCCCACTGGACCCCAGAACCCGGTTACTTGTGCTCCCCTCCTTGGGTCTATCCTAATGCGGAAAAGTAAATAATATACAAAAGGTGACAACTTCCGCTACCTGGAAGTGCCCCAAAGAAAAGAATATTACATACAAGTTTTTACATGAATGAAAATGAAAAACACTCATCTCACATAAAAACCCCCGGCTATTCAAACACGACAATCCAATATAATATATCCAGCAACACATAACATCACATGTCATCAACGTAAGTAAATATGCGCATCCCAATTGTCGTTGACATATAGCAACGAAACCGGCGATATCACATATTACACTTACGGTCACAGAAAAGAAAGTGTAAAACTACAACAGTTGGAATCCGCAACCTCGTTAGACATCACATGCCTAATCAAATGAAATACTTAGACATCACATGCCTAACAGATATAAATCCCGCATTTTAGTCTCATCATCGAAAACTCTTTTCAATATCATGTGGGACTAAATTGCTAGATTTATAACATTCATTCAGTTATCTCATAACTGTTTGTGAATTCCAATTATTGTATCACATTCCAGATAAGCAGAAAATGTTAAACTTTTCGATCGAACAGTCGAATACCCAAGTTTTCCCGATACAACTCAACACATGAAATAAGTCTAACAACATTCAGTTCGTGCCTCAGTACCAACGGTCCAGCCGTAGAAGGGTCAAGCCAACGCCTCACATGTGGCACGCCGTACTGCCCCAAACCCGAAGGTTCAAAGGACAGTTCAAGACGGTCACATAATCGAGTTAAGGTTTGTTGTCTTCTAGAGGGTCCATCGCGTTACTTGCACTACTTAGAACGTCGTTAAACTACGGAAAAATCCAACACTTGGAAATTTCCCGACAGGGGAAAAATTGGGTATTTATATCCGGTCGAACTTTTTAACATATTCTAAAAATTATCTGGAAATACACAAAAGACGAAATTTGATAATTCGGTCGAAACACCGAAGCTCTAAAACAGCCCAGAAAATTAAACTCTGGAATAATTATTAAAAAATACTCATAAAGCTCAGCTGCAGAACTTATGAATTACTGTGCATTGGAGGAGGGATGACGTCATCAAGCCGCCGCGGAACCGCCGCCTAAGCTGGCTTAGGCCGCGGTTCCGCCGCGCCTATTACTGTTCATTGGATGAAATTTGCATCGTAATTCTTAGAATTCCCTGCTGAATTTTTTAAGCATTTTTAATATTGAAAAATCCCAGATTTTAGAAAATGTACAGAGAGCATGTTTAGTTTAGGGTTTCGGGTTCGTTCGGGCTTCAAATTGCGTCTAGACTTCGCCTAAGGCTCTAGCTAGGCTCTGATACCACTGTAGGGTTCCTAGGCATCCTAATGAAGTCTCACAAGGCATCGATCATGCCAATTTCAAAAATTATGGGTGCCGAGAAACCCTAATGCGGATCGTAGACTAGATTTCTAGGCGAAACGGTAAACTAGTTAACTACTTAACTAGAAGTGAGAAGCTACAACCTTTGTAGATCCGGATATCCAACTCCTTAGCTCCACGTGGTCATGCCCTCGCTGTCCATCTCGAATCCCAAACTGAAGCATCGTCTTCGTCGGAGAAACGGGCGAGCTAGGTCGTCGGCTTCGTGCCGAAGATGATCTACGTCGAGGCATCACTAGTTCAAGCTCCGACTTCACAAACTTGTGAAACTTGTGAAGTAAACACCCAAAACAACTTGGCAAGAGGTAGAGGGTGAAGAAATAGGAGGTGGGTTCACTTTAGAATTGGATTTCTCACTTTGGATCTCAAGATGCCATTAAAGTAGCAAGCTTTTCTATTTCAAGAAGAAGAAGATGATGAAGCTAGTTATGATAAGTTCTCTTTTAAAATGAAAAGAAAATATAAACTTATCATAACTTTAACTAGGGTTAAGTGTAGAGAATAAACCATGGTCATTTGAGTGGGTTAGGGTTAAGCATGAAGACAAGAATGGTTAGCAAAGTCAAAGCTTCATGAAGCTTCAATATGAAACAAAAAATGCCACCATTTTCATCTTAAAGTTTATCCAAATAAATGAATAAACAAATAAATGAATAAATGCATAATCAAAACCCTAATCTCAAGTTAACTATGGTTTAATTCTATACACTTAACCATATGATCAAGTATCATCAAACATGATACAAAAAAGTGCACAAAAGTATATCACATATACAATGTGCAATCCAAGTGAGAAAAATCCGTTTAAAGTGAACCAATACTAGTCAATGCAAAGTAATATATCAAATATATAATTATACATTAAATCATTAAATCAACACTTGATTCAATGATCCGGTCATGTCACACACGACCGACTAGTATTCAATGTATCGGCTTATTGAATCGATCTTCGATTCGATAACTAGGTTATATCGCATACAACCATTCGAAACATTAATCGCGAGAATTAAAAACGGTATCACATACACGCATCATTCTCGGTCCCGCACATATCTCATATGCGCTCCTATTTCGTTTCGCTTGAACCAGGAAACCTCTGTGTAGGACTCTAAAGACTCGTCAATACGCCGGTAGCAGATGATGATCATATCAAGCACCCACAAGCCGCAAGCGGTCTGCTAAACGTAACGGCCACCCGGGTATTGAGCGATCAGAAGATCGACGAGCTAGCCCGCTCACACTCCTGCGAATCCGACCAGTAACACTTACCATACAGTCCGGTCTCTTCGTCTGATATGTCGCATATCAAGTCTAGGGGTGGTAAACGTCAGACCCCAATAACCCGATAAGTCGTGCCGATGTGAGGCTCATAACGGGTCGAGAAACTACTGGTAACACTTACCAGCAAATCTCTGATCAGCCCTGGCCAGGGACTTCCCTGCTACGGCCAATCGAGCACTGCGCAACATCAACCCCCAATACCGGGAGAGACGAAACCCCTCCTATCGCTCATTGCCTCCATGTGACTCGGGACTGTGCCCAAAGACCACCGTTTTGCACGCCCTCATGGACGTGGTAAGGTGGAGATCAAAGCACAGTGGGAATCACACAAGACTCTATGACGATTTCGGGTCTACAGACTAACCTGTACAAGTGTCACCTGAGAACTGCCATCTGACGTGAGGTATAATACCATCTGGGAGTTCTCGGCGAGTCCGTCCAGTGTACCCAGTCTCCACTGAGCACCCGTATACCATCTCTGATGTCAAACACCAATGGATATAGGATCATCCATCGCCCATCACATGGGTCGAGAAGCGTATACGCTAGTCTACACTGGTATATCGATGCCCCGTCTCGATACACCCACGACTAGGGACCTTGAAGGATGTACTTATGGACTACCATGTCCCCACTAGTATGATCTGCATCATAGTCCAGGTAGTCAAGTACAAATCCTAAGGGCTTTACCAATATGTAACTATAAGACAGTATAAAGAGACTAGTGTACATGTTAAGATAAAGAGCAACCAGATAGCATACTATCATGTCGAGCAAGAAAGTCATCTCTATATATGTCCAAGCATCCAATATAATATACATCATCTGTACAATACTGGCCTCTAGGGCATACATACAACTAACAATATTCTCGAGTCAAGAGTGAGGATCAATCATCATATTATCTCATACGGTAAATCCATCGTACGGCATCCCAAATATGGGTACGGGCTGAATATCACGTTTATCTTATTATTCATCTGGTATCCTTATCATCATATATCATGAACTGGGGTACTGATCTAAAGTCTGGTACATACTGATACCATCAACACACACACACACACACTCACACACACACATATATATATGCGTGTGTATGAATACACATCGCCTAAAGATCCGCTATAATCTCATGTCGTATCTCATAATACGAACCAAATCTAATCACCGATCTCGTGGCATCATGCCTAATCACATCGACTCATCTCCAAGTATCATATGCTATCCTCATATCCAAGTATATATATATATATATATATATATATATATACTCACATACATATATGTATATATATATCCCCATATACGCACAAGCAATAAAATGTATGCGTGTGTGTGCACGCGCGTGTATGTAAACCTTATTCTAGGGTTCACGACTAAGAAAATAACTAACGACACTATCATCCAATTATACGAGAATTAACCCATGATCTTCTAAGATCCTACTTGCTAACTATCCATGTTTCACATAATATATATTAATATAAAGATATAATATATCAGGCTACACTACGAACTGCGGGAGTGCTATGCGCCATCAACCCGACTTCACCCGTAGATATATATCTACTAATCTTGATCCTCGCTTGCTGGAGTCGATGACGCCACGCTCATCCCCGTCGTCTCGAAATCTACATGGGGGTACCTACATATATACACATACAGTATCGTAAACAGAAATCACGCACAAAACCAAAACGGCACACGAATCGCTTATAGGTTAGAACCTATAGCCTACGCCTGCAAAACTGCCAAACAACCTCCGTCGCTGACGTACAAACATCAAACGACGGAACACAATATCAAGAACCAAATCCCAATTCATTAAAAGCCGCAATACGAAATTCAGAAACTTAAGAAAACCTCTCCATATTTTGCCTAAGGTGATATTAGCCAATTTTGCACATGTGGAGGGTCTAGTTTACTGGAGATAAAGCCCTGGACCAAGCATGAACTAAACTGAAGGTACCCAGGCTACAATTTGCGGCCAATGGGGTTAAATCTGTGGCCTGGATGAAGTATTTTGGGCTCGGGTCTCTAGGTTAGCTTCTAGGTTGCCTGCACAGCTCTCAGTCTTTGCTAAATAATTTTTAAGGTCTCCGAGTCACTCCAGATTCTTAAATATCATCACAATTCTCAAAATTTTCCGATGTCGGGGTTTCTAAGTTTGGGGTTTGGGGTTCTATTCTCTGGTTTAGTCCAATATACTATCACTAAAAGGGGTTTAAGGTCACTCCTACACTCAATTACACTATCTTAATTCAAGACTTTCTCAAAACCCTAACTTGGAATTTTCTAAGTTTACTAAACTACACTTAAACCAATCTAAACTAACATAGATGCACAAGCAATTGAAATACTACACTAATGATACAAGAATTACCTCATTTGGCAACTCAAGAATTTTCTTAAGTTACCCCAAGTCTCCAAAATCCAAACTTTCTTGGTCCAAAGTACTTGTAGTGAGCTTGTGCATGTTTTTAATGAACTGGAGATGATGTTTTGATGAGTTTTTGATAATGAAGTGAGGGGTGTAGTGGAGGTGAAGGGAGAGGGCAGCCATGGGAGAGGAAGTGGGAAAAGGATGAAGGAAATAATGAAGAGGGAAATGAGCCAAGACTAAGGTTGACCCCTCACCCTCTCTCTTGCCCATACCTCATTGTTTAATATTTCCCTTTTCTTTTCTTTTCTTTTGTTTTCCTTTATCTTTTCTTTTCTTTTCATTCAAAACAAAGCAATGCATGAAAATGAAGAAAAAAGCCATGTTAGAAAATGTAACAAATGTGTAAAATGACTTGGTGCGTGTCATGTGCATAAATCAAGTTTAATGCACGATTAGTGATATTTAATCGCGATTACTATTAAAATGGAACATAATTAATTATATAACAATTTACGAATGCTCAAATCTAAAAATCTCTTTCAAATTCAGTAATTAACATAATTTCCAAATATTTCCCAATTTATCGGTATTTAATTATACCGCACCATTAAAATATTCCTAATATTTATTATTTAATTATTTAATTTCCCAAAATAATATTTTATTTTTCTGAAATGTTACAATCTTCCCCCTTAAAGAAATTCGGTCCCCGAATTTAAATTTAAACCCCTCAAATGTTAAAACATTTATGTAAAAAGATCAAGTCGTCGGGGTTCCGAAATCATAAATACATAAAACACATCACAGCGCAATACATGCGCATGAAAACAAGTATATAAATTAAAATCAAAACTCCGTCAAGCATCCAGCAATCATCGGAGTTATGGTGAAGACACCAATGTCAAAGCCCAATACGAAACCAACATGATATATATCAAACTATACATGTAAACATCATCAAAATATCTGAAAGAAACGCATGCCAAACCTTTCAAGTTGCTGTGCGATGCACGTATCACTGCACAGTGGCGGACGCCTATTGTAAGAAAATAACTATATACATATACACCCTTTGTTTAACATACACGTCCCGCCGTTTTTGAAAAAATAAATTAGAAGGGTTTCCTTTGTTAAATGTCTCGTGTCATCTCGGACACGTAGGTAAATACTGAGACTATAGCTCCTTCTTGGAAATCTCTTTGATAACTATCAATGCATGCAAAATATATTCAGATACTGTCCTCTGATTAGTCCTGCTTAGTAGTAAAACAAATAGTAAATATCATAAAAACGTACTGCTCCATAAGAATCAATCCCAAAATGTGTATATGAAAACCATGTGCATCTGGTGCGCATGGAAATCGAAATCAACAAATGTGCCCTACATGTGCACAGAAACAAAATCTAAGTGCAATGGGTGTGCACGAAAACACCTGTCAAGGGCAACGGTGTGTACCTGACAACAATATCAGATGCATCTGATATGCACGAAGAATCTCGATTTAGTGCATCTGGTGTGCACCAAATTCGCATCAAGCGCCCAAGTATGCGCAAGAATCTAAATCAAGTACACGAAAACAATTATCGAATATCACAATCGAAATCGACGGTATAAAACATATCTCAATCCAAATCAGGTATACCATGATATATAATCTCACAACCATGTGTATCAGTGTGCACAAATCGAATCAAAACACTGATGGTGCATGAAAACTATGCCGAAAGCACAAGTCAAATCACATGCATACCATAGGCATGAAATCAAAATCAACATCTCGAATGACATCAAATCGAAGTCAAGTGCAACTGTGGTGCACAAAATCTCAATCATGCAAATAAATCGCCCAAATACAGAAATCCAAAATGACGGAAACAGTTCCGCTCTGGCACATCCTCTAAAGATTTATGGCCAACTATCATGGTCACTCATAACATGTCTCGTCGAAGATGCCGAACTCTGGCCTGCTGGGTGTGCACAATATGACCGCTCCTGGGTCCAAGTCTTCTCGTATAGTATTCCAGAAAGGTTCTGTCGAAGTCTCCCCCAAATCTCATTTCTGCCGAACTGCCCGGAAGTTATCATCTTTTACTAAATCTATTTTTCATTCCGGAACGGCTGCATACTCATCACGACTCCTTCTGGAAGGTATTTCCATATACAACGCCTCTGCATGCGTATCACATCTCTGATGTTAGCGGAGTAGAACGTCATCTCGTCGAAATCTCGTACGAACCTCTTACTCCACTTTTCTCTAATGTCGACTGATTCGGATTCGTCTCTTCGTGGCTGCATGGACTGCGCTTCAACGGCTATACTCATATCCGGAGTCTCCCAAGCAATGTATCCCATCACATGATATTCGAACGACGTCTAACTTTTCGATTGATTAATCAAAGTTCCATAATCCCCCAAGAGCTCAACATCTTGAGTACAGTTTAATAGTATTCCAGTACATGCCACAGTACCTATGGACCAACCATACAAGGGCAAACCCAAGCCTCATTAATGGCACCGCAGTACTGCTGCAAACCCTAGGGTTTTCAAAGCATTCTCATGATCATTATATTGAGTTAGGGTTTCATTCTTTTAGAGGGTCTACGGAATTACTTGCATATTTTTCCGAATACTTTAAAATTGGAAAATGGGTTTCCTGACATTCGATCGTCTTCTATCGTCTCTCAACGTACCTGCGTGAAGTCTTCTCTAGCTGGAATCAATCAGTCTGATGACCTCGCATCGGGGTAGGCAACGAATCGCATGTCTTAGCCATTCCTTCTTGAGTGACTAGCGATTTTCTATCATATCTCTAAATATAACTTGTGCGGCATTAGCTTCAAACATATGGGACGATATCTTGTTATTCGCAGCAGCAACTGGCTCATTTGTCCGCACGCTGAACAGTGCCCCAATCATCAAATAATCGATGCATTGACGGTCATCACATTCTGGATGGCCTCTAGTAGTGGCCCAATCCTCTGGTGCTGATCTGCACGTCCAAGAAATCTTATAAAAGCGATCTATCAAACACTCATGGCGCAAAAACACAATAGGACGATACATCTATGCAATCTTGTATCCCTGGAATCACGCCCTGGTCAGTCCTCGTCCGTGACGAGCTCGTGCTGATGCAACTCTAGCCGTAGCTCTCTCTGCCCGTGTAATCGTGGCAGCAAAAACCATAAACCGATATCGATGAGGATAGATCATAGAAATGAATATAATGTTGTGCAAGGAAATGTACATCCTAAGGTTTCTTAAGCGGAGAAGCGTATTGTAAGTATGCTGTGGAATATACACACGGTACGTTACTCTCCTTAAGTCACCTACTCCATCAACCAAGGTCAACCTATGCGACGAAAGTTCGGGTCTAATACCCTCTCGGCCAAGTCTAAGTTCCGTAAGGTCAAGCCTAGGTTTCGAATATATATACGCCCTAGACTCCGCATAGTCAAACATAGATTCGAACCAAGGTTAACCTAGCGCTCTGATACCAACTTTGTCACGACCCGAAATGTCACGTGACTGGCACTTGAATCATATGATGTCTATAGGACCCCATCTAATTCAAGTAAACCAAAAATCCCAGAAATCTAAACCATTTTAAGGAAGAAGTGAAGAAAACTTATTTTAAAGCAAGCGGTTTTAATAACATAAACCGAAATATGAATTTTTAAAATCTTAAGTCTTTTCTGAAAATTACGGCAGAGTTTCCTTAGTAAATACTGGCCCCAAAAGGGTACAAACATACATAATATGAATAAAGGCATCCCCAAGCGGGAGCTAGCTCTTCGCCAATTGGCGATCACAACCACGCAAGCAATATAATATACAACACCGAAGGGCGAGGATCAAAACTCAAAAGGAAACCCAAAATCATCAAGAAAACCATAATAATACAACGCGCGACTCTAAGGTCGAAAGAATATACAATTGGTCTTCTAAGGTTATAAATTAATACAAGTCTGGTTGATGGAGTTTACTAGATACAACTGAAATAATAAAGCACAATAGTGTTCACGATGCGAGTGAACCCACCTACTAAAGCAATCACCCGGAATGAAGTAATGTGCCAGCAAAGCCGCCAAGGAAAACCTGTACGGCAAAACCTGCAAGAAACTGTGGCACAACGGGGGTGAGTTACTAACTCATGAGTAGAAAACATCACCGAGCAGAAATCGTATGTATGACTCAATCCTAGGTCATACGATCAGTAATATCCTCAAATAAAATGGCCTGAAGTATGATAAAATGGCAAGGGTAAACATCTATAGATAAGTGTAATACCAAGTGCTCGTGTCAGTGCCTCAGGTAGCAACATATCATAAATATGAGGTATGAATGCATTAAATGAAAACAGAATACATCGTGAATGAGAAAACTGTTTTCTTTATATAGTGAGATTTCTGTATATACAAATCGAGGTATCATCAATGACATGAACATAGAATCAGTGTCAAGCATCGACACAAAACATATATCCCAATATCTCAATATCTCAGGCTCCGGCAATCCAGACTGGCCTGTATCCTCAAATCTCAATATCTAGGGCTCCGGCTATTCGAACTGGTCCATACTCCGATCGGTATCCTCCGGATATCCATCGAGTCACAATAAAATCACCGGTCGGTAGTACTCCCCTGCCAGGCTCAACGCCATCATCTGTGACCATCTTGCCCCGGGGTACCGCACCGGGTCCACCATGCACCCATAGACGGTCCTCCTCCTCATCGAATCGAGTGTATCATATCGCTCAAGAGCCGAGAAAACTCATGGTGGACTCCTCTCAAATCATATCATGAGAAAACCGCAACTTTCATTTTAAAATGATAATCAGTTTATAAAATCCTTGCAGTTTCTCCAAATTCAGAAATCTCATGGAAATCCGAAATCCCAATCTCAAGAGTAAATAAACAATGAATTCCATAATATTGGGCTCCGGCAATCCGGACTGGCCTATAATGTCATGGCAAATGAATATATAAATATACATGAAAATCACAGTAATAAATGCAATGTCTAAGTTATTATATAAAAGCAAACACACTAGTACCATGTCGAAACTATCAGCTAACAATTTATACTAATGAATAGTGTTTTCTAATATGTACGTGATATGGCAATTACCGATGATGATATGTGTGAGCCGGCAAGCAGGTGTACGTGGAGTATAGGCATCATCGGTAATGGTGCTGGTGTCCTGACAGCATGAGTTTCATAATAATTACGAAAACACAATAAGCATGCAATGTGATGCGAAAAGTAAGAATATGCGGAAAATGAATAGTAAACGCAGCAATAAGGGATATACATTTATATAAACGAGTCATACCGTTTTGGCATTTGAAATAGCACGAATCGTGGTGTTTAGAAAATAGGGGCTACAGTGTTTTTAAGAAAAGGTACGTCCTTTGAAATATCCGTAGCATTCCTTGGCATGTCTTTAAAATACTCACGATTCATTATTTTTGGAAATAAGTATGACTCGGGTCCAGTCTAACATCTACTAAGTAAACTACAGTACTAAACTAACAGGCTTATCGAAAGGGGTAAGGAAAACCACCTAAGTCTGAGTCGATATATATATCTAGTAGTCGGTGATCCCGCCTCAATAATATCACGTACGATACAATATATAACATGACATTCTCGAGTCAAGAGTGCGGATCAATCATCATAATTATCTCGTACGGTAAATCCATCGTACGGCATCCCAAATCTGGGTACCGGCTGAATATCACGTTTATCTCATTATTTATCTGGTATTCTTATCATCATATATCATGAACTAGGGTACTGATTTAAAGTCTAGTACATACTGATACCATCAACATATATATATATATATATATATATATATATATATATATATACTCACATATATACATACATATATATATATCCCCATATACGCACAAGTAATAAAATGTATGCATGTGTGTGCGCGCGCGTGTATGTAAACCTTATTCTAGGGTTCACGACTAAGAAAATAACTAACGACACTATCATCCAATTATACTAGAATTAACCCATGATCTTCTAAGATCCTATTTGCTAACTATCCATGTTTCACATAACATATATTCATATAAAGATATAATATATCAGGCGACACTACGAACTGCGGGGGTGCTATACGCCATCAACCCGACTTCCCCCGTAGATATATATCTACTCATCTTGATCCTCGCTTGCTGGAGTCGATGACGCCACGCTCATCCTCGTCGTCTCAAAGTCCACGTGGGGGTACCTACATATATACACATACAGCATCGTAAACAGAAATCACGCACAAAACCAAAACGACATGGGAATCGCTTATAGGTTAGAACCTATAGCTTACGCCTGCAAAACTACCAAACAACCCCCGTCGCTGACGTACAAACATCAGACGACGGCACACAATATCAAGTATCAAATCCCAATTCACTAAAAGTCGCAATACGAAATTTAGAAACTTAAAAAAACCTTTCCAGATTTTTCCTAAGGTGAAATTAGCCAATTTTGCACATGTGGAGGGTTTAGTTTACTGGAGATAAAGCCCTGGACCAAGCACGAACTAAAATGGAGGTACCCAGGCCGCAATTTGCGGCCAATGGGGTTAAATCTGTGGCCTGGATGAAGTGTTTTGGGCTCGGGTCTCTAGGTTAGCTTCTAGGTTGCTTGCACAGCTCTCAGTCTTTGCTAAATAATTTTTAAGGTCTCCGAGTCACTCCAGATTCTTAAATATCATCACAATTCTCAAAATTTTCCGATGTCGGGGTTTCTAAGTTTGGGGTTTGGGGCTTTCTTCTCTGGTTTAGTCCAATATACTATCACTAAAGGGGGTTTAAGGTCACTCCTACACTCAATTACACTATCTCAATTCAAGACTTTCTCAAAACCCTAACTTGGAATTTTCTAAGTTTACTAAACTACACTTAAACCAATCTAAACTAACATAGATGCACAAGCAATTGAATTTCTACACTAATGATATAAGAATTACTTCATTTGGCAACTCAAGAATTTTCTTGAGTTGCCCCAAGTCTCCAAAATCCAAATTTTCTTGGTTCAAAGTGCTTGTAGTGAGCTTGTGCATGTTTTTAAAGAAGTGGAGATAATGTTTTGATGAGTTTTTGATGATGAAGTGAGGAGTGTAGTGAAGGTGAAGGGAGAGGGCAGCCATGGGAGAGGAAGTGGGGAAAAGATGAAGGAAATAATGAAAAGGGAAATGAGCCAAGACTAAGGTTGACCCCTCACCCCTCTCACCCCCCTTCTCTCTCTCTCTCTCTCGCCCATACCTCATTGTTTAATATTTCCCTTTTCTTTTCTTTTCCTTTATCTTTTCTTTTCTTCTCCTTCAAAACAAAGCAATGCATGAAAATGAAGAAAAAAGCCATGTTAGAAAATGTAACAAATGTGTAAAATAACTTGGTGCATGTCATATGCACAAATCAAGCTTAATGCACGATTAGTGATATTTAATCAAGATTAGCATTAAAATGGAATATAATTAATTATATAACAATCTATGAATGCTCAAATCTAATAATCTGTTTCAAAGTCAGTAATTAACATAATTTCCAAATATTTTCCAATTTATCGGTATTTAATAATACCGCACTATTAAAATATTCCTAATATTTATTATTTAATTATTTAATTTCCCAAAATAATATTTTATTTTTCTGAAATGTTACAACATGTCTCGCTGAGGACTGGCTAAATGGTATTATACCTAGCGTCAGATAGCAGTTCTCAGGTGACATGTGTGAAGATAGTCTGTCTATCTGAGCTCGTCATTTGTCTCGTGTGAGTTCCCACTGTGCTTTGATACTATCCTACCACGGCTCTACTGAGTCGTGCAAACAGGTTTTAGTTGGGTACAGTTCCGAGCCACATGGAGGCAGTAAGCGACTGTTGGGGCTTCATCACTCCCGGTATAGGAAGTTGATGTCACGCTGTGATCGGTTGGTCAACACTATAATTCCCTGGCCAGGGCGGATTGAGAATTGTAGGACTACGGGAGCGCCCTGGCCGTCTATCCGAGGCCAAAATGCGGAATCGAAAAATTTTCTTGAGTTTAAACCGACACTACCGCATCCTAAAAAACCCGGATCGTAACCATTAACCTAATGCTAGCAATCAAGAGACGGGATAGAAGGCTATACCAAGCGATCCGTGTCCTTCGGTCTTCGCCTCCACTCCGATCTCCTCGCGGAATCTCCGGTCTTCATTTCCTCGTCGGAACGGGCACCACATCGCCGGGTTCTTTTACGGGCTCCCACCTCTGGACCGAGGCAACTCGGGCACGAAGTTGGCGAGTCGACGTGCCCAAAGATGCTGTAGGCTAAGTGTAGTAATGTTTGTCTCATAGGGTTGTGAAGTTGCCTTTTGATGGAGGAAACAACAATGGAAAATGAGCTTGGGATTTTTGTAGCAAGCATAACATGATATGATAATTTTCCCACACCAAAAATGAAAATCTCTCTCCCTCTTGAAGTGGCCGGCCCCTACAAAATATGGAGAATGGAAAAGCCAAGGGAGGTGAGCACAAGAGAGGATGGAGGTAACCATAAAGAAATGGATGATAACAAGGAAATAATATCACATCAATTTCTAATCTAATCTTTTCCAAAACCCATCACAATTAATGCAAGCCATTATGAAGAAAAAAGCAAAGATGCTATATCTATCATAATCCCTCATTTACAAATAAACCCTCCACAATTGCTAATTTGCAAATATGCAAATTAGCCCCTCCATCATAAAGATCCAACCAAGAAGGAACAAAGAAAAACTGGCCGAAACGGAATGCAAACTGGCAACTTCAAAAAACTGATCCCGTAATAAATTACAGGAAAACCCCACGACTGTATATACATACCCGCATTTGTATTCCCACTGAATACAAATGCAAAGAGACAAAATCTACACTGTACAATACTAAGATCCGGCTTAAACCAAAGCCCGCTAGTATTATCCGTCCGATCATGATTCGTGCAATACCGCACGTATAAGATCGAACCCTGCCATATCTCCATACGGCCTCTACAGCGTTTCGCCCGAAACTTGAGTAACTGTCTGTGGGGGACTCTAAAGACTCGTCAATACTTTAGCTGTGGATTTAACCACTAGCCCGTCAAAGGTATTAGCCATACGTAACGGGCTACCAGCTATTGACCAAAAGGGACGTCGATGAGCGAACTCATCCTGACACCCTACTGAGCCTGTCAGTGACAATTTCCGTACAGTCCGGTCCGTTCTTCTATGAGCATCGCATGGCAGGCCTAAGGGGTTGGTAAAAGTCAGACCCCCAAAAGTGGTACAAGTCGTGTCGGAGTGTAGCCCAGAACACCCTGAGATACTACTGGAATACCTACCAGTAAATCTCCTGCCTCGGCCGAGGGCTTTGTGTAATGGCTCTCCTAGACACAGCGCGACCTCACCCCTAATACCGGGAGAGACGAACCCCTGCCGATCCACTCATTGCCTCCATGTGGCTCGGGACTGTACCCAACTAAAACCTGTTTGCACGACTCCTTTGAGCCGTGGTAGGGTAGTAATCAAAGCACAGTGGGAACTCACACAAGACAAATGACGATCTCAGGTCGATGAACTAACATGTACACATGTCACCAAGGAACTGCTATCTGACGTCAGGTATAATACCAACTAGCATGTTCCCGGCGAGTCCTGTCCGGTGTACTCATAACCCAATGAACACCTGTACACATCTTAGGTGATCCAACGGACACCAGTGGCTTGTGAGACCGGCCACCGCCCCTTGTCGGGGTCTCGACTGTATACACTAGTCTATTCTGGAGTATCGATGCCCTGTCTCGAAAACTCCCACGACTAGGGACCTTTTAAGGATGTGCTTATAGACCCCAGCTCCCACGTATATGATCGCCATCATACTGCTGGACGTCAAGCAAGAATCCTAAGGGCTCTATCAACGCGCAATAGTGACCTGTAAGGTCACCTAAAGCAGTACACGATGATAAAGATAAACCAGATAGCATACTATCATCTTGAGTAAGACTGTTCTACCGGTATAGGTCCTCACTCAATCATTACAATCACGTGCTTGTGATCCAATAATTGACTCTGAGGGCACTATATCCAACAATCTCCCACTTGCACTCAAGGCTAATTATTGCGATGTCGCATACTCACAGCCCGTGTGATACCGAACACCCAACTCCTCTACTGATCAGTTTCACAAAGCCCGTTTGCGAAACTATTGCGTTCGAGAAATAACCTCAGTGAGTGGATCCGTCCTGATATTTCTTTCTATATCTCTCTTTATCTCAAGTTCGTGGAGAAAGCCATCTCCCGAAATGAGCAATACCTGTCTTAGAATATTTTTGGATGTCTGATGGGACCTAGCTCATAAATGAACTCCAAATCCAAATTTCTTAGACTGTATCGTCAACTGAACTTAATCAGTATCCTGCGCCATGCCTCCCTCAGCATCCGCATGGACCACTTGTCTAAAATACCGTCCCTCGTCAGAGGGAAAACTATAACTCTGACAGCCACTCTGTCATCCAGGTCACCTTGGAAGCCTGGAATGATAACTGTCTCCCGAACGAGGCTGTTGTTATCATATCCTTAGAACATTCACTTATGTTCTAAAACTGCTTCCGAACGTTTCTCTAGGATTGGATTAATATCAACTTATTGCATCTCGTGCAAAAACAACATCTGGTGTGGTACTTGGCATCTCATGATCAACTCAATAGCCTAAGCAAGTGATCTGCCAATCATACGCATCCCTCTCCCCTTTAGTCTGTAAGACACCTTTAGAGAGGGTGACTCCATCACCTGCAGGTACACTACCGTGCCAGGAGTCGTCCATTCTAAATACTCTTAGAATGCTGTCAAAGTACCCTGATTGGGAAACCACCCAAATCTGGATCTAAAACCATAGATCTAGTAACCAGAATATCTGATATAATATCCAAGTCCTATGTGGAGAAACCACTGTGTGACGACCAAAGTATAACCGATCGTAGTATAGGAATTTCACTTCCTACTCTGTGTATGTCATCCAAATACCAAGACATCACACCCTACTACCTTCTTAACAGATCCATCCCCTATTATGATGAAGTCAAACCTATGACTGTCACATCTGAAATAGATGATCTATCTCCGCTATATCTGCTTTAGTCTATAAATAGACATAAGCCACTTGTCCACTATGCTTCCGTTGCTCCCACTGACTACGACAACTCTCTGGCAGAGTCATATACACGTGCACTTTTAAAGCCAGTTTAGAACGACATTATACTCATCCTCCTGCCGGGTCTCACAGTCTGGAACAATAGTAATGGCAACTCTGGGTAAACAAGAACCTCCCTATCACCGTCCTTGAGGCTATCGGGGTACCTCTCGGGTGCCTGAGGTTACCCACCATATCTGCGGAGTGGCCAATGGAATGTCAATCCAGATTGAATCTTTAGGTCCTTATCAAATTTTCAGTAATCATTTGCGGTTCTGGAATCACTTCCAGTTCTACCATACTCCCACTACTGTTTTCTGAAAAAATCCATTTTTATTAAAACTGTGGCGAGTCAAGAACAATATCATTATTGATCTTCCAGATGGTAGAATAGTTAACCCTCGTCATAGCCCGGGTCAACCCACAAACAGCTATTACAGAAACATGCCTTGAGTTATCCAGAGTCTGGTATTAAGCATAAGCCGGACAACTCCCCGTACCTTAACATTGTTAAGATATGAACTATTCTATATCCAATATAGAAACAGAGGCACTGATTTAATTGGAACTAGATTCAAATCATGCTGCTGTCTCCAGTGCATGTCAACTAAATGGAGAGAGGCCGATCAGCATTACTCAACTTAGGAATACATCCAGATATGAGTAACCTGAAAGAGAAGCAAGTTCTCTTAATCATTACTTTTAACTGAATACCATACACAAGTATCTATATCTTCGATCACCTTGAAGAATCCCGATACATGCAATACTTGGTTCTCTACTTTACTCTTATACCTATAACTTCTTAAAACTTTGACCTTGTGTTTCTACGAAACACTTGTGTAAAAACTAGAGAAGTCATAAGTAAACCGAATATAGTACGGGGACCAACCCCTCTGTCCTAATGGACACTGGACAACATACAATAATCTGTATAAGTCCCCTGAGTCTAATAACTCATTCTTTATGTGTCATAGGTTGAAAACTGTACTTATGGTTAAGAAGAATTACACCGCTGTTTAATACTCCTTACCTAACCATCCACTGATATAGGTAAATGTCATAGACATAATTTCAAAAAAGTTATATCTCACTCTATAAAAAAAGACGTACAGATATATCAATTTGAAATTGGTGCATAACAGCGGATATTCAAAACCAAATATTTGTCGTCCGGCAAACAGCCCAGGTGATTTCCTTAGATATCACCAATTACAACGAATTCCGATATAATGAGGATGATCACCTAATTCCCAATAACTTACTCCCATTCATCATCTGTAAAATCATACAGATGTGAGAATCATACCTGGTAAATACATACCCTGGAGTAAGGACTAATTAGGAAATCAGTTTTCTTTTAACAGTACACAGTGAAACTGAAACATGTAAATGTTTCGAAGGGCTATCCGGGTATTTCTAGTAATGCCTCTTTCATTATCAGATTCACAACTGTAACCGTATATTTCTTTGCCATCTCTCCAAATCCCTTTATATGTCTTTAGTCATTACCTTCTGTACACCCCGTTAGGCCAAATGGTTTTCTTCCTTCCTTACCGTTCGGCACCAGCCTATGGTTTGGAAGAAGACTATCTAATAAGCATAATGGGTGTACTCTCCTAATCTTAGGAGCACTCGCAATGCGAGAGAAGGTGAAGATAAAAGACAACCGAATAAACCTTATTCCTATTTCTCCTGAACCAGAATCCATCCCCGAACTGGAACAAGTTCCTTTCGAGTTCGTATATAACCATATGATGGAGTATCCAATAAACTGTGGATCTTCATAGTGATACGGAGTGTCCTGGAGAAATACAAAGGTGAAGTGGGAGTGGTAAAGAAACACTTGGTTTGGTCGTGAATATCAGTCGCAATTTACTTTGCCCTCCTTCTAATCCCTTTATTTGTCTTAACTTAATACTTTCTGTACACCACACTTAGGCTAATTGGCTTTATTTATTCCCTACCGTTCGGCACCAGCCTAAGGTTTGGAAGAAAACTATCCAATAGGCGTAACGGGTGTACTATCCCCTAATCCAAGGAGCACTCACAACCTGAGAGAAGGTAAAAGGAAAAGACAACTGAATAGTCCTATTCGTTTTCTCCAGAACCGAAAACCATCCTCGAATATATTCCTTCGAGTTCGTATATAACCATACGATGGTTTTATCCAATGGAAGTGGACGTTCGTAGTAATACGGGGTGTTCTGGAGAAAAGGGTAAAAGTAGGAGTGGCAACGAGGTAAGAAACTCAGACAATCCAAAAGCCAGTCTTATAAGAAGGTTCGGTTAATCTTGGTCACTGAATCATAGTCAAGGGTCGGGTCATGGTCGCTGCCAAAGAGAGAGAGAAAAGAAACACTCAGCGTGCACTCTAACCTAGATCAGAATGGTTATCAATTTATCTAATCAGGAAACCTCCCACTGTAACGTCAAATTCTCCTCCAAACTTGAAAGAAGAATTAGTCGGGATCACCCGAAGAGTAAACCAACTCATCATTGGGAATCGGGATCCAACTATCATCGCATGATAACGTGATGGAATCCACTCACGTTATCACACTCCAGAAGGTATGCGCATATTTGGCAAGTTTCAGTTTCTTTAGAAACTCCCGATGTGATTTTTACCCCTAGGACCCAAGTGACCTTGACGGAGTCAACAAATCAAAGAGTCCTAGTCAAGTTCAACCCGTCATTATCTGGATTGCATTAAACCCACCCGTACGTGTCCTTGACGGAGTCAACAAGGCCGCACGACTGTCCTAACCAATCCCATATCCATGCTATAAACAAGCACCACTTAGCTACCGTATACTACGCCTTGACGGAGTCAACAAACGCAGCACGAATACTAAATAATACCCGTAAGAAATGACGGCGGGCTACGTCTAGTTTTTGGCGAAAAACTTTTAACGTAATGAACTTGATATCGTTGAAGGAACTGCATAGCTTTTTATAAAAATATAGTGACGAAAACCTTTGCTAAAGAGGTCACTCCCGGTGAAGGGATCTTGGCTCTTTCCTCATAGAATGAGGTGCAGGATATTGCAACTGAATACCACGATGCAAAGCAAAAGTAATTGACTATAGTGAAGTTATTGCCCTGACGCAAACTTCTGTCCAAGGGGTCACTCCCTGTGAAGGGATCTCGGCCCTTGCCTCGTCGACTGAGATGCTGGATATTCATAACCGAATACCACTGTGCAAAACAAAAGAGAACGTCCTGGCAATAACAGCTTTTTTGAAAATTGTTCCAACAACATCAGAATAGGTTTGTTTAGCTTGCATTGATCCGAATCAACGCAGTCCCATCAAATGATCACACCAATAAAGAACGAAAATAATGATGTACGTATATGCCATCTGCATTCGCCACTGGGTCCCGTCATCACCCGTTAGGTTACTTAACTAACGACAGAGCGGGGACTGGACTAGCGCGGATGCAAAACATATACAACATCTACTAGTATATATATCAATATATAATATTCGCTCAAGGCGTGATAAAATGCAACATCACAGAAAAGTAATAAGCATCACAGAACAATACAGATATCTGGGATCCCCGGGTTTCATAGAGCCGCTACTGAAACCCGACGTTCCCGTGGTCGTGTGGATAGCCTGTGCAATGAAATCCTAGACCCCTACGGGTGCGGCAAGTTACCCGCCAAAACCTGAAGCGAGGCAGCCCCCTTCAGCAACGTGAATGGACCACCCAGCACTTCACGGAATCCAGTAACTTAGGCACCCCTCCTGGGTCAACCTATACCCCCTACGAGTGCAGCGAATAGCCCGCCAATTCTAGAGTGAAGCCCCCTCCGTCTCAACACCATGAGATGCGGGCCCGTTGCCCTCTAGAACCCGGCTATCCGTGCACCCCTCCGCGGGGTAATCCTAATACAGAAAGTAAAATATACATACAACGGATACATCGACCTTGGCCCGGTCGTGCCCCAAAAGAATAATATACAAACAGGCAGTGACGGCAGTCCACATGTCGGACGCTCGCCCCGCAATATCAAATGTACATATAAAAAAAAACTGTACTACCATTGCATCCAGGCTATCCACCACGACAATCAAGCAACATCACAGCACAAAACAGAACATCAACGTGAATGTCACGTTCGCAAATCCGTCTAAAAGGGCTATAGCAGTTAGACAGGATTTACCGATCAAATGACATTCACGGTCGCAGATATAATATAAATAGTGTGAACTAACATGTTTAAATTTTCGATCGACAAAAAATTCTCGAAGTGGGCCCCAAGCACAATACCCAGTACTCAAATAAATCTGGGCCCAAAATAAAATTACCAGAAACCCCTTTTTCAAGTCAGGAATCACTGTAGGAAAATTGGTCCAGAGATGTTACTGTTCGGCGGCGGAACCGCGGCCAAAAGGGGGTTACGGCCGCGGATCCGCGGCGCTACAGTGACATCATGGCACCAATTTTCTTCAGTGTTCTCAGAAAACCCTGCTTGTATTTCTGCAACATACCAAATAATTTTTTGAAAACTAAAAAATTTCGACAGAAACACAGAATTTGAAAAAGCGGTTTCGGAATTTACGTTCGATCGAAGTTCTAAACATGTTAGAGAAAGCTAGTAAAGGTTAATGGCGTGGCTCTGAAACCATGTAGGATTACGGTAGCGCCCCGGCCGTCTATCCGAGCCCAAAATGCGGAAACGAAAAATTTTCTTGAGTTTAAACCGGCACTACCGAATCCTAAAAAACTCGGATCGTAACCATTAACCCAATGCTAGCAATCAAGAGACGGGATAGAAGGCTATACCAAGCGATCTGTGTCCTTCGGTCTTCGCCTCCACTCCGATCTCCTCGCGGAATCTCCGGTCTTCATTTCCTCGTCGGAATGGGCACCACATCGCCGGGTTCTTTTACGGGCTCCCA
Organism: Agapanthus africanus; assembly: GCA_030015575.1. Lineage (NCBI taxonomy): Eukaryota > Viridiplantae > Streptophyta > Magnoliopsida > Asparagales > Amaryllidaceae > Agapanthus > Agapanthus africanus. The sequence goes on from CM057349.1 coordinate 488,341,327, forward strand.
CCTCTGGACCGAAGCAACTCGAGCACGAAGTTGGCGAGTCGACGTGCCCAAGGATGCTGTAGGCTAAGTGTAGTAATGTTTGTCTCATGGGGTTGTGAAGTTGCCTTTTGATGGAGGAAACAACAATGGAAAATGAGCTTGGGATTTTTGTAGCAAGCATAACATGATATGATAATTTTCCCACACCAAAAATGAAAATCTCTCTCCCTCATGAAGTGGCCGGCCCCTATAAAATATGGAGAATGGAAAAGCCAAGGGAGGTGAGCACAAGAGAGGATAGAGGTAACCATAAAGAAATGGATGATAACAAGGAAATAATATCACATCAATTTCTAATCTAATCTTTTCCAAAACCCATCAAAATTAATGCAATCCATTATGAAGAAAAAAGAAAAGATGCTATATCTATCATAATCCCTCATTTACAAATAAACCCTCCACAATTGCTAATTTGCAAATATGCAAATTAGCCCCTCCATCATAAAGATCCAACCAAGAAGGAACAAAGGAAAACTGGCCGAAACGGAATGCAAACTGGCAACTTCAAAAAACTGATCCGTTAATAAATTACAGGAAAACCCCGCGACTGTATATACATACCAGCATTTGTATTCCCACTGAATACCAATGCAAAGAGACAAAATCTACACTGTACAATACTAGGATCCGGCTTAAACCAAAGCCCGCTAGTAATATCCGTCCGATCATGATTCGTGCAATACCGCACGTATAAGATCGAACCCTGCCATATCTCCATACGGCCTCTACAGCGTTTCGCCCGAAACTTGAGTAACTGTCTGTGGGGGACTCTAAAGACTCGTCAATACTTTAGCTGTGGATTTAACCACTAGCCCGTCAGAGGTATTAGCCATACGTAACGGGCTACCAGCTATTGACCAAAAGGGACGTCGATGAGCGAACTCATCCTGACACCCTACTGAGCCTGTCAGTGACAATATCCGTACAGTCCGGTCCGTTCGTCTATGAGCATCGCATGGCGGGCCTAGGGGGTTGGTAAAAGTCAGACCCCCAAAAGCGGTACAAGTCGTGTCGGAGTGTAGCCCAGAACACCCTGAGATACTACTGGAATACCTACCAGTAAATCTCCTGCCTCGGCCGAGGGCTTTGTGTAATGGCTCTCCTAGACACAGCGCGACCTCACCCCCAAAACCGGGAGAGACGAACCCCTGCCGATCCGCTCACTGCCTCCATGTGGCTCGGGACTGTACCCAACTAAAACCTGTTTGCATGACTCCTTTGAGCCATGGTAGGGTAGTAATCAAAGTACAGTGGGAACTCACACGAGACAAATGACGATCTCAGGTCGATGAACTAACCTGTACACATGTCACCAGGGAACTGCTATCTGACGTCAGGTATAATACAAACTAGCATGTTCCCGGCGAGTCCTGTCTGGTGTACTCATAACCCAATGAGCACCTGTACACATCTTAGGTGATCCAACTGACACCAGTGGCTTGTGAGACCGGCCACCGCCCCTCGTCGGGGTCTCGACTGTATACACTAGTCTACTCTGGAGTATCGATGCCCTGTCTCGAAAACTCCCACGACTAGGGACCTTTTAAGGATGTGCTTATAGACCCCAGCTCTAACGTATATGATTGCCATCATACTGCTGGACGTCAAGCAAGAATCCTAAGGGCTCTATCAACGCGCAATAGTGACCTGTAAGGTCACCTAAAGCAGTACACGATGATAAAGATAAACCATATAGCATACTATCATCTTGAGTAAGACTGTCCTACCGGTATAGGTCCTCCCTCAATCATTGCAATCACGTGCCTGTGATCCAATAATTGACTCTGAGGGCACTATATCCAACAAGAATTACTGGTGGTTGGACCAGTGGATTCTCGGATGGTCTTGAGCCACACTGACACGACTTGTTTAATTATTAGGGGTCTGACGTTTTCCACCCCCTAGACTTCACATATGATACTCTCAGATGAACAGACCGGAATGCACGAAGATTGTCACGGACAGGCTCAGTAGGAGTTCGGATGAGTTTGCTCGTCGGCCTTCTTTTCGACATGTACCTGGGTAGCCGTTATGTGCAGCTAGTACCGCTGACGTGCTTGTGGTTAAACCCACTGCCAGTGTACTGTCGAGTCTTTAGAGTCCCACACAGAGGGTTTTCCTACTTCGGGAGAAACGATGTAGAGGCCGTATGGTTTTACGGCAGGGTTTGATCATATACATGTACTTGTGCACGGATCATGATTCGGACGGATAATACTAGTAGGCTTTGGTTTAAGCCAGATTCTAGTATTAGATTATTGGATTGTTTTCGTCTTTTTGTATTTGTATTGTTCGAAATACGGATACGAGTATGTATATACAGATGAGGGGTATTCTTATAATTTTTGCAAGAGTGCTTTTAGAAGAAAACACCTCATTTGTTATTTAATCTTTTTGATTAAATGGTAAATGAGGTGGAGGGATGAGATGTTCTACAATAAATGAAGCATGGCTACTTAGTGACTCATATAGTGAGTCATGGATTACAATTGAGGCAAGGTGGCATCAAGATATTTTGTTGAAACTATCTTTTCTTAATAGTTATCGCAATTAGCCATATTCATTTCATTCTATCACAAACACTCCCTTTCCTCCAAGTTCTCTTCTTCTTCCTCAAACCCTGATTTGTCTCATGAGTTGAGAAACTTAAGGTTCAAGAGACTAATTAATCCCTAATCGCTCTCTACATCTTCTAGGTTACTTATATTAGCACACTAGGTACCATAGTTATCTCTATTTAGAAGTAGGAGCTCAAAGTAGACACTCTCGAGTGGATCGTCTTTGACGCAAGGAGCCCGACGGTCAAGCGTGATCCGTACACTCTTCCGGAAGCTTAAGAAGAGGAGGACAGCAAGAAAGAAAGACTTTGTTCACGGAGGTATAAACTTTTTTCATAGTAGTTAGAACCTCCAGTTTAGTTTGTATTAGTTGAGGTTTTCGTATTGATCCTGGAGTTCAAGTCATTGTTACGAGGTTTGAAAATCATTTTTTGAAAATTCAGCCTCTCCGCGAACCCACGGGATGCGCGACATCGACTTACATTAATTACATTATTGCGTTGCAATAACCACTTTCTCCTTCTCCGGTGGTTCACTTCGTGTTGTGTTGTGTTTGTTTTATTTTGGGTTGCCCATGGATTGTATACGAAGACTAATTTATATCGTCGCTCGTAGGACGCGGATTAGTCCAAATCCGTATATTTGAGATTTGGGTTTAGGTCAAGAATTTTTCTTGACGGGGCCACGTTGGTAGCTTGGTTTGCCAACGGGAATGAACTTAGGACGCAGATCTCACATTTGTGAGGTCCATCGGTTCATGGGATATTTGGGTTTGATCTAAGGATCATTAGCCATATTTGAGACTAAGATCGACTTATGAGCAGTGAGCATATGGACTCAACTGATCATTAGATCATACATGAATAGCCCATGAATAGTATATGGTAGTCATTATGGAGACAGTCCGCAGGGCAAAACAAATTAGTTTAAGAACGTCGCGGTCCAACATTCTCTGTTTGGGACGAATGTTAGTTTAAGAACATTTCGGTCCAATGTTCCCTATTTGGGATGAAGATTAGTTTAAGGAAATTTTGGTCCAATATTTCCATTTTGGGGACGAAGGTTAGTTTAAGAACATTTCGGTCCAACATTCTCATTTCGGAGACGAATGTTAGTTTAAGGACATTTCAGTCTAATATCCATCTTGCATGCATGTGTATTTGTTACGTGGAGGAGTAAACGATGGTGACATGGAATGCACTCAATTTAGGGTACGATCCGATTTGAGGTGTGCACGTCAATTTGGAAGTGCATCAATATGGGATATAACATTCCCTATCTTGACGAAATTTTATATCAAGTTGGGACAAGAAAGGAGTTATTTGTTGTCGGGACCCGCCACCTCTCTGAAAACGTTGAGGAATTACAACGACATATATCAGAGGTATGGAAAAATGTACCCTTGAACTAAATCTTGTATTTGAGGGAAAAAGGCGTTGTGGTGGACCTAAGAATCATTAGTCATAATTTAGACTAAGATTACCTTAGGAGATATGGGATGCATATCATTTTGAATATTATCAATGAGAGATCATCAGTCATGTTTGAGACTAAGATCAGTTTGGAAATCACGAGAATATGGGCTCGGTTGATTTAAAATCAAAGAGATTTAATCTCAGCAAACTTAGCTAATTTGGGCTGAGATTGGGTTTCTATACTACCCAGCAGTGCTAAGCACTAAGATATACATCGCTCACGCGTGTTTCACGTGAGACGCTGACATAGTGCTAAGCACTAATCTTTTCTGGCGCTCACGTGCTTTTCACATGAGGCGCCGGGTTTTTAGCCTTGGGCGCTCACGTGCTTTTCACGTGAGGCGCTATAATAGTGCTAAGCACTAATTTTCTCTGGCGCTCACGTGTGTTTCACGTGAGGCGCTATGTTTTTGGAGATTTAATCTCTGTTGATTTTTTTAGAGAACTTAAATCTCTGTTAATGGTATTTTGACTATTAACGATCATCAAGATCATTATTTTGAGGATCTGGGATTATGTTCTTTAAGAACTAAGTTCTTGATTTGAAAGAACTAAGTTTCTGGAGCATTATGAACTCCATGTTTTCCATGTTCATATTTTCAGAGAGGTTAAATCTCTTTTAATGGTGTTTTGACCATTAAGGATCACCAAAATCACAATTTAGAGGATTTTGGATCGGGTTCTTTAAGAACTAAGTTCTTGATTTAAAGGAACTAAGTTCCTGGAGTATTATGAACTCCATCTTTTTTCTTTTCAATTTTGTTCTTCCCTGTATCTTTGATCCTCAAGAACAAGATCTTCCCGATGAGAATTAAATTCTCAATTTGTGGGAGATTTTTCTTGCGGATCTCAGATCCATAGAAAGAACTAAGTTCTTTGAGAAAGGTTAAACCCTTAGATATGTTAGATAAAGAAGATGTTTTGATCTCGATATTTTATTTACCTAAGGTTTTGAGAATGGAGACGATCTTCTTTATTGAGAATTAAATTCTCTGTTGTTTTGTGGAATCTTTTGAGAGCCTTCTGTATTTTTACAGAAGCTTACGGGGGGTTTCTCTTCCTTATTTGAAAAGAGAGATCATTGGTCGTTGGGAATCACCACCTCTCCGACGACGCTAAGAGATTACAGCGCTATGTATCGAAGGTGTGGAGGGATGTACCCTTTGAACCATGTCCCATTCATCAGGGAGAAGAATAAGTTGGAACTTAAACTACTAGCTGCTTGAAAAAGATTTCTTTACGTTCGTGCATGTGCATCATACGTGTTGGACGCACGTGCATTGCATGTGGCGGATGCATGGCGTGGGCGCACGTGTGTCGTACATGTTGCGCACTTGGTGGGCGCACGTGCGTTGCACGTGATGCGCACGTGGTGGGCGCACGTGTGTCGCACGCGGCGCTTGCACATCATAGGGGGTAGCTAAGGCCCTAACTTGGAGAACTAAGCTCCTTTGAGGATTGAATCACCGCACGTGCGTTGCATGTGATGCGCACGTGCGCTTGCGTATTATGTGGGCAGCTAAGGCCCTAACTTGGAGAACTAAACTCCTTTGAGGATTGAATCCTCACACATAGTGCGCACATGGCGGCCGCGCGTGCGTTGCACATGGTGCGCACATGGCTGGCGTAAATGCATTGCACGTGGTGCTTGCGCATATGCGTATTATGGGGGGACAGCTAACGCCCTAACTTGGAGAACTAAGCTCCTATGGAGAACTAGGCTCATTTGAGGATTGAATCCTCGCACATGGTGCGCACATGGTGCGCACGTGGAGGGCGCACGTGGATGGCCCATGTGTGTTGCTCGTGGTGCGCACGTAGCGGGCGCACATAGCACACATGGCGCTTGCGCATATGCGTATTATGAGGAGGGCAGCTAAGGCCTTAACGTAGAGAACTAAGCTCCTATGGAGAACTAAACTCCTTTGAGGATTGAATCCTATTTTTTCTAAGAAGTATGCCCTCTTATTTATAGGGGAGTGGTAGAGAAGGGATCTTTTTTTTTCCGATGTGGGACTAAAAATGTATCTCTCATATGGTAGAGCATTACTTAGACTATACGTGCATAGCACATTTACTCATAACTTTTGATTCCGGAAGAGTTATGAGATCCGTAATATATCAAATCGAAGGACTTTTTGAAACGCTTTCAATGTCATCAGAATTTACCTGATTCTCATTCAGGAGTTTGGCAAAATACAGCCCGGAAAATACTGGTTTGCATTTTCTTAAGCATATTGCTACCATTTGATACCTTGTGCTTTTTTGCGCAGAAATTTTTGGCCGGAACAAATGACCCCACTACTTTGCCCACGTAGGTATGTACATGGGTTAAGTAGTGCAAAGTTATGCATCTCCATAGAATTGATGGCTCAGGAAACTGGTTTAGGTCCCTGTCGCCTAAGACTTTTTCATCTTCATGAACCGTAAGGGTCTCAAGAAGGTTTTTCTCCGTATAAGTCATGATGATCTCATAGGTGCGTATTCTCCCTAGAAATCATGAGAATTTCTAAGTGTCTTTCAGCTTCGTGAGTCGTAAAGATCTCACGCAAGTATTTTCTCCTTACGAGTTGAGGGGACCCGCAAGTTGCTTCTTCACTTTATTGGCGAATGTGGCCCGTGGATAGTGTACAAAAGTCAGTTTGGACCTTTTTGTAGGGCAGCGATGGTTTAGGAAACATGTTTAGATCTATCGTCTAAGGCTTTTCAACTTTATGAGCCGTGAGGGTCTCATAAAGACTTTCTCCCTACGGGTCGAGAGGATCTCGTAGGTGTATTTTCTCCTTAGAAGTCGTGATGACTCCTAAGTGTGTTTTCTCTTGAGAGTCGTAAGGATCTCGCAAGAGAATTTTCCCCTTACGAGCCGAGAGGACTCGTAAGTGGTTTCTCCTCCTCATCGGTATGCGAGTTTGGAGAATGTGGCCCGTGGATAGTATACAAGAGTCAATTTGGACCTACTTGTAGGGCCACAGTGCTTAGGAAACAGCTTGATATCCCCGTCGCCTAAGGCCTTTCACCTTTATGAGCCATGAGGGTTTCATAAAGATATTTTTCCCTGTAAGTCGAGACGAGTCGAGAGGATCTCGCAGGTGTATCCTAACGTGAAATATAGATAACCCATTTTTTGATAGGGGTCCATTAGGTTTGTGCTGCTAGGGTTTTAGTCCGTAGTACCATCGCGTTGGCTGATGTAATCCTCGATATGCAGTCTTTAAGCCGCTGTTCAAGTAGCCTTGCGACTGTCGTGCCCTTGATCCCTTCGGAGGCTGGACAAGACCTCTTCAAGTAATCTCTTTAGGTCATATTACCGTCGGAAGAGCAAACGTTAGGAATTTACCATGACGCGTTTTACCTAAGGTTAGGCTCAATTTGGAGCCCTGATGAGCCATAACTGCACCCTTCTGGGGTGGGATGGTCTCCAATAGTTTTTTAGGCTTTATATGAGTTGCCGTCAAGACCCGAAGCTGAGAATATGCCGTCACTTCGCTTCTTTTTTTTGCTTTGACGATGTCGTAACGATTTTTTGCTGAAATAGGGTAGACATCTGTAGGACCTCTATGCTGCATGTATTGCATTTGAAGTCCGGAGTTAGGAATATGCCATTGCTCCAATTTCATTTGATAGCTGCATTCGCATCCTGCTGAAATGAGGGGAAACATCGGGATGGTCTCTAAGTTGTATATGTAATGTTAAGACTTAGAGTTAGGATTTTGCCATGGCTCTAATTTTGCTTTGACTCTTGGGTCTTTTGTTGACGTTGCGTCTGTATCCTGCTGGAATGAGAAGAACGTCGGGGTGATCTCTAGGCTTTAGATGTTACCATTAAGACCCGAAGTTAGGATTTTGCCGTCACTTCACTTTTATTTGATTGTCGTGTCTGCCCCTGCTGGAATGAGGAGGAAGGGGACACAGGGATAGTTTCTAGATTGTATATATACCGTCAAGACTTGGAGCTAGGATTTTGCCATGGCTCTATTTTTGCTTTGACCCTTGGGTCTTTTGTTGACGTTGCGTCTGCATCCTACTGGCATGAGAAGGAACGCCTAGATAGTCTCTAGGTTGTATATGAACCGTCAAAATTTAGAGCTAGGATTTTGCTATTACTCCATTTTTTCTTTGACCCTTGGGTCTTTCTTTTTTGATGATGACGTTGCGTCTGCATCCTGTCGGAATGAGAAGGAACGCCGGGATAGTCTCTAGGTTGTATATATACCGTCAAGACTTGGAGCTCATTTTGATAAAGCATGGTGGGAAAATATGATTCCTTTTCTTTCATTTGTGCCCATGGATTGTATACATGGGTCGGTATGGACCTACCTGCAGGGTAGAGAAAATTTTATTTTATTTTATTTTTTATTTCCGTGATGCTCTATATTTTCAGTTTTTTATATCGTGAAAGTCGCGATTGCCCAATCATTTCGGCTATTTATCGCGATACCCAATCATTTCGGCTATATCGGTTTTTTTACTCGCTATTTTTTATTGCGAGTTGCCCAAACATTTCGGCTGTTTCATCTGCATATATTTTTGCTCACTAATTCTTATTGCGAGTTTCCCCATCATTTCGGCTGTTTCATATGCTTTTTTTCGCTCGCTGATTTTGTTGCGAGTCGGGGACTTGGGTTCTAATACCAATTTTGGCATCAGTATCGCTACGACAGAAATATTGCCATGAGCGAATCATCATTTGCCGTGAGAGAACATGAAGTATGATACCTTCTTAGGTATCAGTATCGCTACGACGGGAATATTGTTAGGAGCGACTCATCATTTGCCTTTGCTGATTTGAACAAAAGTGGCTTAGCAAAAAAGGGTGGGATCCTGTCGACTAAGGCTTTTTGACTTTATGAGCCGTAAGGGTCTCATAAAGGTATTTATCCCTACGAGCCGTGAGGACCTCGTAGGTGTACTTTCTCCTTAGGAATCGTGGGGATTTCTAAGTGTGTTGCTCCTTTATGAGTCATAAGGATCTCACGCAGGTTTTTTATTTCTCCTCACAAGGTTGAAAGGACCTTGCAAGTGCACATGAATTTTTTTATTTTACGAGTTTGCGCCTTTTTCGGGTTTTCACAAACTCGCCGGCAGTCCTGTTTTTTTTACTCACGGCGCCTTTTCGGGTTTTCATCTATGCCCATTTTGCTTGTGGACATACCATTTTTCTTTTTTTTTCTTTTTCTCTCTCTGTTTTTTAAACGAGATTGCGCCCTTTCGGGTTTTCACAAACTCGCCGGCAGTCTTGCTGTTTTTACTCACGGCGCCCTTTCGGGTTCTCATCCGTGCCCATTTTACTTGTGAACATACCGTTTTTCTTTTTTCTTTTTAATTATTTTTTTAAAATGAGATTGTGCTCTTTCGTATTTTCACAAACTCGTCGGTAATCCTACTGTTTTTACTCACGGCGCCCTTTCGGGTTTTCATCCGTACCCATTTCACTCGTGGACATACCATTTTTTTACGAACGATGGAACTCTTGAAAGTAGTTTTACCGTAGGTGACCCATCTGTTTGCCTGTGGGACTTGGGGATGGCTTTATCGCTGGAGTAGCTGTATAACCGGTAGGACTTGAGTTGCAACCTTTACCGTTGAGACTTTGATTGCAATATAGATCTCAAGGGAGGATATCGCCGTATTTGGGGCGATGTGCCATGTTTGAGGCGACACACTAGTTTAGGGACATTTTGGTCCATTATCGCCATATTTAAGGTGAATTTCTAGTTTAAGGACTTTTCGGTCCAACATTCCCATCTTGGAGACAAACGTTAGTTTAAGGACATTTCGGTCCATTATTAGTTTAGGGACGTCTCGATCCGACATTCCCGTTTTTGGGACGAACGCTAGTTTAAGGACGTTTTGGTCCATTATTAGTTTAGGGACGCCTCGATCCATTATCGCCATGTTTGAGGCGAAGTTTTAGTTTAAGGACATTTGGGTCCATTGTTAGTTTAGGGACATCTCGGTCCGTTATCGCCATGTTTGAGGCGGATTGTTAGTTCAGGGAATTCTCGGTCCACTATCACCGTGTTTGGGGCGACGCGCCGTGTTTCCTGATTTAAAATCAGGAAAGCTTCTGGGAAAAGCTTCAAAAAGGGGTCACGTGTTGGCACGTGACACCTAAAAGGCATCATCAAGTCAAGTGCAGTTTCCTGACTACGCTGAAGAAAATGGGCTTCAGAAAGAGTCACGTGCTCCCACGTGACCAGGGTCACGTGGCGACACGTGACATTTAAACGCAAGCGTCAAAAGCACACAAGTTCTCTGATCAAGTCAAGAAAAGGCTTCAGAAGAGGTCACGTGTCCCCACGTGACCAGGGTCACGTGTTGGCACGTGACGTTCAAGACAGCAGACTCGTTCTCCAGAAGAACCGAAGACAGAGAGTTCAAACAAGGGTCACGTGCTCACACGTGACCAGGGGTCACGTGGTAGCACGTGACGCTTAGGCAGCGATCAGAAGACAGAGCGCAAAAGAAAGGAAAAGGCTCATTCCAAAGGGGGTCACGTGCCCACACGTGACCATGGGTCACGTGCCCACACGTGACCATGGGTCACGTGGTCACACGTGATCAGCTTTCAAAGCCCATTTTGTCAAACAGAATTAAATTCTGAAGGAGAATCAAATCTTTCCAAAGGAAAGCGGCTATCTGGAACTGATCGAATTAAAGATTCAGAGGTGATGAAATATCATCTATCTATGGGAAAATCTCGGGTTTGGAAAGATTTCCCCTTTAAATCTAACCAAAATAACAAGGGAGAATCTCTGGATTTAAAATCCAATGGTGAATAAAATTCACCTAATAATCCAAAGGTCCAAAATGAATGATGAATGCAAATCAAATCTCAATGAAGATTCGTCAAAAAAAATGATTGATTCGGCTGCTTCTCCTATAAATAGGAGCCAAGAGACATACATACATAGAGATGCGCAGAGAAAAAAAAAAGAAAAAAGGAGAAGAGCTTTGATACTTTGAAAAGACTTGGATCTTCTGCGAAAAACCCTAGGTAAGAAAGGGAAGGCCTTTTGAAAGAAAGAGAATTTAATTCTCAACAGAGTTTAACTCTGATAATGTAAAAACAGAAGAACATATTTCTTCTCTCTTTGATGGAGGATCTGCAAAGTGCACATCTCCCCTTAAGGTTGAGAATTTAATTCTCAATGGGTTGAGATCCTGCCATGCAGATCCAAAACATGGAGAAGGGATGCAAGCACGAGAATTTAATTCTCACAGAACTATAGGAATTTAATTCCTTTAAAATAAAAGGAGGGCTTGACCCTGCATTATGGGAATTTAATTCCTCCAGAACAAAAAAGAAACAGGGTTTAACCCTAATTAAGAACCTAGTTCTGTTGAAACAGCAGGAATTTAATTCCCTTAATCATACAGAGGATGGAAGTTTAAACTCCTTAAAAACTTTTATTAGGGTTTAACCCTATTCAGCCCTTCACGTATAAGAGGAATTTAATTCCTACAGAAAATTCAGAGTTAAACTCTATTCCAGAAAACAAAGTCTTCGAAAGGAAGTAGGAATTTAATTCCTCTGAAATTTATAGTTCGAGGAATTTAATTCCTGAAAGAAGATTAACAAAGCCTCTAAACAAAATACCTAGAGGCAGGGTCACGTGTCATCACGTGACCCCCTAAGAGATCTACAGAAAGCCCCTTTGAGGCAGCACCCCACGTGACCCACGTGACCCTCGGCAGAAGCTCTAATACATAGGCATTTGAATGCCCATCACGTGATGGCACGTGACGCTCTGGAAGACGCGATAATCTCAGCAGAACAAATGAAGGGAGGGCGCTCTCACGTGCTGCCACGTGACCCCTCTTACCTTAGTGTTTAAGTACTAAACTAAAACTCTCGAACCCAGTGTTAAAACACTGTTGGGCCTTAGTGTTCAACACTAATTAAAAGGCTTTATTTGCAGTGTTCAACACTGATTACCTTAGTGTTTAAACACTAATCTGACATCTTCATTTGCAGTGTTCAACACTGATTACCTTAGTGTTTAACACTAACCTGAAAAAACATTGTTGCTGGTGTTCAACACCAAATATTCTCTTAGTGTTAAACACTAACTTGTCAACCCCATTCACAGTGTTCAACACTGACTGCTCTGTAGTGTTTAACACTAGACTTTGGCCCAATTGGCTTAAATGGATGGAGGCAAAGCCTCTCCTGGTTGGACTTAGCCCAAGGTGGCCATAAGTCCTCAATTTGTGATTAACTGGTCCAATGGACTCATAACATAATTAATTCGTCTTGACCCCAAATTGGGCCAAGGGCTATTTAATCCACTCCGGTTCTAGGGTACATCTCTTCACTCCTTTGATACTTGGCATTGTAATCCCTCAATGCCGTCAAAGAGGTGACGGGTCCCGATGACCACACATTGATATGGACTGTGGGGTCCTTAAACTCATGTCTAATGCAAATTCCTGGTTACGTGGAACGCGGATAATGTCACTCTTTGACCCCGTGGAAAATGTCCAGAGCGGAGCCTGGTCCTCGCCAAGCACGGCAGTGAACCCGTGTGAAGCATCCAGAGCACAACGGACTGTGGGGTCCTTAAACCCATGGACTATGACGTCCTTAACCTTGACCGAGATGTCTTAAAACTAACAATGGACTGTGGGGTCCTTAAACCCATGGACTACGACGTCCTTAACCTTGACCGAGATGTCTTAAAACTAACAATGGACCGCAATGTCCTTAAACTACCCATGGACCGCAATGTCCTTAAACTACCCATGGACCGTAATGTCCTTAAACTAGAACAATAGAGCCCCGCATGCTCTTTTGTCGGATCTAAACGGTCCCGTTTAAGTTGATCTTAGCCTCAAAGATGGCTAACGTATCCTTAAACCTTCAAAACAAAGTGGACTATAAATCCCTCCAATTGACTCCGGCTTGAGGGTACATCCTTGAACTCCTCTGACATCCGTCGTTGTAATCCTTCAACGTCGTCAGAGAGGTGACGGGTCCCGACGGCCACACATTCATGGACCACTATGTCCCTAAACTGGAACATCAGAGTCCCAACGCTCTTGTGTCGGATCTAAACGATCCCGTTAAGTTGATCTTAGTCACAAAGTTAGACTAACGTATCCTTAACAAACGTTTGAGTTGATCTTAGCCTCGAGTAGGGCTGACGTATCCTCAAACCAAAACCCCCCCAAACCCAAATCTAAGATAATACGGATTTGGACTAGTCCACGCCCTACGGGCGACGACATAACTCAGTCTCCGTAAACAATCCACGGGCAACAAAACACAAAACAAACACCCACGACACGAAGTGACCAGCTGGAGAAGGAGAAAGTTGTTACCGCGATGCGGTAGCGTAATTAACTGCAGGGGCTTGCGCCTGCAGGGAAGAGCGTCCCTACAATCAAAAACCCCTCAAACGAGGGGGAATCTGACGAAGTCTGCTACATCGGACGCATCCGTCTAAACCTTCGATACATGGTGCCATAAATCAACTTGGCATCTTCGAAGAGGTGGACGGATAGCACCTATTAGCATCTGCCCCGAATCTCAGGCAAGACGCGGTGTCGCGCCGTCTTTCGGAGGGGAACAGATTCTGGCACGCCCGGTGGGACCTTTTCCTCTTTCCACTCCACACTTCGTGTGTCGTGACTCGCGAACCAATCGCGGTTCGCTAATGGTTGCCCTTGGGTTTCAAGATACTAAGAATTAGCATCTGGCTTATTGCAGAAAGCAAAGGATCGATGGCTTCTACTTCCGTGAAAGTCTCCAACTGCTCAGACTGCAATTGCAACCAACGCTCTGCCTCGCCAGGAGGTATAGCCTACGGACCCCAAGCTGCCTCGCTATTCACAATGCCCGTGGAACAGGTCACTCGCGCCACCACAGGATTGTTCTTTGGGACCATGGTCCCGCCGACAAACTTTGCCGCTCCAGTGCTGACAACGGAGGCTCCCAAGAAGTCGGTCTTTGATCGACTTACCCCTGCCGCGGCTCCTCTCAACGAGTCGCCCAACGTCAACGCCTCGGTCTTCTCTAGATTGGGCCAGAAATCCTGCAGACCCATCGTGGGACCTACAATCTCAGAGAAGGTTGCTTCTAAGAAAGTGGCCGCTCCTGTCCCAGAAGTCGTCAAGGCAGCCTCTCCGGCCAAAAGGTCGGTCTTTACAAGATTAACGGCTTCAGCTCCCGCTCCTACTACCCAAAGGACATCGGTCTTTGACAGGCTAATACCAACTGCGACCCCACGCCCAGACAGAGGGCAAAACGAAACCGTTCTTACCGCTGACCCTACACCGTCCGCTCGACACGCTCGACGTCGCCATTGGCGCCGAGTGAGGAAGGCTGGGGGCAACTCCCCATCTGGGTTGACTCCATCAGTCCCGGTGGCAGAAGTTAATGCTGCTGTTCCAACTGGGAACAGCTTCGAAATGCTAAATAAAGTGCGAAGAAATTCCCCTACTGCAGTACTGAAGAGGTCTCCTCCCTCGTTAAAGAAGGTTGTGGAAATGGAGTCAGAACGGCCCCAATCTCCTCAACGGCTATCTTCCAAAATCTATAAGGTTTGGCGGCAGGCACGGGACTCGATCATCGATCCGAACTTCTCCCGCCGACACAAGAAGCTGAAAACCCAACCGGAAGCTGGTCACCAGGCCAAACCCCAAAAGGCTGTGGAACAACTGACTCATAAAAGAAGGAGGCCGGAGAAGACCCCACGGCACGCAACGACGGCTAAAAGCACTGAACCCAGACACCCTAAGTCTGGGGGCATGGTGGTGCACACTGTTTACATGGCCTCTGGAAAAGAGGAAAGCCGCACTTCTACGGGCCACCGACCGTTAACCCGATCCGTGACGAAAGCCCAAGAACAGCAACAGAAGCTGCAAGAAATGATGAATGCTATGGCCGCGCTCACCGGGCCAAAAGAAAACCCAGAAACGTCCTCAGACGCACGCCGAGAGGAAGAAACCGATGCTGAATTCCTTCGCCGGACACTGGAGAAAAGGGACAAAGAGGCTGCTGAACAAGCGGCCAACATACAACGGATGGGCCTTCTCTTCCAAGATGTGATAGGAATGATGATCCAGCAGGACTTACCCGCCGAGGATCCCCCGATCGTTCTTGAAGACGACCGAGGAGAAACGTCAAATCCACCACCAGCCCTCTCAACGGCCAAGGAGGATGCAATCTCTAAGGCTGACTTGGCTGACTACATAGCCCAGCAAATCCGGGTTCACCACGCGACTGAGGCAGCTGGTCAAGTCGTGAAAACGGGGCGGCCGTATCCGAGCTGGTACGACCAAATCAAATACCCGCAAGGCTATACGATACCAAAATTCCACGTGTATAAGGGGACCGGCAATCCCCATCAACATGTCGCCCAGTTTCGGGCCCTCTGCGGTAACACCGGCGGTGATGATAAGTTGTTGCTCCGCCAGTTTATGGGCAGCTTATCAGAAACAGCGTTCGAATGGTACTCGGAACTCCCGAACGATTCCATCAAAACGTTCGCTGAAATGGAGTTGTTGTTCACTCAGCGATTTGCAAGTGCCAGCGAACGCACTCCAATAACTGCACTTATTAACGCCAGGGTAAAACCGGGCGAAACCTGGGTCCAGTACGCTATACGCTGGCGGAACTTGTGGTCGAGATGTGAGCAACGCATTAAGGAAGCACCTGCGGTGGGCATGTTCGTGGGAACTCTAGACCCCCACGCAACTATTTCCCAGTTTATGATGTTCTTTAAGCCAACCACATTCCAGGCCCTGATCGACAAGTTGGCTCAGATGGACCAGATGGGTCATAGACCGCCTACACCGAAGTCGGAACCTCGGAATGACAAGGGTAAAGGAAGAGCAACATTTGTTGCAAATTCCCAAGAGCAACCTAACACCCCGAAACCGACAGATCAACTGGAGGAAAGACGTCGGTATTATAATGAGAAGATGAAGCGTCCCTACTCGTTCCCACGGGACAAGACGAAACGGCTATTCGAGCTGGCAATACGCAACAGGCTTATAAACCTGCCAAATCCAAGGCGACCGCCGCAACCCACCGAGGTGAATAACCCTAACTATTGCCCTTACCATCAAACGGTAGGCCATCCGATTGAAGATTGCTTCGTCTTCAAAGGATGGATTGAAGACCAATACCTCCAGGGGAAGTTTGTACTGTCCGAAAAGTGGAAGGTGAACCCACCACAGCCGCATGCTCCGAGGAAAGCGGATACACCGGGGGCAACATGTTCTTTTATTGAAGAAGCTCCATGGGAGGTCGTGCTATCAACTAAAACCAAAAGAATGCTGAGAGACCTTCATGCGTGCCCTGCGATCGAATGGAAGGACCCTCTTGAACCTCAAATTATCAAAGGAATGATGAAGCCCCGACCAACTACGAAGACTCGCGATAATGGCCCAAATACTCACGCCCAACCGTCAAAATCTTCGAAGAAAAAGAAGAAGAAATCCAAGAAGTCCGTGAAGCCTGGAAAAGAGCACACGAACTTGCAGAAGCAAATCGACGCATTGGAAGAGTACAACCAAAAGGCGCGAACTCCTGTCACACTGCAAGAGTTCCTCAACCACATCTTTCAAGAGGAAGATGATGGAGAAAGCTCGTCGGACGAATCCGAAGGATATGTGGCGAGTTGTAACGTAATCTCCCACTCGTTTACCGATGATGGGAAAACTCCTAGCACTAAGAAGCTGGAGGCAGAGCCTGTACCAGAGCGTGCATGGCCAACAGACGAAATGATCGACGCTTTTCTAGACGAGATTCGTCTAAAAAGTAAAGCGGATCAGGAGCGTGAGATGGCAGCGTCAGAAGGAACCAAATACAGGCGACTGAACGGAAGAGTTGGACTACCTCCGCCAGAGCGAAAGGCATCCGAAGTAGACAAGAAGATATTCAAGACGAGGAAAAGGTTTGCCAAAGCCATGTCAATGGGAATGAAGCTACCACCTTCGGAAGGAAACACACACGATGGGGTAGAGACGCACCCTGACTATTGCACATATCATCGGAGAATATCACATCCCACGGAGGAGTGCGACGCCTTTAAGATATGGTGGCAAGGATATGTCGCTCGTCGGCAACATGTTAAGCGCATGAAACGCAAGAGCCGTCGGGAGCGAAGAAGTACTGTCGATGGGCACAACAGAACGACTGGCAACTGTTACATGGTTAACGCCAAGGGGTCACAAGTTCTCACCTTTGGGAGCGACTCTGATGAAGAAATGGCTTTGGGCCCTCTCTTTAAAGAATCTGTTTTGGGGAAAGAGGAGGAATCGGAGATCTGCGAGAACATTCAGCTGCGCAATCGCACACTCCCAGAAAAGAATCTCGGGCCCGGGAATAGAAAAGATAAGGGAAAGGAAAAAGTCACTGAAGATATCACTTTAGATGACCAAGCCACGAGAGAGCTGGCTGCCAAAGACCCTCCTAGGAAGAGTAAAGTGGACTATAACATCCTCGCGCACCTAAGGAAACTACCTTCTCAGCTTAGCATTCTCGATGCCCTCCTATTATCGAAAGAAGCGCGAGACTCGCTAATTAAGGCGTTACAAGAACCCGAGCAATTCCAAGCCTTCCTCGCCACTGAAAGGATGAAGGATGAACTGGAGGAAGTGCATACGGCCGACGTCACTTTCGGTGATGAAGACCTCCTTCTCGGGACATACGACCATAACCGTCCCCTATATGTCTCCGGATACTGCCATGATATCAAGATAGGCAAGATCCTGGTGGATAATGGATCCTCTGTCAACCTCCTTAATGTTCGGGTGTTGAAGGAAATCTGCATGAGCGTGCAACACCTCGCTCGTGACAAAATCACTATCTCCGGTTTCGATTCACAATCGTCACGGACTCTCAGATCCGTGATACTAACATTACGCTTCGGACTTCTCGTCACAGACATCAAATTCCATGTCATTGACGCCAAGACCTGTTACAACGCCTTGCTCGGCCGCCCTTGGCTACACGAGTACAATATCATCCCTTCTACACAACATCAGTGTATGAAGTACTTCAAAGATGGTTTCGAGTATACCGTAACAGGTGAGTTAAACCCATTTTCCGTGAACGAAGTCCGTAAATACGAAGATGCGAAGTACTTTTTGCCAGATTTCGAGGATACAGAAATGTGTCGCAAGCCGGAGAACAAAGCCGCCGCCACCATCCCTATTTTCGGGAGCGATACCGAAGAAGAGGAAGAGATAGTTTATGCAGGGCCATCTCAACGCAACAACCTGAGGACACCCGCCCCCGTATTAGTCTTCGGAAGTGATTCAGAAGATGAAGTTAATGCTGTGTTCTCCAATCGGTTGTCAATACAAGCACCCCCTGGCGATGACCATAGTTTGCAAATCACCATGGTACCGCGAGAAAACTACAAGGATCTCGACGCGCTTCAGGCTCACAATGTACAGGACCTGCAAACATTTTACGTCCCGCCCAGGCGAAGGGGAGAGAAGGTGATCCTATTTTACCGATCCTCAGAGTCGAAAATAGAGAAAGAGATCTGGCATGGCGCAGATACTACGCTCGACAGGCTCCAACCCATCCGTCTGCCCAGATACTATACGGACGGATTAAAGAAGCTATTGAAGCGCCAAGGAGTACCCTTAAAACAGGCTGTTCGGCAGGCTCGGTTCTACAACAAGATTTGGGATGTCCCCGGGACTCAACGCAAGTTGCCCAACGGGAAGATGGAAACACTCGGGCTTGGATACGCAAGAGCTGGAAAACGGGAACGAACTCACAGCAGCTACCCTATATATACCTTTGATGAAGAAGAGGACGCCCTGTCAGGAGATGCCAACCCTTCATTAAAACTAGACCCTGCGATTGAAACATCGAGTCCGTCGTTTGAAGAACGAACGAACAAGCCTATCAGGAAAACGGGTCAAAAAGCTCGGGAAAACCACAACCACGAAATGGCCATCTACGAGAAGGCCAGGATGCAACGTCTATCTCAACGTGCTGCAAAAGACAAAGACGCTTATCCTCGTCAATCCGTTGTACGAAAGGCCCGACGCAGGGACGGAAATAAATCAAGAAGCGGCTCGGGTTTGCCCCTCGTGAAGAAGATGAGTCGAGCGTATTCCTTCCCCCGAGACAAGTCGGAGAGGTTACTCAACCTCGCTATAAAACATCAAATGATCACGCTTCCAGAGTCTAGACATCCTGAGCAAGCTAGTAAGGCTTCTCATCCGAGTTATTGCTCTTATCACCGAGCCATAGGACATCCTACCGAAGACTGCTTCACCTTCAAGAACTGGGTCGAGGACCAGTACCGACGGGGCAGATTCGCTTTATCCAGCGGCTGGAATGTGACGCCACCGCAAAAGCATGAGCCCAAGGCCGCAAGAGCAGAACCGGGTCCACCTCAGTCCAGGGAGCGGGTTCGCACTTGTTATACGATTACGATATTAGGAGAAGAGCCCGAGAACGTAGACGACCTTTACCGGTGCTTTGAGAACAGCGATGATGAGGTGATCTCAGAATTTCCGCCCGCTCCGAAAGAACTGGAAGATGGTATACATACTACCGCAGATAACCTCAAGAAGATTGAGTTGGGATCGGCAGACGACCCGCGACCGACATTTGTCAGCGAGCTATTATCCGAAGAAAAGGTGGCTGAGTTAAAGAACGTGCTTCTACGGCATAAAGACTGCTTCGCGTGGAACTACTCCGAGATGCCAGGATTGGACCCGGAGATTGCTGTGCATAGATTAGCAATATCCCCAGATATCAAGCCAGTCAAGCAGGCGCCAAGAAGGATGCGACTCGAGCTTGAGATGAGCATCAACGCCGAAGTCAAGAAGTTGATCGATTCAGGATTTATCCAAGAAGTCCAATATCCCGACTGGATTGCCAATATCGTCCCGGTAATGAAGAAGAATGGGACGGTACGCATATGCGTGGATTTCAGGGATCTCAATAAAGCCTGTCCAAAGGACGATTTCCCGGTGCCGGTAACCGAGCTAATGATAGATAACACGTCAACTCACGAGGTTTTCTCCTTTATGGACGGTTCATCAGGATACAATCAGATAAAGATGCATCCCGAAGACCAGAAGCATACCGCTTTCCGCATCCCTTTGGGTATATTTTGCTACAGGGTTATGCCCTTTGGCCTAAAGAACGCTGGCGCTACCTATCAAAGGGCCATGACAAAGATCTTCGACGATCTCATACATGACATCGTCGAATGCTATATCGATGACCTCGTAGTAAAGAGCATGTCGTACGAGGAGCATTTAAAGCATCTGGAGACTGTATTTCAACGCCTTCGGCAATTTAATTTGAAAATGAATCCCCTCAAGTGCGCGTTTGGAGTCTCCTCGGGCAAATTTCTGGGATTCATCATTCGACACCGAGGTATTGAAATAGATCCGGCAAAGATTAAAGCGATCATGGAAATGCCTCCGCCGAGAACGCTCAAGCAGCTGCGGTCTCTCCAAGGGAAGCTCGCATACATCCGGCGGTTTATCGCCAATCTTTCAGGAAAATGCCGTCCTTACAGCCACCTGATGAAAAAGGGAACCCTATTCATTTGGGATCACAAATGTCAAGGTGCACTAGAAGAGATCAAGCAGTACCTGCAGAACCCTCCAGTGTTGGCTGCTCCAGTGAAGGGAAAGCCTCTCATTCTTTACACGGCCGCCCTTGAAGGTTCTTTGGGCGCATTATGGGCACAAGAGAACGATCAGGGGAAAGAAAGAGCACTTTACTACTTAAGTCGAGTGCTGCTGGAGGCAGAAAGCAACTATTCCCCCATTGAAAAGCACTGCCTGGCGTTGATCTTCGCAATAACAAAGCTTAGACATTACGCATTAGCACATGAAGTCCGTCTTATTTCAAAAGTGGACCCTCTCAAATATTTGATGTCGAAAGCCATACTGACGGGACGACTTGCTAAGTGGGCCCTGCTCTTGATGGAGTTCTCAATAACGTATCAACCTCTCAAGGCAGTGAAAGGCCAGGCCATTGCCGACTTCCTCGCCGAACACCCGATACTGGCCAATTCTCCTATGAATTGCGATTTGCCGGACGAGCATGCATTTGATGCGATTAACGGCGGAACCACCCGATGGGAACTCTATTTCGATGGAGCGTCCTCCATAAAGAAACAGAAACAAGGTATCCCAATGATCAAATCAGGGATAGGCCTCATCTTTGCAACTCCACAAGGAGGGATAATGCGCTTCGCCTTCTCCTTAACAGAGCCGAGGACAAACAATGAAGCCGAATACGAAGCCCTGATAGCAGGCCTCGAGATCGCCATCGACATAGGAATTGAGGACCTCCTCATATACGGGGATTCCCAGCTGGTCGTTAGTCAAGTAAATGGTGACTACCAAACGTGCAAGCCGGAGTTGGTAAAGTACGGCGAAAGGGTGCAACAACTATTGACCCAAATTCCCTCCTATACTTTGGAGAACATACCGCGCGCGGAAAACAGCAAAGCAGACGCGTTGGCTAAACTTGCTAAAGAACTGGCTGACGAGAACCTCGATGACGTCAGAATCGTAGTACAAAGCCGTCGAGTGCTCGCCCCGGCAGAAATATCTCCGGAATCATGTGAAGAAAAGGGAACGACTGAGCAGACGACCTTACGAATAAAAGACCATGAGAGGGCCGAAGACTGGAGGGAAGTCTTCATAGACTACTTTAAGTCCCACCGAATGCCTGAAGAAGCGTCCTCAAGACATCAGCTCATGAAACGAGCTCTATCCTTCGCTTTCGTCAACAACATTCTATACAAGAGATCGTTTGATTCTCTATGGCTCAGATGCTTAGGACCTGACGAAGCAGAAAGAGTCGTTCAGGAAGTTCATGACAGACTTTGCGGTTCTCACCAAGCAGGCCCAAAGATGAAGTTAAAAATTAAACGGATGGGTTATTACTGGCCCACGATGATCCAGGATTGCCTCGAGTATGCGAAGCAATGCCACTCATGCCAGATCCATGGAGACTTCATCCACCAACATCCGAATCCACTGCACCCGACGTTGGCTAGTTGGCCATTCGAAATGTGGGGGACTGACATAGTCGGCCCCATTGAGCCAGCATCATCCCGGGGACACCGCTTTATCCTGGCGACAACCGATTACTTCTCCAAATGGGCAGAAGCAGTACCGCTGAAGGAAGTGAAGACAGAGAATATTCTCTACTTCTTCAAGACGCACGTCATCTATCGGTTTGGAACTCCACGGCGGATTATCTCCGATAACGGGCCGGCCTACCGAAGCCATAAGATTAGCCGCTTCGCACAGCGGCACAATATAGACTGGAGATATTCTTCAGTTTACAATCCACGAGCTAACGGTCTGGCCGAGGCTTTCAATAAGACCTTGACGAAGATCATAAAAAAGACCGTTTCCAGGAATAAGAGAGACTGGCACGAAAGGCTGCAAGAAGCCCTTTGGGCTTATCGAACTACATTCAAGACGGCCACAAACACAACGCCATACGCGTTGGTATTTGGGACAGAAGCAGTGCTCCCCCTAGAGATAGAGTTACCCTCTCTACGAGTAGCAATCCACCACGAGCTGACGAACGAAGAAAATGCTCACCTTCGGCTTGAGGAGCTTGATGCCCTCGACGAAACCCGGCTCATAGCGCAACAACATCTAGAAGCCTACAAAGCAAAGATGACGCGCTCGTACGAACGATTGACCAGGCCGAGGACATTCCGCCAAGGCGAACTCGTACTAGTGGTCAAAAGACCTATGATCCCCAATCGTGCCAAGCGGGGAAAATTTGAGCCAAACTATGAAGGCCCGTACATCATAGACAAGGTCTACCAGGGTGGAGCCTACCTACTCATGGACATGCACGGTGAAAGGCCTTTCAGGCCAATAAACGGCCGCTTCTTAAAGAAATACTATGCTTAATAAGCCACAGCCTGGGTCAATGATAGATGACGACGACTATGTCCGCTCACTATCTTCCTAGGCTCAGACTTTACAAGCAGCAGCCAGCCTTCCCATATCGGTGGACCGAAACGTCCTTAAACTAACAACGGACCGAAACGTCCTTAAACTAACAACGGACCGGAACGTCCTTAAACTAACAACGGACCGAAACGTCCTTAAACTATCGACGGACTGAAACGTCCCTAAACTACTACCGCAACGTCCTTAGGTCGACGAGATGGATGAACAAAGAAAAAAGAAGATAAAAAATAAAAATAAAAATAAAAAAAACGGTATGTCCATAAGCAAAGTGGGCACGGATGAAAACCCGAAAGGGCTCCGTGAGTAAAAACAGCAGGGCTGCCGGCAAGTGTTCGTGAAAACCTGAGAGGGCGCAACCTTGTAAAAAAAAAAGTGAAAAGAATAAAAAAAAACGGTATGTCTATAAGCAAAACGGGCACGGATGAAAACCCGAAAGGGCTCCGTGAGTAAAAACAGCAAGACTACCGGCGAGTGTTTGTGAAAACCCGAAAGGGCGCAACCTCGTTAAAGGACACTTACAGAGTCCTCTCGACCTTGTAAGGAGGAACCACCTACGTGAGATCCTTACGACTCACAAGGGAGCAACACACTTGGGGATCCTCACGATTCCTAAGGAGAAAATACACTTACGAGATCCTTACGACTCGTAAGGAGAATTCTCTTGTGGGACCCTCACGGCCCATGAGATTTGAAAGTCTTAAGTTACAGAAACCTAAACCTGTTCTTAAGCAAATCCTCCACAACCTCCGATATTGCCCTACAAGAGGCTCAATACTGACCCTTGTATACAATCCACGGGCGCGAATAAACATTTCCCCAGCAAAGTCCAACCCTTGTGGGTCCTCTCGACCCATAAGGTGAAAACCCTCTTGTAGGATCCTTACGACTTACAGAGGAACATACACTTAGGAATCCTCACGATCCCTAAGGAGAAAATACACCTGCAAGATCCTCACGACTTGTAGGGAGAAATACCTTTGTGAGACCCTTACGGGTCATGAAGTCAAAAGCCTTAGTCGGCAGGACCTTAACCCTGTTTGCTAAGCCACCTTTGTTCAACACCGACAGAGGCAAATGATGATTCGTTCCTGGAAATATTCCAGTTGCAGCGATGCTGACGCCTAAACCGGTATCAAATCACAAATTCTTTCGTGGCAAATGATAATTCGCTCCTGGCAACGTCCCAGTTGCAGCGATGCTGATGCCGAAATCGGCGTCCAAAATCCGAGCTTGTAGCGAAAAAGCTAGCAAGCCACACATGCCTACAAAATAACCGAAATGGTGGGGCAACTCGCAATAAAAAGCAGCGAGTAAAAATAAATAAACAGCCGAAATGATTGGGCACCGCGAAAAATAGCCGAAATGATTGGGCAGTCGCGATTTTCGCGATATAAAAAGCTGAAATGATAGAGCATCGCGGGAAAAGAAATAAAATAAAAATAAAATACATGCCCTACAGGTGATACTACAACAATCCCTGTATACAATCCAGGGGCGCAAACAAAGAAGGGATCATACTCCTCCCCCCAGGTTTCATCATAAGAGGAAGCCAAATCTCGACGGTTCACAAATAACCTGGAGATCGTCTCGTAACAACGGACACAACTTCAAGCTAAGCGGAACAGCGGCCGCTCCAAGTTCCATGGCTCGGTGGTATACATATCGCCAACAGTCGAACCTTCACCTCGTGAAATGCGGATATATTCAGCAAAAAAAATTCCTGGTCACGTGGAACGCGGATAATGTCACTCTTTAACCCCGTGGAAAACGTCCAGAGCGGATCCTGGTCCTCGCAGAGCATGGCAGTGAACCCGTGCGAAGCATCCAGAGCGGAGCCTAGTCCTCGCCTAACGCGGCAGTGAACCCGTGTGAAGCATCTAGTGCAAAAATTCCTGGTTACGTGGAACGCGGATAATGTCACTCTTTGACCCCGTGGGAAACGTCCAGAGCGGATCCTGGTCCTCGCAGAGCATGGCAATGAACCCGTGCGAAGCATCCAGAGCGGAGCCTAGTCCTCGCCTAACGCGGCAGTGAACCCGTGTGAAGCATCTAGTGCAAAATTCCTGGTTACGTGGAACACGGATAGTGTCACTCTTTGACCCCGTGGAAAGCGTCCAGAGCGGATCCTGGTCCTCGCAGAACACGGCAGTGAACCCGTGCGAAGCATCCAGAGCGGAGCCTAGTCCTCGCCTAACGCGGCAGTGAACCCGTGTGAAGCATCTAGTGCAAAATTCCTGGTCACGTGGAACGCGGACAACGTCACTCTTTGACCCCGTGGAAAACGTCCAGAGCGGATCCTGGTCCTCGCAGAACACGGCAGTGAACCCGTGCGAAGCATCCAGAGCGGAGCCTAGTCCTCGCCTAACACGGCAGTGAACCCGTGTGAAGCATCTAGCGCAAAATTCCTGGTCACGTGGAACGCGGATAACGTCACTCTTTGACCCCGTGGAAAACATCCAGAGCGGATCCTGGTCCTCGCAGAACACGGCAGTGAACCCGTGCGAAGCATCCAGAGCGGAGCCTAGTCCTCGCCTATCGCGGCAGTGAACCCGTGTGAAGCATCTAGAGCAAAATTCCTGGTCACGTGGAACGCGGATAATGTCACTCTTTGACCCCGTGGAAAACGTCCAGAGCGGATCCTGGTCCTCGCAGAGCATGGCAGTGAACCCGTGCGAAGCATCCAGAGTGGAGCCTAGTCCTCGCCTAACGCGGCAGTGAACCCGTATGAAGCATCTAGTGCAAAATTCCTGGTCACGTGGAACGCGGATAATGTCACTCTTTGACCCCGTGGAAAACGTCCAGAGCGGATCCTGGTCCTCGCAGAGCATGGCAGTGAACCCGTGCGAAGCATCCAGAGCGGAGCCTAGTCCTCGCCTAACACGGCAGTGAACCCGTGTGAAGCATCTAGTGCAAAATTCCTGGTTACGTGGAACGAGGATAATGTCACTCTTTGACCCCGTGGAAAACGTCCAGAGCGGAGCCTGGTCCTCGCCAAGCACGGCAGTGAACCCGTGTGAAGCATCCAGAGCAAATACCGGACTGTGGAGTCCTTAAAATCCACGGACTATGACGTCCTTAACCTCGACCGTGATGTCTTAAAACTAACGATCAACCACCCCGATTCCCTACAGACTTTGCCTTGGTTTAAGGGTACATCTCTTCACTCCTTTGATGCCCGGCGTTGTAATTCCTCAACGTCTTCAAAGAGGTGGCGGGTCCCTGCAACCAAACACCGGACTGTGGAGTCCTTAAATCCACGGACTATGAGGTCCTTAACCTTGACCGTGATGTCTTAAAACTAACAGCGGACTGTGGAGTCCTTAAATCCACGGACTATGAGGTCCTTAACCTTGACCGTGACGTCTTTAAACTACGATACCTTGAGAAACTCCCGACTCCGTGAAACACGGATAAGGGTGATCACATCCGGCACTTGCAGGCCCTCACGACCTGTAAGGAAGAAAAACTCTCTTGTGAGATCCTTACGACTCTCAAGGGAAAACCCGCTTAAGGATCCTCACGATCTTTAAGAAGAACTAACACCTATGGGATCCTTTCGACCTGTAGGGAGAAAAACTCTTTATGAGACCCTCGTGGCTCATAAGATGCAAAAGCCTTAGGAAGCAGATCTTAACCCTGAGTCCTGAGCCATTGCTGTCCTGCAAGGAGATCAAGATAGAATACCCGCAGAATACATTCAATGAAAAGGAGACACATCATTGACAAGAAAAAATGTATCTTTTATTCATAAACCAAAATGGGTACAAAGTACAATTTATGAAAGAAACAAAAAGAAAATACTCTCATCCACGAGTATGTACAAAAAGGAAGGGAAAGATACAAATGTCTCAAGCCGGCGGGCGATTCAGCAGCTTGGTCAGCTCATCCTGCTTTTGCTGAGCCACGGCTTCATGACGCAAGATCTCCAGAAGACGAGCCTCCGCTTGAGCTTGCTGAGCCTGATACGAAGCGAGCCGGGCTCCAAGCTCTTTCTCAGTGGCCTTATGAGCCTCAACCCTCTCACGAGTGAACATGGCAACTTTATCGGGAGCCACAACCTTATGTTCGCTACGTGGCCACGTAAGCTCGCTTTCGTGACCGCGGCCTTGCAAACATGACATTTACAAGACCATATAAATGGGCTTCCGATCGACAGCGATAATCGATCCAGAACGCGCTCACACAACCCGGTATGAAAAGCAACAAAAAAAAACTTTCCGACGATTATCCTATCAAGTATGTGCTCGCAATCATGTGAACATCCGAAAAAGAAGTAAAATTCGCAGCTTTAATGTGCACGCGACATGACAACAGTATTGATAATTAGAGAAAATTTTCATAAAAGGAACACAAAATTTATTCATGCAAGCGGAAACATACATACGAGTATCGAGCCTACATGGAAGTTCAACATAAAGCATACAAAAAAAGAGGGACTAATTTAAAAAGGTTCTACATTAACGGAAAAGATCACCAAACACAGGATCAACGGCACAGGGGTTGATGAAGCAAAGGACAAAATTCTCCATCTCTCTCCCCGCTTTCTCCAGCACATCGAAGCGACGATTCTCGCGAGAAGTCGCTCTCCATCGGTTGGTGCCATGTTCGTCCGCGAATGCAAACATAATAGCTCGCCGGGCCTTTATCTCGCTCAGCAGATGAATTGAGCAGTCCTTCAGAGCTCGAGTAATCAAGCATGCTTCATGAAAACCCTCGAGCTTTTCTTCCGCCGCATCAAGCATCGCCAGGGTCATCTCTGCCGGGTGAGGAGGAATGTCGGCAAGCACGGCCATAAGGATCATCCGGAGCCAGAGGGAACCCATCGGGAGGGGAGACCCTCTACGGATTGAGAGCTCGTGCATGGCCGAGTCATATTCGTTGTCAGAAAGGAGGGGGTCCACCAACCGAGCCGCAAAGCGGGGGATCATTTCCTCAAGAGGAACTTCCCACGGCTGTCGACGAGCATGAGGGCGATTACAAGCCATGGCACTCGTTTCTCCCTCAAGAA
Organism: Agapanthus africanus; assembly: GCA_030015575.1. Lineage (NCBI taxonomy): Eukaryota > Viridiplantae > Streptophyta > Magnoliopsida > Asparagales > Amaryllidaceae > Agapanthus > Agapanthus africanus. The sequence continues at coordinate 488,369,355 of CM057349.1, forward strand.
AAAAAATATATATATGATATGAATCTCTCTGTGAAAAGAAAAGAAGGCTACAGCCTCATATATAATGAAGTGCATTAAGTGCTGTGCGCGGAAAATCTTGCATGGTGAAATTATTTCCAAGGCCTAAAAAAGGAAAGGCGCCGAAAATCAAGGAGATGTAATTATTTCCAAGACCCTTTCTCTGCACTGAAAATACGGCATGGGAAAATTTTGTGAACAGCCACATCAAGGGATCCCACGTGCAGAACACGTGAGGCCTAAACCTGACGTTCAGTTAAAAGGAAAATATGGAGTGATACCCTGCATGTTAAAAAGCATAAACAACAATAGTAGCAAAATAATAAAATCTCAGAGAAAAAGCGTGCAAACATACAAGGACACAACAAAATTTATCATCCAGACTTCAAGAAGGCGATACAAAATAAAAAGAAAAACTTTTACAATGGTAAGGCTTCAGACGCGGGGCATGGGTTGAGAAACTCGAAATTAACTTTATTCAAGATCTTCCAAGCATTTCGAACCTCCCGAGTAAGCTTTCTCTCACGGTCACAAGCATCGGGGTCCCCGCGGATGTCCTCTACCCTCCGGTAGGCGCCCAGTATGGCTGATTGCTGAAAAATCTGATGAAGGAGATCAATGAGATTATCCCGCCTTCTCTTTGAGATCAAGCCCATAAGGTACACCGAATGCACCTTATCCTCGGCAGTGTCCAAGGCCTCGAGCGGTATGCCGGCGCAAAAGAGAGGAAGTGCCTCCCGGATCGCCAGCACGATCAGCCTCAGAAGAGAAGAACGACTGGGGAGTAGCCTATGGTTGTACTCATCGAAGCGGCTCATGATCTCGGCACACTGAGCATCAGTGAACTCCTGATTCTGACTACGGCCCAGCGCACGAATATTCCCATAGGAAATGATCTCATCAAGACGGTACAGATGGGCATCCATGGTACCTAAAATAAAAGTCATAAGACATCATTACAAGGCCCCCATTGCATTAACTGCAGGAAGAACAACCTCGGGCCAAGAGACCCCAGGAAGCCTCTGTGTGAAGAAATCGAGTTCTTCGTTGGAATTAAATTCCTTATTAAGAAAAGGGAATTAAATTCCCAAAAACATTTTTGGATGGAATTAAATTCCATGAATTTGAACCGTCATCATCATCTCCCCAAAGATCATCTAAACCCTAAGAGATCTTCAGTTGAAAGATTAAACAGTTTCATGTTCTTATGGAAAATATGAAGAAAAAATGGTAAAAACCCTTGTTTTGGATTTAAAATCCAGAGAAATGTGAAGGTCCATCGTTGTCCAAGAACATTACCTGAGGAAAAAGGATTCCTTTCGAACAGAGTTAAACTCTGAAGATTGTTTCAAGACAGAGAACTAAGCTCTGAAAGCGAGAATTAAATTCTCAAAGAAGAAGTTCTCAGAAGAAGAAGATGAACAAAGTGAAGGCTCCTATGAAGAGACAGAGGTATTTATAGAAGACAATGGAAACGCTTCGTCTCCCCAGATCCCTAGAGGAATCCAACGGTCACAAGAGGTGACAGCGTTGCACTCACGTGCAGACACGTGAGAACAACGCTGTGGGGGCATTTGTTTCCTGATTTAAAATCAGGAAAGCTTCTGGGAAAAGCTTCAAAAAGGGGTCACGTGTTGGCACGTGACACCTAAAAGGCATCATCAAGTCAAGTGCAGTTTCCTGACTACGCTGAAGAAAATGGGCTTCAGAAAGAGTCGCGTGCTCCCACGTGACCAGGGTCACGTGGCGACACGTGACATTTAAACGCAAGCGTCAAAAGCACACAAGTTCTCTGATCAAGTCAAGAAAAGGCTTCAGAAGAGGTCACGTGTCCCCACGTGACCAGGGTCACGTGTTGGCACGTGACGTTCAAGACAGCAGACTCGTTCTCCAGAAGAACCGAAGACAGAGAGTTCAAACAAGGGTCACGTGCTCACACATGACCAGGGGTCACGTGGTAGCACGTGACGCTTAGGCAGCGATCAGAAGACAGAGCGCAAAAGAAAGGAAAAGGCTCATTCCAAAGGGGGTCACGTGCCCACACGTGACCATGGGTCACGTGGTCACACGTGATCAGCTTTCAAAGCCCATTTTGTCAAACAGAATTAAATTCTGAAGGAGAATCAAATCTTTCCAAAGGAAAGCGGCTATCTGGAACCGATCGAATTAAAGATTCAGAGGTGATGAAATATCATCTATCTATGGGAAAATCTCGGGTTTGGAAAGATTTCCCCTTTAAATCTAACCAAAATAACAAGGGAGAATCTCTGGATATAAAATCCAATGGTGAATAAAATTCACCTAATAATCCAAAGGTCCAAAATGAATGATGAATGCAAATCAAATATCAATGAAGATTCGTCAAAAAAACTGATTGATTCGGCTGCTTCTCCTATAAATAGGAGCCAAGAGACATACATACATAGAGATGCGCAGAGAAAAAAAAAAGAAAAAAGGAGAAGAGCTTTGATACTTTGAAAAGACTTGGATCTTCTGCGAAAAACCCTAGGTAAGAAAGGGAAGGCCTTTTGAAGAAAGAGAATTTAATTCTCAACAGAGTTTAACTCTGATAATGTAAAAACAGAAGAACATATTTCTTCTCTCTTTGATGGAGGATCTGCAAAGTGCACATCTCCCCTTAAGGTTGAGAATTTAATTCTCAATGGGTTGAGATCCTGCCATGCAGATCCAAAACATGGAGAAGGGATGCAAACACGAGAATTTAATTCTCACAGAACTATAGGAATTTAATTCCTTTAAAATAAAAGGAGGGCTTGACCCTGCATTATGGGAATTTAATTCCTCCAGAACAAAAAAGAAACAGGGTTTAACCCTAATTAAGAACCTAGTTCTGTTGAAACAGCAGGAATTTAATTCCCTTAATCATACAGAGGATGGAAGTTTAAACTCCTTAAAAACTTTTATTAGGGTTTAACCCTATTCAGCCCTTCACGTATAAGAGGAATTTAATTCCTACAGAAAATTCAGAGTTAAACTCTATTCCAGAAAACAAAGTCTTCGAAAGGAAGTAGGAATTTAATTCCTCTGAAATTTATAGTTCGAGGAATTTAACTCCTGAAAGAAGATTAACAAAGCCTCTAAACAAAATACCTAGAGGCAGGGTCACGTGTCATCACGTGACCCCCTAAGAGATCTACAGAAAGCCCCTTTGAGGCAGCACCCCATGTGACCCACGTGACCCTCGGCAGAAGCTCTAATACATAGGCATTTGAATGCCCATCACGTGATGGCACGTGACGCTCTGGAAGACGCGATAATCTCAGCAGAACAAATGAAGGGAGGGCGCTCTCACGTGCTGCCACGTGACCCCTCTTACCTTAGTGTTTAAGCACTAAACTAAAACTCTCGAACCCAGTGTTAAAACACTGTTGGGCCTTAGTGTTCAACACTAATTAAAAGGCTTTATTTGCAGTGTTCAACACTGATTACCTTAGTGTTTAAACACTAATCTGAGATCTTCATTTGCAGTGTTCAACACTGATTACCTTAGTGTTTAACACTAACCTGAAAAAACATTGTTGCTGGTGTTCAACACCAAATATTCTCTTAGTGTTAAACACTAACTTGTCAACCCCATTCACAGTGTTCAACACTGACTGCTCTGTAGTGTTTAACACTAGACTTTGGCCCAATTGGCTTAAATGGATGGAGGCAAAGCCTCTCCTGGTTGGACTTAGCCCAAGGTGGCCATAAGTCCTCAATTTGTGATTAACTGGTCTAATGGACTCATAACATAATTAATTCGTCTTGACCCCAAATTGGGCCAAGGGCTATTTAATCCACTCCGGTTCTAGGGTACATCTCTTCACTCCTTTGATACTTGGCATTGTAATCCCTCAATGCCGTCAAAGAGGTGACGGGTCCCGACGACCACACATTGATATGGACTGTGGGGTCCTTAAACTCATGTCTAATGCAAATTCCTGGTTACGTGGAACGCGGATAATGTCACTCTTTGACCCCGTGGAAAACGTCCAGAGCGGAGCCTGGTCCTCGCCAAGCACGGCAGTGAACCCGTGTGAAGCATCCAGAGCACAACGGACTGTGGGGTCCTTAAACCCATGGACTACGACGTCCTTAACCTTGACCGAGATGTCTTAAAACTAACAATGGACTGTGGGGTCCTTAAACCCATGGACTACGACGTCCTTAACCTTGACCGAGATGTCTTAAAACTAACAATGGACCGCAATGTCCTTAAACTACCCATGGACCGCAATGTCCTTAAACTACCCATGGACCGTAATGTCCTTAAACTAGAACAATAGAGCCCCGCATGCTCTTTTGTCGGATCTAAACGGTCCCGTTTAAGTTGATCTTAGCCTCAAAGATGGCTAACGTATCCTTAAACCTTCAAAACAAAGTGGACTATAAATCCCCCCAATTGACTCCGGCTTGAGGGTACATCCTTGAACTCCTCTGACATCCGTCGTTGTAATCCTTCAACGTCGTCAGAGAGGTGACGGGTCCCGACGGCCACACATTCATGGACCACTATGTCCCTAAACTGGAACATCAGAGTCCCAACGCTCTTGTGTCGGATCTAAACGATCCCGTTAAGTTGATCTTAGTCACAAAGTTAGACTAACGTATCCTTAACAAACGTTTGAGTTGATCTTAGCCTCGAGTAGGGCTGACGTATCCTCAAACCAAAACCCCCCCAAACCCAAATCTAAGATAATACGGATTTGGACTAGTCCACGCCCTACGGGCGACGACATAACTCAGTCTCCGTAAACAATCCACGGGCAACAAAACACAAAACAAACACCCACGACACGAAGTGACCAGCTGGAGAAGGAGAAAGTTGTTACCGCGATGCGGTAGCGTAATTAACTGCAGGGGCTTGCGCCTGCAGGGAAGAGCGTCCCCACAATCAAAAACCCCTCAAACGAGGGGGAATCTGACGAAGTCTGCTACATCGGACGCATCCGTCTAAACCTTCGATACATGGTGCCATAAATCAACTTGGCATCTTCGAAGAGGTGGACGGATAGCACCTATTAGCATCTGCCCCGAATCTCAGGCAAGACGCGGTGTCGCGCCGTCTTTCGGAGGGGAACAGATTCTGGCACGCCCGGTGGGACCTTTTCCTCTTTCCACTCCACACTTCGTGTGTCGTGACTCGCGAACCAATCGCGGTTCGCTAATGGTTGCCCTTGGGTTTCAAGATACTAAGAATTGGCGTCTGGCTTATTGCAGAAAGCAAAGGATCGATGGCTTCTACTTCCGTGAAAGTCTCCAACTGCTCAGACTGCAATTGCAACCAACGCTCTGCCTCGCCAGGAGGTATAGCCTACGGACCCCAAGCTGCCTCGCTATTCACAATGCCCGTGGAACAGGTCACTCGCGCCACCACAGGATTGTTCTTTGGGACCATGGTCCCACCGACAAACTTTGCCGCTCCAGTGCTGACAACGGAGGCTCCCAAGAAGTCGGTCTTTGATCGACTTACCCCTGCCGCGGCTCCTCTCAACGAGTCGCCCAACGTCAACGCCTCGGTCTTCTCTAGATTGGGCCAGAAATCCTGCAGACCCATCGTGGGACCTACAATCTCAGAGAAGGTTGCTTCTAAGAAAGTGGCCGCTCCTGTCCCAGAAGTCGTCAAGGCAGCCTCTCCGGCCAAAAGGTCGGTCTTTACAAGATTAACGGCTTCAGCTCCCGCTCCTACTACCCAAAGGACATCGGTCTTTGACAGGCTAATACCAACTGCGACCCCACGCCCAGACAGAGGGCAAAACGAAACCGTTCTTACCGCTGACCCTACACCGTCCGCTCGACACGCTCGACGTCGCCATTGGCGCCGAGTGAGGAAGGCTGGGGGCAACTCCCCATCTGGGTTGACTCCATCAGTCCTGGTGGCAGAAGTTAATGCTGCTGTTCCAACTGGGAACAGCTTCGAAATGCTAAATAAAGTGCGAAGAAATTCCCCTACTGCAGTACTGAAGAGGTCTCCTCCCTCGTTAAAGAAGGTTGTGGAAATGGAGTCAGAACGGCCCCAATCTCCTCAACGGCTATCTTCCAAAATCTATAAGGTTTGGCGGCAGGCACGGGACTCGATCATCGATCCGAACTTCTCCCGCCGACACAAGAAGCTGAAAACCCAACCGGAAGCTGGTCACCAGGCCAAACCCCAAAAGGCTGTGGAACAACTGACTCATAAAAGAAGGAGGCCGGAGAAGACCCCACGGCACGCAACGACGGCTAAAAGCACTGAACCCAGACACCCTAAGTCTGGGGGCATGGTGGTGCACACTGTTTACATGGCCTCTGGAAAAGAGGAAAGCCGCACTTCTACGGGCCACCGACCGTTAACCCGATCCGTGACGAAAGCCCAAGAACAGCAACAGAAGCTGCAAGAAATGATGAATGCTATGGCCGCGCTCACCGGGCCAAAAGAAAACCCAGAAACGTCCTCAGACGCACGCCGAGAGGAAGAAACCGATGCTGAATTCCTTCGCCGGACACTGGAGAAAAGGGACAAAGAGGCTGCTGAACAAGCGGCCAACATACAACGGATGGGCCTTCTCTTCCAAGATGTGATAGGAATGATGATCCAGCAGGACTTACCCGCCGAGGATCCCCCGATCGTTCTTGAAGACGACCGAGGAGAAACGTCAAATCCACCACCAGCCCTCTCAACGGCCAAGGAGGATGCAATCTCTAAGGCTGACTTGGCTGACTACATAGCCCAGCAAATCCGGGTTCACCACGCGACTGAGGCAGCTGGTCAAGTCGTGAAAACGGGGCGGCCGTATCCGAGCTGGTACGACCAAATCAAATACCCGCAAGGCTATACGATACCAAAATTCCACGTGTATAAGGGGACCGGCAATCCCCATCAACATGTCGCCCAGTTTCGGGCCCTCTGCGGTAACACCGGCGGTGATGATAAGTTGTTGCTCCGCCAGTTTATGGGCAGCTTATCAGAAACAGCGTTCGAATGGTACTCGGAACTCCCGAACGATTCCATCAAAACGTTCGCTGAAATGGAGTTGTTGTTCACTCAGCGATTTGCAAGTGCCAGCGAACGCACTCCAATAACTGCACTTATTAACGCCAGGGTAAAACCGGGCGAAACCTGGGTCCAGTACGCTATACGCTGGCGGAACTTGTGGTCGAGATGTGAGCAACGCATTAAGGAAGCACCTGCGGTGGGCATGTTCGTGGGAACTCTAGACCCCCACGCAACTATTTCCCAGTTTATGATGTTCTTTAAGCCAACCACATTCCAGGCCCTGATCGACAAGTTGGCTCAGATGGACCAGATGGGTCATAGACCGCCTACACCGAAGTCGGAACCTCGGAATGACAAGGGTAAAGGAAGAGCAACATTTGTTGCAAATGCCCAAGAGCAACCTAACACCCCGAAACCGACAGATCAACTGGAGGAAAGTCGCCGGTATTATAATGAGAAGATGAAGCGTCCCTACTCGTTCCCACGGGACAAGACGAAACGGCTATTCGAGCTGGCAATACGCAACAGGCTTATAAACCTGCCAAATCCAAGGCGACCGCCGCAACCCACCGAGGTGAATAACCCTAACTATTGCCCTTACCATCAAACGGTAGGCCATCCGATTGAAGATTGCTTCGTCTTCAAAGGATGGATTGAAGACCAATACCTCCAGGGGAAGTTTGTACTGTCCGAAAAGTGGAAGGTGAACCCACCACAGCCGCATGCTCCGAGGAAAGCGGATACACCGGGGGCAACATGTTCTTTTATTGAAGAAGCTCCATGGGAGGTCGTGCTATCAACTAAAACCAAAAGAATGCTGAGAGACCTTCATGCGTGCCCTGCGATCGAATGGAAGGACTCTCTTGAACCTCAAATTATCAAAGGAATGTTGAAGCCCCGCCCAACTACGAAGACTCGCGATAATGGCCCAAATACTCACGCCCAACCGTCAAAATCTTCGAAGAAAAAGAAGAAGAAATCCAAGAAGTCCGTGAAGCCTGGAAAAGAGCACACGAACTTGCAGAAGCAAATCGACGCATTGAAAGAGTACAACCAAAAGGCGCGAACTCCTGTCACACTGCAAGAGTTCCTCAACCACATCTTTCAAGAGGAAGATGATGGAGAAAGCTCGTCGGACGAATCCGAAGGATATGTGGCGAGTTGTAACGTAATCTCCCACTCGTTTACCGATGATGGGAAAACTCCTAGCACTAAGAAGCTGGAGGCAGAGCCTGTACCAGAGCATGCATGGCCAACAGACGAAATGATCGACGCTTTTCTAGACGAGATTCGTCTAAAAAGTAAAGCGGATCAGGAGCGTGAGATGGCAGCGTCAGAAGGAACCAAATACAGGCGACTGAACGGAAGAGTTGGACTACCTCCGCCAGAGCGAAAGGCATCCGAAGTAGACAAGAAGATATTCAAGACGAGGAAAAGGTTTGCCAAAGCCATGTCAATGGGAATGAAGCTACCACCCTCGGAAGGAAACACACACGATGGGGTAGAGACGCACCCTGACTATTGCACATATCATCGGAGAATATCACATCCCACGGAGGAGTGCGACGCCTTTAAGATATGGTGGCAAGGATATGTCGCTCGTCGGCAACATGTTAAGCGCATGAAACGCAAGAGCCGTCGGGAGCGAAGAAGTACTGTCGATGGGCACAACAGAACGACTGGCAACTGTTACATGGTTAACGCCAAGGGGTCACAAGTTCTCACCTTTGGGAGCGACTCTGATGAAGAAATGGCTTTGGGCCCTCTCTTTAAAGAATCTGTTTTGGGGAAAGAGGAGGAATCGGAGATCTGCGAGAACATTCAGCTGCGCAATCGCACACTCCCAGAAAAGAATCTCGGGCCCGGGAATAGAAAAGATAAGGGAAAGGAAAAAGTCACTGAAGATATCACTTTAGATGACCAAGCCACGAGAGAGCTGGCTGCCAAAGACCCTCCTAGGAAGAGTAAAGTGGACTATAACATCCTCGCGCACCTAAGGAAACTACCTTCTCAGCTTAGCATTCTCGATGCCCTCCTATTATCGAAAGAAGCGCGAGACTCGCTAATTAAGGCGTTACAAGAACCCGAGCAATTCCAAGCCTTCCTCGCCACTGAAAGGATGAAGGATGAACTGGAGGAAGTGCATACGGCCGACGTCACTTTCGGTGATGAAGACCTCCTTCTCGGGACATACGACCATAACCGTCCCCTATATGTCTCCGGATACTGCCATGATATCAAGATAGGCAAGATCCTGGTGGATAATGGATCCTCTGTCAACCTCCTTAATGTTCGGGTGTTGAAGGAAATCTGCATGAGCGTGCAACACCTCGCTCATGACAAAATCACTATCTCCGGTTTCGATTCACAATCGTCACGGACTCTCAGATCCGTGATACTAACATTACGCTTCGGACTTCTCGTCACAGACATCAAATTCCATGTCATTGACGCCAAGACCTGTTACAACGCCTTGCTCGGCCGCCCTTGGCTACACGAGTACAATATCATCCCTTCTACACAACATCAGTGTATGAAGTACTTCAAAGATGGTTTCGAGTATACCGTAACAGGTGAGTTAAACCCATTTTCTGTGAACGAAGTCCGTAAATACGAAGATGCGAAGTACTTTTTGCCAGATTTCGAGGATACAGAAATGTGTCGCAAGCCGGAGAACAAAGCCGCCGCCACCATCCCTATTTTCGGGAGCGATACCGAAGAAGAGGAAGAGATAGTTTATGCAGGGCCATCTCAACGCAACAACCTGAGGACACCCGCCCCCGTATTAGTCTTCGGAAGTGATTCAGAAGATGAAGTTAATGCTGTGTTCTCCAATCGGTTGTCAATACAAGCACCCCCTGGCGATGACCATAGTTTGCAAATCACCATGGTACCGCGAGAAAACTACAAGGATCTCGACGCGCTTCAGGCTCACAATGTACAGGACCTGCAAACATTTTACGTCCGGCCCAGGCGAAGGGGAGAGAAGGTGATCCTATTTTACCGATCCTCAGAGTCGAAAATAGAGAAAGAGATCTGGCATGGCGCAGATACTACGCTCGACAGGCTCCAACCCATCCGTCTGCCCAGATACTATACGGACGGATTAAAGAAGCTATTGAAGCGCCAAGGAGTACCCTTAAAACAGGCTGTTCGGCAGGCTCGGTTCTACAACAAGATTTGGGATGTCCCCGGGACTCAACGCAAGTTGCCCAACGGGAAGATGGAAACACTCGGGCTTGGATACGCAAGAGCTGGAAAACGGGAACGAACTCACAGCAGCTACCCTATATATACCTTTGATGAAGAAGAGGACGCCCTGTCAGGAGATGCCAACCCTTCATTAAAACTAGACCCTGCGATTGAAACATCGAGTCCGTCGTTTGAAGAACGAACGAACAAGCCTATCAGGAAAACGGGTCAAAAAGCTCGGGAAAACCACAACCACGAAATGGCCATCTACGAGAAGGCCAGGACGCAACGTCTATCTCAACATGCTGCAAAAGACAAAGACGCTTATCCTCGTCAATCCGTTGTACGAAAGGCCCGACGCAGGGACGGAAATAAATCAAGAAGCGGCTCGGGTTTGCCCCTCGTGAAGAAGATGAGTCGAGCGTATTCCTTCCCCCGAGACAAGTCGGAGAGGTTACTCAACCTCGCTATAAAACATCAAATGATCACGCTTCCAGAGTCTAGACATCCTGAGCAAGCTAGTAAGGCTTCTCATCCGAGTTATTGCTCTTATCACCGAGCCATAGGACATCCTACCGAAGACTGCTTCACCTTCAAGAACTGGGTCGAGGACCAGTACCGACGGGGCAGATTCGCTTTATCCAGCGGCTGGAATGTGACGCCACCGCAAAAGCATGAGCCCAAGGCCGCAAGAGCAGAACCGGGTCCACCTCAGTCCAGGGAGCGGGTTCGCACTTGTTATACGATTACGATATTAGGAGAAGAGCCCGAGAACGTAGACGACCTTTACCGGTGCTTTGAGAACAGCGATGATGAGGTGATCTCAGAATTTCCGCCCGCTCCGAAAGAACTGGAAGATGGTATACATACTACCGCAGATAACCTCAAGAAGATTGAGTTGGGATCGGCAGACGACCCGCGACCGACATTTGTCAGCGAGCTATTATCCGAAGAAAAGGTGGCTGAGTTAAAGAACGTGCTTCTACGGCATAAAGACTGCTTCGCGTGGAACTACTCCGAGATGCCAGGATTGGACCCGGAGATTGCTGTGCATAGATTAGCAATATCCCCAGATATCAAGCCAGTCAAGCAGGCGTCAAGAAGGATGCGACTCGAGCTTGAGATGAGCATCAACGCCGAAGTCAAGAAGTTGATCGATTCAGGATTTATCCAAGAAGTCCAATATCCCGACTGGATTGCCAATATCGTCCCGGTAATGAAGAAGAATGGGACGGTACGCATATGCGTGGATTTCAGGGATCTCAATAAAGCCTGTCCAAAGGACGATTTCCCGGTGCCGGTAACCGAGCTAATGATAGATAACACGTCAACTCACGAGGTTTTCTCCTTTATGGACGGTTCATCAGGATACAATCAGATAAAGATGCATCCCGAAGACCAGAAGCATACCGCTTTCCGCATCCCTTTGGGTATATTTTGCTACAGGGTTATGCCCTTTGGCCTAAAGAACGCTGGCGCTACCTATCAAAGGGCCATGACAAAGATCTTCGACGATCTCATACATGACATCGTCGAATGCTATATCGATGACCTCGTAGTAAAGAGCATGTCGTACGAGGAGCATTTAAAGCATCTGGAGACTGTATTTCAATGCCTTCGGCAATTTAATTTGAAAATGAATCCCCTCAAGTGCGCGTTTGGAGTCTCCTCGGGCAAATTTCTGGGATTCATCATTCGACACCGAGGTATTGAAATAGATCCGGCAAAGATTAAAGCGATCATGGAAATGCCTCCGCCGAGAACGCTCAAGCAGCTGCGGTCTCTCCAAGGGAAGCTCGCATACATCCGGCGGTTTATCGCCAATCTTTCAGGAAAATGCCGTCCTTACAGCCACCTGATGAAAAAGGGAACCCCATTCATTTGGGATCACAAATGTCAAGGTGCACTAGAAGAGATCAAGCAGTACCTGCAGAACCCTCCAGTGTTGGCTGCTCCAGTGAAGGGAAAGCCTCTCATTCTTTACACGGCCGCCCTTGAAGGTTCTTTGGGCGCATTATGGGCACAAGAGAACGATCAGAGAAAAGAAAGAGCACTTTACTACTTAAGTCGAGTGCTGCTGGGGGCAGAAAGCAATTATTCCCCCATTGAAAAGCACAGCCTGGCGTTGATCTTCGCAATAACAAAGCTTAGACATTACGCATTAGCACATGAAGTCCGTCTTATTTCAAAGGTGGACCCTCTCAAATATTTGATGTCGAAAGCCATACTGACGGGACGACTTGCTAAGTGGGCCCTGCTCTTGATGGAGTTCTCAATAACGTATCAACCTCTCAAGACAGTGAAAGGCCAGGCCATTGCCGACTTCCTCGCCGAACACCCGATACTGGCCAATTCTCCTCTGAATTGCGATTTGCCGGACGAGCATGCATTTGATGCGATTAACGGCGGAACCACCCGATGGGAACTCTATTTCGATGGAGCGTCCTCCATAAAGAAACAGAAACAAGGTATCCCAATGATCAAATCAGGGATAGGCCTCATCTTTGCAACTCCACAAGGAGGGATAATGCGCTTCGCCTTCTCCTTAACAGAGCCGAGGACAAACAATGAAGCCGAATACGAAGCCCTGATAGCAGGCCTCGAGATCGCCATCGACATAGGAATTGAGGACCTCCTCATATACGGGGATTCCCAGCTGGTCGTTAGTCAAGTAAATGGTGACTACCAAACGTGCAAGCCGGAGTTGGTAAAGTACGGCGAAAGGGTGCAACAACTATTGACCCAAATTCCCTCTTATACTTTGGAGAACATACCGCGCGCGGAAAACAGCAAAGCAGACGCGTTGGCTAAACTTGCTAAAGAACTGGCTGACGAGAACCTCGATGACGTCAGAATCGTAGTACAAAGCCGTCGAGTGCTCGCCCCGGCAGAAATATCTCCGGAATCATGCGAAGAAAAGGGAACGACTGAGCAGACGACCTTACGAATAAAAGACCATGAGAGGGCCGAAGACTGGAGGGAAGTCTTCATAGACTACTTTAAGTCCCACCGAATGCCTGAAGAAGCGTCCTCAAGACATCAGCTCATGAAACGAGCTCTATCCTTCGCTTTCGTCAACAACATTCTATACAAGAGATCGTTTGATTCTCTATGGCTCAGATGCTTAGGACCTGACGAAGCAGAAAGAGTCGTTCAGGAAGTTCATGACGGACTTTGCGGTTCTCACCAAGCAGGCCCAAAGATGAAGTTAAAAATTAAACGGATGGGTTATTACTGGCCCACGATGATCCAGGATTGCCTCGAGTATGCGAAGCAATGCCACTCATGCCAGATCCATGGAGACTTCATCCACCAACATCCGAATCCACTGCACCCGACGTTGGCTAGTTGGCCATTCGAAATGTGGGGGACTGACATAGTCGGCCCCATTGAGCCAGCATCATCCCGGGGACACCGCTTTATCCTGGCGACAACCGATTACTTCTCCAAATGGGCAGAAGCAGTACCGCTGAAGGAAGTGAAGACAGAGAATATTCTCCACTTCTTCAAGACGCACGTCATCTATCGGTTTAGAACTCCACGGCGGATTATCTCCGATAACGGGCCGGCCTACCGAAGCCATAAGATTAGCCGCTTCGCACAGCGGCACAATATAGACTGGAGATATTCTTCAGTTTACAATCCACGAGCTAACGGTCTGGCCGAGGCTTTCAATAAGACCTTGACGAAGATCATAAAAAAGACCGTTTCCAGGAATAAGAGAGACTGGCACGAAAGGCTGCAAGAAGCTCTTTGGGCTTATCGAACTACATTCAAGACGGCCACAAACACAACGCCGTACGCGTTGGTATTTGGGACAGAAGCAGTGCTCCCCCTAGAGATAGAGTTACCCTCTCTACGAGTAGCAATCCACCACGAGCTGACGAACGAAGAAAATGCTCACCTTCGGCTTGAGGAGCTTGATGCCCTCGACGAAACCCGGCTCATAGCGCAACAACATCTAGAAGCCTACAAAGCAAAGATGACGCGCTCGTACGAATGATTGACCAGGCCGAGGACATTCCGCCAAGGCGAACTCGTACTAGTGGTCAAAAGACCTATGATCCCCAATCGTGCCAAGCGGGGAAAATTTGAGCCAAACTATGAAGGCCCGTACATCATAGACAAGGTCTACCAGGGTGGAGCCTACCTACTCATGGACATGCACGGTGAAAGGCCTTTCAGGCCAATAAACGGCCGCTTCTTAAAGAAATACTATGCTTAATAAGCCACAGCCTGGGTCAATGATAGATGACGACGACTATGTCCGCTCACTATCTTCCTAGGCTCAGACTTTACAAGCAGCAGCCAGCCTTCCCATATCGGTGGACCGAAACGTCCTTAAACTAACAACGGACCGGAACGTCCTTAAACTAACAACGGACCGAAACGTCCTTAAACTATCGACGGACTGAAACGTCCCTAAACTACTACCGCAACGTCCTTAGGTCGACGAGATGGATGAACAAAGAAAAAAGAAGATAAAAAATAAAAATAAAAATAAAAAAAACGGTATGTCCATAAGCAAAGTGGGCACGGATGAAAACCCGAAAGGGCTCCGTGAGTAAAAACAGCAGGGCTGCCGGCAAGTGTTCGTGAAAACCTGAGAGGGCGCGACCTTGTAAAAAAAAAAGTGAAAAGAATAAAAAAAAACGGTATGTCTATAAGCAAAACGGGCACGGATGAAAACCCGAAAGGGCTCCGTGAGTAAAAACAGCAAGACTACCGGCGAGTGTTTGTGAAAACCCGAAAGGGCGCAACCTCGTTAAAGGACACTTATAGAGTCCTCTCGACCTTGTAAGGAGGAACCACCTACGTGAGATCCTTACGACTCACAAGGGAGCGACTCACAAGGGGATCCTCACGATTCCTAAGGAGAAAATACACTTACGAGATCCTTACGACTCGTAAGGAGAATTCTCTTGTGGGACCCTCACGGCCCATGAGATTTGAAAGTCTTAAGTTACAGAAACCTAAACCTGTTCTTAAGCAAATCCTCCACAACCTCCGATATTGCCCTACAAGAGGCTCAATACTGACCCTTGTATACAATCCACGGGCGCGAATAAACATTTCCCCAGCAAAGTCCAACCCTTGTGGGTCCTCTCGACCCATAAGGTGAAAACCCTCTTGTAGGATCCTTACGACTTACAGAGGAACATACACTTAGGAATCCTCACGATCCCTAAGGAGAAAATACACCTGCAAGATCCTCACGACTTGTAGGGAGAAATACCTTTGTGAGACCCTTACGGCTCATGAAGTCAAAAGCCTTAGTCGGCAGGACCTTAACCCTGTTTGCTAAGCCACCTTTGTTCAACACCGACAGAGGCAAATGATGATTCGCTCCTGGCAATATTCCAGTTGCAGCGATGCTGACGCCTAAACCGGTATCAAATCACAAATTCTTTCGTGGCAAATGATAATTCGCTCCTGGCAACGTCCCAGTTGCAGCGATGCTGATGCCGAAATCGGCGTCCAAAATCCGAGCTTGTAGCGAAAAAGCTAGCAAGCCACACATGCCTACAAAATAACCGAAATGGTGGGGCAACTCGCAATAAAAAGCAGCGAGTAAAAATAAATAAACAGCCGAAATGATTGGGCACCGCGAAAAATAGCCGAAATGATTGGGCAGTCGCGATTTTCGCGATATAAAAAGCTGAAATGATAGAGCATCGCGGGAAAAGAAATAAAATAAAAATAAAATACATGCCCTACAAGTGATACTACAACAATCCCTGTATACAATCCAGGGGCGCAAACAAAGAAGGGATCATACTCCTCCCCCCAGGTTTCATCATGAGAGGAAGCCAAATCTCGACGGTTCACAAATAACCTGGAGATCGTCTCGTAACAACGGACACAACTTCAAGCTAAGCGGAACAGCGGCCGCTCCCAGTTCCATGGCTCGGTGGTATACATATCGCCAACAGTCGAACCTTCACCTCGTGAAATGCGGATATATTCAGCAAAAAAAATTCCTGGTCACGTGGAACGCGGATAATGTCACTCTTTAACCCCATGGAAAACGTCCAGAGCGGATCCTGGTCCTCGAAGAGCATGGCAGTGAACCCGTGTGAAGCATCCAGAGCGGAGCCTAGTCCTCGCCTAACGCGGCAGTGAACCCGTGTGAAGCATCTAGTGCAAAAATTCCTGGTTACGTGGAACGCGGATAATGTCACTCTTTGACCCCGTGGGAAACGTCCAGAGCGGATCCTGGTCCTCGCAGAGCATGGCAATGAACCCATGCGAAGCATCCAGAGCGGAGCCTAGTCCTCGCCTAACGCGGCAGTGAACCCGTGTGAAGCATCTAGTGCAAAATTCCTGGTTACGTGGAACGCGGATAGTGTCACTCTTTGACCCCATGGAAAGCGTCCAGAGCGGATCCTGGTCCTCGCAGAACACGGCAGTGAACCCATGCGAAGCATCCAGAGCGGAGCCTAGTCCTCGCCTAACGCGGCAGTGAACCCGTGTGAAGCATCTAGTGCAAAATTCCTGGTCACGTGGAACGCGGACAACGTCACTCTTTGACCCCGTGGAAAACGTCCAGAGCGGATCCTGGTCCTCGCAGAACACGGCAGTGAACCCGTGCGAAGCATCCAGAGCGGAGCCTAGTCCTCGCCTAACACGGCAGTGAACCCGTGTGAAGCATCTAGCGCAAAATTCCTGGTCACGTGGAACGCGGATAACGTCACTCTTTGACCCCGTGGAAAACATCCAGAGCGGATCCTGGTCCTCGCAGAACACGGCAGTGAACCCGTGCGAAGCATCCAGAGCGGAGCCTAGTCCTCGCCTAACACGGCAGTGAACCCGTGTGAAGCATCTAGAGCAAAATTCCTGGTCACGTGGAACGCGGATAATGTCACTCTTTGACCCCGTGGAAAACGTCCAGAGCGGATCCTGGTCCTCGCAGAGCATGGCAGTGAACCCGTGCGAAGCATCCAGAGTGGAGCCTAATCCTCGCCTAACGCGGCAGTGAACCCGTGTGAAGCATCTAGTGCAAAATTCCTGGTCACGTGGAACGCGGATAATGTCACTCTTTGACCCCATGGAAAACGTCCAAAGCGGATCCTGGTCCTCGCAGAGCATGGCAGTGAACCCGTGCGAAGCATCCAGAGCGGAGCCTAGTCCTCGCCTAACACGGCAGTGAACCCGTGTGAAGCATCTAGTGCAAAATTCCTGGTTACGTGGAACGCGGATAATGTCACTCTTTGACCCCGTGGAAAACGTCCAGAGCGGAGCCTGGTCCTCGCCAAGCACGACAGTAAACCCGTGTGAAGCATCCAGAGCAAATACCGGACTGTGGAGTCCTTAAAATCCACGGACTATGACGTCCTTAACCTCGACTGTGATGTCTTAAAACTAACGATCAACCACCCCGATTCCCTACAGACTTTGCCTTGGTTTAAGGGTACATCTCTTCACTCCTTTGATGCCCGGCGTTGTAATTCCTCAACGTCTTCAAAGAGGTGACGGGTCCCTGCAACCAAACACCGGACTGTGGAGTCCTTAAATCCACGGACTATGAGGTCCTTAACCTTGACCGTGATGTCTTAAAACTAACAGCGGACTGTGGAGTCCTTAAATCCACGGACTATGAGGTCCTTAACCTTGACCGTGACGTCTTTAAACTACGATACCTTGAGAAACTCCCGACTCCGTGAAACACGGATAAGGGTGATCACATCCGGCACTTGCAGGCCCTCACGACCTGTAAGGAAGAAAAACTCTCTTGTGAGATCCTTACGACTCTCAAGGGAAAACCCGCTTAAGGATCCTCACGATCTTTAAGAAGAACTCACACCTATGGGATCCTCTCGACCTGTAGGGAGAAAAACTCTTTATGAGACCCTCGTGGCTCATAAGATGCAAAAGCCTTAGGAAGCAGATCTTAACCCTGAGTCCTGAGCCATTGCTGTCCTGCAAGGAGATCAAGATAGAATACCCGCAGAATACATTCAATGAAAAGGAGACACATCATTGACAAGAAAAAATGTATCTTTTATTCATAAACCAAAATGGGTACAAAGTACAATTTATGAAAGAAACAAAAAGAAAATACTCTCATCCACGAGTATGTACAAAAAGGAAGGGAAAGATACAAATGTCTCAAGCCGGCGGGCGATTCAGCAGCTTGGTCAGCTCATCCTGCGTTTGCTGAGCCACGGCTTCATGACACAAGATCTCCAGAAAACGAGCCTCCGCTTGAGCTTGCTGAGCCTGATACGAAGCGAGCCGGGCTTCAAGCTCTTTCTCAGTGGCCTTATGAGCCTCAACCCTCTCACGAGTGAACATGGCAACTTTATCGGGAGCCACAACCTTATGTTCGCTACGTGGCCACGTAAGCTCGCTTTCGTGACCGCGGCCTTGCAAACATGACATTTACAAGACCATATAAATGGGCTTCCGATCGACAGCGATAATCGATCCAGAACGCGCTCACACAACCCGGTATGAAAAGCAACAAAAAAAAAACTTTCCGACGATTATCCTATCAAGTATGTGCTCGCAATCATGTGAACATCCGAAAAAGAAGTAAAATTCGCAGCTTTAATGTGCACGCGACATGACAACAGTATTGATAATTAGAGAAAATTTTCATAAAAGGAACACAAAATTTATTCATGCAAGCGGAAACATACATACGAGTATCGAGCCTACATGGAAGTTCAACATAAAGCATACAAAAAAAGAGGGACTAATTTAAAAAGGTTCTACATTAACGGAAAAGATCACCAAACACAGGATCAACGGCACAGGGGTTGATGAAGCAAAGGACAAAATTCTCCATCTCTCTCCCCGCTTTCTCCAGCACATCGAAGCGAAGATTCTCGCGAGAAGTCGCTCCCCATCGGTTGGTGCCATGTTCGTCCGCGAATGCAAACATAATAGCTCGCCGGGCCTTTATCTCGCTCAGCAGATGAATTGAGCAGTCCTTCAGAGCTCGAGTAATCAAGCATGCTTCATGAAAACCCTCGAGCTTTTCTTCCTCCGCATCAAGCATCGCCAGGGTCATCTCTGCCGGGTGAGGAGGAATGTCGGCAAGCACGGCCATGAGGATCATCCGGAGCCAGAGGGAACCCATCGGGAGGGGAGACCCTCTACGGATTGAGAGCTCGTGCATGGCCGAGTCATATTCGTTGTCAGAAAGGAGGGGGTCCACCAACCGAGCCGCAAAGCGGGGGATCATTTCCTCAAGAGGAACTTCCCACGGCTGTCGACGAGCATGAGGGCGATTACAAGCCATGGCACTCGTTTCTCCCTCAAGAAAAAAAATATATATATGATATGAATCTCTCTGTGAAAAGAAAAGAAGGCTACAGCCTCATATATAATGAAGTGCATTAAGTGCTGTGCGCGGAAAATCTTGCATGGTGAAATTATTTCCAAGGCCTAAAAAAGGAAAGGCACCGAAAATCAAGGAGATGTAATTATTTCCAAGACCCTTTCTCTGCACTGAAAATACGGCATGGGAAAATTTTGTGAACAGCCACATCAAGGGATCCCACGTGCAGAACACGTGAGGCCTAAACCTGACGTTCAGTTAAAAGGAAAATATGGAGTGATACCCTGCATGTTAAAAAGCATAAACAACAATAGTAGCAAAATAATAAAATCTCAGAGAAAAAGCGTGCAAACATACAAGGACACGACAAAATTTATCATCCAGACTTCAAGAAGGCGATACAAAATAAAAAGAAAAACTTTTACAATGGTAAGGCTTCAGACGCGGGGCATGGGTTGAGAAACTCGAAATTAACTTTATTCAAGATCTTCCAAGCATTTCGAACCTCCCGAGTATGCTTTCTCTCACGGTCACAAGCATCGGGGTCCCCGCGGATGTCCTCTACCCTCCGGTAGGCGCCCAGTATGGCTGATTGCTGAAAAATCTGATGAAGGAGATCAATGAGATTATCCCGCCTTCTCTTTGAGATCAAGCCCATAAGGTACACCGAATGCACCTTATCCTCGGCAGTGTCCAAGGCCTCGAGCGGTATGCCGGCGCAAAAGAGAGGAAGTGCCTCCCGGATCGCCAGCACGATCAGCCTCAGAAGAGAAGAACGACGGGGGAGTAGCCTATGGTTGTACTCATCGAAGCGGCTCATGATCTCGGCACACTGAGCATCAGTGAACTCCTGATTCTGATTACGGCCCAGCGCACGAATATTCCCATAGGAAATGATCTCATCAAGACGGTACAGATGGGCATCCATGGTACCTAAAATAAAAGTCATAAGACATCATTACAAGGCCCCCATTGCATTAACTGCAGGAAGAACAACCTCGGGCCAAGAGACCCCAGGAAGCCTCTGTGTGAAGAAATCGAGTTCTTCGTTGGAATTAAATTCCTTATTAAGAAAAGGGAATTAAATTCCCAAAAACATTTTTGGATGGAATTAAATTCCATGAATTTGAACCGTCATCATCATCTCCCCAAAGATCATCTAAACCCTAAGAGATCTTCAGTTGAAAGATTAAACAGTTTCATGTTCTTATGGAAAATATGAAGAAAAAAGGGTAAAAACCCTTGTTTTGGATTTAAAATCCAGAGAAATGTGAAGGTCCATCGTTGTCCAAGAACATTACCTGAGGAAAAAGGATTCCTTTCGAACAGAGTTAAACTCTGAAGATTGTTTCAAGACAGAGAACTAAGCTCTGAAAGCGAGAATTAAATTCTCAAAGAAGAAGTTCTCAGAAGAAGAAGATGAACAAAGTGAAGGCTCCTATGAAGAGACAGAGGTATTTATAGAAGACAATGGAAACGCTTCGTCTCCCCAGATCCCTAGAGGAATCCAACGGTCACAAGAGGTGACAGCGTTGCACTCACGTGCAGACACGTGAGAACAACGCTGTGGGGGCATTTGTTTCCTGATTTAAAATCAGGAAAGCTTCTGGGAAAAGCTTCAAAAAGGGGTCACGTGTTGGCACGTGACACCTAAAAGGCATCATCAAGTCAAGTGCAGTTTCCTGACTACGCTGAAGAAAATGGGCTTCAGAAAGAGTCACGTGCTCCCACGTGACCAGGGTCACGTGGCGACACGTGACATTTAAACGCAAGCGTCAAAAGCACACAAGTTCTCTGATCAAGTCAAGAAAAGGCTTCAGAAGAGGTCACGTGTCCCCACGTGACCAGGGTCACGTGTTGGCACGTGACGTTCAAGAAAGCAGACTCGTTCTCCAGAAGAACCGAAGACAGAGAGTTCAAACAAGGGTCACGTGCTCACACGTGACCAGGGGTCACGTGGTAGCACGTGACGCTTAGGCAGCGATCAGAAGACAGAGCGCAAAAGAAAGGAAAAGGCTCATTCCAAAGGGGGTCACGTGCCCACACGTGACCATGGGTCACGTGGTCACACGTGATCAGCTTTCAAAGCCCATTTTGTCAAACAGAATTAAATTCTGAAGGAGAATCAAATCTTTCCAAAGGAAAGCGGCTATCTGGAACCGATCGAATTAAAGATTCAGAGGTGATGAAATATCATCTATCTATGGGAAAATCTCGGGTTTGGAAAGATTTCCCCTTTAAATCTAACCAAAATAACAAGGGAGAATCTCTGGATTTAAAATCCAATGGTGAATAAAATTCACCTAATAATCCAAAGGTCCAAAATGAATGATGAATGCAAATCAAATCTCAATGAAGATTCGTCAAAAAAACTGATTGATTCGGCTGCTTCTCCTATAAATAGGAGCCAAGAGACATACATACATAGAGACGCGCAGAGAAAAAAAAAGAAAAAAGGAGAAGAGCTTTGATACTTTGAAAAGACTTGGATCTTCTGCGAAAAACCCTAGGTAAGAAAGGGAAGGCCTTTTGAAAGAAAGAGAATTTAATTCTCAACAGAGTTTAACTCTGATAATGTAAAAACAGAAGAACATATTTCTTCTCTCTTTGATGGAGGATCTGCAAAGTGCACATCTCCCCTTAAGGTTGAGAATTTAATTCTCAATGGGTTGAGATCCTGCCATGCAGATCCAAAACATGGAGAAGGGATGCAAACACGAGAATTTAATTCTCACAGAACTATAGGAATTTAATTCCTTTAAAATAAAAGGAGGGCTTGACCCTGCATTATGGGAATTTAATTCCTCCAGAACAAAAAAGAAACAGGGTTTAACCCTAATTAAGAACCTAGTTCTGTTGAAACAGCAGGAATTTAATTCCCTTAATCATACAGAGGATGGAAGTTTAAACTCCTTAAAAACTTTTATTAGGGTTTAACCCTATTCAGCCCTTCACGTATAAGAGGAATTTAATTCCTACAGAAAATTCAGAGTTAAACTCTATTCCAGAAAACAAAGTCTTCGAAAGGAAGTAGGAATTTAATTCCTCTGAAATTTATAGTTCGAGGAATTTAATTCCTGAAAGAAGATTAACAAAGCCTCTAAACAAAATACCTAGAGGCAGGGTCACGTGTCATCACGTGACCCCCTAAGAGATCTACAGAAAGCCCCTTTGAGGCAGCACCCCACGTGACCCACGTGACCCTCGGCAGAAGCTCTAATACATAGGCATTTGAATGCCCATCACGTGATGGCACGTGACGCTCTGGAAGACGCGATAATCTCAGCAGAACAAATGAAGGGAGGGCGCTCTCACGTGCTGCCACGTGACCCCTCTTACCTTAGTGTTTAAGCACTAAACTAAAACTCTCGAACCCAGTGTTAAAACACTGTTGGGCCTTAGTGTTCAACACTAATTAAAAGGCTTTATTTGCAGTGTTCAACACTGATTACCTTAGTGTTTAAACACTAATCTGAGATCTTCATTTGCAGTGTTCAACACTGATTACCTTAGTGTTTAACACTAACCTGAAAAAACATTGTTGCTGGTGTTCAACACCAAATATTCTCTTAGTGTTAAACACTAACTTGTCAACCCCATTCACAGTGTTCAACACTGACTGCTCTGTAGTGTTTAACACTAGACTTTGGCCCAATTGGCTTAAATGGATGGAGGCAAAGCCTCTCCTGGTTGGACTTAGCCCAAGGTGGCCATAAGTCCTCAATTTGTGATTAACTGGTCCAATGGACTCATAACATAATTAATTCGTCTTGACCCCAAATTGGGCCAAGGGCTATTTAATCCACTCCGGTTCTAGGGTACATCTCTTCACTCCTTTGATACTTGGCATTGTAATCCCTCAATGCCGTCAAAGAGGTGACGGGTCCCGACGACCACACATTGATATGGACTGTGGGGTCCTTAAACTCATGTCTAATGCAAATTCCTGGTTACGTGGAACGCGGATAATGTCACTCTTTGACCCCGTGGAAAACGTCCAGAGCGGAGCCTGGTCCTCGCCAAGCACGGCAGTGAACCCGTGTGAAGCATCCAGAGCACAACGGACTGTGGGGTCCTTAAACCCATGGACTACGACGTCTTTAACCTTGACCGAGATGTCTTAAAACTAACAACGGACTGTGGGGTCCTTAAACCCATGGACTACGACGTCCTTAACCTTGACCGAGATGTCTTAAAACTAACAATGGACCGCAATGTCCTTAAACTACCCATGGACCGCAATGTCCTTAAACTACCCATGGACCGTAATGTCCTTAAACTAGAACAATAGAGCCCCGCATGCTCTTTTGTCGGATCTAAACGGTCCCGTTTAAGTTGATCTTAGCCTCAAAGATGGCTAACGTATCCTTAAACCTTCAAAACAAAGTGGACTATAAATCCCCCCAATTGACTCCGGCTTGAGGGTACATCTTTGAACTCCTCTGACATCCGTCGTTGTAATCCTTCAACGTCGTCAGAGAGGTGACGGGTCCCGACGGCCACACATTCATGGACCACTATGTCCCTAAACTGGAACATCGGAGTCCCAACGCTCTTGTGTCGGATCTAAACGATCCCGTTAAGTTGATCTTAGTCACAAAGTTAGACTAACGTATCCTTAACAAACGTTTGAGTTGATCTTAGCCTCGAGTAGGGCTGACGTATCCTCAAACCAAAACCCCCCCAAACCCAAATCTAAGATAATACGGATTTGGACTAGTCCACGCCCTACGGGCGACGACATAACTCAGTCTCCGTAAACAATCCACGGGCAACAAAACACAAAACAAACACCCACGACACGAAGTGACCAGCTGGAGAAGGAGAAAGTTGTTACCGCGATGCGGTAGCGTAATTAACTGCAGGGGCTTGCGCCTGCAGGGAAGAGCGTCCCCACAATCAAAAACCCTTCAAACGAGGGGGAATCTGACGAAGTCTGCTACATCGGACGCATCCGTCTAAACCTTCGATACATGGTGCCATAAATCAACTTGGCATCTTCGAAGAGGTGGACGGATAGCACCTATTAGCATCTGCCCCGAATCTCAGGCAAGACGCGGTGTCGCGCCGTCTTTCGGAGGGGAACACGCCGTGTTTGAGGCGACGCACTAGTTTAGGAAGATTTCAATCCATTATCGTCATATTTGAGGCGACGCGGTAGTTTAGGGACGTTTCGGTCCATTATTGCCGTGTTTGAAGCGACACACTAGTTTAGGGACGTTTCGGTCCATTATTTATCATTCGGTCGAGGAGTTGCATAACTCATCCCTTCCAACTCTTGTTTGCTGAGGCGATGCTGCCTGTCCTTTTTTGCATGGACATTTCACACCTTAAGCTACTTTCACCTTCTTGGACTGCTTCTTTTATTACCACAGCAATCGGGTTGTTTTTAAGGGAAATACCGGGCATTTTACACGGCACTTGCCTCCTATCCATTAATGTCGCTTTTTTGACGCTGACGAAGTATCTTCACATACAAAAGAACGAAATATCAAGTCACTCCTTCTGCTGAGTTTTCTTCTTCCTTTGAAGAATGAACTTGACTTGGGGGTTTTTCCCCTCATCATCTGATTCGGAGTGGAACATGGATTTCACATCTCTCCCATGATTTTTTTTGTTTAAGCGGGATATTCCACTTGATTGTAGGACCCGTCCGTAAGTCCCTTAGTATCCTTCCTGCTTTTTGAAAAAAAGGACTATCTGGAGTAGAGATTATTCCTCCAGTGAGCCATATGCCCCTTGCATATATCCCGGGAGAGCGAGTATTCACGCTCCAATCTTTCGAAGGGTAGAACCCATGCCGTCGCTGTTTTAGTGACAGATTATTTCGGAGCCGCTCATTCTTTGTTTAGCGTTGGAGACAAACCCCATCTTGCCTTTGCTTTTCATTCATCTTCATCGGATGATGAAGGGTCTTGACCCATCTGATCCAATCGAGTCATTTTATCCATGAGCTCTTGGAAGGTCGTCAGCATGAAGAGGATCATAATGGGAACACCTTTGAATTTGGGTCAACGGTGGCTATGAACATTCCCACGGCTACAGCTTCGTCGATGCGTTGGTTGCATTTTGACCAGAGATTTCGCCATCGGGTAACATATTGAACCCAGGTTTCATTTAGTCCAACCCTTTCGTTGACCAACGCCGCCACGATAGTGTGTTCATTCTCACTAGTGAATCTCTGACAGAATAGCATATCCATCTCGTCGAAGGTCTTCACGGAATCAATTAGGAGTTCCGCATACCGTTTGAAGGAGATGCCCACCAGACTGCTGACGAACTGTCGGAGGAGCAGTATATCATTTCCTCTAATATTGCCGCACATGGATTTAAATTGAGCAATGTGCTGGCGAGGATTCCCAGTTCCTTTGTACGTGTGGAACGTTGGAAGTGTATACTCTGGCGGATACTGTATTTGATCGTACCAGGCCGGATATGTTCGACCAGTCTTGATTGACCTATTTGCAGCTTCACTGACATAGTGAGATTTGATTTGCTAAGCGATATATTCGTCCAACTTTGCTTTTGAAATCATTTCCTCTTCGGCCGTTGATGAGACTTGCAGAGAATTTGAAATGTCACCCTTATCTTTAAGAGCGATTACCAGCGGTTCATCTGCCAATGGTTCCGATTGAACCATCATTCCAGCCATATTTTGGATCAGAAGGGCCATCTGGTTCATTTTAACGGACATTTCTGCTGCTTCTTCATCTCTTTTTTTGAGAGCGCGCTTTAGGAAGTCAATATCCGACTCCTGCTCTGTTCTTTCTACAGGTCCGTCTTTGGGATTTGCCTTAGACGGTAGATTAGCGAGTGCCGCCGCCTGAGCAACTATCTTCTGCAACTTTTCACGTTGCAGTTGAGCCATTGTCAGAGACCGGGTTTGAGGTCGGTGACTAGTAGAAACTCGAACTTCATCTTTGGAGCTCACCACATAAACTGTGTGAACTACTATGCCCTCAGGCTTGGGGTATCTGGAATCTTGACCCTTGGAGTTTGCCTCAGGCATTTGAATTTTATTAGGCATCTCTTTTTTGTGAGAAGCCGCTCTGGCTTTGGGAGGAACCGTTGTATCAGGAACCGTCTTGGAATGAGTCCCCTTGTATTTGAAAGGGGATTTGTCAGAATTTGGCTGGCGTTTAAGGAAAATGCTGCGGTTGGCGACTATGTCCTTCACCTGCTTCCACACCTTATATAGAGATGAGGAAAGTTATATTAGGGAGCAAACTGGTTTCAGCTCTCGATGGATTTCCACGGGCTGCGGAGATTTCTTCAATACTGCGGTGGGAGAATTTTTTCTGACCCTTCGCAATAGTTTGAAGTTGTTCCCGGTTGGAACAGCAGCATTCATCATCAGAGTTAAAGCAGGTGGAGTCAACGCTGATGGAGAACTGCCCCCAGTTTGTTTTGTATGACGCCGATATCGACGTCGACCGTTTCTTACGGCCGGAATTTGATTAGCCTCAGGATTTTGCTGAGCTTTCCCCCTATTTTCTTTGAGAGCTTGAGTATTCTGCCCTCTGCGTCAACCATGGCCTTTGTAAGGTACCAGTTGTTTGGAGACTGATTCCATCGGCAAAGCAGAAGCTTGAAGAGCCAGCCCGTGGAAGACAGACTTCTTCTGGGATTCCTCCTTCGGCGTTGAGGTACCGAGAGTGGGAGGTGGGAGCATAGACCCAAAGAGAATCCTATTGATTTCTTGAAGAGCCGGATTGCAGAGATTTGAGGCTACAAGTGGCCCATACTTGACTCCACCAGATGTGACAGTGACTGAGTTGCGGTGAGTGGAAACAAACGTCGTTCTGCATAGAGACGAAATGCCGTCTTCAGTATCCCATCACCCAAGGGCAACTACAAACATCTATACCGTGATTAATTGATGGCGAAAAAACACGACACACAAAATGTGGAGTGGAAAGAGCAAGAGGTCCCACCGGGCGTGCCAGAATCTGTTCACCGCCGAAAGACCGAACTGAGACGTTGGGACGTCTAGCCTGAATTTGGGGGCAGATGCTATTTGGACTTCTCCATCCACCCCTCCGAAGATACCAAGTTGATTTATGGCACCATATATCGGAGGTTTGGACAGATGCAACCGTTGTAGTAGACTTTATCAGATTTCCCCTCGTTTGTGAGTGGTTTTTTTTTGTGGGGACGCTCTTCCCTACAGGCGCAAGCCCCTGCAGTTAATTACGTTATCGCATTGCGATAACCACTTTCTCCTTCTTCGATGGTTCACTTCGTGTCATGTTGTGTTTGTTTTATTTTGGGTTGCCTGTGAATTGTATACGTAGACTAATTTATGTCGTCGCCCGTACGACGCGGATTAGTCCAAATCCATATGTTTGAGATTGGGTTTAGGTCAAGAATTTTGCTTGACGGGACCCACGTTGGTAGCTTGATTTGCCAACGGGAATGAACTTAGGACGCAGATCTTTCATTTGTGAGGTCCATCGGTTCATGGGATATTTGGGTTTGATCTAAGGATCATTAGCCATATTTGAGACTAAGACCGACTTATGAGTAGTGTAACACCCGAGCCCAATGCTACTAATTTCAGTTACCGTTTGAGCGTAGTGTGGCACTTATTTCATTTATCTTGCTTGATTGTTACTTATTGTAATTTTACCCCCGTCAATTCAATTCTGCATATAACAATTTATGGCATCCAAAATAAAATTAAAAATATTCATCTTGGCCTACTTGACACCCCTAACCGCGTTGTAGCGTTCGTGCATCGTGTTCTCGTCCCGTTCAGTGAAACGGGCGAGTTTGGACGGCTACGCGCACGTACGTGTGTCCGTTTTGGGGGTATTCTTTTTCATTGTAAAACACTTCATTTTAAATTTTGGATCCCGCCTAAAATTTTCTTATTTCAATTTCAAATTTTTGGACCCGACCAGGGCGCAATTTGGAAATGTTTTACTTTGCGCCAAAAATCCCAATTTCTATTATATTTTTTTAAACTACCGTATATGTATATACTAACCTTATAATATTTTTTTATATTTATAAATCTTTCTAAATTTACCCCAACCAATCACAACCTATCTATTTAACCCCGTGGGCCCCAATCCTCTCGTCTCTTTCTCTCTCTCTCCTCTCTCTCTCTCCCCCGTCTCTCTCTCTATCTCTCTCCTCTCTCTCTCCCCCGTATCTCTCTCTCTCTTCTATATATATTCCTTTCTTCCCTCCTCTCTTTCTTTTTTTAATAAACGCAGAAACCCAAACCCCATCGCGTAAACCCTACCGCCGCCTCACCCCCTTCGCCGCTGCAGCACCAACACCGACGACACCCTCGTCGGCCTCCTCGCCCTCGACCGATCCACCGCACCTCCCTCCTCCTTTCCCCTTCTTCCCGTGCACCCTGCACCAGCACCGCGGCCACCTACAGCCGCAACTCCTCGTGGGATCGCCGCCGGCGATCTCAATCCGCCCCCGGCCTCGCAAGCACCCCCTCGGTGAGCTTCTCATCCCCTCACCTTCTCCTTTCTTCTCTTTCCTTCGCTGATCTGGTTTCTTGATCTGAAAACTTTCTGCCGTCATCGCAGGCCGACAGCCGGAGCTCCGTCGACGTGGTCGACCGTCACCACCCGTCCCACAGACCATTGTAAGCCTTCCCTTCTCCATCCTCCTTCCCTTTCTTCTTTATTTTCTTTTCTTTTCTTGTTGCAACTCTTGACATTCACTGTTTTTGTATCTCGCCGGATTCCGGCCGTGCCGGCGATGTGTCCCGACGTTCCAGCGCGGTACTCCGACCCGTGTGGCTTCACTGTTCGTCGTTTGGGTTCATTTCGTGAACCGTGCGCCCGTCGCGAGTTTTCCTCGCCGACGTTTTACGTTCCGTTTTCCCGATCCGCGACCCGTCGAGACAAGTACCCCTTGCTACATGCTAAACAATATTTACATACATATTAATGACACCCTAAACCTATAAATTTAACTTTGGTACGATCATTTCTCTTTTTCGTGTTCAATATTGTTATATAACATTTTTATCTTTCAAACTTGAAACATATATATGTAGATATCATTGCATCCATGAAATCTTAACTTGTTAACATGATTAAATGGCTGTAATTGTCTTACTGCATTCTTATAATGTTGAAATCATCTCTGTGACACAACTAATAACTGTACTGCAAATTGAGTGAATCTGCCTATTGCTTAATTCATTGCTTATATCATGTTGTTGATAACCATGCTTGATTATATAACTGATTGTGAGTACACCTATGATATCGCTTACTTCTTGACCTGACTTGCTACATACATAGTGCTTGACCCGACATGGTACCGTATACTGCTTGACTTGACATGATGTACCATGACCTGGCCCGTTACCTGATCTTGTGTCTAATGCCAACAAACCTGACATGTAGTCCTCATGGACCGTTCCTGTTGTCTATCCAGACAAACCTGTTTACCTGATCCTGTGTTGGCATTAGTTTCTTGATTTCGGGATACCTGACTTGACTTACACATATAGCTTGGGGGTATGGGGAAATCAAAGGTGAAACCTGACTTGTAACTCAACAGTTCGCTACTTGTTCTGATCAGTTTTAGAGGCTAGGCCCGCCTCGTGACGATGCTGCTGACATTGTTGGTCTGTACTCCTTTCCTGTTAGTGCCTAGCGGCACGTCTCGGTTTCAACCCGAGAGTCTGTAGACCGTGGTCCCGGGCATGCACGGGATACTATTGAGTTACATCGATGATTCACCAATTTGATTTCAAAGACTTTAGAACAGAAAACCTGATAGAACAGTTTAGTTACCCACTGCACACTACCCTGCACTGCTCTGATTTATATTATTATTACCCTTGCTTTATTCATGTTTATATTCGCATTGCCTGTTTATTATGTTATTACTTGATGACTTGACGCGCTGACGTCTGGGTTTTGCATGGCCCAGATTCTGTACCGTTGTCGCAGTCCGAGCAGGAGTACTTCAGCCGACAGGCTGAGCTGTGAGTGTTAGCAATAGTTAGATTTTCTTTCCTGCATTTTATTCCTGATGTGAGCCCGCATTATGGGACATACATTCCAGTTATTTGGTATTGGATCTTTCGCTTCCGCATTTTATTATTCTTGACTCATGTTATCTTGGATTATGGACATGTTTAGATAGTTTCATTTTGTTCTTGATATCTCTACAGCCGTAATGTGACTGTGGATGGATACTTCCTACCCACAAGTAGCATGGTTGGCTATGTCACGTGCCCATTTTAGCATGCTCTGGGAAGCGGGGTATGACAAGCAGTAAGCATATGGGCTCAACTGATCATTAGATCATACATGAATAGCCCATGGATAGTATACGGTAGTCATTATGGAGACAGTCCGCAGGGCAAAACATATTAGTTTAAGGACGTCGCGATCCAACATTCCCTGTTTGGGACGAATGTTAGTTTAAGGACATTTTGATCCAATGTTCTCTGTTTGGGATGAAGATTAGTTCAAAGAAATTTCGGTCCAATATTCCCATTTTGGGGACGAATGTTAGTTTAAGGACATTTCGGTCCAACATTCCCATTTCGGGGACGAATGTTAATTTAACGACATTTCGGTCTAATGTCCATCTTGCGTGCACGTGTATTTGTTATATGGCGGAGTGAACGATGGTGACATGGAATGCGCCTAATTTGGGGTACGATCCGATTTGAGGTGTGCACGTCAATTTGGAAGTTTATCAATGTGGGATATATCATTCCCTATCTTGACGAAATTTTATATCAAGTCGGGACGAAGAAAAAGTTGTTAGTTGTCGGGACCCGCCACCTCTCTAAAAAATTTGAGGAATTACAACGACTTATATCAGAGGTGTGGAAAGATGTGCCCCTGAACCAAATCCCGTATTTGAGGAAAAAAGGGGTTGTGGTGGACCAAAGAATCGTTAGTCATATTTGAGACTAAGATTATCTTAGTAGATATGAGATGAATATCATTTTCGATATCATCAATGAGACATCATCAGTCATGTTTGAGACTAAGATCGGTTTGGACATCACAAGCATATGGGCTCGGTTGATTTAAAATCAAAGAGGTTTAACCTCAGGAAACTTAACCAATTTGGGCTGAGATTGGGTTTCTATACTACCCAGCAGTGCTAAGCACTAAGATATGCAGCGCTCACGTGTATTTCACGTGAGACGCTGGCAAAGTGCTAAGCACTAATCTTTTTTGGCGGTCACGTGCTTTTCACGTGAGGCGCCGGGTTTTTAACCTTGGGCGCTCACGTGCTTTTCACGTGAGACACTACAATAGTGCTAAGCACTAATTTTCTCTGGCGCTCACGTGTGTTTCACGTGAGACGATATATTTTTGGAGATTTAATCTCTGTTGATATTTTTAGAGAACTTAAATCTCTGTTAATGGTATTTTGACTATTAACGATCACCAAGATCATTATTTTGAGGATCTGGGATCTTGTTCTTTAAGAACTAAGTTCTTGATTTGAAAGAACTAAGTTTCTGGAGTATTATGAACTCCATATTTTCCATGTTCATGTTTTCAGAGAGGTTAAACCTCCTTTAATGGTGTTTTGACCATTAAGGATCACCAAAATCAGTATTTTAAGGATCTTGGTTCAGATTCTTTAAGAACTAAGTTCTTGATTTGAAGGAACTAAGTTCCTGGAGTATTATGAACTCCATTTTCTTTCTTTTCAATTTTGTTCTTTCCTGAATCTTTGATTCTCAAGAACAAGATCTTCGCGATGAGAATTAAATTCTCAACTTATAGGAGATTTGTCTTGCGGATCTCAGATCCATAGAAAGAACTAAGTTCTTTGAGAAGGGTTAAACCCTTAGATATGTTAGGTAAAGAAGATATTTTGATCTCGATATTTTCTTTACCTAGGGTTTTGAGAATGGAGACATTTTCTTTATTGATAATTAAATTCTCTATTGTTTTGTGGAACCTTTTGAGAGTCTTCTGTATTTTTACAGAAACTTATGGGGGGTCTCTCCTCCTTATTTGGAAAGAGAGATCATTGGTCGTTGGGACCCACCACCTCTCCGACGACGCTGAGAGATTACAGCGCCATGTATCGAAGGTGTGGAGGGATGTACCCTTTGAACCATGTCCCATTCATTAGGGGGAAGAACAGGCTGGAGCTTAAACTTCTAACTGCTTGAAAAAGATTTCTTTGAGTTCACGCACGTGCGGCATACGTGTTGGGCACACGTGCGTTGCACGTGACGGACACACGGCGTGGGCACACATGCGTCGCATGTGTTGCACACTTGGTGGGCACACATGCGTCGCACGTGGTGAGCACATGATGGGCGCATGTGCGTCGCACGTGGCGCTTAGAACTCATAGGGGCAGCTAAGGCTCTAACTTGGAGAACTAAGATCTTATGGAGAACTAAACTACTTTGAGGATTGAACCCTCACACCTGGTGCGCACGTGGCGGGCGAACGTGGTGCGTACGTGCGCTTACGCATATGCGCATTATGGGAGGGCAGCTAAAGCCCTAACTTGGAGAACTAAGCTCCTTTGAGGATTGAATCCTCGCACGTGGTGCGTACATGGCGGGCGCATGTGCGTTGCACGTGGTACGCACATGGCGGGCGCACGTGCGTTGCACGTGGTCCGCACATGGCAGGCGCACGTGCGTTGCACGTGGCGCTTGCGCATATGCGCATTATGGGGGGAAGCTAAGGCCCTAACTTGAAGAACTAAGCTCCTATGGAGAACTAAACTCCTTTGAGGGTTGAATTCTCGCACGTGGTGCGTACGCGGCAGGCGCACATGGTGCGCACGTGGCGGGCACACATGCGTTGCATGTAGCGCACGTGGCACTTGCGTATATGCGTATTATGGGGGACAGTTAAGGCCCTAACTTGGAGAACTAAGCTCCTTTTAGGATTGAATCCTATTTTTTCTAAGAGGTATCCCTTCTTATTTATAGGAGAGTGGTAGAGAAGAGATCTCTCTTTTTTCCGATGTGGGATTAAAATTATATCCCCCATATGGTAGAGCATTACTTAGACTATACGTGCATAACACATTTACTCATAACTTTTGATTCCGGAAGAGTTATGAGGCCCGTAATATATCAAATCAAAGGACTTTTCGAGACGCTTACGATACCATTAGAATTTACCTGATTCTCATTCAAGAGTTTGGTAAAATACAGCCTTGAAAATACTGGCTTGCATTTTCTTAAGCCTATTGCTGCCATTTGATACCTTGGGCTTTTTTGCGCAGAAATTTTTGGCGGGAACAGGGTGTTTGAAATTTGGACCTCAAAATAAAAAATGAGGCCGGAACTTATAGGATCAGCTCCCTACACACACACACACACACACACATATACACACACATATATATATAGCAAGATATGTATTAAATCAAATTATTTACTAGTCCAAAAATGAAGTGGGCATCAAGATTGTCGCAGTTTGCACAGTTTCGAAGGAAAGTTAGACATGCACCATTTTCCCACCAATACATCCTCAAGTACTCCTTGATCACCAAGATT
Source organism: Agapanthus africanus (assembly GCA_030015575.1). Lineage (NCBI taxonomy): Eukaryota > Viridiplantae > Streptophyta > Magnoliopsida > Asparagales > Amaryllidaceae > Agapanthus > Agapanthus africanus. The sequence continues at coordinate 488,403,320 of CM057349.1, forward strand.
GAATGTCCGAACGTCTTATCGTTGGAGGCCCGATAAAAACTCTTATATCTAAAATGCATACAAAACGACATTAGATAATTCATATGTTGGTTCTGAAATTATAAAAAGTAAGAAATGCTTACGTTGCACATAAACTTTTAATGTCGCCAAGAGGAGTCGAGGACTTGGAGACGACTTGCATGGCTATTTCGATGAGCATGTCTTGTGGGAGAGAGGTCACGATCAATGTCTTGCTTTTCTTCCGGCATTTCTTCATTACCGATGGACTAAGCTTAAGCTCCATCATGGACAACTTGAGTGCTTGAAATAGCCAAGCACAAGTGTTTGTGAGAAAATGTATGATCGTGATTTATATATATATATATATATATATATATATATATATATATATATATATATATAAGTTCAATATGGTAATTATCCTGATAGGAGTAAGAGTCACCAAGTCAGTTTGAAGTTTAAAATTAGAAAGTAGCAACTGCAATTATGATGCATTAGAAATGTATAGCTACATGTGTCACATCATGTATTTTTCTTATCGTTAAAACGGTTTTATCATGTATCATTATAAAACACGCATTACAATTTAATCAGCAATAAGAAATATCAATATTATATTATAATATTTATGGAGGATTTTAATTAAAATAATTTTATAGCTTTTAAAACATGTAAAATATTTGTAAATGAACAAAATTAAAAAATTTAAGTTTTTTAAGTAATATGTTCTTTAAATATAGTTAATATCAAATATTCAAGTAAAGTAAGATAAAATTATGTTTTATTGAGAGATATAAGGAAGATGAAATATGTTCTTACCATCATTATCGTTTTTTTGACTGCATGACAAATCTTGATGAATGTCTTTATTAACTTTGTGGTGATCATTCAAAAAGCCCACTTCCATAGAATAACACAAAACGGTATCATTATCCATCAAAGATATGTTACATTCAATATTGACATAAAGGTTAGAAATTTGTTCGAATTGTCTTTTGAAATGCGGGATACCAAAATCAAATGCCTCTCGCTTTCGCTTAGAAGAAAATTCATCATTTTTAGTGTTAGTCTTAGACAACTGTTTTTGTTGATATTTTATTCTTTCATATTCACGTTTACGTTTTTTGTGCTTCTGAGAACTGTTTGCGAATGTTTTTGACTTATTCCAGTGCATAGCTAAATAAAAGACAAAAGATAATATCACAATAAAAATAATTATAGAAATCAACACATATGAGTAACTAATAACAACAAATATGTCACATCATTTATTAATAACTCAAATAGAGAAAATGAACAGATACCAATAGGAATTTAAATTTAGAGAACAAATAATTTACTTCCACATATAAGCATAAATAAATAAAAATCTTAAATACTAAATTGTTCGAATAATGGATTTTTTGTTGCCTTAGTTTTTCAATCCAATTTGTTTGTTGACCAAATCAAACGAACTCTTTCCTACAAATGGAAAAAATATCTATTCAAGTCAAGTATTACATAGCAACTTTTAAAAATATTCTTATCGGTTAACTAAATAAATAATTAAAAATAATATGCTGAAAAAGAAAAGTTTAGTTATGGAAAAAAGTTTAGGGCAAATCATCACGATTCATGATCATATATGTTGAAAAAGAAAAGAAAGAAAGAGATAGATAAAAATACTTACTGAAACTATGGTGCTTTGAAATGAATCCAAGCCCATGGATTTAAGCTTCAAAAATGTTGGAATATCCGGAATTTAGTAAGAATGAAATGAAGAGCTCTGGAATTTTTCCTTTTTTCTCTCAAGCAATGGTGCTCTGAATTTGGTAATAAATCTCTTCCTTTCTCTCTCTCTCTCTATTTCCCTTTTTTTAATCTTTTCCTTTTTTTCTCCTCAAGTAGGAATGAATATGAAGAGCTCTGAATTAAATAGGGAAAGGAGATGAGAAGTTATCACATTAATAGGAAGTGGGAACAAAAACAAATTCAAATTCATCTTTATTTTTTTAAATTTCTAATAAAATATTTTGGTTGAATTTATTTTATTTAATCTTTCTCATAACCACCAATTTTTCTACAGTCCTTTTGCATATGGTAATATGTTTCTCTCCTTCATTTTATTTTTCTTTTGATCTTTTCTATCCTTCTTGTCCTTTCTGTCCTGTTTGTAACCGGTAATGTCTCTATTTGTCTACAGTCCTTTTACATCTGGTAACATGTTTCTCTTCTTCATTTTATTCTTCTTCTAATCTTTTCTTCTCATTTTTATGAACTGTTTGTATCCGGTAACGTTTCTATTTGTCCACAGTTTTTTCGCATCTGGCAACGTATTTCTCTTCTTCATTGTATTCTTCTTCTGACCTTTTCTTCCTTACCTGTCCTTTTTCTGTCATGTTTGAACCTAATAACGTGTTTCCTATGCGCCGGTATTATGTCTTATTGATGTAGCCATAACCTATATGGAGTGGCTTGACCGTTTCAAAACAGGTCGCGTATAGTTCATCCCGAACTGTCAAATCTTGTCCGATTCGCGCGTTCCATCAGCCAAATCGAACATCTCGCAAAATTTTCTTGCTTAATTGATATGCCACAAGCATTATTGATGTCTCACGGAATTGCGAAAATCCATCGTTCAGGGCCCCGAAATCGCGGTCAAAGATTTACTTCGAACTTTGAATTTCGAATTAGGGATGAAATCAGCACCCGGATCAGTTAAGATTTGACAGGCAACATCAAAAATTAATTTAGGGCTCAATCAAATAATTAATTTTTCGTTTCAACAACTTTTTATTTTTAGCAGCTTTTCTTTTGATATTTTCCATCCTACTTGTCCTTTCTGTTATGTTTGTATCCGGTAACGTATTTCTCTTCTTTATTTTATTTTTATTTTGACATTTTCTGTCCTTTCTGTCCTTTTTGTAACCGGCAACGTCTCTATTTTTCTACAGTCTATCAAGACTAGTGTATTTTTCTGTCAAATCACAACTAATATTATTTTTCTGTCAAATCACAATTAATGTCATTTTTCTATCCATCATGGCTAATGTCATATTTCTATCGTGTTTGTATCCGATAACGTCTATATTTTTGTACAGTCTATCACGACTAATGTCTTATTTCTGTCAAATCACGTCTAATGTCTTTTTCTGTCGAATCACGTCTAATGTCTTTTTCTGTCAAATCACATCTAATGTTTTTTTTATGCCCATCATGACTAATATCTTTTTCTGTCATATTTGTATCTGATAACCTCTTTATTTTTTTATAGTCCTTCATGACTGATGTCCATGTTCTGTCAAATCATGAATAATGTCCATGTTCTGTCTATCATGACTAATGTTTTTTTTCTGTCCATCATGAATAATATCCTTGTTCTGTCAAATCATGACTAATGTTCTTGTTCGGTCAAATCATGACTAATGTCCTTTTTCTGTCTAATCGATTATGGGTTTATATCTCTATTTTTCTACAGTCTTTTTGCACCTGATAATGTGTTTCTCTTCTTCGTTTTATTCTTCTTTTGATATTTTCTGTCCTACTTGTCCTTTCTGTCCTATTTATACCCAGCAGCGTTTCTATTTTTCTACAGTCCTTTTGTGCCTAGTAAAGTGTTTCTTTTCTTTATTTTATTCTTCTTTTGATCTATTGTCCTTTCTATCGTATTTATAGCTGGTAACGTCTCTATTTTTCTACATTCCTTTTACACCTGGTAACGTATTTCTCTTCTTCATTTTATTTTTCTTGTCCTTTTCTGTCAAGTCATGACCAATATCATTTTTCTGTCATCTTGACTAATGTCCTTTTTCTGTCCTATTTGGACCAGTAACATCTATATTTTTGTGCATTCCATCATGACTAATATTCTTTTTCTGTCAAATCATGATTAATGTTCTTTTTCTGTGCATCATGACTAATGTCTTTTTCTATCAAATCGATTGTAGGTCTATATCTCTATTTTCTACAGTCTTTTTGCATCTGATAATGTGTAAGTCGATGTACAACACCCCACGAGTTGCGGGGAGGCGGAAATATGAAAAACGATCTTGTTCTATATGCAAATAACGACTAACCGAAGATCTTTACTAAACGATAATTAACAACAACCATAAAAGTTCTTAGCTACTATGACAAGAGATTATACCTAGTGAATCGTGTCCTTCGTCTTTTCGATCTCTACGTCCTCCTCGGCTTCCTTTCCGTGATAGATGATCCACCCGAGAACCCTAATCCAAGTTTTACCTCTAAACTTGAGGTTACTAAGTTTCTCTAGTTGCTAATCAAAGGAACTTAGGTCATATAGAGTTAGGTTATGGAGTGTTTAGTCTATTCTAATCCTTGATCTCAACTCATGAGTGATAAGATTAGGGTTTAAAGAGAGAGTGAGCTTGAGGAGAGAGAAGGTGAACAAGATAATGAAATGAAAAAGCTTCTCACTTGAATATATATGAAGCATAATGAATTATCAAATAAATGAATAAATATGATTATTCATCATGCTTCATTAATTCAATATGAGTGATTCACTATATGAGTCATTAAGCATTTAATGATAATGCCACCTAAACCCCCAAGTCACCATGCTTCTAGAAGTTTCCCGCAAAATTACGAGAACGCCCCTCCTATCCGTGAAAACACGGAAAAACTTTAGACTGTATAAATCCAATAACCCGATACTAGAATCTGGCTTAAACCAAAGCCGGCTAGTAAAAACTGTCCGAACGTCGTACGTGCGTTTAAACACGTATGCGTCCGAACCCTTGTCGTAAAACCATACGACCTCTATATCGTTTCGCCTGGAGTTGGGAAATCTCTGTGTGGGACTCTAAAGACTCGACTACTACGCTGGCAGTGGGTTTAACCACAGACCGCAAGCGGCACTAGCTGTACGTAACGGTCCCCAGGTAGTTGTCGATAAGAAAGCCGATGAGGAAACCCATCCGAACTCCTACTGAGCCTGTCCGTGACAATATCCGCGCAGTCCGGTCTGTTCGTCTAAGAGTATCGCATGTATGGTCTAGGGAGGTGGTGGACGTCAGACCCCTAATAACCGTACAAGTCGTGTCGGTATGGCTCAAGACCATCCGAGAATCTACTGATCAGTCCATCAGTAATTCTCAATCAGCCCTGGCCAGGGACTTATGGTAATGACCAACCGATCACCGTGCGATATCAACTCCCTATACTGGGAGAGACGAATCCCTAACAGTCGCTCACTGCCTCCACGTGGCTCGGGACTGTGCCCAACTAAAACCTGTTTGCACGACTCCTTTGAACCGTGATAGGGTAGTAATCAAAGCATAGTGGGAACTCACACGAGACAAATGATGACCTTAAGTCAACGGACTATCTGCACACATGTCACCTGAGAACTGCTATCTGACATTATGTATAATACCATCCAGTCAGTTTTCGGCGAGTCCTGTCCGGTGTACTCACACCCAGTGAGCATCTGTATACAATCTTAGGTGCACTCCATCAATGGCTGCGGGACCAATCCATCGCCCCTCCTCAGGGTCTAGATATGTATACACTAGTCTACTCTGGAGTATCGATGCTCAGTCTCGATACTCCTGCGATCAGGGACATCTAAGGATGTGCCTATTGACTATCCAGCTCCCACAAGTATGACTGCCATAACAACGCCGGTAGTCAGGCAAAACACCCTATGGGCTTTATCAACATGTATATATAAATACCAAGTAAAATATATCATACGTTAAGATAAAGACGAACCAAATAGCGTACTATCATATCAAGCAAGATTGTCATGTACATACATATCCCTAGCATCTTATACAATGAAGGCCTCTAGGGCATATATATCCAACATAATATGTTTCTCTTCTTCATTTTATTTGTCTTTTGACATTTTCTGTCCTACTTTTGGAAAAAATAGTCATTTTTATCTTTGTATTCATTTAATTCCTTTCAAATCAGCCAAGAAGTGCAGCATACCAAATCAGGGCTGCACCACTTATCAATTGAAAAAAGAGGATCATGACTAATATCTTTTTCTATTTAATAATGCTTACTTATACTTGTTACGAATTATGATCATAAACCTGTTGTTCCAACCAAAGAAGTATCCATTAAAACCAATATATAATCTCATTGTTCTTTTTCATTTGAGTTTTTTCTACACTTGCAAGCTGGCACCTTCTTAATTTTTTTGTCCTTTTCTGTCATTTGTAAAATTTAAATGCAAAAACACAACCGAGTTAGGAAATTAAATGATTTATACTATATATCCATAAAACGTATCATATGATCATCATATTAAACATATTAAACCATTTGAAAATATTAGAAAACACAATCAGAACTTGTTAACATTGCTCATTCTTTTTCGAAATTTATATGCCAAAATAACATAAATAACAGACGATTGATCAACAAAGAAAAACTAAAATTAACATCCTAAACTATTTGATATGACTCCTCACATCGACATAGCGGGCATGAGTTTTTCTTGAATAACCAACGCACAATGCATTTCATGTGGAATGCATGATCGCAACACAACTGCACTTCTTCGACTAAATCACCGCTGCTACACATCTCAACTTCTTCAAAGCACACCGCACAAACAATATCGTCATTTTCGTCCTTCAACTCTTGTCTCTTCCGCTTACGCAGTCTCTTGATTGTCACTATCTTATCAATGCTAGTACAAGCATATACCTTTTTATGAAACTAATTATCTGCTACCTCCACAGCTTCATGGACAAACTCGCTGATCTCCGTTTCAAAATACATGCGATGCTGATATTGAATGGGGTATGTACAACAGACCACCCAGTGAGCGAAGTAGCGACAATTCTTGAGCGAACGTAATTGAGAGGCTACATACTTGCGATATTTGTAGGAGGGTATTTCGTCCAAAATAAACTTTGCACCATCATGAGGCCATCGGGAAAGGAGATGATCATTTGGATGGAGTCTTCAATGTACCCGTGGGTGCAAACGGAAGGATCGACACCATCGGTATCTGACGACGTGGACGTCAATTTTACATGGAAGAAAAGAAGCAACGGCGATTTGATGCACTCTTTGACCATTGAGAGAGGCAACGGCCGTTCTGCATAAAGAAATGTAAAGTAAGAAAAGATCGGTAGAGCCTTAAAGACCTCCCCCCCTCTCTCTACCTATTTTTAATATATTTTTTGTCTTTTTTTCCTTGAGTAGGGAATGAAGATGAAATGCCTTGGCTTAAATAGAGCAGGAGGTGGGTCATGGGCGAATAGGAGATGGAGACAGATGCCAATAGGAGATGGAAATACCAAAATTTGTGAGGGTAAAATTGGCATTTGAAAAGTCTGCTATCCCTTTATGGCTTTACATTATGTATATAGGATTCTATTCTAAAAATAAGTTTAACATTGTATCAAAGCCAATAGCTCGATCCAAACTCGACTCGACAATACAACTAAGTGTTGTACTTTCCACGTGACAACCACACAAAAGAAAAAAGTGATGGTTACACGTGAGCGGGATGTTGAAACTAAAAAAACCAAATGATGAGGTTTTAAAGACAATCTTACATGGGTATAAAATAAGTGAAGCATTCAATCTCAAACAAGTAAAGGAACGGGCGTAACAAAAAAGGAATGAAGAGTGTCTCAAACAAGTTTCACATTAAGTAACTAAAAAACATAATCGCGTAACCTCTTTCTCGTTCTCTTAATTGAGTGCACATTTATAACCTTTTGACCTTATCTTCTTTGTTTTTTATCTCTCATGATAGAGTAACCTCTTCCTCCATTCTTCCAATTTGAGCACATTTATAACCTTTTGACCTTATCTTGTTTTTTCATCCCTCATGATAGAGTAACCTCTTCCTTGGTTCTTCCAATTGAGCACATTTATAACCTTTTGACCTTGTCTTCTTAGTTTTTTCATCTCTATCTTTTTATCCTTGTCTTTTTTTTACCATATGTTCTTATCTCTCTAGTGGGAGGCTCCACGATACTCGTCTAAAACATGTTGTATTTTTTAAGTATATGTACATTTAGATAATATACGAGTATTCAATAAGTGACATCTATGTGTTGATCTAATTAATCTTAACTGAAGAAAAATTTATTGAACCATAGTCCAATTCATCAAATATGCAGGTTTAATGAAAATGGATACAAGAAAATGCACTGAACATAAACTAATTCATTGAATCTACTGGTTACTAGAAATACATTGAATTATTCATCTTTCACAATGATAGGTGATATCTAATAGTAAAAGATGGTATCCTATTTAGTGAATGAGTGTCCCCTGGTGGCAAAGGATTCTGCTGACATGTTCCCTTAACTCTGTAAAAGAATACCCAAACCACTCTACAAATCATTCCAAAATCATTTTTCTGTCACTTGGTACAATATAGGTTCCGGTTGAGATTTCTGTTGCAATTGTCTACTCTTCTATATAATTTTTGTGTGTTTGCTTTATTGATCTTGGAAAGGAAAAAATCGTTAGCAGTAGAGAAGATAAATATTGTCTTAAGGAAGGAGTATTATTTGACTCAGACATTGTCAATGAGGTATATCATGAACAATACTAAAGTACGCCAGGTTACAACAGCAACCAAAAATACATTAGATAATTAACATTCATACATTCATGTTGATCTTTCCTAGTCTAGAATCTAAACACACTAGCGTACTAATGTTTTTATTCTTCTAAACGCTCATAATATCCATAAGCCAAAAATGTGATAATCTCAAGTATGTTGGCGTGTCCATAGGTTTTATGCCATGAAGATTGATCCCTTAAATGCGACCAAGGAAGAATATATCTACAAGAACTGAATTCAATGTTCCTACATGTACGCACATGTGTTGTACTCGTGTATGCATAACATACATATTACACTTCGGCACAAGATAGTTCATTTATATACTCTTCATGCGATCTCACAACTTTTTACTCTTTTGGCTTAGACATACACTACTACAATATGGGGTTGCCCCTACGGACTCAGAAATCCGTAGGGGCAAATATTTCTTGCCCCTACGGATAAATATATTTTTTGCCCCTACGGATTTAATTATCCGTAGGGCCACATCGTTGTCCCTACGGTGCCTTACGTTCTAATTTTTTGTTTGGCCTATGGAGCCGCAAGCCGTGGACCTACGGTTATTAATAAAAAAAAGGCAGAGAAAAATTATTCACCGTTCCCAAAATTTCTCTCTCTCACTCCCGCACCTCTCATCACCTGTTCCCGCGCCTCGTCGCCACCGCGCTCGCGCCTCGTCGCCACTTTCGTCGGTCGTTCCCACACCTTCGTCGACTTCCCGCGCCTCATCGCCACCTTCGCCGATTGTCGTCGACCACCAATTTCTACCGTCTCCTCCACCGCGCGCACGGTTTGTAAGCAAATCTCAAATAATTTTTAATTTTGACGATGTAGTCTAGGGTTCAGGCCAGGTTCGGGTAGGGGTGAGGGTTTGGCATCGGCGTCGGCGTCGGCATCGGATTTGGTTAGGGTTAGGGTTCGGTTGTGGGGTTCGGTTGGGGTTGGGGTTGGGGTTGGAGCTGGGGTTTGGTTAGGGTTGGGGTTGGGGCTGGGCTGAGGCTGGGGCTGGGGCTAGGGTTCGGTTGGGGTGGGGCTGGGCTGGAGCTAGGGCTGGGGCTGGGGTTCGGTTAGGGATGGGGCTGAGCTGGGGCTGGGGCTAGGGTTCGGTTGGGATGGGTCTGGGGATATTGCTATATGGGATAAACTAAAAGGGGTTTTTGTGCAATTAACAGAAAACAAGAAAGATGTGAAAAAATAACAATATGTAATATTACAACTATCCAATCCAAATTTCTCGTTTTCCTTATCCTAATATAAATATATATTTGTTGATTACCTTGACATTTCCAGCTTCTTTAATAGCCTCTATGATTTTAACTTGATCAACCAACTGCTCATGATATTTGTAGCCCAGCATAGAGATCACCACATCAACTTTCTTTATTGCCTCCACCAAGCTCTTGTGATCATGCATATCACCCTACATACATTCAACATATATATCATCAGGTCTTTCTAAAATCAATGACCTTTAATTCAAAAAAAACAAACACACACACAGAGAGTGAATTAATAAAGAAAAGAAGGTCCACTTTTCGTTAGGTGTCGTCAAAAGTTTATATCCTCCATCAATTATCAAGCTACCGAGGACGAAAAGCCACCTTTGTTAGTCGAGAGTCATGGTAATAGACTTGTCATTATAAATCATAATCAATTGTTTTTCCTATCATTTTCTTGATCCAGATGCTAATCAACTTATTAATTGGTTACTGTTTTTATGACGTATTTGTCTATATTTGTTGACAGTGGCCTTTTTTTTGGATGAACATGTTTTTTTGATGCATGTTTCAGTCATGTGAATTCATATGTTGCGTATAACGCTTTATGATATCAGTATCCTACATTTGTAGTTTTAATTGTTGATTGTTATAGATGAATGTCATTGCAATAATGGTTTTTGGTAGATGAATGCCATTGTAATGTAGGATGATCAGTTCTATCAATCTTGATCTCAATGGTTTAAAATCATGTTACACATACAACACGAATGCACAACAAACGCATAATTAGAGAGTGATTCAAGATGTTCAAGTTAAAACCAATATATGATACTCGATGATAATATGAAACCTTCATATTCTCATCGATACTCATATATGAAACTAAAAGCGCCACTTAGTCCCCGTCTATCGGTTAACATACGTGCGATGTTCGTCGTGATATAGAACTATACGAAGGTTGTTAAATATCGGACGATATAGCTCGATACTAACAACAGTCGTATAGTCTATGCGACGAGAAAATTCAATCGTATGGTAACCGATAGATTTGTCCCATGTGGACAAGTTAGGAATGTATAAAGCAAACACCTTCATTCACTTGTATTTTCATCCGTTTCGAGATATTTCGTCGGTACCTTTCCGCTGGTTCTCCGTGTACAAAGATAAATTAGATGTTCATTTCAACGTTGTTTCACAGCTTTGAAATGATTATCTATTCTATTACAGTGTACTCGGAGAACAGCGGGGAGGTGCTGCCGAAATTTACTCGAAACGGTTGAAAGCACAAGTGATGGGTGTTCGCTCTATACATTCTTAATGGGATAGAAGCCTTACCCCCGACAGCCGGAACACACATATACAACAAGAATACACAACAATCACATAATTAGAGAGTGATTCGAGATGTTCAAGTTAAAACCAATATATGATACTCGATGATAATATGAAACCTTCATATTCTCATTGATACTCATATATGAAATTAAAAGCGCCAGTTAGTCCCCGTCTATCGGTTAACATACGTGTGATGTTCGTCGTGACATAGAACTATACGAAGGTTGTTAAATATCGGACGATATAGCTCGATACTAACAACAGTCGTATAGTCTATGTGACGAGAAAATTCAATCGTATGGTAACCGATAGATTTGTCCCGTGTGGACAAGTTAAGAATGTATAAAGCAAACACCTTCATTCACTTGTGTTTTCATCCGTTTCGAGATATTTCGTCGGTACCTTTCCGCTGGTTCTCCGTGTACAAAAATAGATTAGATGTTCATTTCAACGTTGTTTCACAGGTTTGAAATGATTATCTATTCTATTACAGTGTACTCGGAGAACAGCGGGGAAGTACTGCCGAAATTTACTCGAAACGGTTGAAAGCACAAGTGATGGGTGTTCGCTCTATACATTCTTAATGGGATAGAAGCCTTACCTCCAACAACTGGAACACACACATACAACAAGAATACACAACAATCGTATAATTAGAGAGTGATTCGAGATGTTCAAGTTAAAACTAATATATGATACTCGATAATAATATGAAACCTTCATATTCTCATTGATACTCATATATGAAACTAAAAGCGTCACTTAGTCCCCGTCTATCGGTTAACATACGTGCGATGTTCGTCATAACATAGAACTATACGAAGGTTGTTAAATATCGGACGATATAGCTCGATACTAACAACAGTCGTATAGTCTATGCGACGAGAAAATTCAATCGTATGGTAACCGATAGATTTTTCCCGTGTGGACAAGTTAAGAATATATAAAGCAAACACCTTCATTCACTTGTGTTTTCATCCGTTTTGAGATATTTCGTCGATACCTTTCCGCTGGTTCTCCGTGTACAAAGATAGATTATATGTTCATTTCAACGTTGTTTCACAACTTTGAAATGATTATCTATTCCATTACAGTGTACTCGAAGAACAGCGGGGAGGTGCTGCCGAAATTTACTCGAAACGGTTGAAAGCACAAGTGATGGGTGTTCGCTCTATACATTCTTAATGGGATAGAAGCCTTACCCCCGACAACCGGAACACACACACATACAACAAAAATACACAACAAACGCATAATTAGAGAGTGATTCGAGATGTTCAAGTTAAAACCAATATATGATACTCGATGATAATATGAAACCTTCATATTCTCATCGATACTCATATATGAAACTAAAAGCGCCACTTAGTCCCCGTCTATCGGCTAACATATGTTCGATAATTTATTATTTTCAATGACAAACGCACACACAAAGCATATACACGGATTTTCTCCTTTATCAGTAACTATCCCGTTCTTATATTTCTCAATATAGTCACCATAACCTACAATTCATATGTTATACAGTCTAACATGGCCCATGAGTACGTCAGAGTTAAGGACTGGATGTGTGTGGATTGGCAACAACGTATGCAACCTAAGTTTGTCGCAGAAATTGCTGCTTTCATTGAATTTGCACGCGCACATAATAAGATCATAATAGAGAAGATTCTCTGTCCGTGCGATAGATGTAGCAATAAGTACTGGCAGAAGGTAGAATTGGCAGAGCTTCAATATTGTAAATATGGGTTTAATAGACTTTATACAACTTGGAAATATCACGGGGAAGGAGAAGAATGCAGTAATGCGGCAGAAGAAGAAGGAGAACACGATAATGCGGCAGGAGAAGAAGAAGAATTCGGTAATGCGGCAGAAGGAGAAGACGGTAATTTATTTCCATCAGAAGAAATGGAGGATATGGTAGAGGCTGCCCTAGGTGAATCTATTCGTACCGAAGATGACATTCCTTCCGGTTAAGGACCGCGTGCGGATAAATATGAAAATTTCATGAATGATGCTAGAAAACCAATTTATGAGAATGCGAAGTATTCCACCCTCTCATGGTTCGTCCAACTTTTCCAGATTAAGTGCCTAAATGGATGGAGCAACAAGTCATTCACAATACTTCTTTCGTTCTTGAAAGATTCTATGCCCCCGGGAAATAACGTGCCCGGCAGCTAGTACGGAGCCCAGAAGATGATGTCTGATTTGGGTCTAAAGTGCGAGAAGATTCAAGCATGTCCTAAAAATTGCGTGTTGTACCGGAAAGAGAATTCAGATTTGAAAGAGTGTCCAACATGCGGAGAGGCTAGGTATAAGCCGAAAGATTCTGATAAGAAACCTGATATACCTGTCAAGATAGCACGATACTTTCCCATAACACAGAGGCTACAGAGGCTATTCAGGTGCAAAAAAACAGCCAAGGCAATGATTTGGCATCACCGTGCTCCTCCAAGTGAAGATGGGAAAATGAGCCATCCAAGAGATTCACCGGCATGGAAGGATTTCGATAGGAGGCACGCAATATTCAGTAGCGATCCTCGTAATGTCCGGCTCGAACTGGCTACTGATGGCTTCTGCCCATTCAACTATATGGCTGGAAGTCACAGCACATGGCCCGTTGTAATGATAATTTATAATCTGTCGCCTTGGTTGGCTATGGACCAATCATACTTTATGATGCCTCTTCTTATCGACGGACCAAACTTACCGAGAAACAATATCGACGTCTATCTCCGACCTCTGATCGAAGAGTTGAAACACACATATACAACAAGAATACACAACAATCACATAATTAGAGAGTGATTCGAGATGTTCAAGTTAAAACCAATATATGATACTCGATGATAATATGAAACCTTCATATTCTCATTGATACTCATATATGAAATTAAAAGCGCCAGTTAGTCCCCGTCTATCGGTTAACATACGTGTGATGTTCGTCGTGACATAGAACTATACGAAGGTTGTTAAATATCGGACGATATAGCTCGATACTAACAACAGTCGTATAGTCTATGTGACGAGAAAATTCAATCGTATGGTAACCGATAGATTTGTCCCGTGTGGACAAGTTAAGAATGTATAAAGCAAACACCTTCATTCACTTGTGTTTTCATCCGTTTCGAGATATTTCGTCGGTACCTTTCCGCTGGTTCTCCGTGTACAAAAATAGATTAGATGTTCATTTCAACGTTGTTTCACAGGTTTGAAATGATTATCTATTCTATTACAGTGTACTCGGAGAACAGCGGGGAAGTACTGCCGAAATTTACTCGAAACGGTTGAAAGCACAAGTGATGGGTGTTCGCTCTATACATTCTTAATGGGATAGAAGCCTTACCTCCAACAACTGGAACACACACATACAACAAGAATACACAACAATCGTATAATTAGAGAGTGATTCGAGATGTTCAAGTTAAAACTAATATATGATACTCGATAATAATATGAAACCTTCATATTCTCATTGATACTCATATATGAAACTAAAAGCGTCACTTAGTCCCCGTCTATCGGTTAACATACGTGCGATGTTCGTCATAACATAGAACTATACGAAGGTTGTTAAATATCGGACGATATAGCTCGATACTAACAACAGTCGTATAGTCTATGCGACGAGAAAATTCAATCGTATGGTAACCGATAGATTTTTCCCGTGTGGACAAGTTAAGAATATATAAAGCAAACACCTTCATTCACTTGTGTTTTCATCCGTTTTGAGATATTTCGTCGATACCTTTCCGCTGGTTCTCCGTGTACAAAGATAGATTATATGTTCATTTCAACGTTGTTTCACAACTTTGAAATGATTATCTATTCCATTACAGTGTACTCGAAGAACAGCGGGGAGGTGCTGCCGAAATTTACTCGAAACGGTTGAAAGCACAAGTGATGGGTGTTCGCTCTATACATTCTTAATGGGATAGAAGCCTTACCCCCGACAACCGGAACACACACACATACAACAAAAATACACAACAAACGCATAATTAGAGAGTGATTCGAGATGTTCAAGTTAAAACCAATATATGATACTCGATGATAATATGAAACCTTCATATTCTCATCGATACTCATATATGAAACTAAAAGCGCCACTTAGTCCCCGTCTATCGGCTAACATATGTTCGATAATTTATTATTTTCAATGACAAACGCACACACAAAGCATATACACGGATTTTCTCCTTTATCAGTAACTATCCCGTTCTTATATTTCTCAATATAGTCACCATAACCTACAATTCATATGTTATACAGTCTAACATGGCCCATGAGTACGTCAGAGTTAAGGACTGGATGTGTGTGGATTGGCAACAACGTATGCAACCTAAGTTTGTCGCAGAAATTGCTGCTTTCATTGAATTTGCACGCGCACATAATAAGATCATAATAGAGAAGATTCTCTGTCCGTGCGATAGATGTAGCAATAAGTACTGGCAGAAGGTAGAATTGGCAGAGCTTCAATATTGTAAATATGGGTTTAATAGACTTTATACAACTTGGAAATATCACGGGGAAGGAGAAGAATGCAGTAATGCGGCAGAAGAAGAAGGAGAACACGATAATGCGGCAGGAGAAGAAGAAGAATTCGGTAATGCGGCAGAAGGAGAAGACGGTAATTTATTTCCATCAGAAGAAATGGAGGATATGGTAGAGGCTGCCCTAGGTGAATCTATTCGTACCGAAGATGACATTCCTTCCGGTTAAGGACCGCGTGCGGATAAATATGAAAATTTCATGAATGATGCTAGAAAACCAATTTATGAGAATGCGAAGTATTCCACCCTCTCATGGTTCGTCCAACTTTTCCAGATTAAGTGCCTAAATGGATGGAGCAACAAGTCATTCACAATACTTCTTTCGTTCTTGAAAGATTCTATGCCCCCGGGAAATAACGTGCCCGGCAGCTAGTACGGAGCCCAGAAGATGATGTCTGATTTGGGTCTAAAGTGCGAGAAGATTCAAGCATGTCCTAAAAATTGCGTGTTGTACCGGAAAGAGAATTCAGATTTGAAAGAGTGTCCAACATGCGGAGAGGCTAGGTATAAGCCGAAAGATTCTGATAAGAAACCTGATATACCTGTCAAGATAGCACGATACTTTCCCATAACACAGAGGCTACAGAGGCTATTCAGGTGCAAAAAAACAGCCAAGGCAATGATTTGGCATCACCGTGCTCCTCCAAGTGAAGATGGGAAAATGAGCCATCCAAGAGATTCACCGGCATGGAAGGATTTCGATAGGAGGCACGCAATATTCAGTAGCGATCCTCGTAATGTCCGGCTCGAACTGGCTACTGATGGCTTCTGCCCATTCAACTATATGGCTGGAAGTCACAGCACATGGCCCGTTGTAATGATAATTTATAATCTGTCGCCTTGGTTGGCTATGGACCAATCATACTTTATGATGCCTCTTCTTATCGACGGACCAAACTTACCGAGAAACAATATCGACGTCTATCTCCGACCTCTGATCGAAGAGTTGAAATCTTTGTTCATTGATGGTGTAGAGACATATGATGCAAATACAAATACAACCTTCATACTGCGTGCGGCTTTAATGTGGACAATTAATGACTTTCCTGCGTATGGAATGCTATCAGGTTGGTCCGTACATGGTCACAAAGCATGTCCTCATTGCCATGAACACACAACATCGAAATTCTTGAATTTTAGCAGGAAGGTTTGTTATTGCGGCCATCGACGTTTCCTGCCTCCAGACCACCCCTATAGGTTAGACACGGTTCACTTTGATGGTCATCAGGAGCTTCTTGGACCTCCATCCCCATTGTCCGGAGAGGATGTGACTGCTAAATGGGATGGTTACAATAATGTGACCTTCGGGATTGATCCGACGAAACAGGTCAAACCACCATTTTGGAACAAGTTAAGCATTTTCTTCGAGCTTCCGTACTGGTCAACAAATTTAGTGCGTCATTGTCTGGACGTCATGCATATAGAGAAGGGAGTATCAAAGCACATACTTAACTTGCTTCTTTGTAAAGACGGGAAATCGAAAGACAGCCTGAATGCTCGGATGGATCTACAGGAGTGGGGAATAAGAAGTGAATTGCACCCTAGACCAGTAGCGGGTAAACCGGACAAGTTTGTACTTCCCAATGCCGCTTATCATATGTCACAACCGAAGAAGAAAAGATTCCTGCAGGTGTTGCATGATTCGAAAGTTCCCACAGGTTTCTCAGGATCATTCAGCAAGAAAATAAAAATTGTGAAAGGCAAGATCGATGGACTGAAAAGTCATGATCACCATGTTATCGTGGAGCACCTTCTTCCATTAGCCCTCAGGACTTCTCTCCCCGAATCGGTTGGTCTAGTAATCAACGACCTATGTTGTTTTTTCAGAGAGTTGTGTGCTATAAAACACTGTCACGCCCCGCTTCCCAAAATACGGAATACGAGGGGTTGACAAGGCCAGCCATGCTCCTACGGTCAAGGAAATGTCTTGCCGCAGTCACACTTCGGCTTCTAGCTTTACATGGTGATCAGTAAAGAATGCGCAGGTAATGAGAAATGCAGTAACTGAAATAAATCAAATACAAGAAACTGACCTGATAGAGGTAAAAAGAGTATAACTCTGGATAGCTGATCAAGATGTCCGCGATGTACGTCTAGTCCTGGTCTAGTCTAGATCCACTCCTCAAACTGAGCATGCATACTCAGGTCGTCAGAGCGACACAATAGCAATATAATATATAGATACAGGTGACAACTCGAACATTGATAATAGATATATATGACAGTAAATCAAGATGGTATAGGTATGAACATGCAGTAACCAAAGAAGTGTTTAATAGATCAGGTGAATAGTAAAACAGTAAAATAATATGCCAGGTATGTCAACACAGTAAGTAATGTATATCAATGCCATTATCCCTATCAGTTTCTAAGTCTCACTGTACAGGTCACTAAGCCTATCGTCAGTCCAAGTGTGAGAGTCAACCACTCGCGAGTGTCCTCCACCCAAGGGTAGGACCCAAGGGCAAGGGACCACGGGCCCAAAATGTAACTCACGGTAATAATCATGTACCCTGTATATCTTCATATATATAAGCCGGCATGGGACTCCCGAGATTCTGTTGAACTCACACTCAAACTATCCCACACCCCGTGGTCTACGTCAAACGCTAACCATAACCTCAAATACCAATCGGTCTGTGACAAGTCTGCACGAGAACTGGAGACAGGACCTCCATCAAGCACGTCCCGACTAATACCCAAGATAAATGGCAGTTTCTGGTGCCTTATCTGTGACACCCATGCAAGAGCTTCCATAAGTGTCCCATACCACTTATAGTCACACGTGCACGCGTCCCACAGACGTCGACAATGCAATAGAGTAATAAGGTTCACTGATTGTGTATAAGTACGTGTCACTTTCACTTATTCACTCATGCACGAACACTAACGTACTTGCCACAATCATTACTAATACCTAACACTGGGTAATGCACATGATCACTAGGTTATCAATGCAGTGACAATGTATGATATGATGAGTAAACAGTATGTAAAGCATGATTAGGATGTCATAAATCAGTATTCTACCACTTGCATAATTTATTATAAATCATAGGTGTACAGTTTAGCGAAACAATGAACGGGGATTAAATAGTATGTTTGAGTATCTATCCAGCGAGTTTGGTTTCACGTCAATCGGGTTTCAGGATCACTAGTTATGGCCATTTCATTTTAAGCGTTCACGGCTGGAAATCCGGTTTCAGAATCGGAAGTCCATTTCGCAACGCAATTTAATCCCAGTTGGGATCAGAATTTAGCAACGCTAAAGTTGAATGGAATCTAGGGTTTTCAGTAAGGTTTTCAACTCAATAGACGGATCCTCAATCGCGTCTTTACGTCAGGAGTTATACACTGTTTAACACTAGTATGTCACTTCTGAATCTGTTCTGGACAGTTATACGTCCAGCTCTTTTAAATTACAAATTAAATAGCAAACGATGACGAAACAGGATGAAACCACTTGTGCTATCTAGCTAACAGATTGACCTTTAATAAACAGTGGAGCTCCGCAATATACGAGTTAAGGAATCAAGGTGGTACACACTACGAGCCAGCAAACAGCAACCAGAGTCGCTCTGGACTGCAGTCCAGAGCCACACTCCGATCCAAATATTGTCACAATTTAAGTACAGAAATCATTACAAACTTGCATAGGGTTATAGTGCGTCGAGTCGGCTTCGATTTAAGCTCTCGAACGCATCATTCCGGTGTGTATATAATTTATGGTAATTTTAACGGTTTTCAGATACGCGAGAGTTCCAGTTTAGAGGTATATTTGGGGGTAATCGTTTTAGTCATTAACAGTTGTATTATCCAGTGAAATTTGTACACCGTATTCATCACTACATGGGCCAGCAGAGACAATTCAATTCCGTCAGATTAGATGAATAATTTCATTGGGATCATGCATCGAACAGGTATAGCACATAATCTATTGTAAATTGTAAACTTGTAATCTATACGATTTAAGTTTGTAACGCGAATAGATTAGCATGTAGCAAGTAAAAATACTTGCCTGAAAACGCTTTGTCGATGCACGGCAGCAGCAGCATCACGAACGCGCGACGAACGGCGCGCTTTGGATGCACGGGCTAAGCTCGCGATTCGGGATTGGCGTCGGAGTTGCCCGGAGACGTTTCGCGGTCACTGGAAGCGGAGGGGTGCTCTGTGGATCTCCCGAGGTGTACTGGGATCGAAGACAGTCGGCGGCGGCGCTCCGACAATGGACAACAGTGATGCTTGGATGGGTACTGTGGGTTATGCTATTTTGAAGAGAGAGAGAGAGATTTAGAGAGAGAGAGAGAGAGAGACAGAGGGATTGAGAGGGAGAGAAACAGAGAGATTTAGAGAGAGAGAGAGTGAGAAAAAGAGAGAGACAGAAAGATCGAGAGAGGGAAACAGAGAAAAGAGAGGGGAAACATAGAGAGAGAGAGGGAGTAGTGGGTAGAGGAGAGAGGTGGTGAAGGGTAGTGAGGGCTTAGGTTGGTGGTTGTAGTGGTTCGTGGTCGACGAGGCGGTTCGGGACAGTGGGGAGCTCGTCGGCGTCGAGTGCAGGTGAAGGGTCGAGATGGGTGCAGGTCTCGTCTCGAGCTCGATTGAAGGGTGAGGTAGCGAAGGGAGTTCTGTTGGTGTAGGGGAGTGAGCGAGGGAGGAGGGTAAGAGGTCGTAGTCGTCGCCGTCAGGGCGAGCGGAGTTGGGTGCTCGGTGGTAAGGGGATGCAGGTGAGTTTTTTTGGGTGAACGAGGGGGAATTTTGAGATGTTTTGGATCTTGAGGGTGAAAGAGAAAGGAGGCGACGAGGGGTCAGAGAGGGGAGTGCGCGACGTGGGGTAACGGCGCACGACGTGGGTGTGGGCGTGGGCGTGGGGTGCGGCGAAGGGAGCGGGAAAAGAAACTAGTCGTTGAAGAAGAAGGAGAAGGGTAGTTGGGCCGGGTCGGGTTGGGGTGAGCGGCGCGAGCCGTTGGGCTGAGGAGAGAAAAGAAATTCGATGAGAAGAGAGGGAGTGGGCCGGGCTCGTGGGTTGCGAAATAAATCAAAAGAAATAAATAAGGGAAACGATAGGAGAATGGAAAAAGGGCCGAATGCTGAGCTTAGGGATTTAATAATAAAAGGGAAAAATGGGTGTTGGATTCAGGGGCTGATTTTAGACGGGAAAAATATACATATAGAGATTTGTTTTGGGTTGTGTTTTAAAGCAAAAGGATTTGGATAGGGTTTCGGTTAGCCTAGAATTTGTTTTATGGAAAAAATGGATTTAAGAAGGGAAATCAGAATAAAAGGGTTAGGATGTTTAAATATTTAAAATAATTATAAATACAAACAGGTAAATTTGTAAGTAACCCCTATTGCATAAAATACGGCTATTGGTCTATAAAAGAACCGGGTATTACGTCATACCATCCTTACAAAAATTTCGTTCTCGAAATTTAAAATAAACGATAGGTTATACAATCATAAGCGAAAACTACTATATCACAAACTAACACATAATGATTTACTTGAAATAGGTGGATGAAGAAATTTGAAGGTTTACATATGAATACAAATAATACAACTAAAAGAATAGGTCTAAAAGTATAAGATAGAAATCAATTATGAGGGAAACCCATATGTACAAAATAGAATAGCAATAACGAATAATAACATCCGAGGTGTGCTAGATAAAATCGAAACCCAAATATGTGCACATAAAAGTATATGGAAAGTAGTACAGCAGAAATAATAATAAATAATAAGCATAGTCATAATGAAACAGTGAAGGACTTGTCGGTGGTTTAAAACAGTTTTAGAATAACGTACCAAGCAAACCATTTTAACATAACTTAGAAAACTACATGGTGAAATAAGAAGCATAGCACCAAAATAATACGTGTAATACATATGGTCACGCTACCGAAAAATGAGAGGAATAGTAGTGTACTTAAAATACATAAAACAGAGTAGTCAATAGCACGCACTCTTCGATAAATACAAAATAATAAAAACTAAATTTTCGAATAACAATATCCCTAAATATAGTTAGGGTAACAGGGAAAAGCACAAATATGTATAGGCTAGCTAGGGTAGGGATTACAATGGAGTGTGGCTCCTACAAAAGGTCGGAGTGTGACGGCCTTAGACTGAAGGTCAAAAGAGATTGGGGTCAGGTCAGCACAGGAAGTAAGGTGAGCAGCAAAGGACTACAAGGGGAAAAATGTATGGGGAGGATAACGGTCAATACATTATGTGAATCAAAAATCCGAAAGATCGGCTAACTCGGAAATTTCACTATCAATTTCCCTTCCCAGAAGGATCTCAAACGAGGCACATGCGAAGGATGAAGGGTGGCCCACTCAAAAGATCGGGTGCGGTACTTGTTAATCTAAGCGAAGGTTGAAACATTACAAGGAGTAGGGGTGGACAGTCTGGGATCTCAGCAGGAAAAATAAATGTATATGAGAAATAATCAAGTATCAAGTAAGCCAAGAAGATCGAAAGATTAGCGAACTCAGAAAGTTTATTTCATTCCAGAAAATTTGAAACAAGCACCCTCGAAAAGTAACAGATGGCCCTAAACTATACATAGGTTTATTTGTCCAGAGAAGACAACAGCTAAAATCCCGTCAGTCGCGGTTGTGAAGGTTCAGCAGGTTGCGGTATGCTCGCGCGCTCAGGTAGGGGCGTCCATTCCCATATCGCCTCGCAGGGATCGCCATTGGGAGTTCTTCCACCGCAGGGTCTTGTTTTTCTGGTCCTTCTTCCTCGGCTAGAGCTTCTTCATCGAGGTCTGCCTCCATATGGTTCTCTTCTTCTGGATTCTCTTCCATAGGATTTTCATCCACTGGATTTTCTTCTATCGGGTCCTCCTCGGGATCTTTCTCTATCGGATTCTCTTCAGGGTCTCCTTCCTCTTCATCGGAATCGCCTATCATGTCAACCTCTGGGGCGGTGGCTCCTTCGTCCTCAGAATCGCTTTCCGAAAATGACCTGGGGGCCGTTGATCTCATCGTCAGAACTCATCAGCGTGCGGTCTAATGAAACGCATGACTGTGCATCCTCATCCAGATGCGGCGCTGCTCCAGGGTGGGCCATGGCCTGAAAGGAAGGAGTCATGATTAGACAGTGGAACACATCAAGAAAATAGCTAAGGGTACAGAGTATAGGAAAATATGCGGTGGGCAGGAACTGAAAAATCAGAATTAAAATGCTGTGGTAATAAACAGTATAAATAAGGGGAAAAGCAAGAGAATGATACATATATTACGATTCAAAGTTTTTATTGCATTCGACTAAAAGTTCGACGGATACAAGATTTCAAACGAAAGGAAATTTTTACAAAAGGGATAACAACATTATTATTGAAAGTAGAAAACATAATAACTCTTCTTTGATTTCTGGACCGCTGCAATCTCGTCATACGGGTTGAATCCTAAGCGGGGTCCGCACTATCCTCGAAGCTCGAGCTACGAAATATCCATCAATTAATAGGAGTGGGGAATGTGGGCGAACTGCCTCCTTGTAGCTCCTTCCTATTTGGGCAACCGTTGATAAGATGTTCGCTGGATCCGCAAATCAGACATTTCCCTTGGGCGCGGCGACAATCCCTCTGAAGATGTCCTGGCCTCTTACAGTACCCATAACATTGGGTCTTCTGCTGCTTATGTCTCGGGGAAACAAATGGGCGCTTCATCTTCTTCTCTTTTCTTTGTCTAACAGGGATCCCTTTACGATTAGAGATCTTCGCTGGTGCCTGATTCACCTGTCTTCTCAGTCCTTCAGCTAACAGGTCGTTTGTTCGCTCCTGAGCTTCCTTCAGACCTTGCAGTACACTCAGAATCTCAACGGTCTGATACTGGGGAATGGAGATAGAGGAAGAGTCGTTGGAAGACATGATCCTGAAACAATAATTTTGAGGACGATATAAGGCACAAGCTATAAGAATCAAAATATAATATGGGTTGGGCAGGGATTCAAGAATATCAGATACTATGAAATTTATTATAGTGGAAATCACTGTAGGACTCTAAGTCACTTTAAACAGAGTACGGTAGTGTAACTATGATGTAGTTCACAATTACAACCATGTAACTTTGCCAAGTCACCCGAAACCCTAGCGAATGGACAACAGAATACTCGATGTGAATATGGATCAAGAATAACAAGTTTACAACCTAGACCGAGGGATGTCTTAGATTGTCAAGCTACGGAAAACTGCAATCCCAATCGAAGCAAAACCTGGCTCTGATACCAACTAAACCATGTCACGCCCCGCTTCCCAAAATACGGAATACGAGGTATTGACAAGGCCAGCCATGCTCCTACGGTCAAGGAAATGTCCTGCCGCAGTCACACTTCGGCTTCTAGCTTTACATGGTGATCAGTAAAGAATGCGCAGGTAATGAAAAATGCAGTAACTGAAACAAATCAAATACAAGAAACTGACCTGATAGAGGTAAAAAGAGTATAACTCTGGATTGCTGATCAAGATGTCCGTGATGTACGTCTAGTCCTGGTCCAGTCTAAATCCATTCCTCACACTGAGCATGCATACTCAGTTCGTCAGAGCGACACAATAGCAATATAATATATAGATACAAGTGACAACTCGAACATTGATAATAGATATATATGACAGTAAATCAAGAAGGTATAGGTATGTACATGCAGTAACCAAAGAAGTGTCTAATAGATCAGGTGAACAGTAAAACAGTAAAATAATATGCCAGGTATGTCAACACAGTAAGTAATGTATATCAATGCCATTATCCCTATCAGTCTCTAAGTCTCACTGTACAGGTTACTAAGCCTATCGTCAGTCCAAGTGTGAGAGTCAACCACTCGCGAGTGTCCTCCACCTAAGGAAAGGACCCAAGGGCAAGGGACCACGGGCCCAAAATGTAACTCACGGTAATAATCATGTACCCTGTAAATCTCCATATATCTCCATATATATAAGCTGGCATGGGACTCCCGAGAATCTGTTGAACTCACACTCAAACTACCCCACACCCCGTGGTCTACATCAAACGCTAACCATAACCTCAAATACCAATCGGTCTGTGACAAGTCTGCGCGAGAACTGGAGATAGGACCTCCATCAAGCACGTCCCGACTAATACCCAAGATAAATGGTAGTGTCTGGTGCATTATCTGTGATACCCATGCAAGAGCTTCCATAAGTGTCCCATACCACTTATAGTCACACGTGCACGCGTCCCACAGACGTCGACAATGCAATAGAGTAATAGGGTTCACTGATTGTGTACAAGTACGTGTCACTTTCACTTATTCACTCATGCACGAACACTAACGTACTTGCCACAATCATCACTAATACCTAACACTGGGTAATGCACATGATCACTAGGTTATCAATGCAGTGACAATGTATGATATGATAAGTAAACAGTATGTAAAACATAATTAGGATGTCATAAATCAGTAGTCTACCACTTGCATAATTTATCATAAATCATAGGTGTACAGTTTAGCGAAATGATGAATGGGGATTAAATAGTATGTTTGAGTATCTATCCAGCGAGTTTGGTTTCACGTCAATCGGGTTTCAGGATCACTAGTTATGGCCATTTCATTTTAAGCGTTCACGGCTGGAAATCCGGTTTCAGAATCGGAAGTCCATTTTGCAACGTAATTTAACCCCAGTTGGGATCAGAATTTAGCGACACTACAGTTGAATGGAATCTAGGGTTTTCAGTAAGGTTTTCAACGCAACAGACGGATCCTCAATGGCGTCTATACGTCAGGAGTTATACACTGTTTAACACTAGTATGTCACTTCTGAATCTGTTCTGGACAGTTATACGTCCAGCTCTTTTAAATTACAAATTAAATAGCAAACGATGACGAAACAGGATGAAACCACTTTTGTTATCTAGATAACAGATTCACCTTTAATAAACAGCAGAGTTCCACAACATACGAGTTAAGGAAATAAGGTTGTACACACTACGAGCCAGCAAACAGCAACCAGAGTCGCTCTGGACTGCAGTCCAGAGCCGCACTCCGATCCAAATATTGTCACAATTTAAGTATAGAAATCATTAGAAACTTGCATAGGGTTATATTTCGTCGAGTCGGCTTCGATTTAAGCCCTCGAACGCATCATTCCTATGTGTATATAATTTATGGTAATTTTAACGGTTTTCAGATACGGGAAAGTTCCAGTTTAGAGGTATATTTGGGGGTAATCGTTTTAGTCATTAACAGTCGTATTATCCAGTGAAATTTGTACACCGTATTCATCACTACATGGGCCAGCAGAGACAATTCAATTCCGTCAGATTAGATGAATAATTTCATTGGGATCATGCATCGAACAGGTATAGCACATAATCTATTGTAAATTGTAAGCTTGTAATCTATACGATTTAAGTTTGTAACGCGAATAGATTAGCATGTAGCAAGTAAAAATACTTGCCTGAAAACACTTTGTTAATGCACGGCAGCAGCAGCGTCACGAACGGCGCGCTTTGGATGCACGGCCTAAGCTCGCGATTCGGGATTGGCGTCGGAGTTGCCCGGAGACGTTTCGCGGTCACTGGAAGCGGAGGGGTGCTCTGTGGATCTCCCGAGGTGTACTGGGATCGAAGACGATCGGCGGCGGCGCTCAGGCAATAGACAACAGTGGTGCTTGGATGGGTACTGTGGGTTATGCTATTTTGAAGAGAGAGAGAGATTTAGAGAGAGAGAGAGAGTGAGTGAGAAAGAGAAAGAGACGGAGGGATTGAGAGGGAGAAAAACAGAGAGATTTAGAGAGAGAGTGAGTGAGAAAAAGAGAAAGACAGAAAGATTGAGAGAGGGAAACAGAGAAAAGAGAGGGGAAACAGAGAGAGAGAGAGATGGAGTAGCGGGTAGAGGAGAGAGGTGGTGAAGGGTAGTGAGGGCTTAGGTTGGTGGTTGTAAAGGTTCGTGGTCGACGAGGCGGCTCGGGGCAGTGGGGAGCTCGTCGGCGTCGAGTGCAGGTGAGGGGTCGAGATGGGTGCAGGGCTCGTCTCGAGCTCGATTGAGGGGTGAGGTAGCGAAGGGAGTTCTGTTGGTATAGGGGAGTGAGCAAGGGAGGAGGGTAAGAGGTCGTAGTCATCGCCGTCAGGGCGAGCGGAGTTGGGTGCTCGGTGGTAAGGGGATGCTGGTGAGTTTTTTGGGTGAACGAGGGGGAATTTTGAGAGGTTTTGGATCTTGAGGGTGAAGGAGAAAGGATGCGACGAGGGGTCAGAGAGGAGAGTGCACAACGTGGGGTAACGGCGCACGACGTGGGCGTGGGCGTGGGCGTGGGGTGCGACGAAGGGAGCGGGAAAAGAAACTAGCCGTTGAAGAAGAAGGAGAAGGGTAGTTGGGCCGGGTCGGGTTGGGGTGAGCGGCGCGAGCCGTTGGGCTGAGGAGGGAAAAGAAATTCGATGAGAAGAGAGGGAGTGGGCCGGGCTCGTGGGTTGCGAAATAAATCAAAAGAAATAAATAAAGGAAACAATAGGAGAATGGAAAAAGGGCCGACTGCTGGGCTTAGGGATTTAATAATAAAAGGGAAAAATGGGTGTTGGATTCAGGGGCTGATTTTAGACAGGAAAAATATACATATAGAGATTTGTTTTGGGTTGTGTTTTAAAGCAAAAGGATTTGGATAGGGTTGTGGTTAGCCTAGAATTTGTTTTATGGAAAAAATGGATTTAAGAAGGGAAATCAGAATAAAAGGGTTAGGATGTTTAAATATTTAAAATAATTATAAATACAAACAGGTAAATTTGTAAGTAACCCCTATTGCATAAAATACGGCTATTGGTCTATAAAAGAACCGGGTATTACAAACACTGGAGGTTGTGACGCTGGATAAACTAGAAAATTCTATTGCGTTGATACTTTGCAAGTTTGAGCGTATTTTCACACCGTCATTCTTCGATATCATAATACACTTGACGGTTCATCTTGCAACTGAGGCTAAGTTAGCCGGACCGGTACAATATCGATGGATGTATCCCGTCGAGAGGTACGTGTAATTTTTCGTTTCGCGCAATTTATAAATTTATTGTTGTCCTGTATGCCCGTATTTATTTATTCAACATATTTTCATTAGGTATCTCTACACTCTTAAAAAGTATATACGCAATAAAAATCGACCAGAGGGTTCTATCATGCAAGGTTATCTTCTTGATGAAGCAACCGCATTTTGTTCCCGCTATCTGGACGAGAACATTGAGACAAGACTTAACCGGCCTCAAAGAATTCAAGACGGGCCATATGGTAAAGCCGAGTATAAGAGGGTAGACACTATGTTTATCAACAAGATATACCGGTTTATCTTGCTTAATTGGGCATGTCTTGAACAAATTAGAGAATAAGTTTTTTTTAGATTAATTGTTATATCTGTGTTTGTGTGTGTATGAAATGATATAATATTAATGTCACCATTATTTGTCGAAAACAGAATTCATTTTAACGAGGTACGTGAGGGGCATTCTGATTGGAACGAAGAACGATTGGAAAAATATCATCAGGATAATTTTTGTGATTGGGTCACAGATCATGTAAGTTATTCGAATAACATTTTATTGCTATCAGTTTTAATCTAAACTTGTATCGTTATGTACTTTTCGTTAAATTTGTTTTGTTAGATCCACGATCCAAACTTGTCCGCATCATTTGAGAGTGAATCAAGATGTTTAGCTCAATTTCCTAGTATAGAGGTTGCATATTACAAAGGATTTGGTGTCCTTGGATATAAATTCGAAGTTAAGAACATAGAAACATCTAGAACCACTCAGAATAGTAGGATTACGATGGTAGGATCGGACGGTGTGATTTATTATAGGTACTAAAATTGTATACTCAGCATCCACTATCCCGGACGATCAGAACCCTTTTATATATTCCAGTGTACTTGGTACGATACGCGAACCGATACGGATAAGTAGAGAAGCAATCTTGGGACTTGGAAAGATGAATATGGATTGACCAGTGTGAACACACTTCGATTTTACGGTCAGGAAGATCCGTTTATCTTTCCTAACCAAGCGTTCTAAATATACTACTCACAGTGTTTGAAGCATCCGGGATGGAGTGTTGTATGCCGATGGAAACCCAGAGATGTCTACGATGTCCCAGAATTCGAGGACAGCGATGAGGATGAAGAAGAGAGAAGGCTTAGAGTGCTCCGACCGTCTGTTTCGAAGGACGGGTTGTCTTCGGCCGATCATGAAGTTACGTGAGTTAGAAATGACATCGACGATGAAATCCAAGTAGATATGTATAATACGCCCACGAAAAGAAAAAGGTTATCAGTAATGTTATATTATTACTTCACATTTTACGATCTATACATATATAGTCAATACTTTTAATGATTGTCTAATGCGTCCACGAACCGTTTATCTAGATTTGATGACGATGTCGGGAGCAGCGAGGGGCGGCAGGAGCTCCAGCCGCGGCAGAGGCAGAGCACTTCTGCCGCCCGGAGAGCTCCGTAAGGAGCTTCACAGGGCCGGTCTTGCACCCAGATCGGAGACCCCTTCGGATGCCTCCTTCCGTGTGGATTTTGCCACACCTCCAGGTATACTGCACGTATATCCATTTTGAATGTAATATTACAGATATTCATGCCTGTTTATGTCAAAATTGCTTATATTGTCAATATTTGATTGTCTAGTTATTGGTGATGCGTCCACATCTGTGACAGAGGCCACTCCCGCTCCTCCAGGTATGTTTATATATCATATAATGCATGTATATTGATTTAGAATGCTATATCATAAATATACACACATTCCTTTTGCTCTTACTTAGCAATTTTTATTATTGTCTAGCTGTAGGTGGTGACACCACCGCACCTGCGGGTATGTTTATATATCCTATAGTGCATGCATATTGATTTAGAACGTTATATTATTGATCTACACATTCTTTTTGCAATTACTTATATAATCAATTTTTAATTGTCTAATTATATGTGGTGCGTCCACATCTGACGCAGGGGCCACTCCTGCCACTTCCATACCCTCCGCATCGTCTGCAGGTTAGTATGAATAAATATAAAATATTTATTCATTTTACATATGCTCTATAGAATAAATATGAACTTCATGGAAATTTAGCGTCAATGTTTAATTTCTAGTTGGAGGGGATGCGTCTGCATCCGGGACCCCGGCTGTTCCTCACCGGAGGAACTATCGTTCCGCTCGTGCTGCTGCCCGGGCCCAGGCTCGTGCTTTAGTCACCGGAGGTATATATCACACTTCAATTTTTGTTTAACCTTGATTTCTTAATACAACTTTGTCTTAATATTGATTATCTTGATATTTCTTGCAGACGCAGGGCCTCCCCATCCCCAGAGGGGGACTCAAGGCCCGAATCAGTCCCATAGGCTGAGGCCTGATAGAGCTAGGGGGAGGTAGCGTTCCTCCTCTTTTTTACCCTTGACTATCGCTATACCGGTCCTCATGCCGAGAGGTTCGGCCGGTATACGGGGGACGAGAGCCGGCTCTTGAAGAACTATCCACTTCACGTTGAGTGGGGCGAGCAGCACCGGCGCTCATTCGCCCTCTTCTTTGATCAGGCTCGGGTACGTATTAATATATATTTTCATTTGATTTATCCAATATATTTATTATTAACACTTGCAATCTAATAACAATGTTTTTTTTGTATTTTCAGTCGGATTACGATTTTCAGCCTGTACCCGACCCTGATCACCCTGGGAGGGTGCTCGACCTTCATGCTCTGTACAATGGCCTGATGAAGAACATGCAGACCAAGGTCCGATACAACAGGAATGAGATGAAGGCTGACTACTACTCCCTGTGGATGGTGACCCCCGAGGCAGAGAGAGCGGCCCTTCTATCTACTCCGGCGTTTGCGAGAGTCGACGTAGAGACATGGCCTCTATTGTGCGAATATTTCGACTCTCAACGCAAACAGGTATGTATTTTAAATGTAATTCATTGTTTAGGATATAATTTATTTTTTTGTGTTCCTTAATTAGAAAACTAAATGTTAATGCGTTGTGCAGAAACAGGCCGCTCAGAATACAGAGAATAGGAAGTCGGCGAAGAGGGGTCGCGCCACTTACACAGGTGGCTCGAGGAATATTACTCGAGCCATGGAGTTATCGGTAAATTACAATAGACTGGCCTTTGTGATATAATGCAATATTAAGAATTATTTTCTAATATATCTAATATTAAGAGTTATTTTCTAATATTGCAGACAGCTCAGACCGTGGCGCAAGGTGGTACACCGAGCGTGTTGTCCGCATATCTTGCCATCCACGGCACCTCGACAGATCCCGCCACGGGTGAGCTTCGATATCCCGACGTCGCTATCCAGGAGTATTGCGTAAGTGTTAATATTTATTCTACCCATATTTGAAATTTTAGTTTTGGAAGGTTCAAATTTAAATTTTATACTTATACTTTACTGCTTAATGTGGGTGTAGGAGCGGGTGGTTGGGATCGATTTTACCGGACAGAGCAATCCGAGGCTGCTGACCCCAGTCCTGGACGCCGCACACGGAGGGCACCACGGAGGTTAGGAGAGAGGCCGGGGACTGGGCCCTAGCAGGGCCCATATGAGGTTGGACTCCACCCCAGCGGTTACTTCCTCCGTCTCCACTGAGCGACGTGTCCAGCAGGAACTGGAGAGCTTGAAGGCCACCGTTCAGGAGTTGAAGGAGATGCTGGTACGTATACTACTTTATAGTAAAATATCATGTCATATTATAGATATCAACATATCCAATATTAGTACGTAGCCTGAGCTCATTTGGTTGTAGACTTAGGTTTGATTAATCATACATACATATCTAATTAAAATAAACTACGGTTTTCCAAACTAGATATCCAAATGGGGTTTCGAAATAACTTGATAATGATACGAATTCGAATAATACACAATTCTTACACGCTTATTACACACGTTAGGTCCAGACGCGACAGGGTACATCGGCCGAGCCTCCACATGTATCTCCTTCGGCTGCGGCTCCGCAAGCCACTACATCGGCTGCGGTTCCGCAGACAGCTCCTATAGCTCCACCACCCGCTCAGACTCCCGCAGCCGCGGCTCCGCAAGCCACTACCTCGACGGCGGCTGCGCAGACCACATCGCCAGCTCCACAGCCCGCTCAGACTCCCGCACGCGCCGAATTGCATGGTTTATTGACTGAGGAGCAGGCGCGCCAGATTCTAGCGTTTATCATAGGTGGAGCTGGACCGAGCTAGCTAGGGTAGCTTTTTGATTTTTATTTTTTGAAACATGTATTTATTTATATAATACATATTGTATACATTTTGGACGATATTGATATTGGTGGTCCTACGGTGTTATATTTATATCATATTCTGTTTTTTAGTTTCTTTTGTATATTATATGCGTGAGATGTGATTATGAATACTGCGATATATGTTGTGTGATGATTAATTTTATATTCGATTGATGTATATATTATTGTGCACAGGGCGAGAAAAAAATAGACAACCCTTTTTTTAAAAAAAACTGATAATATGTACCTACGGATTAATCTGTAGGTACCAACGTTGCCCCTACGGTTTAATCCGTAAGGGCAAAATATAAGAATAACTGATATTTTCCCCCCTGTTCTCAGTATCAGGGGTTGGGAGTGCCCCTACGGATATATCCGTAGGGGCAAACAAAAGCCCCTATGGAGTTATCCGTAGGGGCAAAATATCAGGATTTCTGATATTTTGCCCCTACGGATATATACCTACGCATGTATTCGTAGGGGCTATTTTTTTGGCCCTACGGATTAATCTGTAGGTACAATTAATATATTTTAAAAAACCGTAAATAAAATAATTTTTTTGCCCCTACGGCCTACTTCGTAGGTGAAACGGGACCTACACAGAACTCCGTAGGGACAAGTTTTTGTCCGTAGGGGCAAGTTTAGGGTTTCAACTTGCACCTACGGCGTTTATACCTACAGGGTATTTTATTGTCCCTACGGATATATCCGTAGGGGCAGTGGTTTGCCCCTACGGGTAAATCCGTAGGGGCAGTGGTTCCCTAAAATACCATCAATCTTCATGTCTCTCTTCAATAAATAATCTCCTAAAAGCCACCATAATATCTCTTCAAAAGGACAGTTAAAAGTATTCTTGCTATGTCAAAGTGAAGAGAGGAAATAATTACTGAACCATTCTAAAATAACAAAATATGATCACATATGCCATGTCAACGAGCCTCTCATCCACCAAGGCCACCTAACACTTATCTGTTCCTTAAAATAATAACATGAGATGCAAATAATACCAAACTATTCACACCCAATCAACGCAGCAGATGTACAAGATCCAAAAAAAAGTCGTGACAACATATAGTGAAAATTAGTGCCACCGGTTGATTTTGCTCCCATTCAATGGAGAAGGCACTGACACATCTTCCAAATTTAAACAATTTAGAAGGGTTTCGTTACATCCGTAGGTTTACATTTGACATTTTATAGAAGCAGCTGCTCTTTTCCTGTTACCACCAAATTCTAACTGACACAGTATCACATCATGGACGGGGATGACCGCTTCTATGTTAGATTGTCAAATTTGATATCTTCGGTATCCTTACCAACTTGTATTTAGGATAACTATATACATTATATTTTTTTTAGGTTACCCACCACCACATAGTCAGCAAGAAATAAGAATAATTGAAAGTAGGTGAGTTAAACAAAGAAAGAGACTTGTACAGGTGATTTTATTATTGATGTTATTTTATGGGCACTCTGAATTAGTGTCATCTTCACAATGCCTACAGAGGTAGTTGGGATTTAAAAGGTGAAACTATTGAACGGTTGGGTGTAAGGAAGTTTTGTGAGGTTTCTATACTTTAATTTTGATCTATATACTCTTTAATTAATTGGGTTAAGAATTAGGATTAATAAAACAAATAACATATATGGTTGATTGCAAATCTCGTATTAGGCACAACAGATTAGGCTCATAAACGCTATATATGATTTGGCACCAAAAATTTTCGACCAACTTCTATGATGCCTAACTTATGGAAATATGAAAAATCTAGCTCCACTGGCATGAAGTTTGGAAACCATGCTTAAGTTTTGGTCGTCCGCAGCCTCATTATCTGCGGCATAAGGGTCTAGCCAAGGAGTGGAGTTCTTATTATAAGTGGTGGCTGGCCCCACCCCCTAGGGCTAGATGAATCCTTAGCCCCGTTTTTCCTCATACATTATATCTCTCTAAGGATAACTCTTGCAGTCATATATAAGTAAAGGATTAGTTCTAACCTTAACTTTCAATTTCTTTTCTCAGACGTGGAAGAGCAAATTTTCAAATAAAATGCACAATGCTGCAAGATTTTACAGAATGAATATGGTTCACTAAGCACATCCTATTAATTAGTTCATCGAATAGATCAAAACCGTTTCTTCCTTATCTCTTCTCGTATAATGCAAACTCTAAAGATGTAGATTGTACTGCCACCAATCGATGGTCTCTTCTTTTCGCAGAAGATTTTTTAAAAACAATCCATGTGGTGAGACTAAGGCATCTCTTTCTATTTTTAAAGCCATCTTTAATTTATTTTATTATTTTGGAATCATAATATTTAAACCAATGTAACCGAATCACAATATTCAAATCAATATGATTGGTTTTAACCATATAATCTCTACTGCACATCATGTGCAACGCACATGCAAAAATAACGAGTCATTTACAAACATAGTAGTGATCTGGTAAGACACAAATAGTAGGTGAGAAGATGAGAAACAATTTTGGACCGTAGGATTTAAAATAAAAAAAGATTGATATGGTTAGCTCATCATATAGAGTATTGATTCTTTTAATTTATCAATCCTAAATGCACAATGATGCACTAATAAATTTTGTCTTTAAGGGTAAACCTTCTGGTATTAATTCCTTATCAACTGTGTAATCATTATCAAAGGTGTACATATGTAATAGCTTGGCAAACTACACAGCAGAATAATCATAGAAATGAAAGGGGAAAAAGGGCCGGCATAATGCAAGTGAAAACTGACCTTATGGTAGCATTCCTTTGCTCTCATTTGTAAACCAAAACAGTTCCATATGAGATCATCTCTAGTCTTCGTCGATGATAGTTCAGTGTACTTTTTCCTGGCTCCACAGGTCTGGCTTTTGTCGCTGCAACTTTCAACGAAGAAACGTATAAAAACCTACAAATGAATACAAGCAAGTAACCACCATTCCACCAGCACCCTCCTATCCTCCAGTTGTTGTTTCTAGTCAAAATTTTCAGGGATACAAATCAGATGTATAAATAGCCGAAGGAGAATCGAAACGGTTACACAAATAAAAAAAAACTAGTTATTTTAGGATGATAATTGTCGAAAGACAATACTGTCTGGGACTGGCTCCTAAGATTAAAAATCCGTCGTGCACATATATAAAAAACTAAACAATAGAACATGCTGGCTTGAGAAATCGACTCATGTCCACACATGCTAACACCACCTACCATTCATGATTCAAAGCAGCTACCAATATGCTCACCCATCAATGGTGATAAGAGTCCCACTTTACCTCCTCCGGTAATCTACTCGTTCCAAAGCACCTGAGCTGACAAGTGGGACCTGTTGGGAGGGAGAGTCGATCCACGGAACAATGCTCGAGACAAAACCCAAATCACGCAAAAATACAATCACGCAATTAAACGACGAAAGACAGTATAAATTAAAAATGCAGGAATAAGAAAGTAATCAATCACAAACAAGATAGATTTGTTAACGGGGTTCACCCACCGTATGGCTAGTCCCCGGCAGAGCGGAATCTGCAAACGTCTACTATACTTGAATCAAGTTTGCAAACAAGAACAACTCTAAGAGATTTCTCTCAAATCTCTCTCTATACAAATCTCTCTTGGCCTTTGCCTCTTGTGATGATACTTGTGATGGATACAAAATGCCTCACTCATAAGATGTGCTTTTATAGCACCTGGGATAATATCACTATCTAACAAAGTCACCACCTTTCATTGTCACCGTCTAACAATGTCATGCATGTCAAAAGTAGCACCTAACAAAGTCACCACCTTTCATTGTCACCACCTAACAATATCATGCATGTCAAAAGTAGCACCTAACAAAGTCACCACCTATCATTGTCACCATCTAACAATATCATGCATGTCAAAGTAGCTCCTAACAAAGTCATCACTTAACATTATTACCATCTAATAATATCATGGATGTCAAAAGGTGGCACCTAACCCTAGACTTTAATTTGCATCAATTTTCAACAAACTCCACCTTGATGCAAATTCATCACAATCTCGATATTGTCCCACTTGGAGTATTTTTTGGCTTGATTCTCAACACTAGTAAATTTCACACGATTCCGCTGCTGCTCTCTCCTCATCAAATTTTCATGGAGAGATTCACCGTTCTGCAACAGAGATTCAGCTTATCTCTGTCTATAATTTTGGTGAACATATCCGCCGGATTCTTTTCTCCCGTGATCTTCTGCAATGTCAACTCACCATCTTCTAACGCCATACGTATGAAGTGGTACCGCACCTTGATATGCTTCGTCCGAGAATGATATGTTGCATTCTTCGCCAAATGTATTGCACTTTGGCTGTCGCTCCACAAGGTATTGAAGTCTTGCTTCTTACTTAACTCTTCGAGTAACCCTTGTAACCATATCATCTCTTTGCTGGCTTCCGTGATCGCCACGTACCCAGCCTTCGTAGTTGACAATGCTACCACCTTTTGCAGTTGAGATACCCAACTCACCGCTGTTCCTCCAACTGTAAATACGTATCCTGTTGTGCTCTTCCCACGATCTCGATCACTCGAGTAGTTCGCATCAACATAACCTTGCACCTTTACAGAGTCACCCCCGAAACATAAGCAGTGACTAGACGTACCCCTAAGATACCTCAAAATCCACTTCACCGCATTCCAATACTCCTTCCCCTGGTTTTGCATATACCGGCTCACAACTCCCACTGCATGTGCAATATTTGGTCTCGTCCTCACCATTGCATACATTAAACTCCCCACCGCAGAAGCATAAGGCACTCTTGCCATCTCGTCTTTCTGCTCTTGAGTTGTCAGGCAAAACTCCTTCATGAGTTTGAAATGTTTTGCTAAAGGCGTACTCACCGGTTTTGACTTGTCCATGTTGAACCGCTTCAAAACCTTCTCGATATAGTCGCTTTGAAATAACCACAGTTTCCGCTGCTTCCTATCTCAAAAGATCTTCATGCCCAAAATTTGTTTGGCCGCTCCCAAATCTTTCATGGAAAACTTTTCAGCCATCACCTTCTTCAGACTTTGAATTTTCTCGAAATTGGGACCCGCTACAAACATATCATCTACATAGAGTGATAGAATGATATAGTCTCCATCCTCAAAAGTCTGAATATAGACACAGTGATCTGACTCACCACGCACAAATCCCGTCTCTAGCATGAACTGATCGAATTTAAGATACCACTGTCTTGGAGCTTGCTTAAGGCCGTACAAACTCTTTCGCAGTCTACACACCATAGTTTCTTTTCCCTTCATCTCGTATCCTAGTGGCTGCATCATATAGATCTCCTCCACCAAATCTTCATGAAGGAACGCGGTCTTCATATCAAGCTGCTCCAAGTACAGATCCTCCACCGCCACAATACTAAGGATCACCCGAATTGATGTCATTTTCACCACAGGAGAAAATGTCTCTTGATAGTCAATTCCTTACTTTTGTGCATATCCCTTGACTACCAAGCGAGCCTTGTACCGCTTCACACTATCGGCCTCATCTTTTATCATGTACACCCATCTATTCATCAACACTTTTCGACCCTTAGGTAGCTTCACTAGGTCCCACATGCGGTTTTTCTTCAAAGAATCCATCTCCTCGTCCATAGCTCGCTCCCACTACTTACTAGCACCGTCTTGCGTCGCCTCTTCAAGGAATTCAGGTTCTCCAGAATCCGTGTACAAAATGAAGTCGGTCACAAGTCTTTCAGGTAGCATCCCTTCTCTCGTAGATCTCCTTAGAACTGGCACATCTGGTTGCTGAACATGGTCACCATCATGTTCTTAAGTCTGATCCTGCACTGCAGCTTCTTCCATGTTTCGATCCCCACTTGTGAGTACCTGATTGTTCTCTTGAGTTCCGTCTAACTCCACGAACTTAGATACAACACCATCTTTGGCTTGCTTTTCTTCTCTATATAAGTGCTGCTCATTAAAGACAACGTTCCGGCTTCGTATTACTTTCTTACTTGTGTAATCCCACGGCCGATATCCGAACTCGTCTCTACCATACCCGATGAAAGCACACTTCTTAGATTTGGAGTCAAGCTTACTCCTTTCTGCCTTATCAATCAAAGAATATGCAATACATCCAAATATTTTAAGGTGCGAATAGTTCACCGGTTTACCCGACCAAATTTCTTCTGGAATGCCTCCATCAAGCGCACTTGCCGGATTTCTGTTGATCAGATACACAGCAGCATCGACCGCTGCTGCCCATAAGAATTTTGGCAGATTCGCATCCAAGGTCATGCTTCGCACTCGCTCTAGGATCGTTCTGTTCATCCTTTCAGCAATACTATTTTGCTGTGGCGTCCCAGGTACCGTCTTCAACCAACGAATACCCTTTTGCGAGCAAAACTCCTCGAACTCTTGGGTGCAGTATTCCCCGCCATTATCGGACTTTAGGTGTTTTGCCTTCATCCCCGTTTGGTTCTCCACCTGCGCAATCCAGTGTTTGAAGATGCCAAACACATCGGAATTTTTCTTCATCGCGTATACCCATGTCTTTCGACTTGTATCATCGATGAACGTCACGAAGTACCGATTTCCTCTATAAGACTCCACCGAGGCCGGACCCCACACGTCCGTATGCACCATCTCCAGTTTCTTAGTCTTTTTCGCTATGCCTTTAATTTGAAATCTGAGCGCGCTTTGCTTCCCACAAACGCAGCTCTCGCAAAACCCCAACTCCACCTTTTTCAGCCCCGAAAGAACCCCCTTAGCTTGAAGAATTTTCATGTTCTTCTCACTGAGGTATCCCAATCTTTTATGCCACAACGAAGTCTCCGAATCTTTCTCCGAACTTGCCGTCAATGCAACTGAGCCTTCGCTGCTCCCATTGAATGAGTACAACGAACCGCTCAGCTTGTCCCTTGCGACCACCAACGACCCTTTAGAAATCTTCCATTGAGAATTTCCAAACGTTGTAGTAAACCCTTCGTTGTCTACCTGACTTGTGGAAATCAAGCTTTTCTTTAAATCCGGAATGTGACGAGCATTCTTCAATTTGATTTGACCACCTCCTGACGGTTATAAGATGATCGTCCCCTTTCCAACGATCTTACACGATTGACCGTTTCCCACCGTCACATGTCCAAGATCGTCCTGAACATACTCGCTAAAGTGATGTCTGCCTGAAGTGCAATGAAAAGAAGCCCCTGAATCTAGGAACCAAGTATCCGCCTTTGTGTTCTCGCTCGCCGATAGACAAAGACCTCGTTTCCCTTGTTCTTGTATAGACACCACATTCGCTTCCTTTTCATCCGTCTTCTCATCTGAGCCTTTCTTCGGAAGCCTGCATTCACTTCTTCTGTGGCCCTTTTTTCCGCAATTCCAACAGGTACCTTAGATTTTTTCTTGAGATTTACCCCGGCTTTTAGACTTGCCTTTTTTCCACTTTCCCCTTTCCATTGTTCTGCCACGATTCTCCACCGAAAATGCAAAAGTTCCAGAACTCCCACTCACAGACTTTCTCCGCATCTCATTGTTTAATATGCAGCTTACCGCATCATTAAACATGAAAATCCCCGAGATAAAGTTGCTAACCGCCATCACTAGGTTCTCCCAACTCTCTGGCAACGAACATAGAAACAGTAGGGTTCGAATCTCGTCTTCAAAGATGATTGAAACGGACTCAAATTGGCTTGTCACGCTGTTGAACTCGTTCAGGTGCTCTATTACCGAACCATTCTCTACCATCTTCATGTTAAAAAACTTCATCAAAAATATTTTATTTGATGTCGATGGCTTCTCATACAACTTCGCTAACGTCGTCATTAGTGCCTTAGTTGTTTTCTCCTTTGAGATATTAAAGGCCACCTGCGGAGTCAACGACAATCTGATCGTTGTCAGGGCTTTCCTATCCAAAAGGTTACATTCCTCATCGGTCATTTTCTCGGGCTTTTCTCCTAGCAACGGAAGATATAGATCCTTTTGGTATAAACAGTCTTCCAACTGCATGCGCCACCAACCAAAATTGTGACCATTGAATTTCTCGATTCTTATCTTATCCTCCACCATCTTTCGTTTGTATCGCAGCAAACTCGACTTTCCCCTAGATCTGAACCAACACCTTCAAAACTACAATCTAAGAAAGTGGGGAAGAGGACACAAGCGTCGTTACCCACCGTTGACCTAGATTGTAGAATCGAAGAACCCTAGATTCTCTTAACCTTTCTCTGATACCAGTTGTTGGGAGGGAGAGTAGATCCACAGAACAATGCTCGCGACAAAACCCAAATCACGCAAAAATACAATCACCCAATTAAACGACGAAAGACAATATAAATTAAAAATGCAGGAATAAGAAAATAATCAATCACAAACAAGATAGGTTTATTAACGAGGTTCACCCACCGTATGGCTAGTCCCCGGCAGAGCGGAATCTGCAAACGTCTACTATACTTGAATCAAGTTTGCAAACAAGAACAAGCCTAGGAGATTTTTCTCAAATCTCTCTATACAAATCTCTTTTGACCTTTGCCTCTTGTGATGATGCTTGTGATGGATACAAAATGTCTCACTCATAAGATGTGTTTTTATAGCACCTAGGACAATATCACTATCTAACAAAGTCACCACCTTTTATTGTCACCACCTAACAATGTCATGCATGTCAAAAGTAGCACCTAACAAAGTCACCACTTTTCATTGTCACCATCTAACAATGTCATGCATGTCAAAAGTAGCACCTAACAAAGTTACCACCTATCATTGTCACCACCTAACAATATCATGCATGTCAAAATAGCACCTAACAAAGTCATCACTTAATATTATTATCACCTAACAATGCCATGCATGTCAAAAGGTGGTACCTAACCCTAGACTTTAATTTGCATCAATTTTCAACAGGACCCACGTACCCCAAAAACCAGATGACTACAGGGCGGAACCAATAGACTCCTAAAATGTAGTTCAATAGTTTTCTATATCGTTATAGCATGTATAAGGCCATCAAATTATAGAGACTCGGCAAGCAACTCCATTGAAATCCAAGTGAGAAAATCAAGTTAAAGGGGTAAAATGTTGACACGGCAATGAGGTGTCATTCTTGAGAATTGGAAGGAGAGAAGAAAAAAGACCAAGGAGCGAATCTATTAATCTTTCAAAATGAAAGTATCAAGAAAATGGATACGGTCTACTTATTTTTCTACCAAAGGATAAAAAGTGGACAACCCTACTTATGTGGCACCATCTTTTTGCCCCAAAGAAAAGCCCTAAACTCTGTTCTGACATAACAAACAACTTGTAGGTCATCACATAGCCTGTGCATTGGTTGCAATCACGCGTATACGGACAAGGATA
Source organism: Agapanthus africanus (assembly GCA_030015575.1). Lineage (NCBI taxonomy): Eukaryota > Viridiplantae > Streptophyta > Magnoliopsida > Asparagales > Amaryllidaceae > Agapanthus > Agapanthus africanus. Next base: position 488,444,534 of record CM057349.1, read on the forward strand.
GATATCATCTCCAATATCGGAACCTATGAAATATGCATAGACAACTTTTTTCCTTTTATTTTTAAGGGCCGCCATTTTGCAACCGTTTGATGCATGGGTTAGAATTTTGAAGTTGCAAGATATAGATTAATGCATGTTTTATGGTGTGTAGATCAAAATAATTCCCATGGATTTCCATTTAAATGACCGGCTATGAAGTTTTATATCTGGAAAGAAACATTAAGCCTGTCTCTAGGGATTGATTATGCATGAGTGTTGTGTGTGTAGCAGCTCAGAATTGACAATCATCTGAGCTTTAGCAAGTATAGACGTGGAATCATGACTCTCACAGATCAAGGTGCAGTGCTATCAAAATTCACATAAACAAAACCGGCGGAGAACTCAAAATAAATGCTACCGAATCTTTAACTCCTGAAGTCTTGATACAAAATAGAAAATACCGATAAGAGTAACAACTCACAGTGCAATCCTTGTGAAATCCAAAAATCTTTATACCTGTAAACTGGTAGTGCTTCAATATGCAGATCAATGAAGAAGAAAAAAATGAAAAATGAAAAATTAATTGTGGGGAGGAAAAAAACTATTGCATGAGGATTTGCCCAAGTATTGTGGAGCAGTTTTCCAATATCATAGACTAGCTATGTAGCATGGGTTAGCATATGGATACGGATTCGCGGATTCACAATTTTCCAAAAACCTAAGACACAAGATACTTTTTTCTATCGATTTTATATTAACTAAATATGAATATATATTAAGGTATAAATACCAATATATAATAATATAAATAAACAATGGCATTACGTTAGATATTCAATGCACTTCCAAACTTTTGAGTGTCTTAATTTTCGAGATAAAGAGAAGATGCGTCGATTCGAGAGAGCTTGGTGAGACATTCACAAGCCCGAAGAATCCGAACGAATCCGAGAGTTTCTGAGAGTTTCGGATTCCGATACGTGATCAGGGATGATTCGTGAAGCATATACAAATAGCAGTGTTTCATAGTAGACTAGTACTGGAATCCTAACAAAGCTGTCAAGGATCTCTTAAAGTTGAATAAGCATATCTCATCATGCTACGGCATTATCCAGTAGAGTTGAAGGAAAAATAAAAAGATGAGTTCATATAAGAAATGGATTTGAAACTCCATGTCCTTCCTTCAGTAATACAAGCATTTGCATCTCGGATTGTGAGAGTTTGACATGAAACATGGAAATAGAATTCAGTCGTTTATCAGGGATAAAATCCAACTTGACTCTTACAGGATTATAAACAGCGCCCCACCAACAGCACTAAGACAACATACCAAACCCAAAGTAGAAAACAAGCTTTGCAAATTTCTGAACCAACATAGAGTGCCCAATTATGGAAAGGAATATGCTCAAGAACATAGGCCAATTCCCATTATAGACATGCTGGTTGCAGCCTTACATGTGATGGGATAGTTACCTGCTGGATATAGTGCTCTCAAGGCAATTATTGTAATTGCATTTATGTGATTATGATAATTGAACGAGCACCTATAAGAACGGTCTTACTCGAGATGATATTATGCTATCTGGTTTGTCTTTATCATTATATGTATACGTTTTGATAAAGCCCGTAGGATTATTGCTTGACTACCAGCATTATGATGAGAGCTGGGTGGTCCATAAACACATCCTTAAATGTCCCTGATCGAGAGATTGTCGATACTGGGCATCGATACTCCAGAGTAGACTAGCATATATTTTTCGAGACCCCGACAAAAGGCGATGGCCGGTCTCACAAATCATTGGTGTTGAATCACCTAAGATAGTATACAGGTGCTCACTGGAGGTGAATACACCGGACGGACTCGCCGAGAACTTCTAGATGATATTATACCTATCGTCAGAAGAAAGTTCTCTTGTGGCATGAGTACAGATTAGTCTTTTGACATGAGATTTTCATTTGTCTCGTATGAGTTCCTACTGTACTTAGATTACTACTCTACCACGGCTCAAAGAGTCGTACAAACATATTTCAGTTAGGTACAGTCCCGAGTCATATAGAGGCAGTGAACAATCGTTAGGTATTCGTCTCTCCCGGTATTGGGAATAGATGTTGCGCTATATTAGGTCAGCCATCACCAGAAATCTTTGGTCAAAATGGATGATATTTACTGATATGATATCAGTAGTTTCTCAGTGGATGATGAGTTTCAGATCGGCACGACTTATCGGGTTAGTAGGGGTCTGACGTTATTCACCCCCTAAACCCGGTATGCGATTATCTCAGACGAAGAGACCAGACTGTACGGAGATTATCACAAACAGACCCAGTAGGGATACGGATGAATTTGCTCGTCGGCCTTCCTTTCGCTCAATACCGGGATAGCCATTACGTGCAGCTAGTACCGCTGACGTGCTTGTGGTTAAACACACTGTCAGCGTATTGACGAGTCTTTAGAATCCCACACATAGGGTTTTCCCAGTTCAGGCGAAATGATATAGTGGTCCTAGATTAATACGTGCATGGTTCCGATTAGCTATGTGTGCTACCCATACAAACTTCAATCGGGCAGATGATAATACTAGCCGGCTTAGAATTAAGCCGGATTATTAAACCAAGTTTTGATTTAATAATTTACATATATATATTTCGGTATATATATTCTAGTATTATATTCATTGTATTTTTCTAACTCTTAAGTATTCGTATTTTAATACGAATGCGAGCATGTATTTGCGGAGACGTATTTTTGTATTCATACAAGAATACTTCTAGAAGAAAAACAACTTATTTCCAGGATTTTCTTTTAAAGAAATTATGAAATGAAGTGGAAAAGAGAAATGGTGGAGAGTATAGGCAAATGAATTATAAATTCATTTGCAAATACTATTCAAGTATGGTTACAATTTTAAAATGGTAAAATCCTTTTTACAAAAGTGATGAAGCATGCTTGAATTGGCGAAAAGTTTTATTCATTCTACCATTTAGCTTCTCTCTGTTCTATGGCTTTTCCTTCTTCTTTATCTTCAACCATCTCATGAGTTAAGAATCATGAAGAAAAAGAGAAGGAAAAATGCTAGAACGCTTACACATCACTAAGTATCCTAGATTAGCAACCTACGATCCTTAGTTACTTCATTGATAAAGTTGAAGCTTGAACTTGGTTCTCTCGGGTGGATCATTTTTGGTGAAAAAAGATCGGCTTGCAAGCATGATCCGGAGCTTTTGAGAGTATACCAGAGTCCAACCGAATTGGAGCAAATGAAGACGCTACAAAGATTGTGATTTCTATCTTTTTGTACTTGCTAGTTTAGGTGTTTGGTTAGATTCTAGGGATTTAGTTTCTAGTGCCATCAAAATTTTTGTTTTCGAATTCCATAATGACCGCGGGTTAACGGTGAGGCCACTAGGAACCAACATTATCTTCTTCGGCTATAGCCTAGCTGTTTTTTCAACATCTAATCCATTAATCATTGATTGTTAAGATTTTGCTATGCATTTTTTAAGTCCTATTTACCGCAATAAAGTCGGTTTCGCTTGTTAGCTAGCCGGTTGAGTACGGGTCGATCCACGGAGAGATGAGAATTTTTTTCTTAGTGTTTTAACTAGTTAAGTCCAAATTGTCCAAATTTGTTCATCTAACGACTCTGAAATCACTGTTTAGAAATTTCTTGGTATTGTACAGAAAAGGGTATTACAACCTGTGTAAGAGTTAAAAGTTATTTTTGTTAAATAAAAGCAAGAAACAACTTATAGCTCATTGGTAAAGTCTCTACACTGCTGTGACATAGCCTGTGCGTTCGAATCCCATCAGACCCAATTATTTTTAGATTTTTCTTTTTAATTTTTGGAAGCCCTAAAGTTGCAAGTGCAATACACGGAGAAACGAAAAATTTCAGAAAAATCAAACAGGCGCAATGAGATGTACACACCCAACTTGACACGTGGCACGAATCTCGAGGCAAGCCAACGAGATCCGACCGCCCGTTTCCTTGATATGGCCGGTGCCGACGGTCGATATAGACCCAATTGCCTCCGTGCTTTGCGCACACACCCCTTCGACTCCTTTTAACTCCCCTACACTGTTTGATTTTCCTGCAATCAAACAGAAACTCTTCAATTCATCATTTAACACCTTTTTAATACATTTTAATCCAAAATTTTAATTTCCAAACCCTAATTTTTCACTATAAATACCACCTCATACCCTAACTCTTCACCATTCTGAAATTTCAAGTAAAAATTCTTTCAAACTCTCTGAACATCAATTGGAGTTAAGCCCCCAAATGGAGTAGCAAGCCAAACTTAACAACCGGAGCATCTCCGACGAAACCACGACCGCCGAGGACTTCTTCGATCTCTTAGTAACCATCTAAAACCGTAAGTCTCTTCATCTCCATTCTTTTCCATCTCAAAACTTTTTTTTAAAACAAATGGACAAAAAAGGAGATATCTCCGATATAGTTTTCTTTTTAATATTTGTAATGTATATGATAAGCAAATTAAATCAAACTAATATGCTACACTAATCTTAACCTTATTCACATCATTTAGTTTTTAGTTTAACAAAAAATTCATATGAAACAAACATATAACGAATTTTTTCATTAAAATACCATGAACTTTAGTGTAACCTCTTTTCGATATCTAGTATACCTAAACCATAGAATCTTCACGGGGTAATGACCTACTCCACACGCACACTATGGTTTCATTGCACGGTATTCTAAGCATATGAGTAATTCAAAGTAAAAACTTTTCATTAAAATACCTCACCTTTTCAAAACGAGTTTCTTTTAGATCGGTATTTTAAACTCCTTGCCAATTACGCCTCTACAACCCGCATTAGAGGACCCACTAATGGATGGTGCAGATTATCGCACATCCTTAGGACAGTAGAGCGAGATGCAGAACTCTTTACAGAGTATTCGGGCTCGAAAGAATAAAAATACGGTTTTTAAGAAACGCGATTTTTCTAAACAAAACTAATTTTTGAAAATTTTATAAAAATCATAAATCCGTATTTTCAATAAAAACAAGTTAAGAAACTATATTTTTTAAAAGAAAAATTAAAATTGTAAATAAAATACCGCTAAGTTTCCAAAAGTAATAGTTTTCATAAAAAATACCATAAACTTTCAAAAAGCTAGGTTTTATCACCAAAACATCACAACCATTAAAATAAATGTTAATGAAAATCCTAAATATTATAAACCACCCTCGAGATTTATTTTTAAACTATATTAAAGTATTTTTCAAAAACCTCTCCAGATATACAAACAATACTAAGGACTCTAAATTAATATAGGTTTAAGCGGGATCAATTCTCTTGAGCCCCAGAGAGTCGGAGAAAGTGAGTGCTTGCATGTTCAGGTTAGCCAACTTAACGGGGTTATCAATGGTAATTGTCTTGGAAAAAGACACAAATCCTGCAGTCCATGTGCAGCAGTTGCCGATTTCTCCCGAACATAAGATTTTAACAATTTACATCAATTCACATGAAAATCCATACTCAAATCTAAACTTGAACTCGAACTCGAATACAAACTCGAACTCTAACCTAACTCGAATATACTAGAATCCAATCTACTCGAACCAACTTGACTCGAACCCAGATTACAATTGCCGTGACTCGCACATTACTCAACTCACTCGAATACAATCTACACCTTTTGCAATCTATGGTTTCAATCAAGACATGTTAATCAATCAATCAAATCAATTAAGTATATTAACCAGTTATATATATTATACTCGGAGTGTTTGGGATAGTTTCTTGTGTAAATCCAACGGAGCTTCAGGAGTCCCGTATTAACCTTTTTTTTATTTTAATCGAATATCAGTCGGGTTGACTCATCCATAGCCTAGAACCCCAATGCTAACACATGAAATGGACCCGTGTTTTCTTGCTCTTGAGGTCTCACTCTTGAGCTTGTGAATACTTCTAGGGCTGCGTTGACATTCACACTTAGAACTTAACGTTAGCGTAATGACCATATAGAGACCTATAGTATATACTTGCCCATGAACATATACTCTTACCCATCATATATATTCTACACTTGTCATTTTTTCTTTACCCTTACCTATCTTTGAGACTTACCGAGCGTTAGTTCGCTGACGAGTATTCCACCCACCTTTGTTTTCTTGGAATGTTCGTTAGATACGGTCGAGACGGAGGAAGTTGAAGCCACAGAGGAGGACTACAATCAGATCAATACTCAGAGCTAGCTCAGTTTCACTTTTCTTCAATTTATGTATGCCACTTGTTTAGCCATTTCCCTCATTATATTTACTTTCCAGCATAACCTCATGTATTTGTAAATATTGGAAGTTGAATGTAAATAAAGATATTTGTTGGAAAAAAAATTACAGTCTCCATTTATTCTTGTATTGTGTATTATTGTTTTCAATACGCTTAGTATATTTATTTAGAGAATGACCTTCTCTGGATAAATATATCGCCGCCTTGCCACGTCACCGTTTCCGTCTACTAGGAAGCGGGGCGTGACAGGTTTTGTTGGTGGTCCATGCAGGTCAGTTCTGCATGAAATCATAAATAATATACCACAAGAATTAATGAGTTCAACAAACATTTACATTCCTTTCATTTCAAATTCCTTGAATTTATCCTAACTTATCTTTTATATCAAGGTGATGGACTCTCCGAACAATACCAGTACCAATATCAACGGCAATACTCTACCACCTACTTTACCACCACCACCAACCGTTGCAGCTCCTATCAATAAGCAAACGGTACTGCTTGAGGCTATCAAGAGCCTATTAGAGAGTCAGCAACAGTAGACTGCTATCCTGATTAACCGCCCCGAAGCCGAGGCACCCGGAGTTAAGCAGTCTCGGGCACTGCACCTAAAGAACTTCTCGGGTAAGGAGAGCCCACTTGAGGTAGAAGAATGGGCTCAAGCGATCGAGAATGACCTGGCAGCAGCTCAGGTGCCAGATATTGCTTGGATGAGAGCTGTTAAGTTGCAACTAATTGATAACGCCAGAGTCTGGTGGAAAGCCGAAGAGAGCCGTCTCGCACAACCGATAGAATGGAGAACATTCCGAGACCTCTTCGATGCCAGGTACTTCCTAGAGACTGCTCGCTTTGACATAGAGCAGTAGTTCATTCATCTACAGCAGGGCTCGATGTGGGTCAAGTCGGTGGATGAATATGATGATGCGTTTACCATGCTCAGCCAGTAAGATATAGTCTCAAACTCAATTTAATTATCTCGCTTAAAACACTGCTAACACAAGGTCGTAACAGGTTCGCCGCACATATTATTCCCACTACTGAGATCCGGACATGAAGATTTCAGCAAGGGTTGGATCCTGAAATCCAAGCTGCACTCACTACAAGGGATTTCCCAACCCATGAACTTGCTTTGAAGGTTGCCCGACACTATGAAGCAGTTGTGAAGAAGAAGGGCAGGCCGCAGACTGCCGGTGTGAAACGCCATGTGCACCAGATCATAGGAGCGGCCTCTTCTAGGGCAGTTTTTGTTAGTGTTTATGCCCTAGAAGGCCATTACTGTATCATACTAGTTTGTATATTACTTAATGGAAGCTTAGGATATTCACATGTATATAACAGTCTTGCTAAATATGGTAGTATGCTACTTGGTTTTTCTATCTTAATATGTGAGTGTACGTATTGATAGAGCTCTTAGGATCTTGCTTGTCTACCAGCGTTGTGATGGCAGTCACACTAGTGGGGGCTGGTTAGTCTACAAGCACATCCTTATTCAGGTCCCTGGTCGTTGGATTATCGAGACAGAGCATCGATACTCCGGAGTAGACTAGTGTGTACGCTTCTCATCCCAGTTGGGGAGATGGTCTGTCCCACAGCCGTCAGTACGTCGTACTGGAGATAGTATGCAGGTGCTCGTTAGGTTACGGGTACACCGGACAGGACTCACAGGGAACTGTTGGTTGGTTTTATACCAGTCGTCAGTGAACAGTTCCCAGGTGACATGAGTACAGCATAGTCCGCAGACTTGACACTGCTACTTCGCCTCGAGTGTGTCCCACTGTTCTTAGATTGCTACCCTACCACGGCTCAAAGGAGTCGTGCAAACAGGTAGCAGTTGGGTGCAGTCCCGAGCACTTGGAGGCAGTGGCGGTTAGACAGGATTCGTCTCTCCCGGTATTGGGAGTTGATATCGCGCTGTGTCAGAGAGCCATTACGCAAAGTCCCTGGCCAGGGCAAGCGAGATTTGCTGGTAGGTTCCAGTAGTTTCTCAGGGTGTAATGGGCTTCGCTCCGACATGACTTATTCCGCTATTAGGGGACTGACGCTTGCCGCCCTCCTAGGCCCGATATGCGATAGTCTAAGACGAACGGACCGGACTGTATGGAGATTGTCACAGCAGGCTCAGTAGGAGTTCGGATGGGTTTCCTCATCGGCCTTTTTATCGACAACTACCTGGGGACCGTTACGTACAGCTAGTGCCGCTTGCGGTCTGTGGTTAAACCCACTGCCAGCGTAGTAGTCGAGTCTCTAGAGTCCCACACAGAGAGTTTCCTACTCCAGGAGAAACGATATAGAGGTCGTATGGTTTTACGACAAAGGGTTCGGACGCATACGTGTGTTTACGCACGTACGACTTTCGGACAGTTTTTACCAGTCGGCTTTGGTTTAAGCCAGTTACTGGTATCCGGTTATTGGATTTATACAGTCTAAAGTTTTTCCGTATTTTTGCGGATTGGAGGGGCATTCTCGTAATTGTGCGAGAAGCTTCTAGAAGATGGTGACTGAGGAGGTTTAGGTGTCATATGCATTGAATGAGTTTAGTGAGTCATGAGAGTGATTCATCCATATCATTAATGCACAATAAATGATTAATGAGTCATGGTTATGAATCACCATTAGATATTTATGAAACTTGATTATTCATCATTTGTTTTTCTTTTATTGATGAATTTTAAAGTTTCATATATATTATGATAACTTACTATTCTCACTTCATAATATCATTCACATTCTCTCTCCTCAAGCTCACTCTCTTCAAACCCTAATCCTCACCTCTCATGTGTTGAGAACAAGGATTAGTTAGACTAAACAATCCATAACCCTCACTCTATCTCATCTATCTTCTTTGATTAGCAATCCAAGAAGGTTAGTTGCCTCAAGTTTAGAGGCTAAGCTTGGAGTTTTGCTCTCGGGTGGATCATCTACTACATCGAGAAGGCCGAGGAGGACGAGGAGATCGTAAAGCCGAAGGACTTGGTTCGATAGGTATAATACCTAAGCATGGTAGTTTAGAACAACTATGTGTTTGGTTAGTTATCGTTTAGCTTCGATTCAAGCGGTTAGTCGATGTTTGTTCACTAAACAAGTTCGTTTTTAAAAATTCCGCCTCCCCACAAGTATTGGGGTGTTGTACATCGACTTACAGTGGTATCAGAGCCTCGCTAAACAATAAATAACTTTTTTGCAAATTTGTATGAATTTCGAACGGAAAAAACGAAACCGGAAAACCCTAAAATATCATGTTTCTGTCGATTTATAAATGAAGTCCAAAAATTTTTCAGGGATGTTCAGAAAGCTTAAAATGATAGTAGTAGAACACACAAAAAATTTGGTCCCCTGAATCGCTTACGGAGCCGCGGATCCGCGGCGGCTAGCACAGAACCCGCCGCGCTTCCGCCGCCATTTTGACGATTCAGGGACCCATTTTTCTTGTGATGGTTCTCTGTGATATTTGGGATTTTCTGGAATATTTAATTTTTGCTCAGGTTTCAGATTTGCAGAGCAGTATTGGAGCAAAATTAAAAGTGTTTAATCGATCGAAATTATACAGTATTTGCTTGATGGATTATATCTGTGTTTGTATAATGTGTTCGTAAACCTCCTCTAACTGCTAGTATGTCGGTTGGCAGGGGGTTGCACATTTCTGTAATGGTTTTTACTGTTTGTGGATATGAACTGTGTTGGACTGTTGTGATGTATAGCCGGGGTTATGTGATGGGTTATTATTTAATTCATTTGATGTAAATGTAATTTGTTGTAATATTATTTTGCGGGGCACATCCAGGTTGCGGTTGTAGCCACCGTTGTATTATTTCATTTTACTGTTTTTGCTCCTAGGACAGACCCAAGGTGGGGTGCACAAACTGCCGGGCGGGTAGTTTGCCGTACCCGTTGGGGTCTTGGGTGGGGTAATGGCTATTCATCACAACTGTGTAATCCGTCTTTTGTTGCAGGCTCGAAACAAACACGGATTACTTGCAAATCCAATAAAGTTCATCTGTGATCTGGAATGCCTATTATTGCGTCTGACGAATGTACAATATCTATATATGATAGCTATTTAGACGTCACTTATGTTTTACACCCGCGCTAGCCCAGCCCCCGCTCTGTCGTTAGTTAAGTAACCTAACGGGTGATGACGGGACCCCGTGGCGAATGCGGATGGCATAAGAGGACGTTGTATTTTCGTTGTTTTCTGCAATGACAGGTTAATGATGGGACGCATTATCTATAATGCAAAGAAAAACAAACCAAAGTTTAAATCGTTGGAACAATTTAAAAGAAACCACTCGGTTAATTTTAAAAACAGATATTTTTAAATGCGGAGCTTTAACCACTCCTTTTAAAAGCTATCAGGTTCCTTCGGTTATATCAAGTTCACTACGTTCACGGTTTCGCCAAAACCATTCGTAGCCCTCCGTCATTTCATCTGGGTATTCAATAGTATTCAAGCTATGTATTTTGACCTAACGCCAAGGCATAGTGTTTGGTAGCTACTGGGTATTCATTTGTTGCATAGGTAGATGAGTTAGTTTGGGACAGTCGTATTATCATTTTGGCCGAACGTCAAGGATATATACGGATGGGTTCAAATTGACAAGATAATGATGGGTAGAACTTGACATGTGACTTATGACATTTTGACCTAACGCCAAGGTCATAAGAGCATGGGGCAGAAATATATATCGGGAATTTCTAAAGAAACTGAAATTTGCAAAGAGTTGCATACCATTTGGAGTTTGATGAATGTTGGTAGGATTCCTTCAACATTATCATACAATGATATTTGGATCCCGATCCTACTGTGAGTATATGCTACTTATCAGGATATTCGTCACTTAACGATCAATGCTATAAACCAAGTAGGTGTCCAGAAAAGTGTCAGCGGGGTTACGCCCCCAGAGAAAAGAGGTTATTTAATTAAGGAACTTCACGAAAGCGTTGGAAAACCTCCCTCGAAGTATCGACACTGGCCTGGCTGAACGGTTAAGCAAGTATTGTACGGTGAGAATAGTCCTGGCTAATTCTTCTTTTATGGTTTGAGGAAGGATTCGAGAAACAGTGGGAGCCATCCAGTTTAGATAAACTAAAAACCACTCTAAACTTGCAAGAGCATCATGCTAAAGAGTTTTCTTCTCTCTCTCCTAATTGCAGCGACCCTGAAAATGACTGGACTTAAGTTACTTTTAGAGAAAAATATACTGACATGGCCAAACTATAAAGATTGGCTGCGGAATGTCAAAATGGCTTTGACTTATGACAAATTGGGGTACATCCTCACCGCTACGGCACCTGCTGTCCCTGGTCCCAAATCCAGCAATGCGGATAAGGAAATCCGCAAAACCTGGGATTTAGATTGCGCGAAAGCCAAGTGCATCGTGCTTGCCTCAATGAACAATGAACATCAGAGGAGGCACGAGGATATGACCCTAGATGGCATATTTCTCCATACAAAGGAACTTTATGGAGAGCAATCTCGTATAGCAAGATACGAGACCTCTAAGAACTTGTTTCGAGCGAGGTTGGCTGTCGGGTCATCAGTAGGAGAATATGTCCTAAAGATGATCGGCTATATTGAAGAACTCGCAGACCTTGGGACGACTTTGGATAATGAGCTATATACAGACCTCATTCTCCAGTCCCTTCCTCCCACCTACGCCCAGTTTATCCTGAACTTCAATCTTCAAGGAAAAGAAGTTGAACTTGCGGAACTCCTGAACATGTTAAGGAGTGCAGAGGGCACCTTGCAGAAAGCAAGGGAAACACCCTCTATGTTTGTTGGCGGTGCATCTTCTTCCGGGTCCAAGGCTAGGGCCAAAGGAAGGAAGAAGAAGGCCGTCCCCAGACCTAGAGGAGGTGTTAGTAAGGTGGGAGGGAAGGGAAAGAAAAAGTTTGCGGTACCGGTAGTAGGCCAGGATGAGTGCTTCCATTGTCACAGGAAAGGGCACTGGAAGAAGGATTGCAAGGCGTGGAACGCCAAGAACCAGGAACCGAAGCAAGCTGTGGCTTCGACTTCAGGTGTGTTTGTAATTGAGAATTGTCTGTCGATCAACTCTACTTCCTGGGTATTGGATACCGGATCAGGATCTCATATTTGCAATTCATTGCAGGCACTGAGAAACCGTAGAGTGCTGAAGGAAGGTGATATGACCCTAAAGGTTGCTAACGGAGCTAGCGTGGGAGCTGCGTCCGTCGGGGATTATCATCTAGGATTGACGAGTGGACACATTTTGGTTTTACATAACTGCTATTTTGTACCAAGCTTAACGTGTAATATCATATCAGTTTCCTTGTTATCAAATAAAGGTTATGATTTCACGTTTGTAAGAGATGTTGTTAACATCCACCTTAATCATGGTTTGATTTGGTCAGGTACACTAAATAACGGTATATATGTTTTAAACCAATTCCAAATTTTCAATATCCAGAACACACTAAAAAGAAAGTCTCCAGATTTAAATAAAGCTTTCTTATGGCATTGTAGACTGGGTCACATCAATGAGAGAAGGTTGACTAAGTTGCATAGAGAAGGATATTTGGACTCGTTCGAATATCAAACTTATGACACTTGTCAATCCTGTCTCAAAGGAAAGATGACAAAGACTCCATTTACTGGACAAGGAGTAAGAGCGAGCGAGCTCTTAGGACTCATACACAGCGATGTATGCGGTCCAATGTCTACACATGCAAGAGGTGGTTTTTCCTATTTCATTACTTTCACGGATGATTACTCAAGGTACGGATTCATTTATCTGATGAAACATAAATCCGAGGCTTTTGAGAAATTCCAAGAGTATAAGAATGAAGTAGAAAACCAAACCGGCAAAAGTATCAAGACACTTAGATCTGATCGAGGTGGTGAATACTTGAGTGCCGAGTTCCTAGGTTACCTAAAAGAGAAAGGAATTCTCTCTCAGCTTACTCCTCCATACACTCCACAGCATAATGGTGTATCGGAGAGACGGAATCGAACCCTATTGGATATGGTACGATCCATGATGAGTAATGCTGAGTTACCGCGATCTTTCTGGGGTTATGCGCTAGAATCAGCGGCATATCTTTTGAACATGGTTCCTACCAAGACTGTGCCTACCACGCCATATCAGATGTGGAGTGGGAAGAAACCCTATCTTCAGTATCTGAAAATATGGGGATGTCCAGCTTTTGTTAAAAAGCAGCATGTGGACAAGCTCGAGGCACGATCAGTAAAGTGTCAGTTTGTGGGATATCCAAAGAACTCCAAGGGGTATCTATTCTATTACACAGAGGAACAAAAGGTGTTTGTTTCTCGTAATGCCCATTTTCTAGAATATCAGTTTTTAGAAAAGGAAATAAGTGGGAGCGAAATAGAATTGGAAGAAATTCCAGAACCACAAACTGCTACTGAAAGTTTGGTAGAACCGATAGTTCAAGAAGAACTGGACATTCCCGCACCCCTCCGCAGGAGTAGTAGGCCGTCTCATCCGCCTGAGAGATACTACGGTTTTCTCATAGATGGGGATAGAGAGGATTGCATTATAGATGATGATGAACCTACTGACTTCCAGCAGGCCATCCAGAGCGGCGACTCGGTACGATGGCTAGATGCAATGCGGACCGAAATGGAGTCCATGTACACCAACAAAGTATGGACTTTGGACTTTGCTCCAGATGGGGTAAAACCCATAGGATGCAAATGGATCTTCAAGAAAAAGATTGGTGTAGATGGACAGGTAGAAACCTATAAGGCTAGACTTGTTGCAAAGGGTTTTCGTCAAAGACCTGGTTTGGACTATGACGAAACTTTTTCTCCAGTGGCTATGCTCAAATCCATTCGGGTCCTTCTTGCTATTACTGCCTTCCATGATTATGAAATCTGGCAGATGGACGTAAAGACGGCTTTTCGAAAATTTAGAAGAGAGCGTCTAAATGGATCAGCCAGAGGGTTTCAATCAGAGTGGGAGCAGCGGGAAAGTATGCAAGCTGTTTAAGTCCATTTATGGACTAAAGCAGGCATCGCGGAGTTGGAACATCTGTTTTGATGAGACAGTCAAAGAATATGACTTTATCAAAAATCCAGATGAACCGTGCATATATAGTAAAGTTGTAGCCAGAAGTGTCGTATTCCTCGTCTTGTACGTGGATGACATTCTATTGATAGGAAATGACATTCCTATGCTACAATCTGTCAAAGGATTCTTGTCACACAGGTTCTCCATGAAAGACCTGGGTGATGCCTCTTACATTCTGGGGATCCGGATCTATCGTGATAGATCCAAGAGGATGTTGGGACTTTCGCAGTCCAGGTATATCGACATTATACTGAAAAGATTCAGTATGGAAGATTCTAAGCGCGGTAATCTACCGGCTTGTCATGGAATCACCCTCTCCAAAGAGATGTCTCCCAAAACTGATTTGGAAAGGGAACGCATGTCTATTATACCCTACGCTTCTGCGGTAGGCTCTATAATGTATGCGATGTTGTGTACCAGACCAGATGTAGCTTACGCACTGAGCGTGGTAAGCCGGTATCAGTCAGACCCAGGGGAGAAGCACTGGATAGCAGTAAAGAACATTCTCAAGTACCTGAGAAGGACTAAAAAGATGTTCTTGGTTTACGGCGGAAAAGACCTCAGGTTGGAGGCCTTTGCTGATTCCGACTTCCAGAGTGATAAGGACGATTCCAAGTCCATGTCGGGTTATGTCTTTACCCTCAATGGAGGGGCGGTGTGCTGGAAGAGCTCCAAGCAGGACACCGTTGCTGACTCGACGATGGAAGCGGAGTATATAGCTGCTTGCGATGCCGCAAAAGAAGCAGTCTGGATGAAGAAGTTCTTAACAGAACTTCAGGTGGTTCCTACCATAGTTGATCCAATACCTCTGTATTGCGACAACAACGGAGCTATAGCTTTAGCGAAGGAACCA
This sequence comes from Agapanthus africanus, assembly GCA_030015575.1. Classification (NCBI taxonomy): domain Eukaryota; kingdom Viridiplantae; phylum Streptophyta; class Magnoliopsida; order Asparagales; family Amaryllidaceae; genus Agapanthus; species Agapanthus africanus. Next base: position 488,459,673 of record CM057349.1, read on the forward strand.
AGGTCCCATCAGAAATCCAGACACATCTTAAGGCGGTATCACCTGATCAGGGAGATCATTGATCGTCAGGAGATCGAGGTTCGGAGAGTTACTTCTGAAGAGAACATTGCTGATCCATTCATGAAGGCCCTACCTCAGATTCAGTTCGAGAGGCTACTCGAGATCATCGGTCTACGATATGCCAGTACATGGCCCTAGTGCAAATGGGAGATTGTTAGTGTTTATGCCCTAGAAGGCCATTACTGTATCATACTAGTTTGTATATTACTTAATGGAAGCTTGGGATATTCACATGTATATAACAGTCTTGCTAAACATGGTAGTATGCTACTTGATTTTTCTATCTTAATATGTGAGTGTACGTATTGATAGAGCTCTTAGGATCTTGCTTGTCTACCAGCGTTGTGATGGCAGTCACACTAGTGGGGGCTGAGTAGTCTACAAGCACATCCTTATTCAGGTCCCTAGTCGTTGGATTATCTAGACAGAGCATCGATACTCCGGAGTAGACTAGTGTGTACGCTTCTCATCCCAGTTGGGGAGATGGTCTGTCCCACAGCCGTCAGTACGTCGTACTGGAGATAGTATGCAGGTGCTCGTTAGGTTACGGGTACACCGGACAGGACTCACAGGGAACTGTTGGTTGGTTTTATACCAGTCGTCAGTGAACAGTTCCCAGGTGACATGAGTACAGCATAGTCCGCAGACTTGACACTGCTACTTCGCCTCGAGTGTGTCCCACTGTTCTTAGATTGCTACCCTACCACGGCTCAAAGGAGTCGTGCAAACAGGTAGCAGTTGGGTGCAGTCCCGAGCACTTGGAGGCAGTGGCGGTTAGACAGGATTCGTCTCTCCCGGTATTGGGAGTTGATATCGCGCTGTGTCAGAGAGCCATTACGCAAAGTCCCTGGCCAGGGCAAGCGAGATTTGCTGGTAGGTTCCAGTAGTTTCTCAGGGTGTAATGGGCTTCGCTCCGACACGACTTATACCGCTATTAGGGGACTGACGCTTGCCGCCCCCCTAGGCCCGATATGCGATAGTCTAAGACGATTGGACCGGACTGTATGGAGATTGTCACAGCAGGCTCAGTAGGAGTTCGGATGGGTTTCCTCATCGGCCTTCTTATCGACAACTACCTGGGGACCGTTACGTACAGCTAGTGCCGCTTGCGGTCTGTGGTTAAACCCACTGCCAGCGTAGTAGTCAAGTCTCTAGAGTCCCACACAGAGAGTTTCCTACTCCAGGTGAAACGATATAGAGGTCGTATGGTTTTACGACAAAGGGTTCGGACGCATACGTGTGTTTACGCACGTACGACTTTCGGACAGTTTTTACCAGTCGGCTTTGGTTTAAGCCAGTTACTGGTATCCGGTTATTGGATTTATACAGTCTAAAGTTTTTCCGTATTTTTGCGGATTGGATGGGCGTTCTCGTAATTGTGCGAGAAGCTTCTAGAAGATGGTGACTGAGAAGGTTTAGGTGTCATATGCATTGAATGAGTTTAGTGAGTCATGAGAGTGATTCATCCATATCATTAATGCACAATAAATGATTAATGAGTCATGGTTATGAATCACCATTAGATATTTATGAAACTTGATTATTCATCATTTGTTTTTCTTTTATTGATGAATTTTAAAGTTTCATATATATTATGATAACTTACTATTCTCACTTCATAATATCATTCACATTCTCTCTCCTCAAGCTCACTCTCTTCAAACCCTAATCCTCACCTCTCATGTGTTGAGAATAAGGATTAGTTAGACTAAACAATCCATAACCCTCACTCTATCTCATCTATCTTCTTTGATTAGCAATCCAAGAAGGTTAGTTGCCTCAAGTTTAGAGGCTAAGCTTGGAGTTTTGCTCTCGGGTGGATCATCTACTACATCGAGAAGGCCGAGGAGGACGAAGAGATCGTAAAACCGAAGGACTTGGTTCGATAGGTATAATCCCTAAGCATAGTAGTTTAGAACAACTATGTGTTTGGTTAGTTATCGTTTAGCTTCGATTCAAGCGGTTAGTCGATGTTTGTTCACTAAACAAGTTCGTTTTTGAAAATTCCGTCTCCCCACAAGTATTGGGGTGTTGTACATCGACTTACAGTTTTTAACGGACCATCTCAGAGGCCAGTAGGTTCGTTCGCCAACAGGAGGCCAGACTTTTGCATCTACTGCAAAAGAACAGGGTATCTTGTGAAGAACTGTCGCAGGGCGAACAACTTGTGCCTGATCTGTGGGTCTTCTACTCACACCATTAGAGCATGCCCCAGAACCGAGGACCCAACAACCCTCCAGCTAGACTGGTGATCCAAGCTCCTCCTACCCGGTTAACTCTACTAGCTCCAATTCCCCGCACCCAGACCACTCAACCCCGACGCCGAGTGTTTAACCAGGCACAGAGGAAAGTGCCGCGACGCCAAGCATTTACTATGTCGGTCGAAGAGGCCGAAGCTACGGGTCAGGTTATTACTGGTAAATCTCTTCCCTATTCTCTTTCAAGTCCTTTCAATCCATAGTCATCTTAAATCTGTTATACCTAAACCTATCACACACAACTTAGGTACAGTCTTAATAGCCTCCCTACCTGCTCTAGCGCTCTTCGACACTGGGGCATCACATTGCTTTATGTCACAACGGTTCGTCCGAACTCATGCAATCCCAATTAAACCGCTCGTATCCAGCTGGAATGTCAGTTCAGGGAACATCGTTCTAAAAGCAACTTTGGGATACGATTTGTGTCAAATGGTCGTCTTAGTCAAAAAATTTATGCGGACTTCAAGGTGCTGGACATACCGAACTTCGACGTAGTCTTGGGTATGGACTGGCTGGAATTTTTTTTCGCTACCATCGACTGTCGCCAAAGGAGGGTTGTCACGCCCCACTTCCCAGAGTGGGCTAAGATCGGCAAGTGACAGAGTCAACCATGCTATCTGTGGCTAGTAAACATCCCTCTATAGTCACATTACGGCTGTCTAAAAGATATCAAGAACAGTAAAATAAAATAAACTATCTAGTACATGTCCATAAGCCAGAATAAACGAGTCAAGAAATAATATGCGGAAGCAATAAATCCAATAAACAAAACAATCTGGAAAGTACATACCAAATATGGGCTCACATCAGGAAATGAAAATGCTGAAAGAAAACTAAACTAAAATACCAACAGGCTCCTCACTGCTCGGCCTGTCGACTGAAGTACTCCTGGTCGGTCTGCGGGAGAAATAGAAGATCTGGGCCATGCAAAACCCAGACGTCAGTGCGTCACAATATCAACAACAATATAAACAGTAATAAAAGTATAACAGTAACACGAATAAGGAACAGTGAAGTGTATCAGTATATGTGACGTGCGGTGATAAAACTAAACTGTGCTACTCGGTTAACTACTCTCAAGTCTGTGAAATCAATTTAATGAATCGTCGATGTAATTCAATAGTATCCCGTGCGTACCCGGGACCAGGTCCAGATTCTCGGACTGAAATCTGAGACATACCGCTAGGCATTAAATAGGAAACATGTACAGATGAATGATATCAGCAGCAGCATCCCGGGGCTGGCCTAGCCCGTAAAACTGATCAGTATAAACGTCGAACTGTTGAGTTACAAGTCAGGTTTTATTATTGATTTCCCTTTACCCCCAAGTTATGTGTTCAAGTCAGGTATTGATAAATCTGGAGCTAATGCCAACACAGGATCAATCAGGTACAGGTTTGTCTATGCAGACAACAGGATATGTCCATCGGGACAATAAATCAGGAATGTCGGCATTAGGAACAGGATCAGGTATCAAGTCAAGCAGTGGTGTATCAGGTCATGTCAGGGGTGCACAGTGTATCAAATGGGTGCCCAACAGTAAAATGTATCGAGTGTCGAATCACGGTAACAGTACGGATGTACGGTAAAAGCATGGATGCACAAATATCTATTAGGGGTTACATCATGACTATGTAGGATGCACATTATCAAGCATGGGGTACTAATGTAACAGTAATATGAATTAATATGACATGGCATGTAACTAGATATGTAGAATTAATGGTATGGATACACAATAAAACATAGATGCACAAATATCTATCAGGGGTTACATCTACAGCTCCATGACTATGTAGGATGCACATTATCAAGCATGGGGTACTAATACAACAGTAACATGAAATAATATGATCTGTAGATGCAGCTACATATATAATAAATGATATGGATACATACGGGTATCCGAAAACAGTAAAACATTAATATGGATGTACAATGCAATCAACATGTGATATTTTTATTCATATGGATGCAAAATATGATACATAGCATGTAGCAAGATAAACTTGCCTGAACGGATCATACGACGGGGTGCGCACGCTGCGTCCGACGTCGGGTAAAAGTCGTAACGCACATACGGCACACGAGACAGGTCCAGGCAAAGTAAGAAGGTAACCACGCTGGCTGGGAACGTCCACATGGTCGGTCTGATCGTCAGCGACGGCACGGCTCCTGCGGTGATCACCGGAATCAAGAAACAAGATCAAGAAAAGAAAGAAAGAAGGAGGAGAAGAAGAGAGGAAGGGCTGGTGTTCAGGGATCAGAGAGGAAGACACGAGAGTCATCGACGACGATGAGCCGTCGACGGTGAGGTGCAGGCGGTGGAGTTTCTGGGATGGGGGGTCGGAGTGTGCAGGGAAAGCTCGGTTTGAGGAGGTGGTGGTGTCAGGAGGTCGGGAGAGAGGGATGAGGAAGGTGCAGAGGTGGTTGAGGAGGAGGCGAAGGGGTCGGTGGTGGTGGCGACGACGAGGCAAAGGCAGGCGAGGAGTTGGGTTTCTTGGGTTGGTTTTGTGGTGGTCGGGAATGGGTCTTGGGTGAACGAGAGAGAAGTGATGGAAGTGGTGGAGGCGAGGTCGGAAGGCGCGAAGCAGGCGAGGGGCGCGATGCGAAGGCTAGGGTTAGGGTTCTTTGGGGATCTTGTGGAGGCGGCAGGGTTTTAAAACGAAGAAGAAGAAAGGAGAAAGGAGGTGATTGTAGTGGAGGAAGGGTGACGGGATCCTTGCGAGAGGAGAGAGAAAGAGCGAGCGTTCGAGAGGAGAGAGAGTGTGTGTGATCTGTTATAAAAAATTTGATTATAAAATCTTTTAAAATATTTTCGTTTTAAACATACTTAACAGTATACAAAATATTATATTAATAAAATATTTGATATTTTGGCTAATACAAAAATAGTCCAAAACACGCCCGGGTCGGGTCTAAAAATCCAGCTTTAAAATACGGATAATATATGTGTTGACCAACATTAAAACAGGATATCCGGGTAACAAAACAGTATACCCCAAGAACGGATGCACGCACGTGCACGTAGCCATCCAAACGAGTCCGTTTCACTGAACGGGACGAGAACAAGATGCACGGATGCTACCACAGGGTCAGGGGTATGATGCAGGCCATGCTAGACATTTTTAAAATATTTTATTCGACTTTAAATGTTATATTAAAAAAAATGCAGATACAAGATATAATGTCAGTATGCAGTATATATAAAAAAATGAAAGTGCACGGATCCACATAAATAGCCGGGATAAATCATAAACAGGAATCAAGACGGATTTCCAGCAAGCGGGTCGGGTCGGATGCAAATACAGATGTCAAATACACTATTCGCACCCAAAACACAATAAATCAGGAAAATACCATAAATAAAGAAATACTCGAAATAGAACTGGTATAAATGAAATAGGGTATTACAAGAATAGTGTTCGAAATACCAGATCATCCAATATTCTACTTCAAAAGTGAAGACCGGACCATGGAGCCTAACGTCTACCGAGCAAAACCAAAGAATGCAGACATTGCAGCATTGCAAGCGGAAGAATCGAAACCAGAGGTAGTTCGAGAGTTCGAGGATGTATTCCCAGAAGATATATCAGGTTTGCCTCCCGATCGAGCTCTTGAATTCAGTATCGATTTACAACCCGGCGCACATCCAGTAATAAAAGCTCCGTACCGATTAAGTCCGAAGGGATTGAAGGAGATCCGCATTCGGTTGGACGAACTCCTGAAAAAAGGTTGGATTCGTCCCAGTACTTCAAACTGGGGATCTCCGGTGCTACTGGTGAAGAAGAAGGTACATACAGAATGTGCATGGATTATCGAGCACTAAATGAGGTGACAATTAAGAACAAGTATCCACTACCGTGTATCGATGACCTTTTCAATCAGTTAAGTGGGTCTTGTGTCTTTTCAAAACTAGATTTTCGTTCGAGTTACCATCAGGTGAAGGTCAAAGAGTCCGGCATTCCGAAAACGGCGTTTAGGACTCGTTATGGTCATTATGAATATCTCGTAATGCTATTTGGAGTGACCAATGCACCTGCCATCTTTATGAACCTGATGAACCAAGTTTTCCGAGAGTACCTAAACAGATTTGTTGTCATCTTCATCGACGACATCCTGGTGTATTCAAAGAATCGGAAAGAGCACGCCGATCACTTACGGATTGTCCTGAAGACATTGAGACAACATCAGCTCTACGCCAAGTACAGCAACTGTGAATTTTGGCTAGATCACGTCGGATTTCTCGGACATATTGTTTCAAGCGAAGGAATCTCTATGGACCCAGCTAAGGTGACAGCTGTTAGCGAGTGGCCGACACCAAAGACAGTGAAAGATATAAAGAGTTTTTTAGGCTTAGCAGGATACTACCAACGATTCATCGAAGAATTCTCAAAAATCGCAGCATTCTTGACCAAGCTCACACGTAAAGACGAAGCATTCGTGTGGTCAGAAGCATGTGAAAAGGATTTTGTAGAACTCAAGTCGAGATTAACCTCTGCACCAATTCTTGTAATACCGTGGATTCGTTGTGCATTGTGATGCGTCTAGTAAAAGATTAGGATGTATTCTACACCAGCATGGAAAAGTTTGTGGCTTTTGTATCAAGACAGTTAAAGGTACATGAACGCAACTATCCAACACATGATCTAGAATTGGCAGTCGTCATCTTTTAACTCAAGATTTGGCGCCACTATCTGTTGGGAGAACGAGTGGATATACATTGACCACAAAACTATGAAGTATGTATTTACTCAGAAGAAACTCAACATGCGGCAGAGAAGATGGCTAGAACTCATGGCGGGCTTTGACATCAACCTATAGTATCATCCTGGGAAGGTGAACATAGTTCCCGATGCCCTTAATCGCCAGCCATTAATAATGAACCTCACCGCTCAGTAGAGACTACAACAAGAACTGCATGGATTGGAGATTGAAGTAGTTGTGTCAGGTAACGCTTCATCTTTGATGAACTTACAAGTCCAATCCACTCTTGTAAATCAGATCAAGGCAGCTCAAGCAAATGATTCCAAGTTACAAATGATCCGAGAACAAGTAGAAAGTGGACTACGATCTGACTTCATCATCCACGAAGATGGATCCTTGCGGTATAGAAGCCGTTTATGCGTGCTAATCGGACCTATTCGAGAAAAGTTGATGAAAAAAGCTCACAGCTCTCCTTATTCTTTACACCCGGTGGCACGAAGATGTACAAGGATCTACGGCAACACTACTGGTGGTATGGAATGAAGCGCGAAGTAAAAAAGAGCATAGCCAAGTGTTTGGTGTGTCGGCAAGTGAAGGCTGAACATCACAGAACTGCTAGTCTACTTCAGTCATTACCAATCCCAGAATGGAAATTGCAGCACATTATCATGAACTTCGTGACTGCTCTCCCTCGCAGCACGACGGGTAATGATGCAATTTAAATTATTGTGGATCGACTCACCAAGTCGGCTCACTTTATTCCATTTCGAGTTGGCCAGTCAACCGAGACGTTAGCAAGGAAGAAAATAAGTATTAATCAAAAGTAAGATTTAAATCTTCAAAATTTACCATATTTGATACCCATAAACTCATGCAGGAGATAGTCAGATTACATGGAGTCCCTGTTTGCATCGTCTCCGATCGTGATAAAAGATTCCGATCACAGTTTTGGCAAAGTCTGCAAGCCCTGAGAACGAGTCTAAATTTCAGCGCGGCGTATCATCCACAAACAGACGGACAGTCCGAGCGAACAATTCAGATTCTGAAAGATATGCTAAGAGCCTGTATGTTAGATTTCGGAGGTTCGTAGGAAGATCACCTACACCTTATATAGTTTTCATACAATAACAGCTATCAAGCAAGCATTGGGGTGGCAACATTTGCAGCACTCTACGGACGGAACTGTCGTTCCCCATTGAGTTGGAACGACGTTGGAGATCATGAACTCCTTGGACCAAAGATGATCGTTGAAACTGTGGTAGTAGTTCGCACGATTAGGGAAAGGATGCGAATAGCCCAAGACCGAAAGAAACATTGGGCAGATGTAAAGCGTCGACACTTAGAGTTTCAACCCGGAGAATATGTATTCTTGAAGATCTCCCAAACAGAGGAGTGATACGTTTTGGCAAGAGAGGTAAGCTAAGTCTAAGATACATAGAACCGTTCGATATACTCGAACGAGTTGGAGAAATGGCATACCATTTAGCACTACCACTCTCATTGGAAGAAGTGCACAATGTGTTCCATATATCCCAACTAAGACGATATGTGAGTGACCCCAGCCACATACTTGATCACTCAGAGCTCACAGTACAAACCGACCTAATCTGCGAGCAACAACCAGTTGAGATTCTGGACCGAAAGGTGTAGACATTGCGGAACAAGAAAGTAAACTTGGTCCGAGTGATGTAGAGAAAGGATTCGTCAGGAGAATCAACTTGGGAAAGAGAAGAAGATATGCGTATACGATACCCTTACCTTTTTGAAAATTAGTCCTTATGTAATTGTAAATTTCAAGGACGAAAATTTTATAACGAGGGTAGAATGTAACGACTCTGAAATCGCTATACATAAATTTTTTATTATTGTACAGAAAAGAGTATTACAGCATATGTAAAAGTTAAAAGTATTTTTTGTTAAATAAAGCAAGAAACAACTTGTAGTTTACTGGTAAAGCCTCTACACTGCAGTGACATAGCCTGTGCGTTCGAATCCCATCATACCCAATTATTTTTAGATTTTAATTTTTAATTTTTGAAAGCCCAAGAGTTGCAAGTGTAATACACGGAGAAACGAAAAGTTTCAGAAAAATCAAATAGGCGTAATGAGGTGCACACATCCAACTTGACATTTGGCACGAATCTCGAGGCAAGCCAACGGGATCCGACCACCCGTTTCCTTGATATGGCCAGCGCCGACAGTCGATATAGGCCCAATTGCCTCCGTGCTTTTTACACACCCCTTCGACTCCCATTAACTCCCCTACACTGTTTGATTTACCTGCAGTCAAACATACTCATCAATTCACCATTTAACATCTTTTTAATGCATTTTAATCCAGAATTTTAATTTCCAAACCCTAATTATTCATTATAAATACCACCACATGCCCTAACTCTTCACCATTCTGAAATTTCTAGCAAAAATTATCTCAAACTCTCTAAACACCAAGTGGAGTTAAGCCCCCCCAGTGGAGTAGCAAGCCAAACTCGACGACTGGAGCATCTCCGAAGAAACCATGACCCCCGGGGGCTTCTTCGATCTCTTAATAACCATGTAAAACCATAACTCCCTTCATCTTCATTTTTTCCATCTCAAAACTTTTTTTTAAAACAAATCGACAAAAGAGAAGGTATCTCTGATATAGTTTTCTTTTTAATATTTGTAATGCATGTGATAAGCAAATTAAATCAAACTAACATACTACACTAATTTTAACCTTATTCACATCATTTAGTTTTTAGTTTAACAAAAATTTCATATGAAACAAACATATAACGGATTTTTTCATTAAAATACCATGAACTTTAGTGTAACCTCTTTTCGATATCTAGTATACCCAAACCCTAGAACTTTCATGGGATAATGACCTACTCCACACGCACACTATAGTTTCATAGCACGGTATATGGGTAATTCAAAGTAAAATTTTTTCATTAAAATACCACACCTTTTCAAAACGGGTTTCTTTTAAATCGGTATTTTAAACTCCTTGGCAATTACACCCTTACAACCCTCGTTAAGGGACCCGCTAATGGATGGTGCGGATTATCGCACATCCTTGGAGCAGTAGAGCGAGATGCAGAACTCCTCATGGAGTATTCGGTCTCGAAAGAAATAAAAATACGATTTTTAAGAAACGCGACTTTTCTAAACAAAACTAATTTTTGAAAAATTATATAAAAATCATAAATCCGTATTTTCAATAAAAATAAATTAAGAAACTATATTTTTTAAAAGAAAATTGAAAATTGAAAATAAAATACCACCAAATTTCCAAAAGTAGTAGTTTTCATAAAAATACCATAAACTTTCAAAAATCAAGGTTTTATCACAAAAACACAACCATTAAAATACATGTTCATGAAAACCCTAAATATTATAAATCACCCTCGAGATTTATTTTTAAACTATATTAAAATATTTTTCATAAAACACCATCGAGATATGCAAACAATACTAAGGACTCTAGATTAATATAGGTTTAAGCGGGATCAATTCTCTTGAGCCCCGGAAAGCCGGAAAAAGTGGGTACTTGCCTATTCAGGTTAGACAACTTAACAGAGTTATCAATGACAATTGTCTTGGAAAAGGACACAAATCATGTCGTCCATGTGCAGCAGTTGCCGATTTCTCTCGAACATAAGATTTTAACAATTTACATCAATTCACATGAAAAAACATGAACTTAAATCCATACTCAAATCTAAACTTGAACTCGAACTCGAATACACACTCGAACTCTAACCTAACTCGAATCTAAACTCGAAAATCTACTCGAATCCAATCTACTCGAACCAACTTGACTCGAACCCAGATTGCAATTGTCATGACTCGCACATTACTCGACTCACTCGAATACAGTCTATACATTTTTACAATCTATGGTTTCGATCAAGACATGTTAATCAATCAATCAAATCAATTAAGTATATTAACCAGTTATATATGTATTATACTCAGGATGTTTGGGATAGTTTCTTGTGTGAATCTAACGGAGCTTCAGGAGTCCCGTATTAATCTCTTTTTTATTTTACTCAAATATCAGTCGGGTTGATCATCCACAGTCTAGAGCCCCCATGCTAACACATGAAATAGGCTTGTATTTCCTTACTCATGGGGTCTCACTCTTGAGCTTGTGAATACTTCTACGGCTGCGTTGACATTCACTTCGAACTTACGTTAACATAATGACCATATAGAGACATATAGTATATACTTACTCATGAACATATACTCTTACCCGTCATATATATTTTACACTTGTCATTTTTTCTTTACCCTTACCTATCTTTGGGACTTACTGAGCGCTAGTTCGCTGACGGGCATTCCACCCACCTTTGTTTTCTTGGATTGTTCGTCAGATACGGTCGAGACGGAGGAAGTTGAAGCCACAGAGGAGAACTACAACCAGATCGATACTCAGGGCTAGCTCAGCTTCACTTTTCTTCAGTTTATATATACCGCTTGTTTAGGCATTTCCCTCATTGTATTTACTTTCCAGCATAAACTCATGTATTTGTAAATATTGGAAGTTGAATGTAAATAAAAATGTTTGTTGAAAAAAATTGCAGTCTCCATTTATTCTTGTATTGTGTATTATTGTTTCAATACGCTTAGTATATTTATTTAGGGAATGACCTTCTCTGGATAAATATGCCGCGGGTTTGCCACGTCACCGTTTCTATCTACTGGGAAGCGGGGCGTGACAGTTCAAAACTAACTATGTGCTTAGATATGTATGTTAAAGGAAGTTTGTTAGGGTTAGGATTAGATTAGTTTGAGTTAAGAGTTCGCTCACTTCTTTCGTTTGCCACTCTAGATGTCGATGTTATGCTAATCGGCAACAACGAGGATTAACATGACTAGAAAGGAAATTTGCACGTATAAGCTAGGCTTTCCAACGCTTAATTCCTTCCTTTTGGTTCTTGTTCGTCCGTTCTTGGCTCTTAGCTATAACCCCCGGTCAATTCAACAACAACCGGTCTCGTTAGGGGGTCACCGCTATCATATAGGATAATGTTGGGTTATGCCAGCGCCCTGGCCATCAAACCGTGGTCGATCGCGGAACAAAAATTTATCAAACTGGAGCTAACACAACCCGCGAATACAGATCGACCATTAACCCTAAACCTAGCAAGCAATATAAATATAAAGAGTTAGGAATGTTATACCGAATGATCCGTGTCCTTCAGTCTTTAAACACCTTCCCAATCTCCTAATGGCCATCATGATCAAGTTTGGTCGCCGGTCTCCCTCCATCGAAGATGATCCACCCAAGAGTCTATGAATCGAGCTCCAACCTCATAACCGACGTAACTAGGGTATCTAGTTTGCTAAACTAGTTAGCTTAGAAGATGTAGAGTCTAATGATGGATTAATTTGTCTCTAAACACTCTAGGTTTCTCAACACATGAGAGGATTAGGATGGAGATAGAACAAGAAGCCATGGGAGATGAAAGTGTGAAGCTTGAGCTCAACTCAAGAAAAGCTAAGTCTTGTGTGAGTGTGAGAATAGAATATCAAGCAACTAAAGAAAATATCTCAAGTCCAACAAAATATCTCACAACTCAACAAGTATCAAGCATGCAAGAATAGTGTATCATGAGTCACACAATGAGTCACCCCATGAGTCACCACCATGAGTCACTAAGTAGCCATGCTTGAAAATAAAGCTAAGCACACTCATCCATCACCTCAATTAACCATTTAACCAAATGTTTAATAAACACAATGAGATGTTTTCTTCTAAAAACAATCTTGTAATAAATTACAAGAATACCACTCATCCGTATATACATACCCGCATCCGTATTCCGAAAAATATGAATACAATGAGACGAAAATAATCCAACAATATAATACAAAGATCTGGTTTAAACCAAAGCTCACTAGTATTATATGTCCGAATCAAGATACATGCACAAGTGTACGTATATGATCAAACCCTGCCGTAAAACTATACGGTCTCTACATCGTTTTGCCCGAAGTAGGGAAACCCTCTGTGTGGGACTCTAAAGACTCGTCAATATGCTGGCAGTGGGTTTAACCACAAGCACGTCAACGGCACTAGCTGTACATAACGACTACCCAAGTATTGAGCGAAAGGAAGGCCGATGAGAAAACTCATCATGATCCCTGCTGAGCCTGTCAGTGACAATATCCGTACAGTACGGTCTCTTCGTTTAAGAGTATCGCATATCGAGTCTAGAGGGTGGATAAAGTAAAACCCCTAATAACGCGACATTTCATGTCGGTATGAAGCCCATCACAAACTGAAAAACTACTGATCCAAATCAGTAATTCTCGACTACCTTGATCGAGAATTTCTGGTGATGACCACCCGTGCACTGCGCGACATCAACCCCCAATACCGGGAGAGACGAATCCCCGACGATCCGCTCACTGTCTCCATGTGGTTCGGGACTGTACCCAACAAAAACCTGTTTGCACGATTTCTTTAAGCCATGGTAGGGTAGTAATCAAAGCACAGTGTGAACTCACACGAGACAAATGACGATCTCAAGTCAACAGACTAATCTGTACACATGTCATTTAGGAACTGCTATCTGACAATAGATATAATACCAACTAGCAGGTTCTCAGCGAGTCCTTCCAGTGTACTCATAACCTAATGAGCACCAGCATATTATCTTAAGTGAACAAACTAACACCAATGGCTTGTGAGACCGGCCACCGCCCCTTGTCGGGGTCTCGATCAGTATACACTAGTCTACTCTGGAGTATCGATGCCTAGTCTCGATACTCCCATGACTAGGGACATTTAAGGATGTGCTTATAAACCACCCAGCTCCCACGTATATGATCACCATCATAATGCCGGTAGTCAAGCAAGAATCCTGTAACAACTCCAATTTCAGTGTACATAAATTTCATTTAAAGTTAATGTACAATTTGGGTATTTACAATTCCTGTGAAAGCTATAAGTATTTGTTTTGATTTAGAACAGTAAGAAAGAACTTGCAACTCACTGGTAAGGCCTTGCACTGCTGAGACAAAGCGCCAGATTTCAAATCCCATCAGCCACATTATCTTTTTGTTTTAATTTCTTTTAATCTTTTAGAAGCCCAAAAGTTTGCACGTGTACTATACGTTATAGGGTAAGTTACAGAATAATCAAACAGGTGAAATAGGCTAGTTAAAGCGTCGTAGACACGTGGCCCCAATCCAGACCCTAGCCCCTCGGATCCGACCGGCGAGAAGCCCTCCCAGACCGGTGCCACCAGTTTTCCCATGTCCAACCCCTAATTTTTTCTTTTGCCTAGACCCTTGGACCCCCCGATAACTCCAGTATTATTTGTTTACTCTGCACATTTACAAAGCACAATAAAATTCACAATTAAACATATTTTATTACAAATTTTAATACACACATTCACTATACTAAACTCTAGCTTTTCCTATAAATACCACCCTTCATATCATCCCTACCCACTCACAAATCCCTGCCAAAACTCTCAAGAAATTTCCCAGTCTCTATAGTGTGCAAGTGGAGTTAACGAAGGGCGAAACTCCGACGAAGTTTCGGCAACGACCCAAGGAGTTTCCGGCGACGAAACAATGCACCGGCGCTTCCCCACTCTTTCTCTTTCTCCCCTCTATCTTATAGGCCAGTAAGTCCCATTTCCCCTTCTCATCTTATTCTTTAAAAAGTTTCATTTCTAAAAACCGACGAAAGCGGAGTTAGTCCGACTTCCGATTCGGTTTTCTTTAAAAAAATGCATTTTTCTTTAATAAGATAAAACCATATTCTCATATGTAGATTAATAAGCATTAACAAACTCAACAAAACAACTTTCACATCAAAATAATCACTTTTGTAACTTTTATCATATTTTTTCAGAAAAATACCATATAGTTGAGTTTCGACATAAACCATCATAATTCTTTACTATACCTTTAGATAGTCCACGAGGTAATGACCTAGCTCCTCCCAACACACATCTCTATCATATCATGTTGAATTTTGGGACAATAGAATACGAGAAATTACGACCTTACGAATAAATACCCTAACTTATAAAATTGTTTTCTTTAAAAAGATGTATTAACAATTTCCATGCAATTGCGTCTCTACAACCCATTTTTAGGGGACCCGTTCAGGATGGTGCGGATTATCGCACATCCTCGGGCTTAGTAGAGCGAGATACAGTCCTCCGCAAGAAGCACTCGATTTCGATAGAATTTATATACATTTTTCTTTAGAAAATAAGATTTTTACAAGAAAATAAATAAATTTATTTCGTTAAATATGTATATATAAATATTACCAAAATACTTAGTTTAAATATATATATTATTCTATGTTTCCAAAACTCAAGAAAAGAATTCAAATATTACATAAACTACCATGATAACTCAAAACAATATTCATATTACAAATATATGCCATATATTATGAAATTAGGTTTTATTCACTAGAAATGTCACATTTATAAAATATATATCAATGAAAACTCTAAAAACGATAATTAAATGCTTGAGGTGTATTTTGAAATTATACCAAAACTATTTTTACATAAAACCCCCTCAAGTTATACTAAATTTCAATAAGGACCTTAGTAAACATAGGTTTAAGCGGGACCAGTCTCTTAAGCCTCAGGGAGCCGGAGATATGGATGCTTGCCTATTTAAGGTAGACAACTTAACAAACAGAGTTATCAACACGGTAATTGTCTTGGAAAAAGACACAAATCCTGCCGTCCATGTGCAACAGTTACCGATAACACCAAAACAATCGGGATTTCAAGTTCTTTTAAAAGTGTCTGACTCAAACCGAGTCTCAACCTAATCAATTTGACTTGAATATGATTCAAGTACAAACTACAATACAACATGATTCAATATGAATCCATCTATTCAATCTATATCAATCTGTATTGACTGAACCGAACCATGGATATATTCCATTTACATGTTCTTCCATTATATCCGTTCCATTACTGATACCATGGTTTCGGCAAGTCATCCATTTATACAATTTACAAGACAATACAATACAAGCAATACAAGCAAGATATCGCGGGGTTTATAAGGGGTAGATTGGTGCGGAAGGTGTTAGAAGTGGCACGAGACTGCAACCATAAGCCACCCAACCTGAATCTCCATTGCCGTTGTACCGTGGCTGAACGGTTCCTTATACTCTGTATACCTTAGTCTCCGGGATAGTGAGACTCCTCTCGTATACACTGGCATCTTCTGTACCAAGCTACAAACAACAGCGTTAACACTAAATAATGACATTAAACAGCTATACTCTATTCTGTCTATTCTATTCTTATCTATCTACGGGACTTACCGAGCGACTTGTTCGCTGACGACATTCTCTTTCTTCTTCTTTGGAATGTCGTCGGGTGTTTCGGACTCACTGGAGATCGAACCCAGCAATGAAAACTTGGATCAGTTTACTGAAGACCCGGAGTTTTAGATTCACTTGTACATTACATTTCATTTTCATTTCTGTTATGCCATTGTTTAGACAGTGCTTTCATTCCATGTATTTTCATTTCAGTTGTATTGTAAAAAGAATGTTTAATAAATAAAGTTGTTTATTTACATCTCGTCTCTTGTGTACATTTTATTTTATATTGCTTAGAAACGCTTAGCGTGTTTACTTCTAAATAAATACGTAGCGGCATCGTCGCGTCCTCTGCCCGTATATTAGGAAGCGGGGCGTGACAAATCCTATGGGCTCTGTCAACATGTAATAGTGATCTGTAATACCACCTAAAGCATATACATGATAATAAAGATAAACCAGATAGCATATTATCATCTTGAGTAAGACTATTCTATCCGTATAGGTCTTCCCTCAATCATCACAATCGCGTGCTTGCGGTTCAATAATGGACTTGAGGGCACTATAGTCAACAATTTCCCACTTACACTCAAGGCTAATTATTACGGTGTTGCATACTCAAAGCACGTGTGATATCGAACACCCAACTTCTCTACTAATCAGTTTTACAAAGCATGTTTGTGAAACTATTGCGTTCGAGAAATAGCCTCAGTGAGTGGACCCGCTCCAATGTTTCTTTCAATATCTCTCTATATCTCAACTTCGCGGAGAACGACTATCTTCCGAAATGACCAATACCTGTCTTAGAATTTGTCTGGATATCTGATGGGACCCAGTTCATAAATGAACTCCAAATCCAACAAACTTCTTACACTGTATAATCCACTGAATTTAATCAGTATCATACGCCATGCCTTCCTCAGTATCCACTTGGACTACCTGTCCAATATACTGCCCCTCAAAAGAGGGAAAACTATAACTCAGACAGCCACTCTGTCATCCAGATTACCTTGGAAGCCTGAACTGATAAACGCCTCCCAAAGGAGGCTGCTGTTACCAATTACCATGAACATCTACTTATGTTCATAATCGCTTCCTACCGTTTCTCCGGGATTGGATTAATATATACTTTTTGTAGCCTGTGCAAAACCAATATCTGGTGTTGTACTTGACATTACATTATTAACTCAATTGCCTAAGCAAGTGATATGCCAATCATCTAAATCTCTCTCCCCTTTAGTCTAGAAGAGATGGTGACTCCATCACCTGCGGGTACACCACCACGCCAGGAGTCGTCCATTCTAAAATACTTTAGAATAGTGCCAAGTACCTGAATTAGGACACTTCCCAAATCTAGATTTAAAACCATAGATCTAGTCACCAGAATCCCTGAGATTATATCCATATCCTATGTGGAGAAACCACCTTGTGACAACCACAATATAACCGATCGTAGTATAGGAAGATCTCTCCCTATCAAGTGCATGTCATCCAAATACATGACATCACTCCCTACTACATTCTTACCATATCCATCTCTTATTCTGATGAAGTCAAACTCTATGACTGTTACATCAAAAATAAATGATCTATCCCCACTATACTTGCTTTAGTCTTTAAATAGACATAAGCAACTTGCCCATTATGCTTCCGCTGCTCCCATTGACTACAACAACTCTCTGGCAGAGTCATATACACGTGCACTTCTAAAGCTAGTTTAGAACAACGTTATACTCATCCTTCTGCCAGGTCTCATAGTCTAGAACAGCAGCAATGGCAAGTCTGGATAAACAAAAACCTCCCTTTCACCGTCTCTGAAAAGACCGAAGTACCTCTCAGGTGCTTGAGCTTACCCACCAAATCTGCGGAGTGGCTAATGGAATATCGAATCCAATTGAATCTTTAGGTCCTATTTTTCAGTAATCGTTTGTGGTTCTGGAATCACTTCCAGTTCTACCATACTCCCACTAATGTTTTCTGAAAATAATCCATTTTACTAAAACTGGTAGCGAGTTAAGAACAATATAACTATTGATCTTCCAGATGGTAGAAAGTTAACTCTTATCAAAGCCCGGGATAACCCATAAACTGCCATTGCTGAAACGTGCCTTGAGTTTGTCTAGATTCTCGTTTTAAGTATCAGCCGGACAACTCCATATACCTCAACATCATCAATATATGATCCATTCTATATCCACTATAGAAATATAGGCACTGATTTAATCGGAACCAGATTCAAAAATCATGCAGCTATTTCCAGTGCATATCAACTAAATGGAAGGAGGCCAATCAGCATTACTCATCTAGGAGTACATCCACATATGAGTAATCTGAAAGAGAAGCAAGTTCTCAAAACCATTACTATCAACGGAATACCTAGCACAAGTATCTATATTTTCGATCACCTTGAAGAATCCTGACACTTTGCAACATATGGTTCTCTACTTTATTCTTGTACATATAACTTCTCTAAACTTGAACCATGTATTTCTACGAAATACTTGTCTAAAACTAAATAAGACAAAAGTAAACAAAATATAGTACGAGTACCAACCAATTTGTCCTAATGGACACTGGACAACATACAATACTTTGTGTAAGTCCCCTGAGTTTAATAACTCAAATCCTATGCGTTGTAAGTTGAAAACTGTACTATGGTTAAGAAGAATTACACCGTTGTTGAATGCCCTTACCTAATCATCAACTGATATAGGTAAATGTCACAGACATAATTTCAAAAGGTTATATCTCACTTTATAAAATAAACGTTATTAATATATCGGTTTGAAATTTGTGCATAACAACGGATATTCAAAACCAAAAAATTTGCCGTCAGGCAAAACCCAGGTGAATTTCTCAAATATCACCAATTACAAAGAATTCTGATATGTATTGAGGATCATATCACCTAATTCTCAATATCTTACTCCCACTCATCATTTGTAACGCCATACAGATATGAGAATCAAATCTGGTACCCTGGAGTCAGAATCTAATTGGGAAAACAGTTTTCAATTAACACTGCACAGTAAAACTGAAACATAAAAATGTTTCGAAGGGGTTTCCGGGTATTCCTAGTAATAACTCTTCCACTATCCTGATTCATGACTATAACCGTATATTGTCTTGCCCTCACTCCAATCCCTTTATATGTCTTTACAAATTACCTTCTGCACACCGCACTTAGGCTAAATGGTTTTCTTCCTTTCATACCTTACGGCACCAGCCTATGATTTAGAAGAAGACTATCCAATAAGCGTAATAGGTGTACTCTCTTAATCTTAGGAGCTCTCGCAACCTGACAGAAGGTAAAGATAAAAGATAACCCGAATAATCCTATTCAATTTCTCCTGAACCGGAAACCATCCTCGAACTGGAACAAATTCCTTCGAGTTCGTATGTAACTATACAATGGCGTATCCAATAAATGTGGATCTTCGTAGTGATACGGAATGTTCCAAAGAAATGCAAAGGTGAAGCAGAAGTGGCGATGATATACGCGGTTTCGTCGTGAATGATAGCAGTCGCAATTTCCTTTTCGCCCTCTTTCAAATCCCTTTATATGTCTTTACTTATTACCTTCTGTACACCACACTTCGCCTAACTGGTTTTCTTCCTTCCCTACCTTTCAGCACCTGTCTATGGTTTGGAAGAAGACTATCCAATAAGCGCAATAGGTGTATTCTCCTAAATACCAGGAGCCCTCGCAACCTGAGAGAAGGTAAAGGGAAAAGACAACTGAATAGTCTTATTCTATTTCTCCAGAACCAGAAACCATTCTCGACCCGAAACAAGTTTCTTCGAGTTCGTATCTAACTATACGATGGCATATCCAATAAATGTGGATTTTCGTAGTGATACGGAGTGTTCCGGAGAAATGCAAAGGGTAAAAGTAGGAGCGGCAATGAAATATGCGACTATGACAATCCAAAAGCCAAAGTGTTTTAAGAAGGTTTGGTTAACTTGGTTCATGAGTTTTAGTTTAGAGTCGGATCATGGTCGCTGCCAAAGAGAGAGTGAAAAGAAACACTCAGCGTGTACTCTAACCTAGATCAGATTGGTTAATCACTTTATCTAATCGGTATGGCTCCCACTGTTTCCTCGATTCTCCCTTAAACCCTAAAAGGCGAATTAGTCATGATCATCTAAAATCACCCGAGGAGTAACACCTACTCATCAGTGGGAATCGGGATCCAACTATCATCGTATGATAATTTGATGGAATCCACTCAAGTCACCATGCTCCGGAAGGTATGCGCATGCCTGGCAAGTTTCCTGTATGTTTGAAACTCCCGATGTGATTTTTACCCCAAGCGCTTATGAAATTAACTTTGGCCAACAAATCATAACGCGTAAGTCAAGTTCTACCCATCATTATCCTGATTAATTTAGACCCACCCGCACACCCCCTTAACTTTGACCAACAAAGTGGTACGACTGTCCTAACCAATGCATATCCATGCTACGGACAAGCAACACACAGCTACCATTCACGATTCCTTGACTTTGGCCAACAAACACCGTATGAATACTATGTGCTACTTATCCGAAATGACGAAGGGCAATGGCTAGTTTTTGGCGAAAAACCTTTAACGTAATGAACTTGATATCGTTGAAGGAATCCAAGTGGTTTTACAAATATAGTGGCGCAAACATTTGCTAAAGAGGTCACTGCCTGCGAAGAGATCTCGGCTCTTTTCTCGTCGAATGAGGACAGGATATTCCCATCGAATACCACGATGCAAAGCAAAAGAATCGACTATAGTGAAGTTATTACGTTGACGCAAATTTCTGTCCAAGGGGTCACTCCCGATGAAGGGATCTCGGCCCTTCCTTCGTCGAATGAGGTGCAGTATATTCCCAATCGAATACCACTATGCAAAGCAAAAGAAAACGTCTGTAATTTCTGCTTTCAAAAACTTGGTTCCAACATCATATAGGTTTGTTTTTCCTTGCATTGATCAGAATCAACACAGTCACATCAATTAAACATATCACACCAGATAAAAGAACGAAAATATGATGTATGTATATACCACCCGCATTCGCTACTGAGCCCCGCCATCACCTGTTAGGTTACTTAACTAACGGCAGAGCGAAGGCTGGACTAGCGCAGGTGCAAAACATATACATCTACTAGTATATATATAAATATATATAGCAATCGTCCCAGGCATGATATAAAGCAACATCACAGAATCTCAGCCAAGCAACACAGAGTGGTGGATAATCCTGGAGCCTCGGGTTTCACTTGAGTCGCAAATGAGACCCGACGTTCCATGTCATGTGGATAGCCTGTGCAATGAAACCCTAGACCCCTACGAGTGCGGCAAGTTACCCGCCAATCCCAGAAGTGAGGCAACCCCAATCAACAAAGTGAATGGGCTACCCAGCACTTCACAGAATCCAGTAACTTAAGCACCCCTCCTTGGGTCAAACTATACCCTCTACAAGTGCGGCGAATAGCCCGTCAATTCTAGAGTAAGGTCCCCTCTCCATGAGATGCGGACCCGTTGCCCTCTAGAACCTGGATATTCGTGCTTTCCGTCTTGGGGTAATCCTAATACATAAAAGAAAATAAATGTACAACGGTGACATCGACCCCAACCCAGTCGTGCCTCAAATAAATAATATACAACCTGGCAAAGACGGCAATCCACATGTCGAACGCTCGTCTCGCAATATCAAATGTACAAACTGAATCTAAACTGTATTATCATTGCACCACCTAGCTATCCACTACGACGATCCAACTACAACAACAGCACAACACAGAACATCAATGTGAATGTCATGTTCACAAACCCGTCTAAAAGAGCATATAGCAATTAAACGAGTAATACTGCTCTAATAACATTCACGGTCGCAGATAGTAATGCATGTACTGTAAACTTACGCATTTAAAATTTCGATCGACAAAAAACATTCCGTATTGGCCTCAAGTGCAATCCAGTACTCAAACAAATCTGGGCCAAAAACAAAATATCCCAAAAACCACATTTCCAAGCAATAGAGCATCATAAGAAAATTTGTGCACAAAGGCCACTAAATGACCGCGGAACCGCCGCAAAAAGGCACCAAATGCAGCGGTTCCGCGGTGGTTTGAAATGATCATGTGCCCAATTTTCTTGTAGGCTTCTAAAAAACCCTGCACGAATTTTTGAGACTCCAGAAATAATTTTTTGACCACTTTTAAAAATCGGCAGAAACCCATATTTTGGAATCGTGATTTCGGGAATTTTGCTCGATCGATCTTTTAGGCACATAAGAACAAGCTAGTTTAGGGTTAAAAGGTTAGCTCTGATACCATGTTGGGTTATGCCAGTGCCCTGGCCGATCACGAAACAAAATTTTATCAAACTGGCGCTAACACAACCCGCGAATACAGATCGACCATTAACCCTAAACCTAGCAAGCAATATAAAGAGTTAGGAATGTTATACCGAATGATCCGTGTCCTTCGGTCTTTAAGCACCTTCCCAAGCTCCTAGTGGCCACCATGATCAAGTTTGATCACCGGTCTCCCTCAATCGAAGATGATCCACCCGAGAGTTTATGAATCGAGCTCCAGCCTCATAACCGAGATAACTAGGGTATCTAATTTGCTAAACTAGTTAGCCTAGAAGACGTAGAGTCTAATGATGGATTAATTTGTCTCTAAACACCCTAACACATGAGAGGATTAGGGTGGAGGTAGAAGAAGAAGCCATGGAAGATGAGAGTGTGAAGCTTGGGCTCAACTCAAGAAAAGCTAAGTCTCGTATGAGTGTGAGAATAGAATATCAAGCAACTAAAGATAATATCTCAAGTCCAACAAAATATCTCACAACTCAACAAGTATCAAGCATGCAAGAATAGTGTATCATGAGTCACACAATGAGTCATCCCATGAGTCACTAAGTAGCCATGTTTGAAAATAAAGCTAAGCACACTCATCCCTCATCACAATTAACCATTTAACCAAATGGTTAATAAACATAATAAGGTGTTTTCTTCTAGAAACAATCTTGTAATAAATTACAAGAATGCCCCTCATCCATATATATACCCTCATCCGTATTCCGAAAAATACGAATACAATGAGACGAAAATAATCCAACAATATAATATTAGGATCTGGTTTAAACCAAAACCCACTAGTATTATCTGTCCGAATCATGATACGTGCACAAGTGTACGTATATGATCGAACCCTGCCGTAAAACCATACGGCTTCTACATCGTTTTGCCCGAAGCAGGGAAACCCTCCGTGTGGGACTCTAAAAACTCGTCAATACGCTGGCAGTGGGTTTAACCACAAGCACGTCAGCGGCACCAGCTGTACGTAACGGCTATCCAGGTATTGAGCGAAAGGAAGACCGACGAGCAAACTCATCCTGACCTTTACTGAGTATGTCGGTAACAATATCCGTACAGTACGGTCTCTTCGTTTAAGAGTATCGCATATCGAGTTTAGGGGGTCGATAAAACCAGACCCCTAATAACACGACATTTCGTGTCGGTATGAAGCCTATCACAAACTGAGAAACTACTGATCCAAATCAGTAATTCTCGACTATCTTGATCGAGGATTTCTGGTGATGGCCACCCGTGCACTGCGCAACATCAACCCCCAATACCGGGAGAGACGAATCCCCAACGATCCGCTCACTGTCTCCATATGGCTCGGGACTGTACCCAACAAAAACCTGTTTGCACGACTTCTTTGAGCCGTGGTAGGGTAGTAATCAAAGCACAGTGGGAACTCACACGAGACAAATGACGATCTCAGGTCAATAAATTAATCTGTACACATGTTATCTGGGAACTTCTATCTGACAATAGGTATAATACCAACTAACAGGTTCCCAGCGAGTCCGTCCAGTGTACTCATAATCTAATGAGCACCTACATACTATCTTAGGTGAACAAACTAACACCAATGGCTTGTGAGACCGGCCACCGCCCCTCGTCGGGGTTTTAGTCAGTATACACTAGTCTACTCTGGAGTATCGATGCCCAGTCTCGATACTCCCACGACTAGGGACATTTAAGGATGTGCTTATAGACCATCCAGCTCCCACGTATATGATCGCCATCATAATGCTGGTAGTCAAGAAAGAATCCTATGGGTTCTATCAACATATAATAGTGATCTGTAATACCACCTAAAACATGTACATGATGATAAAGATAAACCAGATAGCATACTATCATCTTGAGTAAGATTGTTCTATCCGTATAGGTCCTCCCTCAATCATTGCAATCGCGTGCCTGCGATTCAATAATTGACTTGAGGGCACAATAGCCAACAGGGTATCGTAGAGAGTGGACTGTGGTTGCCTTGACGGGAGTTCGACTCAAGTTGTTGGGCAAAGAAAAAAGTGAGATTTTCTTCTCTCAAACTTTCCTTATACTGCCCTAACAAGTGAGAAAACTACTCACATTATATAAAAAAAAAGAAAATAAAAAACAAGCAAAGAAAATAGAGAGAAATGAGGTAGAAGGTTACAACTAGCTACTTAGGACCTCACCTAGGCAAGGATCACACTTGAGCATTATGATTGCAAGGATAAAAGAAAAGAGAAAAAGAAAAAGAACAAATAAAACCAACTACTACTTAACAAAGGAAAAAACAAGCTATATATAAAAACTAGTTAATCAATTCAACAAGACATGCATATAAAAAAAACTCTCATCTTCATTTATCATCAACTCAAAAGCTCTCATTACACTTTTAATGGAGGAAAGATGAAAGAAATAGAAGTTTACACTAAATTCTAACAAAAACTAGTGAAAAACTACATCCTTGATATGGCTCTAATCTGGAGTATTTATAGGCAATGAAGTGAAGCCGTAGGATCTTTTTCTGAACTCTTATAAAATGACAAAACTACCCCTGAAAATTTGGCGCGAGAGGCCATGTATTGGCCACGGATCCGCCGCCTATAGAGGGTTTAGACCGCGAAACCGCGACCGTTATGAGGAGTTGAAGTTTCAGTTTTCTTGGGCTATCTTGTGTTGCTTTATTATTCTGTTTAGTACACTTTCATTTGCAGAATCATTTCAAAATACTCCCAAATTTTCAACAGTCTCAAACATGAAAATGAGTGGACTTGTCATGATTTTTGTCAAGCTCCATGTTGCCTTTTTTATTCTTGTGTTGCCTCTCCTGTGCTCTGTGCTTGTTTGGAACACGAATGACTTTTACTTGATCTTGTCTCCTGAACTGGTAAACGACACCGGATGGTGAGCGGAACCCGTATTTTTACCCGTCATTTGCAATTGTCCTGAATTTGTCATGATTGTTCGTGATTTGTATTCTTTTGAACTGAAAACCTATAACCTACAATTATGTAACAAACACGGATCAAAATAACCTACCTATATGCAATGCGATCAAGAATGGGTGGTATAAAAGTGCAAAATTCTGATATGAACAAATACCCCCAAACTTATCTTTTGCTCGTCCCGAGCAAAACCGTTTTATTTTCAAAAATTCCTAAGCTCACTTTTGTAGCCGTCACGGTTGCACTTAGCATATGCAACAAGCCGTTAAGCCTCTAGGTTGCCCTAGAAGAGGAGTTTTGTCTCCTGAGGGTTTTCAGCGGATACTAGCTATAAAATCTTGTCAAGTTGGTCGTCGACTCTAATCGTACAGTTCAACAGGCTAGTTAGAAACTCGATCATCCTAAATTAGAAATATCCATTACTTATTCTTCACACCTCCTATTCATTTAAGTTAAGATCCTATACGTTTTGTCAATTTATAAAAATCTTTCTCTTGAGTTTTCCTTTTAAAGCGTAGTCTCCAATCCGGAATTTCTATCATCTTTAAGGAAGATATAAGGCTTGTTCTTCATTCCTATTTCTCCTCCAAATATCGATCATATACCCCTGCGTGTGTGTAATTTCACCTCTGCACTTAGGAATTCAATTCAAACTATAGTACCATTTCCCTAATACCCAGTACTACTTCTTTTTATTAATGATGGACGAATTTACTCACATACCTTTCATACGACTACTACTGCTTCCTGAGAATCAGCTGATTACCGAGTGTGTGAGCTTATTAAGGCGTAAATAGCAGTTTCCAGGTCCTGTAATATACACATTTTTTTTCTTTTCTTTTCTTTTTTTTCAAGACCGGATATATTTTTCAACGACGCTCTTTTGGTGGTTGATGACAAATACCATTTTTTCTTTCATACTAGGTTTTCAGGCAAGAGTATTTCAAGGTATTCTCTACTATTCCAAGTTTTAAGGTGTGTGTAAGTGCAGTTTGTAGGGTATATACTTTCTGAATTTGAACTAGAGAACAGAAACTATTTTTCAGATTTATTCTTCAATAAATCTTTCAATACCTTCCTTTCATTTCAACTTAACTCAAGAACTAAACTTAAAATTACTTACTTCTAAACAAACTGTAAGGACGTATATTTACTACAGTTATATTTCAAGAAGGGTTATTTTTAGGGTTTTCAATTACTAAGCCTAGGATTTAGTTATTTCTAACTAGTCAACCATCATATCGAACTCGAATCTAAATAGCCAACTTTAAAACATTTTTTTGGTTTTATTTTTAAGTTTCAAAATTTTATGGTTTTTAGGGATAATAATGCAATACAGAAATATAAACATAATGCGATATTTTATTTTAAGTTTCAAATTTTTATGGGTTTTAGGGATAACAATGCAATACAGAAATATAAACATGATGCGATGCGGAATTTAAACATGCAAACAAAAGAACAAATATTTACAAAAAAAAAAACATGTAGATATAGAGTGCATGGATAGCTATTTACAACAAACCTCACCTCCAAACTTAGTTACAGCAGTGTCCTCATTGCTTCCTACTACGTCTCCTAGAACCAGACGCGGTACCACTCGTGGCAGCACTACTCATGCCAGCTCTACTGGTGTCGGTACCACGACCCCTTGATCTCGCTCTCTCACCATGCGCCAACAGGATAGACATCCTCCGCTCTAGACTCGTAATACTCTGATTAAAAGTCGTCAACATCCCCAACATTCCTCGACCTCCTATGGGTGCGCCGCAGCAAGTGTGCTTGCTCAGCGGGGGTCAGCTCCTCATCGCTCGCTATGGAACTCGAGCGGGGGTCTCTTCCATCACATCCTCGGTCGTCTCGGTACGCGACCATAACTCATGAAGTCTAGTGTATGACGTGGATGCATTCTCAACTAGGGATCGAATGGGAACCCTCATCTGCATAAAAGCATCAAACTTCTCTACAGGAAGAAAATAGCGACACAATCATGTCATTAACATTGGGCACAGATAATTGAACGCCCCTTTACCGACACCAATCGAGTGTAACAATACGGTACACATGTCATAACTTCGGTTTTTCATCATCAGTGTGTGCACAATGTGTAGGGATGGAGTGAAAAAAATGGTGTTATGCGAACTACCAAAAGATATTATTTTATCTCTAACGGCACATGGTTAATACATTCGCATACAGTGTACGTCCAAACATTCCTTTCTTAGGTTCCCTAGCATAACTATCGCCCATTAATAGCATGTAATCCTCAAATCGGAGGGGTTGGATGTGAGCGAGGATTCGGAGGATCAAAGTTACTTTATGAATCAAGTTCCTGTCTACCACAATTTCCCGATCCCCAAAACAAGCGTATATACCCATAATTGCCTAAATATCCCTCCTCCATGCTCGCAAAAAAACGATCAACGAGATCCGGAAACGCGAATGCATTTGGATGGTTGTACAATAAGTAATTCCATCCGCATTTCCGGATTTCGTCGCTAAAATAACTACCATAAAAATCGTGGGCGAACATTGAAGAGAAATTCAAATTGAAAATTGTGATCCATTGAACAAAAAATACAGTTTTAACAGTTCTAGAAAGAGGAGATCGAGAAATCAAACCTCCTATGAAATTTTCAAAGGGTGACATGGAGAAAAAGCGACGGATGCACGGTCAGGGATGCTTCAGGCGGCGGTTCCGCGGTCGCTTTGTCGGATCTCAGGTGGAGCTCTCGGTGGCTGTTGGGGATCTGTGAGAATGGGGGCTGAAGTCTCAGGATGGGAATAAAGAAGAGCAAAGGATTTTTTAAGGGGGAAGTCAAAGTTTGGTCAAAATGGGACATCTTTTGCCCTAAAACCCCTCTAAAATTTGGAACTTTTAAGAATTGTCCTCCTCACATACTTTTGAATATTTACAAAAGAACCCCCCTTTTTTATTTTTTATTTTATTTTATTTTTACAAAAGGGAATTTCACCGGGTAAGAAATATCCCGACACACAAAACCGAGGATTTATAAGACAGGGATGCTCGTCAGAAGAACAAAACAAAAAAAATGGATACACACCGGACAAGAATATATATATATATATACACACACACAAGGTGGTATATACATACCCCAAACTTATTTGAAACGGTGTTTCCACTGTTTGTCAGGATAACCGAAATTTGGTGGTAAACGGAGGAAGATCAGGCAATGTAAACCGGCTCCTGCAACACCGGGAGCTCCTCCGATAGTTCTGCGGTAAGAAACGGTTTTACTCAGTGCCCGTTCACTTTGAATAGTGAACCGTCTTTCGGATTCTCCAAATCCACCACGCCGTGCAGGTATACACACCGCACAAGAAAAGGTCCCTTCCAGCAAGATCGAACCTTACTGGGATGGAAATAGAATCCGGTGTCGTAAAGAAGTATCTGTTGTCCAGGCGTGAAAGTTTTGCGCATAAGGTGTTTATCATGAAACACCTTCGTTTAGTTTTTTATAACAACCGCGTTTTCGTAACCCAACCCCCATCCCGAAGCTCATTTAATTCGTTAAGTTGCAGCTTCCGATAGCTGTCCGCATCTTCAAGGTTGAAGTTTAGCTCTTTGATTACCCAAAATACGTGATGCACGATTTCAATAGGGAGGTGGCAAGTCTTTCCGTACACAATCCGATAGGGAGACATGCCAAGATCAGTCTTATACGCAGTTCGAAATGCCCAAAGGGCATCGGTTAATTTTAAATACCAGTATTTACAGTTCTTGAAAACCGTTTTCTCCAATATTTGCTTAATTTGCCGATTTGAAACTTCGACTTGCCCGCTTGTTCAAGGGTGGTAGGGCGTGGATAGCTTGTGATTAATCGCGTATTTTCGCATCAAGGCTTCAAAAGACCTATTGCAGAAATGTGTCTCATTGTCGCTAATAATAGCGCGAGGGTGCCCGAACTTGAAAAAGATATTTTCTTTCAGGAATCTAACGAAAACCTTGTTGTCGTTCGTCCGGCTCGGCACTGCCTCGACCCATTTGGAGATATAATCAACAACTAAAAAATGTACAGGTTCTCAAAAGAGTTAGGAAACGGGTCCATGAAATCTATCCTCCAAACATCGAATATCTCAACAACCAGAATTGGTTGGAGCGGCATCTCGTTTCTCCTGGAAATCCGACCCAAATGTTGGCACCGGGAACAAGTCTTGCAGTAATCATATGCATCTTTGAAAAATTTTGGCCAATAAGAGCCACACTGTAAGACTTTCTCAGCCGTCTTTCTTGGGCCAAAATGCCCGCCACACGCTTGATCGTGGCAAAACAACAACACACTCTTGAACTCATTATCAGGGACGCATCGGCGAATGATTTGGTCTGGACAATACTTGAACGGGTATGGGTCGTCCCAGTAAAAGTGTTTTACTTGGGATAAAAATCTAAGTTTGTCCTGATTCGACCATTCGCTTGGTATGAGTATAGTCACCAAATAGTTCACAATATCTGCGAACCACGGTTCACAAGATACAGTCAAGAGTTGTTCATCAAGTAAAGTATTGTTTATTGGAAGAGGAAGTGTTGGCGAAAAAGAAAGTCGTGAAAGATGATCGGCCACTACGTTTTCACATTCTCTTTTATCCTTAATGACAACGTCAAATTCTTGAAATAAGAGGATCCAACGTATTAGCCAAGATTTGGCATCCTTTTTCACAAAAAGATGTCTCAGAGCGGAATGATCGGTGTAGACAACGACTGGGGTGCCAATGAGATATGATCTGAATTTCTCCAAAGCGAATACAACCGCCAAGAACTCTTTCTTGGCTGTCATATAGTTCATTTGTGCGTCATTCAAGGTCCGGCTCACATAGTAGATTACGTGCGGCATCTTATCGATGTGCTTCCCTAAGACCGCACCGATAGTAAAGTCAGATGCATCGCACATACTCTCGAAGGGATGCGTCCAGTCGGGAGAAGAAAGAACGGGAGCAGTAGTAAGTGATCTTCGTAATGTTTCAAAAGCAGTCAAACAGTTCGGGTCGAAATTGAACGTGGTATCTTTATCCAGAAGAAGAGTCAAGGGTCTAGCAATCTTGCTAAAGGCCTTGATGAATCGTCTATAGAAACCGGCATGGCCAAGGAAAGATCTGATATCTCTGACGCATTTGAGAGGCGGGAAGTTGGAAATGACATCAATCTTTACTTTGTCAAGCTCGATACCATTTCGCGAAATGATATGTCCTAAGACAACACTTTCGCGCACCATGAAGTAGCATTTCTCCCAGTTTAAAGTAAGATTTTTATCCTTATATCAGGTAAGGACAGCGTCAAGATGTTATAGACACTCGTCAAAGGAATCGCCAAAGATGGAAAAATCATCCATGAATATCTCTAGAAATTTCTCAACCATGTCAGAGAATATTCCCATCATACACCGCTGAAAAGTAGCGGGAGCATTGCATAACCCAAAGGGCATGCGGTAATATGCGAACGTGCCGAAAGGACAAATGAGAGTGGTTTTGTCCTGATCTTTCTCGGCGATGGAAATCTGGTTGTAGCCTGAATAACCGTCCAGAAAACAGTAGAACTCATGCCCAGCTAATCTTTCGAGCATTTGGTCAATGAATGGTAGTAGGAACTGATCTTCCGTGTTGTGGCATTGAGTTTTCGATAATCAATGCATACTCGCCACCCGGTTTGGGTGCGAGTGGGGATTAACTCATTCGCCTCGTTTGTGATGACCGTAATGCATGACTTCTTAGGGATAACATGTATCGGACTGATCCATTGGCTGTCAGAAATAGGGTAAATGATACCACTATCCAGACATTTGACAATCTCCTTTTTCACAGCCTCCTTCGTGACAAGATTCAATCGTCTCTGTGGATCCCTCGCTGGTTTGGCATCATTCATCATATGAATGTGATGTTCAACGGTTAGAGGACTAATCCCTTGATGTCCGCCATCGTCCAGACGAACGCTTGCCCGATTTGAATGCAAGACCGCGGGAAGAGTTTTCTCTTGCTCTAAAACTAGCGAAGACGAAATGATTATGGGGAGAGTCTTGTTTTCACTTAGTAAGCATACTTGAGGTGAGACGGTAGAGCCTTGAGTTCGAGTGTTGGAAGAGAAACAACTGAAGGCAGAATCGAATAACGTGTCTCGAACTCAAAGGATTCCAAGAGGGGCTCAAAGCAAATGTATGCAACAGAGTCGGATGGTTTAACCAACGCATCCAAAAATTCAAAAGACTCCAACTCGGGTGATGACATGTCAAGATCGTTCAGAAACGTAAAGCACTCGTATTCTTTGTCGGAATCGAAAGCAACAGGTTCAAAGAGGAACGCACTCTTGGCGGCAAAATCACCGTGATCAAACAGAAATTCTTCAAATTCACAGTCCTCGAGGAAGATCTCCTGAATAGAACAAATATCCAGTATATGAGCGTTATTTTTGGACGGCTGATTCCCTAATCTAAAAATATTTTCAATTGTCATGTTACCAAAAGATAGGTTCATGGAACCACTTCGACAATTGATCACCACATTTGAGATTATAAGGAATGGACGACCGAGAATCACCAGAATTTGATTCCGGGGGTTGGTTACTGGTTGTGTATCTAAAACAATGAAATCTACGGGGAATATGAAATCCCCAATCTTGATCAACATATCCTCTAGCTCACCCCTAAGATGGATGATAGACCGGTCAGCCATTTGAAGAGTACAATGCGTAGATTTCAGTTCTCCTACACCAAGTTGCTCATAAACTGAATAAGGAAGAATTTTAATACTGGCACCAAGATCCAAAAGAGCGCGATCGATGTTCTTATCCCCATGGTTATTGAAATCGCTGGACAGCCGGGGTCCTTCCGTTTTTGTGGTAAATCTTGTGTAAGAGCATCACTCACATTACCAGCCAAGAAAACTTTCTTTGGTACCTGAGATTTCTTCTTCTTAGTGCACAAGTCTTTCAAGATTTTCGCGTAAGACGGGACTTGCTGAATTGCATTTAAGAAGAGAATGTTGATGTTAATCTATTTGAACAACTCCACAATCTTCTCCATTTATAGACCTTGTTTATTGGATCTCAACCGGTTTGGAAATGGAGCTTTGTTGAAATTGGTTGAATCCAATGTTTGTGGAAGAGATTATGAAGATGGAACGAAACCCAAAACTGGAGTTTGAGTGGAGTGAGATGTGGGTCCGTTCGAAGCAGCAGTCGAAAAAGAAGAGCCTTGTGAAAAATGAAGAATAGGCTCGGAAGAAGGAGAAGAAAAGCGGCCGGGGTGTCGTCATCATCAATTTGTGCGCCAATGTTGTTGTTCAGCATTCTTCCAGATCTCAACATAGTCACGGTACTCACGTTATGGTTCTGTTGTTCAAGAGCAACATGTGCATTATGTGGGTGACCAGGATTTGGGATTGGTTGAGACAGAAGCTTTTCTTTCTCTCGCTCGCTCAAAATCGCGTTCAGCTGTCCAATCTGGAGTTCGATGGTCTTGATACTTTGCCAGTGTGCAGCGGTGTGTTGCACCAGAGACTGAATAGAAGACTGGACATTTGCGATGGATTGAGTCGATTACTTTACAAAAGCCTCAAGACTCCGTTCTAGCGAGAAAACCTTATCGTTATTTGACGGAACAAACTTGTTGTTTTGAGAAAAAGAATTGTTGTAAGGTGCAAAATTGTTCGTCGGATTCTGAAAAGGTTGGGGTTGGAAAGGTTGCTGAAATTGTTATTGAGCTTGTTGTTGAAAAGGAGGCCTCTGAAAGTTGTTCTAGCCTTGGAATTGGTGTTGGTTCTGATTCCAGACGAAATTAGGATGGTTCCTCCAACCGGGATTATATGTAGAAGACTATAGATCATTTCTTGGTCTTTACTGAAATGCAGTATTAATCTGATCATGTCCTTAAAATGGTGGATGTAAGGACACTCTTTGGTCATATGAGATGGATCCGAACAACAAGCGCAAATGGTACGAGAGGAAGAAGTAGGGTTAGGAAAAGGAGATGAGAATTTGCTCTCAATTGCATCAAGTTTTCGCGTGATTGTAGCCATCTCGGCTTTCATTGCAATTGAGATATCGAGTTGGTGAACTGCTGTCCTTGAGAGACCTGAAGAAGAATAAATTGAAGCGTTTGGTCAGATGCTCCCCCACTGCAGCGTTTGTTCCGCAAGATTATCAAAGAATTGCCAAGCCTCCTTGTCAGATTTGGACAGGAAGTGGCTTTGACAGATGGTCTCCATCAACTGTCTAGTTGCTGGATTCAAACCCTCATACAGAGTTTGGCAAAGCTGCCATTTCTCAATACCATGATGAGGACACTAACAAGGAGGTCTTTGTACCGGTCAAAGCACTTCCAAAAAGGTTCAGTTGGAAGCTGGGTGAATTGGTTTATCTCGTTTCGGATCCGTGCGATCCTGTGATTCGGATAGAATTTCTTTGGAAACACTTTCACAAACTCGTCCCAACTGGTTATTGAATGAGATACGGTGCTATACAGTCACTTTTTATCAAGGTCATAAAGAGTGAAAGGTATAACTCATAGCC
This sequence comes from Agapanthus africanus, assembly GCA_030015575.1. NCBI lineage: Eukaryota > Viridiplantae > Streptophyta > Magnoliopsida > Asparagales > Amaryllidaceae > Agapanthus > Agapanthus africanus. The sequence goes on from CM057349.1 coordinate 488,493,807, forward strand.
GTATAGCATCATCAGACAGTTGGGTTGTCTTCATCATCGCACACACGTTTTGGAATTTATTGATGAAGATGTAGGCATCTTCATATTCAAGCCCGTGAAATTTGGGCAGCATATTGATGAAGTGGGGCTTAATTTCGAAATTATCCTCATTGGCCGGCGAAAGAGAAAGACAAGTAGGGAGAGCAGCACGGGTGGGATAGAAACGATCTTGAAACGTGATTCGCTGCGGCGCTGCTGGATGTGGTTGCAGGTTATTCGCATCAAGTGGAGGTGGAATTATTCCCGAGGGAGATAAAGTGATCTTAGGAGGAAATCCCGACATCTTGGAAGAAGAGTTGGATGAAGATGAAGATGTATGAACAGAATCACGGTCAACGTCGGAATTGGCCGGCAAAGATAAGGGTGAAAGAGGCGTGGAAGGAATTTCGACGTCGGAGTCGATCGCGTAGTCGGTAGCGACTAACGTAACGCGGAATAGACGGACATTAGGGTCCTGAGTCCAAACGGATATACACTAAACGAATTTAGTGTAGTCAAAGTATAGAATGTGAGGGTAAGAAAACGATTATGAGAAATGTGGGGGAAAAGTTGATGAAATGAAAATTTGGCGACAAATGATAAGTTTTTATGAAATTTTTTGGGAACTTTTTTTTACAAAGTTTTGAAAAATATATACGGAATTAAGGACACAACTTCAAACAATCATAGTCACAATATGCACAATCACACCTAAAGCTATGGTCTTCAAAATCCAACTAGACTGCTCCTAACTGTTCCAAAGCGACAAACTGTGAGATAACCCTCGAATCGTCTCTTCACTGCCAATTGTGATCAGGTAAGCACAAGTAAGATAAGGAGGGTTTCATTCACGAATCACTGTGAGACTGGCCTTTTAAAATTACTTCTTCACTTGTCTAGCTCAGACACCACAAAATCAAGTTTAGATAAACGACTGAATGCCCACATCTTTCTCTCTCCTATTGAGCACGACAAGTTCTTAGTTGGCTGAGTTTAGATATTTTTTAATTAAACTTAAAGGTAATGCGTATGCTTTTTGTGATTTTTGAGGTCTTAGAAAGAGTAATGAAATCTCCACCCAATCTGAATTGGTGTTATAGCCCTTTAAAATCCGTATTATTCATGCAAAACGATAACAAACAAAAATCTAAAACACTTGCAAAAAATTTATTTGGCGGCAGTGCGAAGAATCCTGCACAAAAACAGTTTATTGGAGAAGGGGGAGTTTACGCAAAGAATACTGCAGAAAAACAGTTTAATGGAGTTCGGAGGGGGGTTTTAGAAGAAGAGAATACTTACCAAAAAATTTAGGCTCTGATTCTAAAATTCGACCGCGGAACCGTGGTCAAACCTACCTTTTGGCCGCAGAAACGAAGTCCAATTGGTGACTTGGAGCTCCAAATTTCTTCAGGACACTAAAATTGATCTCCTCTTCTGGGTTTTAGTCCCTGGAAATTGATTTGATCACTGAAATTTCTTCAAAATTTGTACGGTTAACCGCGGTTTCGTCTTGATCCGCCGCGGTGTAGCTGCGAGATGTGGGTCTAACTCCCCATAATTTTGGCACTGGGCGTGCTCTTCTTCCTATCCTGCACACTCGCACAAAAAGAATAAAAAATAACATGATGATTTTTATAGTCTTATTTGGTTTTATATATATATATACAAATTAACCCGAAACTATACAAAGAAATAAACTACAGTCTTTCCGGCAATTGCGCCATTTGATTGTTAAGATTTTGCTATGAGTTAAAAAAGTTCTATTTACCGCAATCAACTCGGTTTCGCTTGGTAGCTAGCCGGATGAGTACGGGTCGATCCACGGAGAGATGGAAATCTTTTTCTTAGTGTTTTACCAAGTTAAGTCCAAATTATCCGAGTTTGTTCAAAACTAACTATGTGCTTAGATATGTATGTTAAAGGAAGTTTGTTAGGGTTAGGATTAGATTAGTTTGAGTTAGGAGTTCGCTCACTTTTTTCGTTTGTCACTCTTAATATCAATGTTACGGTAATCAGCAACAACGGGGATTAATACGACTATGAAGAAAACTTACGAGTATAACCTAGGCTTTCCAACGCTTAGTTCCTTCATTTTGATCCTTATCCGTCTGTTCTTAGCTCTTAGCTATAACCTCTGATCAATTCAACCACGACTGGTCTCTTTAGAATTTCACCGCTATCATATAGGATAAGGTGTCGTAGGGAGCGGATTATGATTGTCTTGACCGGAGTTCGACTCAAGTTGTTGGGCAAACGAAAGAGTGAGAGATTTTCTTCTTTCAAACTTTTCTTATTCTACCCTAACAAGTGAGAAAACTACTCTCTCATTATATAAAAAAAATAAAATAAAAAACAATCAAAGAAAATAGAAAGAAATGAGGTAAAAGGTTACAACTAGCTACTTGGGATCTCACCTAGGCAAGGATCACACTTAAACATAATGGTTACAAGGATAAAAGAAAAAAGAAGAAAAAGAACAAATAAAACCGACTACTTAACAAAGAAAAGAACAAGCTATATATAAAAACTAGTTAATTAGTTCAGCAAGACATGCATAAAAAAACTCTTCTCTTCATTTATCATTCACTCAAAAGCTCTCACTACAATTTAATGAAAGATGGATGAAGAAGAAATTTACACTAAATTCTAACAAAAATTAGTGAAAAATTACATCCTCGATATGACTCTGATCTGAAGTATTTATAGGCAGTGAAGTAAAGCCTTAGGATCTTTTTCTGAGCCCTTATAAAACAAAACTGCCCCTGATAATTTGGCGTGAGAGGCCACGTATTGACCACGGATCCGCCACCTATAGAGGGTTTAGGCCGCGGAACCGCGGCCGTTATGAGGAATAGAAGCTTCGGTTTTCTTGGGCTATCTTGTGTTACTTTATTATTCTGTTTAGTACAGCTGCATTTGCAGAATCATTCCAAAATACTCGCAGATTTTCAACAGTCCCAAACATGAAAATGAGTGGACTTTTGCCTTGATTTTTCTCGAGCTCCGTGTTACCTTTTTTATTCTTGTGCTGCCTCTCACGTACTTGTTTAGGCAGGCAACAAAGAAGGTACCAGGCTAGGGACATGGTAATAGCAGTCTCTGTTCACTCATGCTTGAGACACGAATCACCATCGCTTGATATTGTCTCTTGAACTGGTAAGCGGCACCTGACGGATGGTGAGCGGAACCCGTAATTTTATCCGTTGTTAGCAATTGTGCTGAATTTGTTGTGATTGTTCGTAATTTGCATTGTTTTGGAGTGAGAACATGTAATCTGCAATTATGTAGCAAACACGGATCAAAATACCTACCTATATGCAATGCGATCAAGAATGGGTGGAATAAAAGTGCAAAATTCTGATATGAACAATTATGTAATCAGGATTACAAGTAACATAAAAATTGTCCCGAGAATGAAATAAAATAAAGGCCTAATTCGTAAAAAACTACCAAAAACTTAGGGCTTGTGAAAAGTTAACTATCAAATTCTTTGAAAATTACATAAAACTACCAAATTATACAGACAACCTTAAAATTTCTTAAACTGGTTTGGTAGCTTACTGAATATTTAGTAAACAAGTTTGGTAGTTTATTGAATATTTACGAAACAAGTTTGGTAGTTGATTGTTTATTAATTTTACAAATTTCCGCACACTTCGTAGTCTATGTAGCACCGGTTCAAATACAGATATAGGGTAAATACGATAGGAATTCGCGGATTCGCAATTTCCCCAAAACATAGGATACATAATACGTTTTTATATCGATTTTTAATTAAACAAATATAAATATATATTAAGATATACATATAATATATAGTAATATAAATAAATAATGGTATTATGTTTGATATTCAATGCACTTTTAAATTTTCAAGAGCCTTAATTTCCGAAAGAGAAAAAAGAGGCATCAATTCGAGAGAAGTTGGTGAGATATTTACAAGTCTAAACAAATCCGAAAGAATCCGAGAGTTTCGGACTCCGATACGCGATCAGGAACGATTCGTGGGGCATTTACAAGTATCAGTGCTTCATAGTTGGTAGCTTCATGTAATTTTCAAAGAATTTGGCAGTTACTTGCAACAGCCTCTAAGTTTTTGGTAGTTTTTTTTTTCCAAATTAAGCCTAAAATAAATGCAAAAGCTGAAATGATTGATGATGGCACATGTTCAATTTTCTGACATCGCTTCTGGTTAAACAACATATATTCACTCTGGATAATATGACATGATTGGATAAACATATTAGATTCCTAATGAAGCAGAGGTGTTTCCACACAGTACAACTCCTAATGAAACCGAGGTGTTTTTCACCCTCTCTGAAATCTCATTTAAACTAGAGGTTCAAACATATCATTCATATGGACATCCATTTTTGGGATGATTTAAGAATAAAACCCCAGGTTAAAGAATATTAATCATGACTACAGGCTAAAGGTTTTTGCTCAATGTATCATCAATTTTTCATATATTGAAAAATTTAATTATATATGACATGTAAATGGACATCCATTACATAAAAGGGGGCTGCAGTGCCCCTCACATGGTGTCACTTTTGCAGAAAAGCCCCTGGACATCAGGGGCTTTTCTGCAAAAGTACCCCATGTGAGAGGGACACTACAGCGCGGGGCTGCAGGAACACTGCAGCCCCGCAACCTCTTACAATATATCTAGGTTATTTTCCCTTGCTGGTAAGGACCGAATTCAACAGTACATAAAGTCATAAATTTTATTTGCCCAAAAGTTTATTAAGTACTACATTAGACACAGCCTTGGATGGTAGGCCGGGGTAGCTCATTTGGTTCTTTGGCCAATATTATGTCCCAGGGGCAAATGTGGTTCCACAGAACTATCAGACCATATCATGATAATAGTCTATGCTCTCTTATCATTTTTTGGGGAACTTGCTTCTTACTGGCATGGGCTGCACGAGTGAAGAAAATTAAGATTCTTGCACTCTAATTGCCAATGTTCTCTCTTATGCATCTTTGTTATAACTAGAAAGTGTCATAGAAGGCCCTCTAAGGGCTGGTCCACAATTCTGATGTAATAATATAGGATAGAGGATGCCAATCCATCTAACATCTTTACTGCTAGAGTTGAAATCTAGATAATCAACACAAAAGATATATACAAGTACAAGCAGAATTTTGCTTCTAGCTACACAGGGAGTGAAATAATTTGGCCGAGGTTATGAACCAAATCTCTATAAATAATGCAAATACCCTTGGTTAACCAAGGTACACCATCTCCTTTTTTCTTGAAAAAAAAAAAGAAAAAATGAGAAAAATCCCCACCTCTCAAGCCCTCCACGTTATCTCCCTCATCTCTCAAGCCCTCCACATCATCCCTCCCCCTTTTTTAAAATAAATAAATAAATAAGACTCTAGAACCCTCCACATTTCTCTCAATTCCCTTCTCAAATTTTTTAAACACGTGCATAAATTCTAGTATATATATCGAGCATGTCCCAGACCTTCAATCAACTTTTGTGGCTAGTGTTTCAACTTTGAGAAGTTATATTTGACATTCCATCTTTTGAAACAAAGAATATTGCATTGTTTTATACTACAAATCAACGATTAATGAATTTAGTATATCCATTGTCCAAACCTAAACCTATAATCAATTAGAATTGATCATGCAAATGAATGATGCCCAAAGTTGAAAATTAGATTTTACCTATCCGCAAACAACTTGTCCACTAATTAATATAAGTTGACAATAGGTCGACAACGGTTGTCTAATTTTGTCAATATTTTCACAGAGCCTTGCTACATAGTTGAACTCATTTGTTGGGGAAAGGCTTCTTAAATTATAGTTATGATGATAACGATGACACAAATTTCTAAACGCATAAAGGCGGGCTTTTCGAATAGCCCTTAAAATTATGACAATTTGATAGAAGCCTATCGCCAACATGATATTTTTGATAAACCCCAAAAGGTATGAGGCCTGCCTATTGCAAGACCACTTGGAGCTTATTTGGACCTTGTATATTAGTCCAAATGTGGTTGATAAATTTGAACTTAGTTGAGGTGATGCAGATTAGGTTATCAAAATTAAATGCCAACAATAATAAGATTAAGAAGCCAGACATAATAAGAAAGGATGACATACATTGCAGATTAAACATGAACTTCCACATAATTGATCCCCTATTAAGTGTTAACAAGAAGTGATAGAAGATTGTTTAAACGAACCCATATTGCCACAGTACTTGCAAGAACAAGAGAATCCTAACAGGAAGCCCATTGAAGTGAGAGTTCACAATCAAAATAAAACTTACTTCAAGTGAGGCACTTTCTTCCCCGATCAATGCGGAGTAGTTCAGAAGGAAGCGAGGCAGGATCCAGCTCCCAACATTCGTTGAGCAAATTCGCATCCTCCTTGCCTGACAACTTCCTAGCTGGAATTTGATGTGAAAACAACCGGGCATCCTCCTTTTCAAGCCAAGTAGCAGCATGGGCACCAATCTCACGCCTCTTAAATATTGTCTTGTATCCTTCCACCTTCTCAAGATGTCCCAAGCTCAACCCATACGTCTCACTATAAGCAGTAAGGAACACCACTATATCATAGGTCCTTTCCTCCTCATCTCCTTCTAATGCTCTCTCCCCATACAAAGCCCAAACCGAACCCTTCTTTGGATAAATCCTGTAAAGCTCCTTTGCCGCCCTCTCACATTCAACTAAATGAGAGAACAAATTCACCGAATCAACGTTAACCCTGCGCCCGGCTTTAAACTTTCCACAAGACACATGGTGCCCCGACTTCTCCCAACGAACTAACGCATCATCCTTGTCGTTTTGTACGTCTAACCAACACATGTTCAATCTAAAGGGATTCGAAGAGTTAACATCTTCAATCAGTCCATAATTCCTCGGCATTCCGTCGTCGTCGTCATACACCGCCCAAATCTGCCCTTTAACAAAACTCTTCTCAGTCCTATCCTTATCAAAGTTGTAAAAGTCCGAATCTTCAACAGCCATGAGGCTCAAATCCCCATCTTCTAACAGAACAATGGCTTTCACATTCCTTTCCTTGGTCTTCTCCTTTTTCTTGGCTCTCGCCTTGGCTATCTCTAACTGCATCTCAGCCAAAGTCTTCTCCTTTATAACCTTAGGTTTCTTCAACACCGAAGCATCAGAAGCCCCAATTTTCCTCTTCTTAACACCAGTGTCCCAACTAATCAAAACCCTAGGTCGAGATCTAGTCCTCGATCTAGCACCCGTAACCCTAACCCTAACCCTAACCCTAGCACCAACCTCATCCTCATTCCCATTCCCATTCCCATCCTTAACCTCAACAGCAAGAAAGCTCTTCCTACAGCTAGGGCAAACAAGACGATGGCGTACGTACCTCCGATCGAACTCGTGCAGGATCCGACAAGTCCCGCAAGCGGTCCAGAACGTCACCAGCGGCCTCTCCTCCAATCTCTCGCCGGCGATCCTGACCCTCAGCTCGTCGTCGAACCTCTTCTTGTTGGATCGATCGGAGAGGAACCTGAACGACTCGGCGACGTGCTTGAAGGCCTCTTCGAGGCCAGGGAAGGCGAACTTGGCCTTGTCGGGGTGAAGGGAGAGTGCTAGGGCTTTGTACTGGGACCTGATGAGGGAGGGAGGGGAGAAGGGGTCGAGGCGGAGGATGCTGTAGTGGTCGGAGGGGGAGCGGCGGAGGATCTTGAGGGCGGTGACCATGAGGGAGATTCCGGCGAGGTTGGGGTCGAGGCGGCGGGCTCTGCGGGCGTACTTGAGGGCCGACTTGAAGTCGGAGGCTTCGAGCTCGACTCGGCGATGGATTTCAGGCGGAGGGATTCGGATCCGGGTCCGGGTCCGGGTCCGGGTCTTTCGGGCGACATTGTTGAAGACGATGGATGAAACGGGGTTGGAGGGAAACAATAAGGGTTGAAGAAATGGAGAGATAAACCCCTGTACTGCAAGTTCAAGGGGGTAATGTGCAATTTACCCTTTGATATAATCTTGTTGTTTAGAATATTGGGTGTGGACCCTGCTGGCGTCCTGCCGACAGAAATCACTCGTACACTTTCCAAACGATTTACAACAGTTTACTGATCAAAGAAGACAGAGAGCAAGCAAATTAATGATTTATCATTATTATTGGATTTTTGATCTGACGGTGAGGAGCTTTCAGTTCCAGCGCTAGCGCATCCGTGTTTTGCACGTGGTACGCTGCTTAAAGTGCAGCGCACTTAGCGCTAGCACTGTTGGATATATGTATGCCCTAGAGGCCATTACATGATAGTGGATGTGTGTGTGTGTGTGTATATATATATATTCAGTGTACATTCTTGCTCGTCATGATAGTATGCTGTCTTGTTCTTCTTTATCTGACATGTTGATTTGATCATATTTTTATTCATTCATACATGTTGATAAAGCCATGAGGATATAGGCTTGACTACTGTGATTATGATGGAGATCATACTTGACATCTGTAGTTTATAAGCATATCCTGAAATGTCCCTAGTCGTAGGTGTATCGAGACGGGGCATCGATATACCAGAGTAGACTAGCGTATATGATACTAGACCCATATGATAGGCGATGGATGTTCCCACATTCATCGATGTTTGACATCGAGATCGTATACGGGTGCTCAGTGGTGACTGGGTACACTGGACGGACTCGCCGAGAACTCCTATATGGAATTATATCTATCGTCGGATAGCAGTTCTCAGGTGACACTGGTGCAGGTTAGTCTGTAGACCCGAGATCGTCATAGAGTCTTGTGTGTTCTCCCACTGTACTTTGATTACCACCCTACCACGGCTCTACTGGGTCGTGCAAACAGGTGGCCGTTGGGTATAGTCCCGAGACACACGAAGGCGATGAGCGATAGGTGGGGTTTCGTCTCTCCCGGTATTGGGAGTTGATGTTGTGCTGTGCTCGATTGGCTATATCAGTAAGTCTCTGGCCATGGCTGTTGAGATTTACTGATAAGTGTTATCAGTAGTTTCTCGATCCGTTATAGACCTTTCATCGGCACGACTTATTAATTTATTAGGGTCGACGTTACCATCCCTAGACTCGATATGCAGCATATCTGACGAAGAGACCGGACTGTACGGTAGTGTTGCCGGTTGGCTCGACGGGAGTTATAACAGGCTCGCTTGTTTTTTTCTGATCGCTCAATACCCGGGTGGCCGTTACGTTTAGCTGACCGCTTGCGGCTTGTAGGTATTTGATATGATCATTACCTACTGCCGGTGTATTGACGAGTCTTAGAGTCCCACAATAAAGTTTTCTGGCTCAAGCGAAAAGATGTGGTGTGTATATGAGATATGCACGGGGACCCGATTAAATACGGATATATGATACCGTATATTAATCGGGCATTTTCTATTGGTCGGGTCGTATGTGATATGACCGGTTTGCAAAATCAAGTGTTGATTTAACAAATGACTTTTAGATTAATTCTTTAATCAAACTCTTTTTCTATTTTTGTATGCATACATGTATACACATGATGATGTGCATGTATACATACATACATACATAGTATCATGGTTGTTGATATAAGTTTGGTGGCAATGCAAGACTTACATTGTAGAATTATCTATTTATTTATCATTTTGTAAAAAGGAAAGGATAATTCACAAGAGGTTAATGTTTATTATCTTTGACCATGCTTCAACCACTTCTTAACCTTGAGTTAATTATCCTTTTACCTTTTAACTCATTTTGAAAAAGATCTAGATAATTCTAACCATGGTTGAAGTGAGAAGGATTAAGATATATTATTCTTTTCTCATTTCAATTATTCACTCTCTCATATCTTTTCTTGTGTGAAAAAGCTTAGCCACCATCTTCTTCTTCCTCTCTTGATTATTTTCTTAAGTGAGATTAATAAAAAGAAAGAGTTTTGATCAAAGAATACAAACCACATCATCATACTACACACATCTAGCCCATTTGTGTAGGGTGTTTGCTCTACTTCATTCACATATCGAGTAAAGCAAGGAGCCTTGGGCAAAGGAGCTTCGGGTGGATCGTCGTGGACTTAGAAGACCTCAAGCGAACCTTCTTCCAATCCTCAAGTAGCCAAGAAGTCTAGCGTAGGGAGCTACAAAGATTGTACTCTCAAAACCCTAGCCTTTATTACTTGTGATGTTGTCTTTGTAATGAAACCCTAATTTTCTAGTGATGATTCTTTGTATGTTCACTTAGCACCTTAAAAATTTGATTTTGAGACATGTGATGCTTCCAAACCCTTCATGAGGTGCTATGTAAACCTAACATACACCCGTGCTTTACACATGGTGCACTGCTTAAGTGCGGCGCTCTTAGCGCTAGTGCACACGTGCTTTGCACGTGGTGCGCTGCTTAGGACGCAGCGCACTTGGCGCTGCTTCTGAAGCGTTGCTTCATTTCAAAATTTGAATTTTGAACAGAGCTTTGCTCTGATTGGGAGAAACAAATGCCCCCCACCGTTGCGCTCACGTGGCCCACACGTGAGTGCAGCGGCGGCAGCATCTGCGCTCTTGGATCAACTCAGAAGTTGAAACGGCATCTCAATGCTTATAAATAGGACTCTTGGCCCTTAGGATGATTTATGTTCATCTTCTTCTTTCTGAGAATTTTTATTCTCTTGCAGAGCATAGCTTTTTGACTTAAGAACTTTCTTAAGGACATAACTCTGTCAAAAATCTTAGGTAAAGATTAAAACTTTTTAAAGGGCCTTTTAATAATCTAGGGTTTTACCCAAAGCTTTGCTCTTCGTAGATTTTTGATCTAAAGAAAACCCATTTAGGGTTTCACAACGGAGCCTTGCTCTCTTGAATCCATAGATCTAAAGAAATCTTTTCTTGGGGTTTCTTAGCCCATGGACAGAGCTTTACTCATAAAGAACTCTTAGAGTTTGTTCATGGATCTTGAAGATCTCAGAATTTTAATTCATATAAAAATTGATTTCAATTTTTCTGATGGATTATTCCATCATTTTTACAGAGCAAGGCTCTTAGAATTCCCGGAGAATTTTTAATTCCCCTCATAATTGACTTTGACATGTGTCATTCCTGTCTGCAGAGCATTACTCTCGAGGAGTTTAACTCCTTGGCCCGAGGGACTTTTTTATTAAATGCGAATCCTTTTTAGGATTCCTTTCTTAATTGCACAACACTTATTTCCTCCTTGGGTATATCAAGAGTTGTTTAAATCCCGTGTCTGTTTCAATAAACTTTTTCTTAATCAGTCTGTCTAATAACTCTCACTGATTTTCCCTTTCAGACGTTATGGACGCTCATATGTATGATCTCGACGAGATTATTTCTTATGGATACATTCGCGCACTAGGCCGCTCCCAAAACCAGGAATTCACAAACGCTCAGTGTGCTGAAATTATGGGTCGCTTTGATGCATATAATGGTTAACTGCTTCCTCGCCGTTCCTCTCTCTTGAAGCTTATTGTGGGAGCGATCTGGGGAGCACTTTCTCTATTTTACGTCGGCATGCCGCTTAAGGTATTGGATGACGCCGAAGATAAGGTGCACTCGGTGTATCTGATGGGCTTAATCTCAAAGAAAAGACAAGACAACCTTGTTGATATCCTGCATCAAGCTTTTCAGCAGGCGGAGATACTCGCTGCCTATCGAAGGGTGGAGGACATTAGTGGGGATCCTGACGCTTGTGATCGTGAAAAGATGCACACGAAGATGATCCGAGAGGCCCGATAAATTTTGGACGGCCTCACTTTTGAATTTCTCAATCCATGTCCTGGATTTGATGTCGTACCTTTGTAAACATTATAATTATGTTTTTGTTTACTGTTTTCCTCACTGTAGGCATTTTCTGAAGTATGAATAGCAAGCTTTTTTCATTTCCATGTGTCTATTTTATGCATCAAACTTTTTCGCACATGCATGAATGGGTATGCCTTGAACGCTTAACTGAATGTGAACCAAATTTCTCCTTACTGTCGCTTTCTTCTCTTTTTCTTTGCTGCCGGCATGTTACTTTTAGCAAGTGTAACCTGTAGATGATAGAGAGAGCATTCCATTTTGAACTCTTTGAGAGGTAGTGATGGCTCAGGAAGCAGGTTCAGATCTGCAGCCTAAGGTTTTTCAACTTTATGAGCCGTGAGGGTCTCATAAAGACTTTTCTCCCTACGAGTCGAGAGGATCTCGCAGGTGTATTTTCTCCTTAGGAATCGTGAGGATTCCTAAGTGTGTTTTCTCTTGGGAGTCGTAAGGATCTCACAAGAGAGTTTTCTTCCTTACGAGTCGAGTGGATCTGTAAGTGATTGATGGGGTTGACATTATCCGCATTTCACGGAGTCAAGGGTTGCTCTGGGCGCTTCCCACGGGGTCAGGATTGACTTTAGCCGTGTTCCATGGACCCAGGATTTGCTCTTGCTGTTTCCCACGGTGTCAGGATTGATATTAACCGTGTTCCACTAGACCAGGATTTGCTCTGAACGCTTCCCACGGGGTCAGGATTGACATTAGCCGTGTTCTGCAAGACCAGGATTTGCTCTGGATGCTTCACACGGGGTCAGGATTGACATTAGCCGTGTTCCACAGGACCAGGATCCGCTCTGGACGCTTCCCACGGGGTCAGGATTGACATTAATCGTGTTCCACTAGACCAGGATTTGCTCTGGATGCTTCCCACGGGGTCAGGATTGACATTAGCCGTGTTCCGCAAGGACCAGGATCCGCTCTGGATGCTTCCCACGGGGTCAGGATTGACATTAGCCGTGTTCCACTAGACCAGGATTTGCTCTGGATGCTTCCCATGGAGTCAGGATTGACATCAGCCGTGTTCCGCAAGGACCAGAATCCGCTCTGGACGCTTCCCACGGGGTCAGGATTGACATTAGCCGTGTTCCGTAAGACCAAGATTTGCTCTGGATGCTTCCCACGGGGTCAGGATTGACATTAGCCGTGTTCCGCAAGACCAGGATTTGCTCTGGATGCTTTCCACGGGGTCAGGATTGACATTAGCCGTGTTCTACTAGACCAGGATTTGCTCTGGATGCTTCCCACGGGGTCAGGATTGACATTAGCCGTGTTCTGCAAGGACCAGGATCCGCTCTGGACGCTTCCCACGGGGTCAGGATTGACATTAGTCGTGTTCCACTAGACCAGGATTTGCTCTGGATGCTTCCCACGGGGTCAGGATTGACATTAGCCGTGTTCCGCAAGGACCAGGATCCGCTCTGGACGCTTTCCACGGGGTTACGATTGACATTAGCCGTGTTCCACTAGACCAGGATTTGCTCTGGATGCTTCCCACGGGGTCAGGATTGACATTAGCCGTGTTCCGCAAGGACCGGGATCCGCTCTGGACGCTTCCCACGGGGTCAGGATTGACATTAGCCGTGTTCCACTAAACCAGGATTTGCTCTGGATGCTTCCCACGGGGCCAGGATTGACATTAGCCGTGTTCCACTAAACCAGGATTTGCTCTGGATGCTTCCCACGGGGCCAGGATTGACATTAGTCGTGTTCCACAAGGACCAGGATCCGCTCTGGATGCTTCCCACGGGGTCAGGATTGACATTAGCCGTGTTCCACTAGACCAAGATTTTCTCTGGATGCTTCCCACGGGGTCAGGATTGACATTAGTCGTGTTCCGCAAGGACCAGGATCCGCTCTGGACGCTTCCCACGGGGTCAGGATTGACATTAGCCGTGTTCCACGGAACTAGGAAAGGTTGACTTTATCCGCATTTCAAGGAGTCGGGAGTTGACTCTCGGTTGTCTGTGCACCGCCGAGTCATGGAACTGGGAATTGCCGCGTTTCCGCTTTGCTGATGTTGTGTCTGTTGTAATGAGACGAATGTTGAGATGATCTCCAGGCTGTTTGTGAACCGTCGAGACTTGGCTCTCTTTCGGATGGAGCCTGGGGGAAAGGTGTGGTTCCCTCTTTGTTTGTGCCCCTGGATTATATACAGCGATCGATGTGTTCTCACCTGTAGGGCAAAAAGTTTCACTTTATATATTTTTCTTTCCGCGATACTCTATCATTTCAGCTTTTTATATCACGAAAGTCGCGATCGCCCAATCATTTCGGCTATTTTTCGCGGTGCCCAATCATTTCGGCTATTTGTTTTATTTTTTACTCGCTGCTTTTTATTGCGAGTTGCCCAATCATTTCGGCTATTTTGTATGCATACATTTTTACTTGCTGATTTTGTTGCAAGTTGCCCCATCATTTCGGCTATTTCATATGCATTTGTGGCTCGCTGGCTTCTCGCTGCAAGCTTGGGATTGGACACCGATTTCGGCATCAGCATCGCTACAACTAGGATATTGCCATGAGCGAATCATCATTTGCCTCTGTCGATGTCGAACAAAGGTGGCTTAGCAAACAGGGTTAAAATCCTGTCGACTAAGGCTTTTGATTTCATGAGCCGTAAGGGTCTCATAAAGGTATTTCTCCCTACAAGTCGTGGGGATCTCGTAGGTGCGTTTTCTCCTTAGGAATCATGAGGATTCCTAAGCGTGTGTTCCCTTATAAGTCGTAGGGATCTTACAAGAGTGGTTTCTCCTTATAAGTCGAGAGGATTTACAAGTGTCTTTTGCCATATGAGCATATCCCCAGTCTCTGGTGGGACTTTGTCAGGGAAATGTTTATTCGCGCCCGTGGATTGTATACAAGGGTCAATATTGAACCTCTTGTAGGGCAGCATTGGAGGTTGTCATGGCTTAAGAACAGCTTCAGATCCCTGCAGCTTAAGGCTTTTGAATCCTATGAGCCGTGAGGGTCTCAAAGGAGGGTTTTCCTTACGAGTCGTGAGGATCTCGCAAGTGTAATTTTTCCTTAGGAATCATGGGGATCCCTAAGTGTGTTGCTCCCTTGTGATTCGTAAGGATCTCACGCAGGTGGTTTCTCCTTACAGGGTCGAGAGGACCTTGCAAGTGTCTTTTAACGAGCTTGCGCCCTTTTGGGTTTTCACAAAACTCGCCGGTATCCCTGCTGTTTTTACTCACGGAGCCCTTTCGGGTTTTCATCCGTGCCCATTTTGCTTATGGACATACCGTTTTCTCCCTTTTTTTATTATTTTTTTTGTCAGCCTTGGGATGCTGCGATCCGTAGTAGTTTATCGACGTCTCGGTCAATAGCTAGTTTTAGGACATAGTGGTCCATCGTTAGTTTAAGGACGTTTCGGTCCGTTGTTAGTTTAAGGACATTTCGGTCCGAAAGCCGGCTACTTATAGAGTTTGGGCTTAGGAAGATAGCGAGCGGACATAGGCGTCGTCATCTATCGTTGACCTAGGCCGTGACTCGTCAGGCGTAGTATTTTTTCAGGAAGCGACCGTTTATTGGCCTGAAAGGTCTTTCACCATGCATGTCCATGAGTAGATAGGCTCCACCCTGGTAAACTTTGTCTATGATGTACGGGCCTTCATAGTTCGGCTCGAATTTCCCCATTTGGCACGATTAGGGATCATAGGTCTCTTAACCACTAGCACGAGTTCGCCTTGGCGGAATGCTCTCGGCCTAGTCAATCTCTCATATGAACGTGTCATCTTTGCTTTATAAGCCTCCAGATTTTGTTGCGCCATGAGCCGGATTTCATCGAGGGCATCAAGCTCCTTAAGCCGAAAGTGAGCATTTTCTTCGTCTGTTAGCTCGTAGTGAACCGCCACTCGTAGAGAGGGTAACTCTATCTTGAGGGGAAATACTGCTTCTGTGCCGAATACCAATGCATACGGTATTGTGTTCGTGGCTGTTTTGAACGTAGTTCGATAGGCCCAAAGAGCTTCATGCAGTCTTTCGTGCCAGTCCCTCTTATTTCGAGATATCGTCTTTTTCACGATCTTTGTCAAAGCCTTGTTGAAAGCCTCGGCTAGACCGTTAGCTTGGGGATTATAGAACGAAGAGTATCTCCAGTCTATGTTATGCTGTTGTGCGAAGCGGCTGATCTTGTGGCTTCTATAGGCTGGCCCGTTATCGGAGATAATCCGTCGCGGAGTGCCGAACCGATAAATGACGTGTGTCTTGAAGAAATGGAGGATATTCTCCGTCTTCACTTCCTTCAGCGGTACTGCCTCTGCCCATTTGGAGAAGTAATCAGTTGTCGCCAAAATGAATCGATGTCCTCTGGACGATGCTGGTTTGATAGGGCCGATTATGTCAGTTCCCCATATTTCGAACGGCTAGCTAGCCACCGTCGGATGTAGTGGATTTGAATGCTGATGGATAAAGTCCCCGTGAATCTGGCACGAGTGGCACTGCTTTGCGTATTCAAGACAGTCCTGAATCATCGTGGGCCAATAGTAGCCCATCCTTTTGATCTTTAGTTTCATCTTTGGCCCGGCTTGGTAAGAACCGCAGAGTCTGTCGTGAGTTTCTTGGACGACTCTCTTTGCCTCCTCCGGTCCCAGGCATCTTAGCCATAAAGAGTCAAATGATCTCTTAAATAGAGTATCATTGACGAAGGCAAAAGATAAAGCTCACTTCATGAGCTGATATTTTGAGGACACATCTTCAAGCGTTCGACGGGATTTGAAGTAGTCTATAAAGACTTCTCTCCAATCCTTAGCCTTTTCCTGGTCCTTTATTTGTAGAGTCGTTTGCTCGGTAGTTCCCTTTTCTTCGGACGACTCTGGAGATATTTCTGCTGGTGCAAGAACCCGATGGCTTTGCACAACGATCCTCACGTTATCGAGATTCTCGTCGTCCAATTCTTTAGCGATCTTGGCTAATGCATTCGCTTTGCTGTTTTCCGTACGCGGTATACTTTCCAGTATGTAGGAGGGAATTTTAGCCAGCATTTGCTGCACTCTCTCGCCGTACTTCACCAGCTCTGGCTTGCACGTTTGATAGTCGTCGTTTACTTGGTTAACGATCAGCTGGGAGTCTCCGTATATGAGGAGATTCTCAATTCCCATGTCGACAGCGATCTCAAGACCTGTTATCAAAGCTTTGTATTCGGCTTCATTGTTCGTCCTCGGCTTTGTTAAGGAGAAGGCAAAGCGCATTATCCCTCTTTGTGGAGTCATGAAGATGAGGCCCACTCCGGATTTGATTATGGGAATGCTTTGTTTGCGCTTCTTCATAGAAGATGCTCCTTCGAAGTAAAGTTCCCACTGGGTATCATTCTCTTTTCTCTCCCCATCAATCGTGTCAAACGCGTGCTCGTCGGGCAATTCGCAATTCAAAGGAGAATCGGCGGGTATCGGATGTTCAGCGAGGAAATCGGCGATAGCCTGGCCTTTTACCGCCTTGAGGGGTCGGTACGTCACCGAGAATTCCATTAAGAGTAGGGCCCATTTAGCGAGCCGTCCCGTTAATATGGCCTTCGACATCAAATATTTGAGAGGATCCACTTTTGATATAAGGTGGACCACATGTGCCAACGCATAGTGTCTGAGCTTTGTTATTGCGAAGATCAACGCCAGGCAGTGTTTTTCAATGGGGGAGTAGTTGCTTTCTGCCCCCAGGAGAACTCGACTCAAATAGTAGAGGGCTTTCTCCTTCCCTTGGTCGTTCTCTTATGCCCATAATGCGCCTAAGGAACCTTCAAGGGCAGTTGTATATAGAATGAGGGGTTTTCCCTTGACTGGAGCAGTTAGCACCGGAGGATTCTGTAGGTATTGCTTGATTTCGTCCAGTGCGCCTTGGCATTTGCGATTCCATACGAACGGGGTTCCCTTCTTCATTAGGTGACTATAAGGACGACACTTGCCGGAGAGATTGGCTATAAATCGCCGGATATACGCGAGCTTTCCTTGGAGAGACCGTAGTTGCTTGAGAGTCCTTGGCGGAGGCATTTCCATAATGGCTTTGATCTTCGACGGGTCTATCTCGATGCCTCGGTGTCGGACGACGAGTCCTAGGAACTTGCCCGAGGAAACTCCGAACGCACATTTGAGAGGGTTCATCTTCAAATTGTATTTCCGAAAGCGCTGAAACACGATCTTCAGATGCTCTAAATATTCCTCGTATGATTTGTTTTAAACTATGAGGTCGTCAATATAGCATTCGACGATTTCATGTATGAGGTCATCGAAAAATTTTGTCATGTCCCTCTGATAGGTAGCGTCGGCGTTCTTCAGACCGAAAGACATCACCTTGTAGCAGAATATGCCCAAAGGGGTCCGGAAAGCGGTATGATTCTGGTCCTCGGGATGCATCTTTATCTGATTGTATCCTGATGAGCCGTCCATGAAGGAGAAAACTTCGTGAGTGGACGTATTATCTATCATTAGCTCAGTGACCGGTACTGGAAAGTCGTCTTTCGGGCAAGCTTTGTTGAGATCCCGAAAGTCCACACATATGCGCACTGTCCCATTTTTCTTCATCACTGGGACGATGTTGGCAATCCAGTCAGGATACTGAATCTCTTGGATGAAGCCAGAGTCGATTAGATTCTTGACCTCGGCATTGATGCTCATCTCAAGCTCGAGCCACATTCTTCTCGGTGCTTGTTTGATCGGCTTGACGTCCGGAGATATCACCAATTTTTGGACGGCTATTTCTGGATCTAATCCGGGCATCTCTGAATAGTTCCATGCGAAATAGTCTTTATACTGCATGAGCACGTCTTTGAGTGTTGCCACTTTTTCTTCAGACAACATCCCACTGACGAATGTTTGTCGTGGGTCGTTTGCCGTTCCCAAGTCAATTTTCTTAAGATTATCTACAGTAGTATGTATTCCATCTTCCAGCTCTTTTGGTGTCGGTGGAAATTCTGAGATCACCTCGTCATTATCATTTTCGAAGCACCATGGGAGATCAACCATGTTCTCATGTTCTTCTTCTGATAGCGTTATTACGTGACAGGTACGAGATCGCTTCCAAGACCGATGTTGGTCTGATTCTACTCTCGTTGCATACGTGGCTTTCGGCCCATGTTTCCGTGGTGGACTTACCCTCCAACTGTTGGATAGAGCGAATCTGCCAAGTTGATACTGGTATTCAACCCAGTTCTTGAAGGTGAAGCAGTCTTCGAGAGGATGTCCTATTGCTCGGTGATAGGAGCAATAGTCTGGGTGAGAGACCTCGTCTGTTTGCTCAGGGTGCTTGGACTCCGGGAGTGTCATCATCTGATATTTTATGATAAGATCGAATATCTTCTTTGTCTTGTCTTGGGGAAAAGAATATGCTCGACCCATCTTCTTTATGAGAGACAGATCCCGGCTGCTCGATTCTCGATCGCGTGGCTTCTTAGACCCGCTACACTGCTGTCGAACGTTTTTTTTTCCGTTCTTTGGTTTATTTTTACATCTGTGTCTGGTCTTTTGTATGACGGGCTGGCGACGAAGAACATCGTCATTCTCTGCAGATTGCTGTAGGAGGCGCCGCGTTCTAGCTTTCTCCTAGATGGTCATTTCGCGATTATGGTCGTCTCGAACCTTTTGACCCACTTTCCTTATAAGCTTGTCCATTTGTTCTTCGAACGACGGACTTGGCATTTTCACGGCGGGAGCTCGTTTTGGTTCAGGGTTAGTATCTTCCCACAGGGCATCTCCTTCTTCATCGAAGTCGTGTATTACGTAACAGCCGCAGAATCGCTCCCGTTTCTTGGGTCGGATATATTCAAGCTCGATCGTTTCCATTCTCCCGTTGGGCAACTTTCGTTGAGCTCCGGGGACGTTCCAGATCATGTTATAGAACTGGGCTTGTCGAGCAGTCAGTTTGAAGGGTACGCCTTGGTGCCTCAATAGCCTTTTTAATCCGTCTGTGTAGTATCTGGGTAAACGGATGGGCTGGAGTCTGTCAAGTGTAGAATCTGCACTATGCCAAACTTCTTTCTCTACTCTAGTTTCCGTTGATCGATAAAAGAGGATTTCCTTTTCATCTTTTCTCTTGGGAGGGACGTAGAATGTCTGTAGCTCCTGCACATTGTAGGTATCAAGTGCGTCGAGCTCTTTGTAATGCTCTCACGGAACCATGGCAATTTGCAAACTCCGATCGTCATCAGCGAAGGCTTGTATCGACGGCCGAACAGAAAATATGGCATTGACTTCATCTTCCGAGTCGCTGCCGAAGATCAACGTAGGGGTGGACGGTCCTGGCTTGGTGTATTGGGGCAGCCCGGAATAGACTATCTCTTCGTCCTCCTCGGTATCGCTCCCGAAGACGGGAATTGTGGTGATAGCTTTGTTCTTGTTCTCCGGTTTGCGACATCTTTTTGTGTCTTCAAAACCTGGCAGGAAGTACTTGGCATCCTCATATTTGTGGACTTCGTTCACGGAGAATGGGTTTAATTCCCCTGTCACAGTGTACTCGAGACCATCTTTGAAGTACTTCATACACTGATGTTGTGTAGAAGGGATAATGTTGTACTCGTGTAACCAAGGCCGACCGAGCAAAATGTTATAGCAAGTCTTGGCGTCAATGACGTGAAATTTAATGTCCATGACGAGCAGCCCAAAGCGCAACGTCAGTATCACAGACCCGAGCGTCCGTGATGACTGGGAGTCAAATCCTGAGATGGTGATTTTATCACGAGCGAGGTGCTGAACGCTCATGCAGATTTCCTTCAACACTCTTACATTGAGGAGGTTAACAGAGGACCCATTGTCGACCAGGATCTTGTCTATCTTAATATCATGACAGTATCCGGAGACATAAAGGGGACGGTTATACTCGCACGTCCCGAGGAGGAGATCTTCATCGCCGAAGGTGATATCGGCTGTGTGCACTTCTTCTAACTCGTCCTTCATCTTTTCTTCGGCGAGGAAAGCATGAAATTGTTCAGGCTCTTGTAACGCCTTGATCAGCGAATTTCTCGCCTCTTTAGATAGCAGAAGGGCGTCGAGAATGCTGAGCTGCGAAGGTAGCTTCCTCAAGTGTGCCAGAACGTTGTAATCCACCTTACTTTTCTTGGGCGGGTCATTGGCTGCCAGCTCTTCGACGACTTGATCATCGAGGGCGATATCTTCAGGGATCTTCTCTTTCCCCTTATCCTTTTTATTCGATCCCTTGCTCGCAGGTCCGAGATTCTTTTCAGGTAATGTGCGATTGCACAGCTGAATGTTCTCGCAGCTCTTCGGTTCTTCCTCTTTTCCTGAGGTGGATTCTTTGAAGAGAGGGCCAAGAGCTATTTCTTCATTAGAATCTCTCCCAAAGGTGAGAACTTGCGATCCCCCAGCGTTGACCATGTAACAGTTGCCGGTAGTTCTTTTACACTCGTCTGTCGCGCTTCTTTGCTCTCGACGAGTTTTGCACTTCATCCGCTTGAAATGTTGTCGGTGAGCAACATATCCCTGCTACCAATTTTTAAAAGTGTTGCACTCTTCGGTGGGGTGCGCAATCTTTCGATGATATAAGCAGTAGTTAGGATGTACATCCGCTTCATCAGGAGTGTTTCCTTCAGAGGGTGGCAGCTTCATTCCCATCGATGTGGCTTTGGCGAACCTTTTCCTCGTCTTGAACCTGCTTTTATTTGTTGCGGATGTACTTTGACTTGGTGGGAGTGTTTCGACCCTTTCGTCCAGTCGTCGGCGTTTGTCCTTTTCAAATATGGCCATCTCGCGCTCTCGATCAACTTTTTTTTTAAGAAGAGCTTCATTCAGGAATGCATCAATCATTTCGTTTGATGGTCCTAGAAGTTCCGGCTCAGGATCTGCCCCCAGTTTCTCTGCGTAAGGAGCTTCTTCATCGTTTATCGACGAGTGAGAGATCGCATGGCAGTTTGCCACATAATCTTCAGGCTCATCCGACGAATCTTCTCCATTGTCATCATCTCCGTCCTCAAGGACGTGGCTGAGAAATTCTTAGAGTGTGCCTGGGGTCCTCACCTTCTGGTTATATTCTTCCAGCGCGTCGATATATTTCTGCAGGTCCGTGCGCTCGTCACTAAGCTTCACGGGCTTTTTGGTCTTCTTCTTCTTCGAAGGCTTTAACGGCTGGGTGTGAACGCTTTGACTATCACCACCAATTTTTGGAGTTGGGTGTGGTTTCAGCATTCCCTCGATGACCTCGGGTTCCAGTGGATTTTTCTACCTGATTGCCGGGCATGTTTGGAGATCCCTCGGCATTCTTTTCGTCTTGGCTAAAAGAACGACCTCCCATAGAGCTTCCTCGACAAAAGAGCACGATGCCCCCGGTGTCTCCCCCCTTTTAGGAGCGTGCGACTGAGGCGGGCTTACTTTCCAATTCTCGGACAGTGCGAACTTGCCCTATTGGTATTGGTTTTCGATCCAGCCTTTAAAGATGAAGCAATCTTCAATTGGATGGCCCATCGTTTGGTGATAAGGGCAATAATTAGGATTATTAGCCTCACCGGGTTGCAATGGGCGTTTGGATTCGGCAGATTGATGAGCCTGTTACGCACCGATAGCTCAGACAATTTCCTCGTTTTGTCCCGGGGAAACGAGTAAGGGCGCTTCATTTTCTCATTATAAAATCGCCGTCTCTCGTCTAGGCGATCAGTTAATTTTGGACCACTAGGCTACTGTTGAGCATTGGCAACGAAGGTCGCTTTCCCTTTCCCTTTTTCATTCCGCGGCTCCGGCTTCGAAGAGGAAGGCCTGTGGCCCATTTGGTCCATTTGAGCCAGTTTGTCAATCAGGGCTTGGAAGGTGGTGGGCTTGAAAAACATCATAAATTGTGAGATGGTCTCTTGAGGGTCGAGAGTACCCACAAACATGCCTACCTCAGGCGCTTCTTCGATGCGCTGCTCGCATTTTGACCATAAATTCCGCCACCGTATTGCGTACTGGACCCAAGTTTTGCCTGGCTTCACCCTGGCGTTAATCAATGCGGTGATTGGGGTGCGCTCGCTAGCACTTGCGAAACGCTGGGTAAATAGCAGTTCCATCTCCGCAAATGTCTTAACAGAGTCGTTTGGGAGTTTAGAGTATCAATCGAACGCTGTCTCTGACAAGTTGCCAACAAACTGGCGTAGCGGTAGTTTATCATCACCTCCAGTATTACCGCACAAGGCTCTAAATTGAGCAACATGCTGATGCGGATTTCCCGTCCCCTTATATACGTGGAATTTAGGGATCGTATATCCCGGCGGGTACCTTATTTGGTCATACCAGCCCGGATAAGGTCGTCCAGTCTTAACGATCTGTCCGGCTGTTTCACTCACCTGATGAGCTCATATTTGCTGAGCAATGTAATCATCTAGAGCGGCCTTAGAGATAGTCTCTTCCTTGGCTGCTGAAAGAGCCGGAAGAGGGTTTGATGTCTCCCCTCTGTCATCTTCAATGATAATCGGGGGGTCTTCAGCTGGAGGTTCCGGCTGTAACATCATCCCAGCCATGTCTTGAAACAAAAGAGCCATTCGTTTTATGTTGGCCGCCTATTCCGCGGCCTTTTTTTCTTTCCTCTCGAGCATTCTTCGGAGGAATTCAGCATCAGTTTCTTGTTCCTGACGCTGCTCTGAGGTCTCTGGATTTTCTTTCGGCCCAGTGACTGATCGCACGCTTTTGGCGTGTCGGATGTTCAAAGTTCTAAAGTTTACCGCGATCAGGACGGTGTCGCTATGCAGCTAGCCGGTTGAGCACGGGTCGATCCACAGGGAGATGGTTGTATTTCCGTTCTTGTCTTAGACGAGTCAATAAAGAATTTGTATGAGTTTGTTCAATCTAACCTATGAGTATTATTTGCAAGTATAAAATTGTTAAGAAAATATACGAAAGTGTAAGCTAAAGATATCCGTACTCAAAACCTTTGAGCCGAGTCTTGACCAATTGAAGCTAGAGCAATCGGCAACAACGTGGATTAGGGGATTTAAGCGCGGTATTCGTGGAATTCGGCTTATTTACCCTTGTCCTTCCGTTCTTGTCTCTTGCTTTCGCCTCCGGCCAAACCAAACGCAACCGGTTGCGGTTAGGAATCACCGTTACCTTGTTAGGGTAGGGTGCCTAACGGAGCGCTTGCGTAACGTTTGGGCGGAGTTCAATGGAAAATAACGGGAAAAGGAAACGAGCAAAGAAACGTTAACTTACAATACCGTATTGATTCTTAACAACGATAATTACAACCATTCACAAAATGAACAAAAAAGAGAGAACAAAAAGAAAAGGGAAAAGAAAAGATTACAAGTAAGTGCATGAATTTAAATTGCAAGAAAGAAAAGCAAGATAATAAAAAGCAAGTAATAAAAAGCAAGAAAGAAAACTAGAAACTAGAACTCAAGACAAGTATTGGATCAATAGCCAACCCTTAAACTTGCAAGCTCAATCAAGAGGTTGTAAGATCAAGAGAAGGGTAAAGAACTCATGTGAAGTGAAGAACTAATTTCATAAGAAAATACGACCCTTGAGATCAATAACAAACTCTTAACCTTTCAAGCTCAATGAAGAGGTTGAAAGATCAAGAGAAAGTAAGAATCTTAAGGGAAGTTAAACAAACAAGAATGATACAAAAACTCTCATCTTCATTGATCTTCCACTCAAAAAGCTCTCACTACAATTTTCATGGAGGAAAGATGAAGAAGAAGAAGAAGAACAAAACTACACTAAAAGAGGCTAAAGAAATTAACACCAAAAGCTTGGCAAGTTCTGGGGTATTTATAGGAAGGGAACTGGAAACCTAGGGCAAGAATCTGCCCCTAAATGAAATGACCTATCTGCCCCCAAAACACGACACAGAGAGGAGCTAGTACGGCCGCGTTTCCGCGGCCTAAGCCTGCTTAGGCCGCGGAACCGCGGCCGTCTTGATGAGTTGAGTCACAATCTTTTGTGGCCTTCCCTGGTTTGTAGTTGTCTGCTGTTTGGTATATGACTTTTCTCAAAATCTCTTCACATTTCTTCCAGAATTTTAGTAGATCAAAAGGTGATGTGATGTGGATCTTTTGCCATGATTTCCTCGAGCTCCGCGTAGATTTCTTGGATCTTGTGTTGACATTGAGCTTTGTGCATGAAAATGACAATCGATTTGCCATTTTGTCCCTTAAGCTGGTATGTGGCAACACACGGATAGAGAGCGGAGACCCGTGTTTTATCTGTTGTTAGCAGTAATCCGGAATTTGTCGTACTTTTCTATGATATTCACTGTTTAGAGCTGAGACCAGTATCCTGCAATTATGTAGCAAACACTGATTAAAAGCACCTGCCTATAAACAAACGAGCGTAAGAATGGGCGGTATAAAATGCAATATTCTGGTATGAACAAATACCCCCAAAGTTAACTTTTGCTCGTCCCGAGCAAAACCAATTATTCACAAAAATAAAATCCTAACCGCACTTTCGCAGGGAACGCGATTGCACTGAGCGCGTGCAACAAGCCGTTAAACCTCTAGGTGTCCCTAGTAGGAGGAGTGTTGTCTCCTGAGGGTTTTCAGCGGATACTACCCACAAAATCCCGTCAAGCTAGTTTCATAAGTTAATATCGATTCTACTCCTACAGTTTTAGTATTTACGTTAGAAACTCTATCATCCTAAGTTAGAAATATCCAACCCTTATTTTTCACACCTCCTATCTATTTAACCTTAGATCATATACGTTCCAAAAAAGTTTAGAAAGATATTGGTATCTCCTGAGTTTTCCTTCTAAAGTGCGGCCTCAAATCAGGGATTTTTATCAACTTTACAGAAAACATAAGTCTTATTCTTTATTTCTATCTTTTATCCAAACATCGATTGTATACCCCTACGTGTGTGTGTATTTGCACCCTTACACTCAAGAATTCAATTCAAACTATAATACCCTTGCCCTAATACCTAATACTACTTCTTTTCATTAAGGATGGACGGTTTTGCTCACACACCTTTCATGCGACTATTAATGCTTCTTGAGGCACTAACGGCCGATTACTGAATGTGTGAACTTTAAAGCGTAAATAGCAGTTTCCAGGTCTTAACTTTATTCTATTTTTCTTTTTCTTTTTCTTTTTCTTTTTCAAGACCGGATATATTTTTCAATATGCTCTTTTGGTGTTTAGCTTTAAATACCGTTTTTTCTTTCATACTAGGCTTTCAGGCAAGAGTATTTCTAGGTATCCTCTACTATCCCAAGTTTCAAGGTACGTGTAAGTGCAGTTGTAGGGTATATACTTTCTAAATTTGAACTCAAGAAAAGAAACTATTTTTCAGACTTATCCTCCAGTAAAGCTTCAATACTTTCCCTTCATCTTGACTTAACTCAAGAACTGAACTCAAGACTATCTATTTCTAAAAAAAAACTGTAAGGACGTATAATCACCAAGTTTAAACAGAATGAGGGTTATTTTTAGGGTTTTCAAATCCTAAGCCTAGAATTTAGTTATTTCTATCATATCAACTAAACTTTCGGAATAAAGATCTAAGTTACCCTATTAGCTAACTTGACGACAAAGTTTTTATATTTTTTGGAAAATTTTCGATTTTTGTGGGTTTTTTAATAAGGTATGCAAATGCAAAATATACAAATGAATACGAAGGAAGAAAGCTTACCGAGCACACCCCCAAACTTAAACTTGACAGTGCCCTCACTGTCAGGCTATACCAAGAGGGTCAAAATTGTCGGCGCTCTCCCTAAAAACAAATTATATACAAAACAAAAAGGAAAACAAAATATATACAAAAAAAAGGTTCCCCCCAAACTTAAGTAAAACAGTGTTTCCACTGTTTAAGCGTTGAAATTCAGGATTAGGGGGAAAGAAAACAGTATCAAGCTATACAGGGCCTTACACAGGCCAAAGGTGAGTACCAACCATTCAAAGATTTTATCTCTATAATGTGCTGGTTGGTGAAAGAATGCGGAGAGGTAAGAAATGGAGAATACGCGAGACCGTATGGAGATAGAAGTGGTATACGGTCTCAGTGTATGAGAAGAATGGTGGAAGGGAGAAAGAAGTGGAATACGAACTTGAGGGTGAAAATTGATTGAATAAATTAGTACAATCTGTAATGATCGATGTGAAAAAATGGATTGTACTAATCTATCAATATGGCGAGAAATTGGGTCAAATCCCTCAAGATTCGTGAGAAACCATGGGTACGCCGAACTCGGTAAACCAGACATATGAAATGAAAGTGAGACGGGTTCTTGCAAGGTCGGACCGATGGAAAGGATGGAGGTAGGTGATTGAGGAAGGTTATCGGTTAAAGGTTCAGGAGGGTGTACATAGTCAATGAAAGGAACAGGATGAATTGGAAAATCCGACTCATCAATTAAAACTGGTTCATCCTCAGTACTATCCTCAATATTCTCCTCAAAATTCAGCTTATCCATGCAATTTTCATCAAAATCAAGACGCATATGGGGTTCGGGAAAAACATTTAATGACTCGGGATGATGAATTGGAGAGAAAAATTCAGCTAAATCTACAGGTTCATCATCCAAAATATTCTCGGCGTCAATGTTCTCAATCAAGTGACAATCAATATTCTCAGACACCTCAACAAAAGCATGGATATCAATCAATTCAGGTTCTAAAGTGGAGGTGTAGAGGTAAAAAGGTTTAGAATTGGTTTCACTTGGAAGGAACCGTTCACAATCGGGTAAATCAAACACTACAAAGTCGCACAACTCATTCAGCATTCTATCTTCAATTGATAAATCATGTGGGATACTCGATAGACTTTCAAAACAGGAGTTGTGGGATTCAATTTGGGACGGGTAGATTTGATTTGGAAGGGGGTACATCTCACTCTCTCCACTCAAATTCACAGCCTGTCCTACCGCTTCTTCATACATTGGAAAATTTGGAGCTAGTTGGAAACTAGCTACCGGGTCAGTAGGTTGTATGAGAGCGGCCATGGACGCATTCAAATCCATCATCTGTTGGCTTGACGCTACCCTAAAGTCTTCCAACGACTGTTCCAGACTAGACATGGGTTGTGAAGGGGTTTCAGTAAAAGATTCAAAGTTGTATGGATACTGAAAACTCCCAAATGTCGGTTCAGTAGCAATGTCTAGGGAAGGTGTAAAAGTCGGGTAGGACTGATAGGAATTGAATGGCTGGACAGGAGTAGGATCAACATTTGGATAAGAAGGTGAATGGAATTGTTGATCCCAAGAGTTTGAAGTGGTGAAAGGAGTGAAAGATCGGCTACTGGATTGTTCAATTTGTTCAGCAAGAGACATAGGTCTTATGGCTACAACTGGAATTTCAAAAGAAGTATCAACGCAAGAAGGAGTGAATGTTTGAAACGGTTGATACGAAGTGGATTGCGGGATCCAGTTGTTCGTCCTAGACGCGTCTATCCGATCTTTCAAAGAAATTTTGGGCATGGAGGGATCGTTCGACGTTCGACCAAAACAAGAACCGTATGAGGTAATGTCTGGTTGTGGGTACCAAAGTTCGGCAAGAGTTTTGCGAGGCGGGGTACCCATGATATGAATAGAAAGAAAATTAGAGAAAAGGAGGGGAAAAAGAATGTGATTTTTTTTTTAAATTTTTTTTAGTTAGATATTAACAAAAGAAAGAAATATACACACAAAAAGAATCTGGACAAAAACAATCACGACACAAAAATACCACACACCTAATCGTTCTAGGGTTCACCTAGGTCAACTAGACCTGCTCCAGAACTTGATTGTCGAAGTAAAACTGTGTCGAGAAACGGGCTCAAGATACACTGATCACGAGGCCAGATAAGTGCAGAGATAAGGGGAGGTTTTCCAACGCTTTCGCGAAGTTCCTTAATTAAATAACCCTTTCTCTTTTGGCGGTTTCACCGTTAACACTTTTCTAGACACCCCGTAAACAATATACCGTTAAGCGAGATTCTAAACACAGTTAACTTCTCCTAGTGAGCGCGAAGTCCTTAAGGCTTAAAGTCTAGTTTCTTTTAAATTTTGTGCGGGTAAACGTTATGCTCAAGTTCGTGATTTGTGGGCCACGAAAAAGGTGATGGAATCCTTTACCGTATGTTGTGGGGTTCGCTTGCCCTTAAGTCCGTATTAATGTATGCAATGCGCAATTCAATAAAAATTCTATAAAGAATCAAACAATCGTTTTTTAGTTTAAGCACGGCACTGCAACAAATACGGGTTAGTCAATTTTTAGCGTTTGCTAGCGAATTTGCAAAGAATCCTGCAAAGAATAGTATATTGGATGCGTCGGATTTAAGAAGAAGGTGTTAGTAAAGTACGTACCGTTAAGTTTTTGGGTTAGGAAACTCCCGTTGAATCAAATCCGGTAATCTTGAAAAGTTCGCTTGCGCGGGTCAAACTACCCGGATCTTTGGTACTGTACTTTGCAATCACCTTAGCCTTGAACGTACACTTTGCTCCCTACAATCGCCGTTCGCAAATCCGCAAAAATCTGCAGACTTGCTCACAAAAATTATCAAAAAAAAAACAAAAAGATTTTTTTTTATAAATATATACAAAAAGAATATTAACCCGAATAACAAGAAAGAAAATACGCTACCGTCTCCCCGGCAACGGCGCCATTTGATCGCACGCCAAAAGCGTGTCGGATGTTCAAAGTTCTAAAGTTTACCGCGATCAGGACGGTGTCGCTATGCAGCTAGCCGGTTGAGCACGGGTCGATCCACAGGGAGATGGTTGTATTTCCGTTCTTGTCTTAGACGAGTCAATAAAGAATTTGTATGAGTTTGTTCAATCTAACCTATGTGTATTATTTGCAAGTATAAAATTGTTAAGAAAATATACGAAAGTGTAAGCTAAAGATATCCGTACTCAAAACCTTTGAGCCGAGTCTTGACCAATTGAAGCTAGAGCAATCGGCAACAACGTGGATTAAGGGATTTAAGCGCGGTATTCGTGGAATCCGGCTTATTTACCCTTGTCCTTCCGTTCTTGTCTCTTGCTTTCGCCTCCGGCCAAACCAAACGCAACCGGTCGCGGTTAGGAATCTCCGTTACCTTGTTAGGGTAGGGTGTCTAACGGAGCGCTTGCGTAACGTTTGGGCGGAGTTCAATGGAAAATAATGGGAAAAGGAAACGAGCAAAGAAACGTTAACTTACAATACCGTATTGATTCTTAACAACGATAATTACAACCATTCACAAAATGAACAAAAAAGAGAGAACAAAAAGAAAAGGGAAAAGAAAAGATTACAAGTAAGTAAGTGCATGAATTTAAATTGCAAGAAAGAAAAGCAAGGTAATAAAAAGCAAGTAATAAAAAGCAAGAAAGAAAACTAGAAACTAGAACTCAAGACAAGCATTGGATCAATAGCCAACCCTTAAACTTGCAAGCTCAATCTAGAGGTTGCAAGATCAAGAGAAGGGTAAAGAACTCATGTGAAGTGAAGAACTAATTCCATAAGAAAATACGACCCTTGAGATCAATAACAAACTCTTAACCTTTCAAGCTCAATGAAGAGGTTGAAAGATCAAGAGAAAGCAAGAATCTTAAGGGAAAGTTAAACAAACAAGAATGATACAAAAACTCTCATCTTCATTGATCTTCCACTCAAAAAGCTCTCACTACAATTTTCATGGAGGAAAGATGAAGAAGAAGAAGAAGAACAAAACTACACTAAAAGAGGCTAAAGAAATTAACACCAAAAGCTTGGCAAGTTCTGGGGTATTTATAGGAAGGGAACTGGAAACCTAGGGCAAGAATCTGCCCCTAAATAAAATGACCTATCTGCCCCCAAAACACGACACAGAGAGGAGCTAGTACGGCCGCGTTTCCGCGGCCTAAGCCTGCTTAGGCAGCGGAACCGCGGCCGTCTTGATGAGTTGGGTCACAATCTTTTGTGGCCTTCCCTCATTTTTAGTTGTCTGCTGTTTGGTATATGACTTTTCTCAAAATCTCTTCACATTTCTTCCAGAATTTTAGTAGATCAAAAGGTGATGTGATGTAGATCTTTTGCCATGATTTCCTCGAGCTCCGCGTAGATTTCTTGGATCTTGTGTTGACATTGAGCTTTGTGCATGAAAATGACAATCGATTTGCCATTTTGTCCCTTAAACTGGTATGTGGCAATACACGGATAGAGAGCGGAGACCCGTGTTTTATCTGTTGTTAGCAGTAATCCGGAATTTATCGTACTTTTCCATGATATTCACTGTTTAGAGCTGAGACCAGTATCCTGCAATTATGTAGCAAACACTGATTAAAAGCACCTGCCTATAAACAAACGAGCGTAATAATGGGCGGTATAAAATGCAATATTCTGGTATGAACAGTGACTGCGGCCATTGCAGTCAGCATCTCCTGAAGTTTTTGCTGCTGTTGTTCCTAAGCCTTTGTTATCGATCGGGTAAGCGGTCGATGACCCGTAGAAGCACGGCTTTCCTCTTTTCCGGAAGCCATATAAACGGTATGTGTTACCATGCCCCCAGACTTGGGGCGTTTAGATTCAGCATCCTTGCGGTTCGCTGTGGTCATAGTGGCTTTCTCTGACCTCCTTCTCTTGTGAGCGGTTGACGTTGAGGGAGCCGTTGCAGCGGGCACCCAGACGGATGGCATCTTCTGTGGTCTGACAGGGCGATTCTCTTCTTGCTGAACCTTCACTTTTTTCTGTCGGCGAGAGTAATCTTGATCAATCACCGAGTCCTGGACTTGACGCCAGACTTTGTAAATTTTGGAGGACAGCCGCTGAGGAGGCTGCTCCGGCTTCTTTTCTGTAGCATTCTCCACAGGTGGAGGAGATCTTTTCAGTACGGCAGTTGGATAGTTTTTGCGCACCCTCCTTAGCGGTTCAAAGTTGTTCCCAGTCGGAACAGCCGCATCGATTTCCACCATGGGAGCTGGCGGAGTCAGTCCAGAAGGGGAGTTGCCCCCAGCCTTCCCCACTCGGCGCCAGTGGCGACGTCGAGCGTGTCTTGCAGATGGAGTTGGTTCAGCTATAGGGGTGACTTCCTCATTCCCCCTATTTTGGTCAGAAGTTGTCGTTGTCAGCCTCTTGAAGACCGATGTCCGTTGAGAAGCAGTGTCCAATCTGTCAAAGACAGACCTCTGGGCAGGGGAAGCAGCTTTGAGGACTTCACCTGGAGCGTAAGCTGGAATACTCAGTATTATGAAGACCGACCCTTTGGCAGGAGAAGCCGCTTTGACGACTTCGAGAGCATGAATGGTTATCCTTTTTGGAATAACCCTTTCTGGTATTTCGGGCTTCTTTATGGGCCCGTTGGAGCTTTGGCCAGTCTATTAAAAACTGAGGCAGTGGAGTTGTACGACCCGTTGAGAGGGGCCGCAGTGGTGGTAAGTCGATCAAAGACCGACTTCTTTGGGGCTTCTTGCGACAACAGCGGGGCATTGAAGCTCATTAGTGGGATCATGGTCCCAAAGAACAGCCCGGTGGTGGCCTGAGTTATTTGCTCCACTGGCATCTTGAACAGGAAGGCTGTTTGGGGCCCGTAGGTTACACCTCCAGATGAGGTGGAATGGGAATTGCAGTTGCAGCTAGAGCAATTAGAGGCCATTGATGTTCTTTTTTCTGCACAGGAGCAAAACCAAATCTTAGTACCTCGAATCCAAGGGCAATCATATTAAACCGCGATTTGCTCGCGAACACGACACACGAACTGTGGAGTGGAAAGAGGAAGAGGTCCCACCGGACGTGCCAGAATCCGTTCCCCTCCGAACACGGAGACGCAACCGCGTAGGTCCGTCTTGCCTGAATTCGGGGCAGATGCTAATTGGTGTTATCCGTCCACCTCTCCGAAGATGCCAAGTTGATTATGGCACCATGTATCGAAGGTTTAAATGGATGCGGTCGATGTAGCAGACTTCGTCAGATTCCCCCTCATTTGAGGGGTTTTTGATTGTGGGGATGCTCTTCCCTGCAGGCGCAAGCCCCTGCAGTTAATTACGCCACCGCATCGCGGTAACCACTTTCTCCTTCTCCAGATGGTCACTTCGTGTCGTGGGTGTTTGTTTTATTTTTGATTGCCCGTGGATTGTATACGGAGACTAATTTATGTTGTCGCCCGTAGGGCGTGGATTAGTCCAAATCCGTATCTTCTTAGATTTGGGTTTGGGGTTGTGTTTAAGGATACGTTAGTTTCATTTGAGACTAAGATCAACTTAAACGTTTGTTAAGGATACGTTAGTCTAATTTTAGACTAAGATCAACTCAACGGGATCGTTTAGATCCGACAAGAGAGCATTCGGGCTCTATTGTTTAGTTTAGGAACATTGAGGTCAATTAGTTTAAGGACATCACGGTCCAATGTTAGTTTAAGGACATTACGGCCCGATGTTAGTTTAAGGACATTACGGTCCGATATTAGTTTAAGGACATTACGGTCCAAGGTTAAGGACATCATAATACGTGGGTTTAAGGGGACCCCACAGTCCAGTTTAAAGACGTCATAGTTTATAGAATGTATGATTGTCAGGACCCGTCAGCTCTCTGAAGACATTGAAGGATTACAACGATAAATATCAGAGGAGTGAAGAGATATACCCTTGAACCAAGGTTGGTTGGGAAATCTGTAGTCCAATTTGGGGACTAAGATCTGTTAAAATATTTATGAGCATATGGGCTCAATTAATCTGAATGAGGGGTTTATAGCCAATTTGGGCTCAGCCCACTCAGTTAAAATATTGAACATTTGACAATACTGAGCATTGATTTGAATTCTGACAATATTTTTGTCTTTTATTGAATGCTGAGCATTCATCATAGCTCTGGGCTTTATTTATAGAACAATTTATGTTCTTTCAGTGCACACGTGAGGAGCACGTGGTACGCTTGGTGCTTTGCGCCAGTCAAAGAGCGCAGTGCGCTTCTGCCGAGTAGCGCACATGTGAGGGACACTTGGCGCGCTTGGCGCTTTGCGCCAATCCATGAGCGCGTTGCGCTGATTTATGAGCGCATAGCGCTATTTGTTCAATGGCGCACACGTGAGGAGCACGTGGTGCGCTTGGCGCTTTGCGCTTGATCAGAAGCGCAAAGCGCTAGTCCATGAGCGCAGTGCGCTATATTTGGAGCGCTAAGGCTCTGCAGCGCTTTGCGCTAGTCTTTGAGCATTGATGCGCTTCTGCTAAGTAGCGCACACGTGAGGAGCACGTGGTGCGCTTGGCGTTGTGCACCAGTCTTGAGCGCAGAGCGCTAAGTTGTAAGCGCAAAGCGCTAACTGATCAATTTTATGATCCAAGAAATAAGTTTATGTTCTTTTAAAAGAGACTTTGTCTCAAGATTCTAAGAACAACAGTTCTTATTTTGTAGGAGATGTTTTCAATCTCTTATGTTGATGAAAGGCTTTGTCTTTATGGATCTGTGATCCTTAAGAGAATTGAATTATTCTCCCCCTTCTATAATAAGATGTTCATGATCTCTGAAAGACAATTTGTCTTATAGATCTATGATCTGTGAGAAGAATTATGTTCTTCTTCTTCTTTTTATTTTATGATGAGATCTTTTGATCTTTTTGTGAAAGACCTTGGTCTTGTAGATCTATGATCTTTAAAGAAGTGAGTTCTTCTTTTCAATTATGAGATGATTTCATCTCTTTGTTTATTTACCTTGAAAAAAAGAAGTTCTTCTATTGAGAGCTTGGCTCTTCTTTCCGAGATCTCTCAAAGCTTATGGGGGAGTTCCTCTCTATGCTTCTGTGTCTTCTGAGACTTGAAGTCTAGGGGCCTTTTTATAGGGCAAGCTGATTTGTTCAATCAGTTAAGGAGATCTTTTCTCCAATTGATTTGGGGATTTCCCCACCGTTGGATTTTTGATCCAAGGGCTTCTGATTTATAGAAGGCAATCTTCTTGTTTTTAACAAGATTAGGAAATCTTTTCCATACAGAATTTATTCTGTATTTTGGTGATTTTTAATCACCATTGGATCATTGATTCAACGGTGCTCTGATTTACAGAGCACAATCTTGTTGTTTGGAAAGATTTTGAGGAATCTTTCCTTAACAGAATTTAATTCTGACTAATGATTTATCATTATTATTGGATCTTTGATTTGACGGTGAGCAGCTTTTAGTTCCAGCACTAGCGCACCCGTGCTTTGCACGTGATGCGCTGCCTAAGTACGGCGCTCTTAGCGCTAGCGCACCCGTGCTTTGCACGTGGTGCGCTGCCTAAGTGCGGCGCTCTTAGCGCTAGCGCATACGTGCTTTGCACGTGGTGCGCTGCTTAAGTACGCAACGCACTTGGCGCTGCTTCTGAAGCGTTGCTTCATTTCAAAATTTGAATTT
Source organism: Agapanthus africanus (assembly GCA_030015575.1). NCBI lineage: Eukaryota > Viridiplantae > Streptophyta > Magnoliopsida > Asparagales > Amaryllidaceae > Agapanthus > Agapanthus africanus. The sequence goes on from CM057349.1 coordinate 488,528,750, forward strand.
TGAACAGAGCTTTGCTCTGATTGGGGGAAACAGGCCTTCTTCCCTTTCTTCTCAACCATGGCAACCCGAAATTTAGATCGTTCCATCGGTTCTGCAAAAATAAGCGAAAATACAAAGAGGGGGTTAGCAATGCCAGAGAGAATAGAAGAATACACGAGTCTAAACAGATCGCCCAAGCTCCTAACTTACCCGCAAACTGAGCGGGGCTAAGCCCGGCCTAACTGAGGGCCTGCTCGGACAGCAACACATCGGCCCGTTGGATGGGCTCCCATACCGACACTGCCCTCGCTTCAGGATCGGACGACCGCTTCACCCGTGGGCAGTTGGCCCTGCGCCACTGGACAGGCATAGGCCAATCCTCACCCTCGGGTGGCCCGACAAACAAGAACTTCTCCTTCCATTCATGAATGGAAGAAAGTACTCCTATGACCCCTGACCCGGTCGCCGCTCCTCTGTGTTTTCTAAAAGAAACGTATACCCAGCTAGGCTCGTTCTTACGAGTGTCAGGGTGATTTTTGTAGCATAGGGAGGAAAGGAGAAGGTTCAGGCTGAAAGGGATCTCCTGCAGTCTCAACCGGACCAGGAACCCGAGGAGAATCCTCCGCGAGTTCGGCACTAGCTAGCCCGGGGCTAATTGAAAGCAACGCAGCGCCACACTCACCTCGGGGGAGAAGGGCAGACGCATTCCGGCCCAAAAGGCTTCCAAGTACAAGGTAATCTTCTTGCCCCGTACCTGGTCTGCCATCTCTCCCTCCCCGGCCAAGCGAAGCGAGTAGCCGGGGGGAATGTGGAAGCGAGCCCGGATTGTGGTGAGCTCGTCCACATGCCTCAGGAGGGAAGGCGCATCACGGACACTCCTGACACGCGCTTTGAGGACCGTCCCCGCCGCGCGACCCCGAGTGGCCTGATTAACCCTAACTCCCTTGGGGGATTCCGACTCGGACGAGGAAGAGGAAGAAGCAGAGGAAGAAGCGGCAGAAGACTCCCTAAACTCTACCTCTACTATCTCAACAGACTCCCCAGAGGAAGACATTTAACCTGAGCAAAGGAAGGAGACGTTCGAGGAAAGAACGCAACAAGTCCGACCTAAAGGGAAGAGCGCCGAGCTAACATACGCAGCGATGAGGAAACTGTAGCAAAGTGTGGACCTTGGGGGGTCTCACCTCTATTTATAGCATTCGGCAAGTGCATCCAACGGCGCCGATCGATTTCCGCCAAAACAGACGTTTCGCGTTCGACGGCCATCAACTTTCCACATGTCATAAGAGCATTGGACGCGTCCCTTCAAGCGCCAAGAACACCGGCGGCTCGTCATGTCAGCCAACCAGCGTCGGACGCGTGGCCTAGCGCCTCAACGAACGTACGATTGAATCGACGCTTCCTCTTTAATGCACGATCTCTTCTCTGATCCGCTGACGTCATAAAAAAATACGACTAATTGCCCGGGAATCCGTGCCGACGATGTCTTCAAATAAGAACTTAGCCCGGGTGACCGATCAGACCACTCTCGACCCGACCCATAAATAGGTCGGGACGAGAGTGGGGGGCTAATGATGATGCTCAATACTGAAAACTCCACAGATCATGGCACGTGGCAGATGATGTGTCCCAAAGCTTACGGGATAGCAGCAAGAATGGTACATTGGAGGCATATCCCGGTCCTTCATGTAATACCCAGCCCCTTTTGTATACCAATACCCGTATTTTTGTTACTTTTAAAAGTTATTTATTTTATAATTATTATTTTTAGAATTCTAAAACCTTTTCATTTTCTCCCTGTTATTGTTCCAAAAACCCTAACCACGCTTCCATATTCCTCTTCATTACTTTTCCTTAAACTAGACCAAAACCCGATTACCTATTTCTTTTATGTTTTCCATTTCTTCATAACCCAACCCATTCTTATTTAACTCCAAGCCCAAAACAAATAATATATAATTTCCCATCTTAAAAGCTCGGCCCAGAATCCAAATCTTAAATAAAACAATTCCTCAGCCCATTCCCACCAACATCCCCTGTTTCAGCCTAAACTTAAACTAAAACCCAAAACTCTAATTTAAACCAATAAAACATATTAATTAATTTCCCCAGCCCATTTTCCCTCCTTAGCCCAACTCCTTTTTATTAATTTCCCCAGCCCATTTTCCCTCCTTAGCCCAACTCCTTTTATTAATTTCCCCGGCCCAAACCCTTTGAGCCGGACCAGCCCCCACACCCGACCCAACCGCTCCAACCCATCCTTCTTCTCCCTTCATTCTAAAACTTTCCCTCCCATTCCCCATCGTACCCACGTCTCTGAGCTCCCACCTCGCGCCCACGTCTCCGCATCCGTCACCACGACCGCACGCCTCGTGAGCCCCTCAAACTCCTTGTCTCCAACCCCTCTCTACCTCACACCCTCATTCTCCAACTCTCCCCCCTCTCTCTCGAAAACTCCCAAGCCACTGCCGAGCCCTCGCCGCCGCCGTCGACGACAACCTCCTCGTTGACCCCATCTCCTACCTTCCACCGCCGCCAACCCTCTGCACCTCCACCTCACCGCAACCACCACCTAATACCCCAAACCCACCGAGCTCCCTCTTCTCTTCCTCCTCACTGCAGCCGCCGCCGGTGACCCCATCTCCCTCTACCTCAACCACACGCCGCCGTCCTCCTCCTGGAAACCCTCACCGTCGCCCCATCACCACCGAGTAAATCTCTCCCTCCCTCTCTCACTCTTCCTCTCTCAGCATCTCTCACACTCGAAATCCCTCTCTCCCTCTGCAAGTCCTCTCTCTCTCTCTCCCCCTCCCTCTGCAACCCCTCTCCACCGGCCTCGACTGCACCAGCGACACCCAGCCCCGGCACCCCCTCACTGCATCCCTAGCCGTCGCGGTCGAGCCCCGGCATTTCGTCGAACATCTACAGCGATCGCCGTTGCAGCTATTCGGGTCACCGACGTCGCCATCAAATCTGTGGTCTCGGTCCCTTAAGCCGTCATCATCACCAACACGCCGTTCGTCGCAACGCCCGTCGCACCCACCGAGCCGTCAAGTACAGGAAGCAAAGACCCGACGAGGCTAAATTTATGCTGCGTCCGTGACGCGATCATGCTATTGCCGCTGCCGTGCATCGCCAAAGCATCTCCAGGCAAGTGCCCTACTTGCTGCATGCTATATTATATCCGTTACATTTCATAATACTATAAATTCCACGCTTACGTTTCATGAAAACCTTATATAACATAAGTGTTCGACACAAGATCTGAATGAAAACCTTTACTTAATTTGACGGAACTTGTTTGCATATTGTGGCCCATCTGGCAATGAACCTGGTGTAGAAATTTCACTGAAAAATATGACTGTTAACGACTTAAACGATCACCCCAATTACACCCGTAAGAACTGGGAATTTGCCGCACCTGAAACTTTCTTAAATCACAATTAATTGTATACATATTGAAATGATGCGTTCGAGGGCTCAAATCGAAGCCGACTCGACGAGCTGTAACCCTGTATAAGTATTAATTGTTTCTGTACTAATATTATGACAAGAATCGGCTCGGAGAGCGGCTCTGGCTGCAGTCCAGGGCGACTCTGGTTATTGTTTTCTGTCCCGTAATCTTTACTACCTTGCTGTCTGAACTCGTATGTTGCGTAATCCTACACCTTATCGAAGGTGAATCTGTTAGATAAATAACTCAAGTGATTTCACCCGGTTTTATCGTCGTTTACTATTTAAACTGTAATTTAAAAGATCGGGACGTATAGCAGTCCCAAACAGAACCAGAACTGATACCCTAGTGTTGAACAGTGCATAACTTCTGACGTAGAGATGAAATTGAGAATCCATCTAGTGCGTTAGAAACCTTATAGAAAACCCTAAATTTCATTCAACTGTAGCATCGCTAAATTCTGGTCCCAACTGGGATAAAAATGCGTTGCGAAACGGACTTCCGATTCTGAAACCGGATTTCCAGCAGTGAACGCTTAAAATGAAATGACCATATCTAGTGATCCTGAAACCCGATTGACGTGAAACTAAATTTTCTGGATAGATAATAAAATATACTACTCATCCCCTGTTCATTGTTTCGCTAAATTTGGCATGTATGATTTATGATAAATTATGCAAGTGGTAGGATACCGACATATGACATCTTAATCATGCCTTACATACTTTTTCTCATCACATCATATATATACGTCATTGCATTGGTAACCTAGTGATCATGTGCATTACCCAGTGTTAGGTATTAGTGGTGATTGTGGCAAGTACGTTAGTGTTCGTGCATGAATGGATTAGTGAAAGTGACACGTACTTGTACACAATCAGTAGATCATATCAATTTATTGCATTGTCGACGTCTGTGGGACGCGTATAAGTGTGACTATAAGTGGTATGGGACACTTATGGAAGCACTTGTATGGGTGTCACAGGTAAGGCATCAAACACTGTCCATTGATCTTGGGTATCAGTCGAGACATGCTTGATGGAGACCCGTCTCCAGTTCTCGCGTAGACTCGTCATGGACCGGCTGGTATTTGAGTCTATGGTGGGCGTTTGATGTAGACCACGGGGTGTGGGGTAGTTTGAGTGTGAGTTCAACAGAATCTCGGGAGTCCCATGCCGGCATATATATATATATGGAGATATATGGAGATTTACAAGGATATTACATGATTATTACCGTGCGTTTTATTTGGGCCCGTGGTCCCTTGCCCTTGGGTGGGGGATACTCACGAGTGGTTGACTCTCACACTTGGACTGACGATAGGCTTAGTGACCTGTACAGTGAGACTTAGAAACTGATAGGGATAGTGACATTGACATGCATTACTTACTGTATTGACACACCTGACATACTATTTTACTGCTTCACTGTTCACCTGCTATATTAGACACCGCATTGGTTACTTTATGTTCACATCTTTACTGTCTTGATTTACTGTTATATATCTATTATCACTGTTCGAGTTACCACTTGCATATATATATATATATATATATATATATATATATATTGCTATCGCGTCGCTCTGACGACCTGAGTATGCATGCTCAGAGTAAGATGTGGATCTAGCTTGGACCAGGACCAGACGTACATCGCGGCCATCTTGATCAGCTATCCAGAGCTATACTCTTTTGATCTCCATCAGGTTAGTTCTTGTATTTGTTTTGTTTCAGTTACTGCATTTCTCATTACCTGTGCATTGTATTACTGATTACCACGTAAAGCTAGAAGCCGAAGTGTGACTACGGCAGGATATTTCCTTGACCATTGGAGCATGGCTGGCCTTGTCAACCCCTCATATTCCGTATTTTGGGAAGCGGGGCGTGACACGGTTTAGTTGGTATCAGAGCCAGGTTTTGCTTCAATTGGGATTGCAGTTTCCGAGTAGAGCTCGACAATTTAAGCCGCTCTTTCGGTCCAGATTGTGAGCTGTTATCTTTGACTTGATTATTCGTCATGCCATATGTTGACTCCATCCGTTAGAATTTTGGGTGACTTAGTAGAGTTACGTGGTTGTAATTATGAACTGCAGCATAGCTACAATACTGTACTCTATTGGGTAACTGGGAGTTCTACATTTGTTTTCCGCTTGATTGAGTTCACTCACCCGATATTCTTGTTTCATTGTCTATTCTATATCTTGTTCTGATTTTTCCCTGCATCTTATGTCGTCCTAAAAGTGTTGTTTCAGGATCATGTCTTCCAACGACTCTTCCCCTATCTCCACTCCCCAGAATCAGACCGTAGAGATTCTGAATGCACTGCAAAGTCAGAAGGAAGCCCAGGAGCGAACAAACGACCTGTTAGCTGAGGGACTAAGAAGGCAGATGACTCAGGCACCAGCGGAAGCCTCCAATCGTAAAGGGATCCCTGTTAGACGAGGAGAAGAGGTGAAGATGAAGCGCCCACTTGTTTCCCCGTGACAGAAGCAGCAGAAGACCCAACGTTGTGGGTACTGCAAGAAGTCAGGACACCTTCAGAGGGAGTGTCGCCGCGCCAAAGGGAAATGCCTGATTTGCGGATCCAGCGAACACTTTATCAATAGTTGCCCTGAAAGGAAGGAGCTACAAGGAGGCAGTTCGTCCACACTCTCCACTTCGGCTAAGTGATGATTATTTCGTAGTTCGACCTTCGAGGATAGTGCGGACCCCGCGCAGGATTCAACTCGCGAGACAGGAATGTGGCAGTCCAGAAATCAAAGAAGAATTATCACGTTTTCTACTTTCAATAAAGATTTTGTCACTCTTTTGTAAATATTTCCTTTCGTTGAAATCTTGTATCCGTCCAACTTTTAGCTGAATGCAATAAAACTCTGAGTTGTGATGTATGTACCGTTCTGTTGCTTCTCACTTTATTCTATACTATTCATTGCATCAGCATCTTTACATTTTAATTTTCCGTCCTTGCCTCCAGCATATCCTCCCTGTGCCACTGTATCCTTGGATATCTCCTTAACGTGCCCCACTGTCTAATTACGACTCTCTCTTTTCAGGTCATGGCCCACTTTGAAGAAGCGTCGCCTCTAGATGAGGACACGCGGTCGTGCGTTTCCTTGAACTGCATGCTGGTGAGTTCGGATGACGAGATTAACGGCCCACAAATTATTTTCGGAAACAGTGATTCTGAGGGCGAGGGATTCGCAGCCCCAGAAGTCGACGTAGTCAGCGACTCTGACGACGAAGAAGAGGACCTCGAAGAAGACCCAATAGGGGAAGATTCCGAGGAGGACCCGATAAAAGAAAATCCTGGAGAGGAAAACCTTGGGGAGAATCCAGTGGAAGAAAATCCTATGGAAGAAGATCCAGCAGAAAAAGATCACGTAGAATCAGACCTCGATGGAGAAGCTCCAGTCGAGACAGAAAGACCAGAAGAACAAGACCCCGCGGCAGAAGAACCTCCGATGGCGATCCCTGTGAGGCGATATGGGAATGGACGCCCCTATCTGAGTGCGCGAGCCTACCGTAACCTGCTGACCCTCCACAACCGCGACTGACGTGATTGAGCTTTTGTCTCCCCTGGCCAAATAAGATCTATGTATAGTTAGGGCTATCTTTTATTCGGCGTGGATGCCTTGTTCGGACTTTTTGGAAATGAAATAAATTGCTGAGTTCGCTAATCTTTGGATCTTTTTGGTTCACATGATGCTTGACTGTTTCCCCTATACATTTATTTTCCTCTTGAGATCCCTGACTGTCCACCCCTGCACCTTGTGCTATTTTGACCCTCGCTTAGATTAAACAGTACCGCACCCCGATCTTTTGAGTGGGCCACCCTTCATCCTTCGTATGTGCCTCGTTTGAGATCCTCCTGGAAGAGAAATTGATAGTGAAATTTCCGAGTTAGCTGACCCTTCAGATTTTGATTCACATGATGTATCGACCGTTTTCCTTCCAATACATCCCTTTCCCCATGTGGTCCTTTGCTGCTCACCCTTACTTCCTGTGCTGACCCGACCCCAATCTCTTCGACCTTCAGTCTAAAGCCGTCACACTCCGACCTTTTTAGTGAGCCATACTCCATTGTAACCCCTACCCTAGCTAACCCTATACATCTTTGCGCTATCTCCTATTACCCTAACTATATTTAAGGGCATCGTTATTCGAAAATTTAGTTTTCATTATCCGGTATATATATATTGTTATCGCGTCGCTCTGACGACCTGAGTATGCATGCTCAGAGTGAGATGTGGATCTAGCTTGGACCAGGACCAGACGTACATCGCGGCCATCTTGATCAGCTATCCAGAGCTATACTCTTTTGATCTCCATCAGGTTAGTTCTTGTATTTGTTTTGTTTCAGTTACTGCATTTCTCATTACCTGTGCATTGTATTGCTGATTACCACGTAAAGCTAGAAGCCGAAGTGTGACTACGGCAGGATATTTCCTTGACCGTAGGAGCATGGCTGGCCTTATCAACCCCTCATATTCCGTATTTTGGGAAGCGGGGCGTGACACTTCGACCCGAGAATGTCCTCGGCCTTCGATGACCTCCCAGAGCACTCCTATGCTCGTCCTACAAACAACCATTGGCTCACCTCCGAGCCCTCCTGCACGCTGGGCCTCCTCAGCCCTCCCAGCTCGCCTTTGAGCCATCACAGAACCAAGCTTGCTCGGTCTCCCGCTCGCCTCCGAGCCTCCCGCCGAGCTCAGCTTTCTCGGTTTCATCGACCGACCCAGAGCGCATATCGTAAGCGTCCCGGACATGGCTCCGCGAATCTCGCGATACGCGAGATATCCGCCGCCTCACGATCCCGTGTCCCACGCCATCACGTTCCCCCGTTAACGGGTGTATCTTGCCATTAATGGAGGATCCCGCCGTTCGCGCGGGCGCAACTCCAAGGGCATAACAGCCGGCGTAAATCTCGCGCCCGCCAGCCTATGGGTGCCACTATATAAACCCCCTCTCAGATGACTCAGGTAAGGCAATTATTATCCAATAGGCCTCTACTCTGCCTAAATACCTCGACTAACTTGATCGTTGGAAGGTCCACGGTGGTACAACCACCCCGGGACTTCCTTGCAGGTAGCTCGGCTTCATTCCAAATCAAGCTCACTGAGATCCACACGCATCAAGAGGCAACCCTTAAATCCAATCTCAGCCATTCGTCAACGCCCGCAGCAGATCAACGGAAGACAACATCTGAAGGAGATCAAGACCTCCATCATAAAGTCACCCAAATGCGCTACCAATTCTTCATCCAACAAAACATTGGTTGGCTTCAAATCACAATGAACAATGGTATTAGAGTGGTGATAGTGAAGGTGCTCAAGTGCCAACGACACGTCCACCGCTGTATTTAATCTCCGGAGAAGATCGGAGAAGATTGAGAGATTGAGTCTCGAAATACAACCATTGATCGAGGCTTCCATTGGACATGAATGGGAGGACAAGAGCCTTAAAATCTGGATTAGAACATACGCTGATGTTTTTGATTAGATTCCTATGACGAACCATGCTCAAAGTTTGACATTCTGTATCAAAAGACTTTGAAGCGCCCTCGACATCCAAATTCAAAACTTTCACTATTACAATTAACCCGTCGTCAAGGCATCCTCTGTACACTGAGCTAAAGCTTCCCTTTCCTATTAAGTTGGACTGGTCGAATTTGTCAGACGCATGAACAAGCTCATAGTACGAAACCACACTATGATCATCTAAACCTGATGTTGTGGTTAAAATTTACACCCCATTAACTAAAGGTCAAAATTAAGGTCAAACCGTGGACAAATAGGCCCAAACCAAAGCAAACAGACACTACCGTTGAATCAAGCCGGACCCACGTCCGAACCCAAGCCCAAGCAGGTGGGCCCAAGCCCAGACCGGCCCCATGCCAAGAAAATATAACAAATAAATGTAATAAATAAATAAACGTGTAAAATGTGAAATAAATGGGCAAAAAACCAAATTTTTATAAAGCTCATAGCTCACGTGCAAAAAGAAATAAGCACATGAGATATGTGATAGGCAAAATGTCATTTTGTAAAGACCAAGGTGTTATGTGTAAAATTGTAAACCTATATAAGGTAATATTATGATGAAATGAAAGAGGATTCAATCCCCACAAAAATTCTAGGATTTGTGTCTCCGTGTTCTCCCTCTCAAGTTCTTCCTTTATTTTTCCAATTAAATCAAGAGCTTATCTTTCTTTTTTTCCAAAGTAAATAAAGTTTCACTATAAACCCATTGAAGAAGAGTTTAACTCTCACATCAAATCCAAAAAAAGAAGGTTTTTACTATCTTCTTCTTTCTCCTCAAGATCCAATTCCAAAGAGGGGGAAGAAGGGAAACGCGTCTCCCAAAGCACCATCAAGAGAAGAAAAGGGTTCTATTTTCATCATCCAAGATTTAAATCTTAGAATTTCAAGAGAACCCATTTGGGTTTCTTCTCAAGAGAGAAAAGAAAAAAAAAATCTTTAGGAGGTTTAACTCTATTTGAATTTCTTTTGGAGTTTAAATCCACCTGAATTTTTTTGGGAGTTTAACTCCAAAATAATGCCTTTAGGAGTTTAACTCCATTTAAATTTTTTTGGGAGTTTAACTCCAAAATAAAATCTTTTAGAGTTCAACTCCATTAAAATCCTTTAGGGAGTTCAACTCCAAATCCTATCCACGCAATCCGGTCCAGCACCTGCGCCTGTGTCCGCGCCCGCGCGATGCACACGCATTCATGCCCAAACGCACCGTGCGCTTGCGCTTCACCTCCACACTTGTAATATATATATATATATATATATATATATATATATATAAATGAATAAATAAAAAAAAGATTTTTGTTTCTTTGAAATAAATTTTTAAAAAATCTTTCGTCATAAATAAAAAATGAAACGAACATGCCTTTCCGCATTACTTTCAAACACTGACATCTCATATTGAGTTCGCATGACCAGTTTGACCCGTCAATCGGAGGTTCTCTTGCTCCAAAGGCGGGGGTAATTAATGGCAGTTTAGTCCGCGGCTGCCGAAGATTCAGATCCCCACAATCATTAAACCCCAGCCTCCTCCAGGCAGGGGAATCTGTACACGCCTGACAAGCGTGCGTATTTCCATCTCAATGGGGTGACGAAAAACACTCTACAGATTCTGGCAAGTCCGGTGGAACCTTTCTCCCCTTCCATGTTTCAGGTCAAGTGTTTATGCGAGCTCAATTAATATATATTGATTATTTGTACTGAAATATTGTTCTTTTGCACAGATTAACAACTCTCAATCTCAATCTTCGAATGTAACAAAGATATCTCCAAGGACAAGTTCAGCTCTCAACACAACTCTCATCTCCTACACGGTGAAGATGGATGCCAGTACGGTCCTCCCGGCCAGTCTCCGGTGATAGTGGGAGAAGCCGCTGCTACCATTTGGCTCTATTCTGTTCGTGCTAGCCAGCGCCATCCCGGCTCCTCATGCCCCGATAACAGACAAGCCGGCCTCGAAAGGCAGGAGGCTAAATGTGGTGACCTCGATGGTACCCCAACCCAAACATAAGTCGGTGTTCGAACGGCTTTCCTTGGCCCCGGCTGGGGGCAAATCCGTCGGAAAAAAGAAGTCGCCAGATGTCGTGGGCAAGCTTAGGCAATGCCTTCGGCTAGTGCGCAAGCGGATGTCTTTTCAAGGCTTTCTACCAGCCGACCCACAGAGGCTTCTCTAAGAGCAGAAGTTTACCAGGCGCTCAAAATGGAGAATCTGAGGCAGAAGCGGCTCAGATATAGAGCCAAAAAAAGGCCAAGGCTCCGGCCGAGTTAAATTTTGTGAGGTTCCAAAGCCCGGACTGCTCCGCGACCACAGTCGTGTCAGCCATGAAAATTCAAGATTCTTTCGAACCTTTAAAGTGGGTTCAGAAAAATACGATGTCTTCAAAATTAAGAGGACTGCAATTCGAAGTGTGCTGCAAAAGGGCATGTCGAAGCCCCGTCCCAAAAGGCGTGACACCCTCTCTTTAGAAGTCTACCAAGCATTTCGTGCAGCGTGAAAGCAGCGGGGCAAAACCAGAAAAGAACCACCAGCGTCACCCAAGGACCCATCCAGGCCCATCGTCTTCAGTCACTTGTCCTTTCCTGAAGAGGATGGGCCACAACGGCGATCCAAGAAATCAGCCGTCAAAAATAAAGAGATGGTTGAATATGTGATCCACATCGTCTTATGGCCGGCACGCGCAGCAAGAGCAAGGACGGGGCCACCACATCTCAAGCCCAATCTGGCTTGGATGTGTCCGCCACCTCCCAAGATCAGCCTCCTCATGATGATGGAAAACCCCCTCGATGAGGCTGATAAGCAGAAGAACTCTTCAGTCCATGTGAAATCGAGCTCAGAAAGCGAAGAGGAGCTAATCTTCCGTCCCAAAACCGCAGAGCAGCAACTTCTCCAAAAGCTCTAGAAGCAGCTTAAAAACAAAGATAAGGAGATGGCCAAGCTCTACTCAAAGATTGACGACTTGACAAACGTCGTCTTACAGCTCACGGCCCAAGTTGCCTCTCAGCCGCCTAATCAAGCGCGGGGCTCTGCTCATTAACCAGGAGACGGTGTCCTAAAACAGTCGACGTCTATTCCCTTAAGTCCAAAGGTGGGTGAGCCGCATGAAAGTCAGCCACATTTTACCTCAAGAAATGTCTTGACTACCGATGACAACCGCCCGCTAACGCAAGATCAGATCATAGATTTGATCACCAACAAAATCAAAATATTGGTGGTTGAGGCCGAGACACAGAAAGAGGTCAGCAGCAGTGGAAGACCGTACCCCGCATAATACAATCTTGTGGAGTTTCTCAGTGGATATGTCGTCCCCATATTCGAAAGGTTCGATAGGACGGGAAATGCGAACTGGCACGTTGCCCAATTTAAAGCATCATACGCGAATACTGGGAGCAATGATGCGCTCCTTCTCCGTCAGCTTGTCAATAGCTTGGCCGATATTGCTTTTGAATCGTATGCAAGCATATCGGATGAGTAGATCACGACATTCGCTCAAATAGAATCCATGTATAGGTAAAGATTCATGAGTGTCAGCGATAAAATCACCATTACCGACCTTGTAGGGTCCGAACCAAAGAACAACGAAAGCATTATGGATTTTATAGTCCGATGGCGCAATTTCTCTGTCAAATGTGAATCGCCGTTGGAACAAAATCAATCTGCCGGTCTTCTTATAAAAAATCTGAACAACTGGATGAAATCTTTCCTGGGCACCGCAAGCCTCAAAACATTTCAAGAGCTGACCAAGAAGATTCAAATGTTGGAATGCTCAAACCCTGAGTCCACTCAGAATCTCCAATTCAAAAACAGACTGAGACAACGAAGGGATGACAACTAAAAAGGTGAAAGTTCCAACAACACCGATTCTCCCAACAAAAAGAAAGCGGGCGGAGTGAAGACTAACAAACCCCAAGAGCCAATTTCGGAGGAAAGGAGAAATAAAATCTACTCTTTCAAAAGAGACAAGGTCCATAAAATATTCAAAGATGCTCTGAAGAATGGCCTGCGGCTAGCTGAACCAAAAAGGCTAAGTGAAGCAAATAGGGCTAATCATCCTAATTATTGTCCATACCACCGAGTGTTCGGACACACTATCGAAGACTGTTGCATTTTCAAGGATTGAGTCGAGACACAATACAAGGCAGGAGAAATCCCATTGTCCCCTGGCGTGTTAACAAACGATCTAGCTACGACCGACAATTTTATACAAACAGAAACCGAGATATTTCAAGAATCGACCACTCTCAATTGTTCACCCTTCCCCGAAAGGAGCAAACCACGGCGACAATCTAAAAGTTCAGCAAGTAACACTGACAATGAGGAGGCAACGGACAGATGTGCGATCCATATGGTCTACATGGTCGGACCTGGAGAAACGAACCCACCTACGCTTTACAGCCACAGTGATGATATGGTTGACGCCGTTTAATACTAGTTCGGTTCAGATAATGATGAGGACCCTGCTCGAATTGCTAAGCAAAAAAAACCTATGGTTCTTGGAGCTCAGGCGATGAGGATAGCCCAGGTGTCGTCCCCAAAACTACATAACAAGTGTTATTCCAATGGCTTCAAGAGCAATTTCAGAACCGTGATAGAGAGTTATCCAAGATCCATTCCAAAGTCGACGATCTGGTGAATGTTGTGGTAAGTCTCGCTACCCGAGTCCTTCAAGTGCAGTCACAACGAAATCAAAATTTGGTCTATGAATTAGGGATTGATGTCCCAAAGCAGCCAACAGCTATTCCCTCCGGTCTAAGAACGGAATACCTTCATGAAAGTCGACAATGGCTAGCCCTGAAGAAAGTCCTGACGCATGACTGGGACCAGTTGACACGAGGCAGAATCAAAGAAAAGTCGTCAGCGTGTCCCGAAACTCTCCAGGACTTACTTAAAAGAGTCTAGATGTTGTAACATGCGGGTTCCGAATCTCTTCAAAACTTCCAATATAGCAAGTCCAGATATCCGGAGAACAACAATCGCAAAGTTGGGCCTCCTAAGGACACTGAATCCTCTAATGCATCTGCCGACCAAAGTAGGCGATGAACATGCAGGTCTACTCTTTCAGAAGGAACAGAGTCCGTAAAATATTCAAGGACGCCCTAAGAAATGGTCTGCAATTTCCTAAATCAAAAAGACCACATGAAGAAATATGACTGATGATCCCTTATACTACCTGTATGAGACATACCATCGATGACCATTTTGTTTTCAAGAATTGGGTTGAAAAACAATACAAGGAGGGAGTGATCTCATTGACCAAATACATGTTAGCAGAAAACTAAGCTATAATCGTCCGCACCATTCGAACGAAGACCAAAACCCTCTGGGGCAGACGGCTCAATCACCTGCTCCAGAAAATGATCCGGTCCACCACAGTTTCTACAGGACACATGTACACGTCTTTCCGAAATGACAAAGAGAGTATTGAAGCACCGTAAGATCAAAATCCAAGGAGTTTTGAATAAGCGCACAACTATGACCTCTAAGTCGTTAAACTGGGAAATAAAAGAAAAATTGTGTAAAAAATATTTTTAAAAAAACAAAAAAAGGTATGTCCACAAGCAAAACAGGTATGGATGAAAACACGAAAGGGCTGCCTGAGGAAAAACAGCAGGACTGCCGGCGAGTTTGTGAAACCCCGAAAGGGCGCAAACTCGTGAAAAAAGATGAAAATACACTCGCAAAGTCCTCTCGATCTTGTGAGGAGAATATTCCCGCGTGAAATCCTTACGACTCATAAAATTGAAAATTTTTAAGTGATATGGAACTAAACCTGTCTCCTAAGCCATCGCTCCCCAACGGACAACGGCAAATGATGAATCACTCTTGGCGCTACTCTTCAGTGTTAGCGGTGCTGATGCCGCCCCAAAGTCCAAATCCTCTAAATTCTTCTAGCCCTATGGCCAGTATCCAAATTGACTACCGTATACAATCCACGAGCATAAACAAGTTAGATCACACCCATGCCCACCGCAATCACCAGCTCCAAGACCAGTCTTCGCCATTGGAATTATGCTCCATTTGAGAAGGCCCACTCATGTGTCCTCGCGATACATGAGGAGAACAAAGTTTACGAGATCCTCTCGACTCATAAGAAAACACCTTCGTGGGATCCTTATGACTCATAAAGGAAAAACACACTTAGGGGTCCTCATGACTCCTAAGGAGAAAATACACTTACGAGATCCTTTCGACTCGTAAAGAGAAAATGCTTTTATAAGACCCTTACGACTCATAAAATTGAAAAGCCTTAAAAGACAGGGACCTAAACTTGTCTCCTAAGCCATCGCTGTCTAACAGGTAAAGGCAAATGATGATTCGCTCCTGGTAACACATTCAGTGTAGCGATACTGATGCCAAACAAAAACCAAAATCCCCAAATCCTCTCATAGCAAATGATGATTCGCTCCTGGTACCACATTCCAGTGCAGCGATACTGATGCCAAACCAAAATCTCCAAATCCTTTCATGGCAAATGATGATTTTCTCTAAGCACCTGTGCGCCAATGTTAGCAATACTGATGCTGGCCCTAACCCTAAGATTCTAAGCTTCCAATCCAAGGGACCCTTTAGTCGTTAAACTGGGAACAGATGACCCCTAAGTCGTTAAACTGGGAACAGATGATCCCTACATCGTTAAACTGGGAACGAAGAAAATCCCCACACGGCAAATGATGATTCGCTCCTGGTACTATATCCCAGTGTAGCGATGCTAATGCTAAACAAAAATCTAAATTCCAAATCCTACGCTGCAATGCCTCAAATTCAAAGGTCCCGCCAAACAAGGCAGGAATCGAACAAATCAAACTAAAGTCCCACCCGGAAGCGCTTCCAAACTCAAAAGTTCCGCCAGACAGATTGGAACCTCTCCAAAACAAATCAAACCAACCAATTCCAACAATGACCTCTACGTCAAAATCAGACACTCCGTCTTGGGGAAACGTCAAACAAACACTCTTTGCTGGGGATACGTCAAACATCACACTCCGCCTCGGGATGTGTCATACACTGACAGTCCGTTTCGGAGAAACGTCAAACAGACACTCCGTGCCAGGGATACATCAACCAGCGACATTCCGTCTCGAGGAAACGTCAGAAACAGACACTCCGTTTCGAGAAAACGTCACATACAGACACTATGTCTCGGGAAAACGTCAAACAACCACACTCCGTCTTGGGAAAACGCCAAACAAACACTCCGTCTCAGGGATACGTCAACCAGCGACACTCCATGCCGAAGACACGTCAACCAGCGACACTCCATCTCAGGGAAACGTCAAACAACGATACTCCGTCTTAGGGAAACGTCAAATAGACACTCCGTCTCGGGAACACGTCAAGCAGTGACACTCCATGCTGGGGACACGTCAACCAGCGACACTCCGTGCCGGGAATATGTCATACACCGACACTCCATCTCAGGGAAACGTCAAGCAGCAGACACTCCGTCTCGGAGATACGTCAAGTATCGACCGTCCTTGTCGTAAAAAAGGGCAGTGCCAGCCTCCCAAAGGCAGGAACCAAATCAAGTCACACTATGCGAAAGAAGATCCATCAATTTCATGCACAAGACCCATATATGTAGTGTGCATTCATTGATGGGGGGCGCTTTATTGGGGTTAAAATTCACACCTCATTGACTAAAGGACAAACCGCAGACAAGTAGGCCAAACCAAAGCAAATGGACCCTACTGTTGAATCAATCCGGGCCCACGCTCGAACCCAAGCAGGATCCACACTCGAACCCAAGTCCAAGCAGGTGGGCCCAAGCCCAGACCGGCCCCATACCAAGAAAATATAACAAATAAATGTAATATTTAAATAAATGTGCAAAATATGAAATACATGGGCAAAAAGCTAAATTTTTGTAAAGCCTATGGCTCATATGCAAAAAGAAATAAGAACATGAGGCATGAGATGGACAACATGTCATTTTGTAAAACCCAAGAGGTTACTGATAAACTTGTAAGTCTATATAAGGTAACATTATGATGAAATGAAAGTGAATTTATTTCCTACAAAATTTCTAGGGCTTGTGCCTTCATCTCCTCCCTCTCAAATTCTTTCTCTATTTTTCCAATTAAATTAAGGACTTAGCTCTCTTTTTTCCAAACTAAATAAAATTTTATCATAAACTCATTGAACGAGGGTTTAACTCTCAAATCAAATCCAAAAAAGAAGATTTTTACTATTTTCTTCTTACTTCTCAAGATCCAATTTGAGAGAGGGAAAGAAGGGAAACCCATCTTCCAAAGCTCCATCAAGAGAAGAAAAATGATCTATTTTCATCATCCAATATCCAAATCTTGGAATTTCAAGAGAACCCATTTGGGTTTCTTCTCAAGAGAGAAAAGAAAAAAAACCTTTAGGAGTTTAACTCCATTTGAATTTCTTTTGGAAGTTTGACTCCACCTAAAATTATTTTGGGAGTTTAACTCCAAAATAAAACTTTTAGAAATTTAACTCCATTTAAAATTCTTTTGGGAGTTTTAACTTCAAAATAAAATCTTTTGGAGTTCAACACCATTAAAATCCTTTAGGGAGTTCAACTCCGAATCATGCCCATACAATACGGACCCATGCACGTGTCTGCGTGCCGCGCGCGCAGGGGCTCCCGTGCGCGGTGTATGTGCGCAGCGCGCAGCGCATGCATGCGCTGCGCGCGTGAATACACTGCGCGCTTGCGCTTCCCCTCTACGCTTGTAATATATATATATATATATATATATATATATATATATATATATATATATAAAATAAATGAATAAATAAAAAAGGTTTTGTTACTTTGAATTAGATTTTTAAAAAAATCCCATCACAAATAAAAAATGAAACAAACACGCATTTCTGTATTACTATCGAATACTAACACCTCATATTGAGTTCGCATGGCCAGTTTGACCCGTCAATCGGAGGTTCTCTCGCTCCAAAGACGAGGGGTCATTAACGGCAGCTTAGTCTGTGGCTGCCGGAGATTCGGATCCACATAATCATTAAACCACAGCCTACCCCAGACAGTATATGTCTAACAGGCGCGCGCATTCACATCTCAATAGGGTGACGAAAAACACTCTACACCTCACAAATTGTTGTTCGCCGTGTTAGTCACCTTTCTTCTTCGATAGAGCATGAGACACAAACTGGCAAGGACAATTATAATGGAAGCATCAATTGGGAGAATAAATTTGAGTGAATCTAGTTTTCTCCTTGTATGAGAGTTTTCGCTTTCTGAAGAACAAGATAGGAGATGAAGCTCAGGTGCACCACAAAGTGCTAAGTTCCCCTCCAAAGACGGGATGGTGAGGTTTGAGAAAACTCGGCCATCTGGAATTTGCCCTTCCAACTTGTTAAAAGAATGGTCCAGTCTACCAAATAAGGCAAATTTGCTATAGATTTGGGTATGTAACCGGATAGCAAATTATGAGACAGATTGAGAAACTTAATATTTATCAGCCCACTGAATGATTATGGGGTTTCACTTTGAAATGAGTTGCTGGAATGATCAAGATGTGAAAGCATTTGGAGTTTCCCAAGCGCATTAGATATCTTACCCGATAACCTATTCGATGATAGATCAAAAATGTCAAGGACCTTCAAGTTTTCAACTTGAGGAGGAAGTAAACCATCGAGGGTATTCCATGAAAAGTTCAGCTCGATCAGATTTGTTACCTTCCACAAGTTTGCAAGAATGTTGGATGATAATTTATTGGAAGCTAGAGACAAGCGTACTAGCTGGCTAATATTGCATATAGAATCCGGTATAGGTCCAACAAATTTGTTTTCATGAAGTAACAGGGTGTTTAGGCTTCTCATTAAACCGAGCTCGGATGAGACGAATCCACTCATCCTATTACTAGCCATGGACATGTATTGAAGATGCTGAAGCCTTCAAACATCTAATGGTATGGATCCGCTTAGCTCGTTCATTTCAAGATCTAGATAAACAAGGTTACTTAAATTACCTAAAGATGTAGGAATTCTTCCTCTTATATTATTAAGGGACGCAAAAAAGTCATAGAGACCAGCTGAGAGATTCCTAACAGGACTCGGAAGAATGCCTTCAAACTTGTTACCTGCTGCATTAAGTATAACTAAATCCTTGCAATTGGAAAATGATGTAATGAAGTCAAGCCCTCTGGTGAGTTGGTTCCCATTGATGAATAATCTAGTGAGTAGTGGCAAGGAATATCCGATACTATCAGGAACATGTCCCGTTAAATTGTTAGTAACAAGTTGGAGAAGGGTAAGACTGGAAGCATTCCAGATGGAATTTGGTATAGAACCAGTTTGGCGATTAGGACCCAAACTTAGATATTGGAGTTTCGGTAGATTCCCAAGCTCTTTGGGAATTACTCCTTCAAGGCTGTTAAAGCCTAGGTCAAGTCTCATAAGTTTTGTGAGGTTGCCTGAAGATGTCGGTATATTTCCGGTCAGAGTATTATTTCCAAGTTACAACCGATACAACCATATGAGCTTCGGCAAGCTTCCGAGCTCGTCAGGTATGGTTCCTGTCAACTCATTGTAAGACAAAGAAAGAACTTGATGGCCCTTGTAACGAGCAAAGGTGGAAGGGATCTTACCAATTATAACTGATTTGTTGAGACAGAAATTCGTTGGATATTTAGAAGATTACCCAACTCCATAGGAATTACCCCTTCCAGCTTGTTAAAGTCGAGATCAAGACTTATAAGCTTTGTGACATTGGTTAAAGAAGTCGGGGTCGTTCCAGTTAACTGGTTGTGTGAAATTATCAAGTCAGTGAGAACTGGCAAGCTGCTTAGCTTGGTCGGAACGGTTCCAGTAAACTCATTATTTGATAAGTAGAGAGTTCGAAGCTCTATCCATTCTGCAAAGCTTGATGGGATCACACCGGACAACTAATTAAACGTGAGAGAAACGTGTTTTTTAGATAATAGGTGGGATAAATTAGATATCCCCTCATAAATAGGAGACCCGGGCTCAATGGCTCAATCCCGGGTCCTCTTGGGCTACTCCAAGCCCCACCAATGGGCTACTCCAAGCCCCTCTGAGAGAAACATGTTAGAGGTGAGGAAGTATGATAATGTAGTTGTTTGATTATAGAGTACTCATGAGATTGTTGTAGACAACATCAATTATGTTTAGCGAAGACATGTTGAAGATACTGGAAGGAATACGACCAATGAGATAATTCTCTCACAGCGTGAGGTTCTTAAGAGGCGGTAATCTACCAAGGACTTGAGGAATGGAGCCGGTGAGAGTGCAGTTGCCAAGGTCAAGGAGAGAGAGGAAGGAGATGTTGGCGAGGTGCAAGGGGATAGCACCCTGAAGGGAACACCGTTGAGGTTGATAGAAGTGACTCGTTGCTGCCTTTTGCTGCTCGAGATTCCGATCCAGCAACAGAAGGAGGCGTTTGTAGTCCAGTTGGTAGCTAGAATGCCATATGGATCACCGAGTTGAGCTTTAAAAACCAGCAACGATTCGAGATCGGTTGAATTGGTGTAAGCTTGTGATGCGGCCTGGTGAGGCAATGAGAAGCTTAACAGCAAAAGTATGAGTTCTATAGACAAAAGGAGAAAGGATGGAATCCCCATGGATAAGATTATATCACTAGCGAAATAAATACAGATAGAGGTGTACTTGTGTATTATGTGAACTGAGGGCTAGAGTGTAATACCCGATTCTTTTATATTATATTCGTATTAGAATAAATATTAATTTCCTATTTTCCTAAATATTTCCTTTAATTTTTCCTTTTCCTTTCTTTTTATGTTTTTTCTCATTTTATTCAGCCTATTTTCTTCCCTCCTTTTCTTTTCTTTTCTATTTTTCTCTCCTCTTCTTAGCCCGGCCCACTCCTCTTTCCCTTCCTTTCTTTTATTTTCTTTCCCTCATTCTTGGCCCAGCCCATAACTCCTTCTTCCTTCTTCTCCTTCTCATTTCTCTTTTTCTCTCCTCACGTAACCGAACACCCACGTCACCGCCAATTGTGCACGCCAACCTCCCAGAGATCTCGCCTTGATCTCGCAACGACTCTCGCCTCCTCAAATCCCTAACCCCCCCCAACACACACACTCTCCTCCATCATCTCTCTCATTCTCTCCCCTCTTCAAAACCCCTAGCACCTCCTCCACCCTAGGCCAACGAGATCCTTCCTACAACCTCCGACGACCCCATCACCGCCGCCGACCACCACCACGACCCCCAAGAATCCTCATCAACCCAACCCGAGCTCCGATGCCTTCACCTTACTCCTGCACAACACAAGCCTTGCAACCACCATCGCTGTCGCCGCCGCCGTCAACTCTGTAGCTGTCACTTTAGTACCGGACCACACCCTACCAGCAAGCATCCATCCCTAAGCCACCGCCGCACCACCACTAGCGCTATCACTTATGTCGGCCTCCATCCTCTCTTGACTCCACTGAGCACCCATCAAGCCAAACCCAAACCGCTCCGAGAACCCACTGCATCACCACCGAGCTTCTTCCTCTGCACTGCATCCCCTCCTCATCGATGTCACCATCACCGTCGTTCCAACCCAGACCACGCTCGCACCATGCCCGTACCACCACTGCACCACACACATACCCAGCACCACATCTCTTCGTCGTCATCTCGTGTGTTGAGGCAATTCCTTGCGTTCGTGTCATTTCTATTTCAGCGACAGGTGATCCCCCACTTTCTATAATGCTATATAATGTAAATACACACACATACATGAGTGAAATTCTAGTTTATCAATATGTTGCGCGATTGCTTGAGCATAACCCCTAATTGTTTCCTTATGATGAACTTAACGTATAGTGGGTCTAAAACCCCATCTTAGATATATAGAGATCACAGAGATCGAATCCCATCCAAATTGAATAGATGAAACCAAAATCTCGATAGTTACCGTTATGTATGCCAAGTGTTCAATCAAGTGTCATGAACCAAAATCCTATCTTAAAACACTCAAATTTGTGATCACTAGATTCGTTTACTGTCAATTAATATTGTGCAGAAAATTAGGACCAAAATATTGAAGTTTCTCATATAAAATATCGTCCCCAATAAGCGACGACAAATCTGAATATTACTATATGCACTGTCTCGTGAAAATTGTAACAAATCGTAGAAAAATCGTCTTGAAACTTCTGTGGGCTCATAATGAATCTAACTTAATATACTAAACACCTATAACAAGTTTTACTGAGAAGTATATGGTTACGTTACCGTAAACTGAGGAGAAATACGGCTCTGGACTATCGTTCAGAGCAGTATTCTTCATTATCGTCTGTCTTGAAACCTTAAATTACTCCTGTATAGACATATTGCTATATCGAGACCTATATCAATATGTAGGTAAATGAGTTAGGTATCATTTAGTGCTATTTTTGTTAATTTTCATTACTGTTTGATATTTTAAAGAATTTTATGCTGCTGAAATGTCCTGCTGTTTTCCCACCACGATGTTTATACCTATCAACCTCGCAACGGCCATAACTTTCTATAAACTCATGATATTGATATCCCGGTTGTTTTGTTAGAAATTTAACTGAAAAATCTAGAATTCATCGAACTATAGAGACTCTAGATTCAGAACATAATCTATAGTAAATTTCACTCGAAATTGGATCTCCGTTTCTAAATTGGAATTCCAGCAGTGTGTACCTGATTTAAAATGAGCATATCTCCCGATCCAGAATAGGTATCGAGATGAATCCAATTTTTTTGATTAGATGAATGCGTCTACTTTCTACGTTTTTATATTGTCATGCCTGATTCTGATCGTAAATATTTTTAATAATTTATGAAAACTGATTGATACTGACTGTCCATTAATTGTTAAAGTTAATTTAATGTATCTATCATACTGTAAAATTGTTTTACCCTCATACTTAGTTTCCATGCCATATAACCGAATGTTACTGTATAGTAATAACTTGACTCATGTATAGTACCCACCTATATTGACATCACGGTTGTTATATTGCGTTGTCGAATTGAATACGTTATTGAATTAGATTGTGATAAGTACATAAGTATGTAAATGAATGGAAGACGGATCATTGTACGCGAAAGTGTAAATGAATGAATAAAGTGACATGTGCTTGTACACAATCAACATAGTTCATGAATATATTTTTTAACCCGGGAAAAATGGGGAAATCGAGGGTAGAATCGAACTTGTATTTAGCAAGATTTACTGCTTTGGAGAATAATCATTCGATATTAGTGATATTAATACATTTAGATAGTTTGCCTAGTGGCACGACTGTAGGGTTTGTTCACAGCCGAAAGACACGACCGGAACGTTAGGACGTCTGGCCTGAATTTTGGGGGCAGAGGCTATTTGAATTTATCCGTCCACCTCTCCGAAGATACCAAGTTGATTTATGGCACTGTATATCAGAGGTTTAGACGGATGCGGCCGTTGTATCAGACTTCGTCAGATTCCCCCTCGTTTGGGAGGGGTTTTCGATTGTGGGGACGCTCTTCCCTGCAGGCGCAAGTCCCTGCAGTTAATTACGTTACCGCATCACGATAAGCACTTTCTCTTGCTCCAGAAGTTCACTTCGTGTCGTGTGTGTTTTTATTTTTGGATTAGGTTGCCCGTGGATTGTATGCGGGGACTAATTTATGTTGTCGCCCGTAGGCGTGGATTGGTCCAAATCCGTATATCTTAGGTTTCGTTTTGTATTTAAGGACAGTTAATCTATTTTAAGATTAAGATCGACTTAAACGTATGCGAGCATTTGGGGGCTCGATTTGTTTTTGTTAAGGATATATGTGTCCAGTTTGAGACTAAGATCCACATAACGAGGTTTCAGGATCAATTTTATTTCAGATCCAACAAAAGAGCATTTGGGCTGCATTGTTTTAGTTTAAGGACGTTTCGGTCCGTTGTTGCCATTTTGAAGGCAACAGTTAGTTTAAGGATGTTTCGGTCCGTTGATCACCATTTTGGAGGTGAGATTTTAGTTTAAGGACATCTCGGTCCGTTGTCATTTTGGAGGCAACGATTAGTTTAAGAACGTTTCGGTCCGTTGATCACCATTTTAGAGGTGAGATTTTAGTTTAAGGACATCTCGGTCCGTTGTTGCCATTTTGGAGGCAACAGTTAGTTTAAAGACATTTCGGTCCGTTGATCACCATTTTGGAGGTGAGATTTTAGTTTAAGGACGTCTCGGTCCGTTGTTGCCATTTTGGAGGCAATAGTTAGTTTAAGAACGTTTTGGTCCGTTGATCATCATTTTGGAGGTGAGATTTTAGTTTAAGGACGTCTCAGTCCGTTGTTGCCATTTTGGAGGCAACGGTTAGTTTAAGGACGTTTCGGTCCGTTGATCATCTTACGCACACGTGTATTTGTTACGTGACGGGATGAACAACGATGTTGATATGGAATGTGCCCAACTTGAGGTATGCACGTCAATCTGGAAGTGCACCAAAGGGTTGTTGGTTGTCGGGGCCCACCACTTCTCTGAAGACGTTGAGGAATTACAACGGCATATATCAGAGGTGTGACGAGATGTACCCTTTAAACCGAATCCCGTATTTGAGGGGAAAAGGAGTTAGTGGTAAACCCGGAAATCATTAGTCATATTTTGAGACTAATATTTTCTCGGAAGGATGTGGGATGAATACCGTTTCGGATATCATCAGTTGGAAGATCAATAGTCGTATTTGGGACAAAGATCAGCTTGGAAAGTCATGAGCACATGGGCTCGGATGGTCTAAATCAGGGAAGTTCTATCCTCAAGGGACCTAGTCAATTTGGGCTTAGTCCATTCAGGTTTTTTTTATTGAAAAGAGCCAAGTACTTGTTTGGACTATGTATAATCAGTCCCCCTTTTTGTACAAAGAGTGCTGAGCACTTATGTAATCATGTAGGCTTTTAGTCATGGGGATTGCCCAATAAGTGTTAAACTCTTTACCCTTTTTGTCTTTGTATGGAGTAATGGGCACTCTTTATGGTGCCTACGTGAGGGACACGTGAGGCGCTAGGCGCTGCCTAGTGAGTGCTAAGCACTTCTCCATTCTGTGGCTCCCACGTGAGGAGCACGTGGGGCGCTGGGCGCCACTCATTGAGTACTAAGCACTCTTTTCTTCTGGGACGCCCACGTGAAGGGCGCGCGGGGCACCGGGTGCTGGGTTCTTTTCCTT
This sequence comes from Agapanthus africanus, assembly GCA_030015575.1. NCBI lineage: Eukaryota > Viridiplantae > Streptophyta > Magnoliopsida > Asparagales > Amaryllidaceae > Agapanthus > Agapanthus africanus. The sequence continues at coordinate 488,553,839 of CM057349.1, forward strand.
ATATGCTTTGTTTTGAGGAATTCAATTCCTAGTTCTTTTCTGAATCTTTGATTCTCAAGAACAAGTTTTTCCCGATGAGAATTAAATTCTCAACTTGTGGGAGACTTGTCTTGTGGATCTCAGATCGAGAGAAAGAACTAAGTTCTTTTAGAAGGGTTAAACCCTTCAATAAGTAAATGAGATGTTTTGATCTTTTTTTTTTAATTACCTAGAGTTTCTTGAGGAGGGAGATCTTCTTCTCTGTTCCTTTCTGAAGTTTTCTGCTTTAGTTTTTTTTATTCAAAAGCTTATAGGGGGTTCCTCCTCTATATTTGGAAAGATAGATCATTGGTCGTTGGGACCCACCACCTTTCCGACGATGCTGAGAGATTACAGCGCCATGTATCGAAGGTATGGAGGGATGTATCCTTTGAACCATGTTCCACTCATTAGGGGGAAGAACATATTGGAGCTTAAACTCCTAGCTGCTGAAAAAGGCTTCTTTGCGTTCGCGCACGTGCGTCGCACGTGCTGGGTGCACGTGCGTCGCACTTGGCGAGCACACGTGCATCGCACGTTTTGCGCTCTTGGCGGGCGCACGTGCGTCGTATGTGGCGCTTGCGCATATGTGTATCATAGGAGGCAGCTAAGGCCCTAACTTGGAGAACTAAGCTCATATGGAGAACTAAGCTCCTTTGAGGATTGAATCCTCGCACGGCGGGTGCACGTGCGTTGCACGTGGTGCACACGTGGCACATATGCGCATTATGGGGGGCAGCTAAGGCCCTTCTATGGAGAACTAAGCTCCTTTGAGGATTGAATCCTCGCGTGGCGGGCGTACGTGCGTTGCACGTGGCGAGCATGACGCTTGCACATATGCACATTATGGGGGGACAGCTAAGACCCTAACTTAGAGAACTAAACTCCTATGGAGAACTAAGCTCCTTTGAGAATTGAATCCCCGCACGGCGGACGGATGTGGGTTGCACGTGGCGCACATGGCGCTTGCGCATATGGGTATTATGGGGGGCAGCTAAGGCCCAAACTTGGAGAACTAAGCTCGAATGGAGAACTAAGCTCTTTTGAGTATTGAATTCTCGCACGGCGGGCGCATGTACATTGCACGTGGCGCACATGGCGCTTGCGCATATGCGCATTATATGGGGGCAGCTAAGACCCTAATTTAGAGAACTAAGCTCCTATGGAGAATAAGCTTCTTTGAAGATTGAGTCCTATTTTTTCTAAGAAGTATCTCCTCTTATTTATATGGAAGTGGTAGAGAAAGGATTTTTTTTTTCCTAATGTGGGACTAAAAAAGTATCCCCATGTGGTAGAGCGTTACTTAGATTATACGTGCATAACGCATTTGCTCATAACTTTTGATTCCGGAAGAGTTATAAGGCCCGTAATTTATCAAATCGAAGAATTTTTCGAGACGCTTTCGATGCCATCATAATTTACTTGATTCTCATTCAGGATTTTAACAAAATACAGCCCAGATAATACTGGTTTGCATTTTCTTAAGCGTATTGCTGCTATTTGATACCTTGGGCTCTTTTACGCAGAAATTTCTTTGGCGAGAACAAATACCCCCCACTACTTTGCCCACGTAGATATGTACGTAGGTTAAGTAGTGCAAAGTTATGCATCTCCGTAGAATTGATGGCTCAGAAGACAGGTTTAGGTCCTTGTCGCCTAACACTTTACATCTTCATGAGCCGTAAGGGTCTCAAGAAGGGTTTTTTCTCCATACGAGTAATGAGGATCTCATAGGTGCGTATTCTCTCTAGAAATCGTGAGGATTCCTAAGTGTCTTTCACTTTCGTGAGTTGTAAGGATCTCACGTAAGTATCTTCTCCTTACGAGTTGAGGAGACCCACAAGTGGTTTCTTCACTTTATTAGTGAATGTGGCTTGTGGATAGTGTATAAGAGTCAGTTTGGAACTTCTTGTAGGGCAGCGATGGCTTAGGAAACAGGTTTTGATCTGTCGCCTGAGACTTTTCAACTTTATGAGCCATGAGGATCTTATAAAGATTTTTCTCCCTACGAGTCGAGAGGATCTCGTAGGTGTATTTTCTCCTTAGAAGTCATGAGGACTCCTAAGTGCGTTTTCTCTTGAGAGTCGAAAGGATATCATAAGAGAAATTTCTCCTAATGGGTCGAGAGGACTCGCAAGTGATTTTTCCTCCTCATCGGTATGCGACTTTAGAGAATGTGGCCCGTGGATAGTATACAAGAGTCATTTTGGACCTACTTGTAAGGCTGCGATGGGTTAGGAAACAGGTTTTAGATCTGTCATCTAAGGCTTTTCAACTTTATGAGCCGTGAGGGTCTTATAAATACTTTTCTCCCTACGAGTCGAGAGGATCCCGTAGGTGTCTTTTCTCCTTAGAAGTCGTGAGGACTCCTAAGTGCATTTTCTCTTGAGTCGTAAGAATCTCATAAGAGAATTTTCTCCTTACGAGTCGAGAGGACACGCAAGTGGTTTTTCTTCCTCATTAGTATGCGAATTTAGAGAATGTGGCCCGTGGATAGTATACAAGAGTTAGTTTGGACTTGCTTGCAGGGCCACAGTGCTTAGGAAACAGGTTGATATCCCCGTCGCCTAAGGTTTTTCACCTTCATAAGCCGTGAGGGTTTCATGAAGATGTTTTTCCCTACGAGGCAAGGTGAGTCGAGAAGTTTTTGCAGGTATAGCCTAACGTGAAATATAGATAACCCCTGCTCTTTGCGACAGAGGTCCGTCAGGTTTTTTGGTACTAGGGTTTTAGTCCGTGGTACCGTCGCGTTGGCTGATGCATTCCCCGATAGCAGACTTTACACTGCTGTTCGAGTAGCCCTGCGACTATCATGTCTCTGATCCCTTCGGGGGCTAGACAAGACGTCTTCAAGTAATCTTCTTAGGCAGTTTAACCGTCGGAAGAGCAAGCGTTAGGAATTTTGCCATGCCGCTTTTTACTTGAGGTTACGCTAAGTTTAGGAGCCCCGATGAGTCATAACCACTCCGCACCGGTGTGGGATGATCTCCGATAGTCTTTTGGATTTTATTTGAGTTACCGTCAAGATCCTGAAGCTAGGAATTTTGTCTTCGCTTCCTTTTGATTTGGCTATTTTAGAGCCTTTGTTGACATTGTGTTTGCTGTAACGAGAAGAATGTTGGGATAGTTTTTAGGTTGTTTTGTGAACCGTTAAGACTTGGAGCTGGGAATTTTATCATGGCTCCGTTTTGTTTCGACCCTGGGGTCTTTTGTTGACGCCGCGTCTGCATCTTGCTGGAGTGAGAGGGAACGCCGTTGTTGACATTGCGTATGCTGTAATGAGACGAATGTTGAGACAGTCTTTAGGTTGTTTTGTGAACCATCAAGACTTGGAGCTAAGAATTTTGCCATGGTTTTGTTCTGTTTCGACCATGGGGTCTTTTGTTAACGTCGTGTCTGCATCCTGCTGGAGTGAGAGGGAACGCCATTGTTGACATTACGTCTGCTGTAACGAGACGAATGTTGAGATAGTTTTTAGGTTGTTTTGTGAACCATAAAGACTTGGCTCTCCCTTTGACGGAGCCTGGTGGGAAAATATGGTTCTCTTTTCGTTTATACCCATGGATTGTATACAGGGGTTGATGTGGACTCACCTGCAGGGCAAAAGTTTCATTTTTTTTCTTTCCGCGATGCTCTATCATTTCAGCTTTTTATATCGCGAAAGTCGCGATTGCTCGATCATTTCGGTTTTTTATCGCGGATCCCAATCATTTCGGCTATGTATATTTTTTATTTTTACTCGTTTTTTATTGCGAGTTGCCCAATCATTTCGGCTATGTATATGCACATATTTTTTGCTCGTTGATTTTTTATTGCGAGTTGTCCCATCATTTCGGCTATTTCATATGCATCTACTTTTGTTGCAAGTCAAGAACTTGGATCCTGACACTAATTCCGGCATCAGCATCACTGCGACTGGGATATTGCCAGGAGCGAATCATTATTTGCCTTGAGAGGACTTGGAATTTGATATCGATTTAGGCATCAGCATCGCTACGACCGGGATATTGCCAGCAGCGAATCATTATTTGCCTTGAGAGGACTTGGAATTTGATACTGGTTTAGGCATTAGCATCACTACAACTGGGATATTGCCAGGAGCGAATCATCATTTGCCTTTGCTGATTTGAACAAAGGTGACTTAGTAGACAGGGTTATGATCCTGTCGACTAAGGCTTTTGACTTTATGAGCCGTAAGGGTCTCATAAAGGGTTTTCTCCCGTAGGTGTAGGTTCTCCCTAGAAGTCGTAAGGACTCCTAGGTGATATTTACTCTTGCAAGTCGTAAGAATATTACAAGAGAGTTTTCTCCTTACAAGTCGAGAGGACTTATAAGTGCCATTCACCATATGAGGACATTCTTCGTCATTGGTGGAACTTGGTGGGGGAAATCGTTTATTTATGCCCGTGGATTGTATAAAGGCTAATATTGGACCGCATGTAGGGCAACTTGAGGAACACGACGGCTTAAGAACAGGTCCGGGTCTCTGTAGCATAAGGCTTTGAATCCTATGAGCCATGAAGGTCTCATAGGGGGGGTTTTCCTTACGAGTCGAGAGGATTCGTAAGTGAAAATTTTACGAGATTGCGCCCTTTCGGGTTTTCACAAGCTCGCCGGTAGCCCTGCTGTTTTTACTCACGGTGCCTTTTCGGGTTTTCATCCGTGCCCATCTTACTTGTGGACATTCCATTTTTTTAACGAGATTGTGCCTTTCTGGGTTTTCACAAGCTCGCCGGTAGCCCTGCTGTTTTTACTCACGGCACCCTTTCGGGTTTTTATCCGTGCCCATTTTGCTTGTGAACATATCATTTTTTTGTTTTTTGTTTTTTTAAACGAGATTGCGCCCTTCCGGGTTTTCACAAGCTCGTCGGTTGCCTTACTGTTTTTACTCACGGCGCCCTTTCGGGTTTTCATCTATACCCCTTTTATTTATGGACATACTACTTTTTTATAATCTTGGTCAAGGTCTTGTTGAAAGCTTCAGCTAGACCGTTGGCACGAGAATTATAGACCGAAGAATATCTCTAGTCTATTTTATGCTGTTCTGTGAAGCGGCAGATTTTATGGTTCTTGTAGACTGGCCCATTATCCGAGATTATCTGTCGCAGAGTGCTGAACCGGTAGATGACATGTGGCTTGAAGAAATGGAGAATATTCTCCGTCTTCACTTCCCTTAGTGGTACTGCTTCCGCCCACTTAGAAAAGTAGTCAATCGTTGCCGGTATGAACCGGTCTCCTTTGGATGATGCTGGCTCAATGATGTCGATTATATCGGTTACCCACATTTCGAACGGCCAGCTAGCTATTGTTGGGTGTAGCGGATTTGGAAGTTGGTGGATGAAGTCCTCGTGAATCTGACACGAGTGACACGGCTTCGCATATTTGACGCAGTCCTGAATTATTGTGGGTCAATAGTAACCCATTCTTTTGATCTTCAGCTTTATCTTTGGCCCGGCTTGATGAGAAACGCAGAGTCCGTCAAGAGTTTCTTAGACGACTCTCTTTACTGCTTCTGGCCCCAAACACCTTAACCAAAAACCGTCAAGCGATCTCCTGTATAGAGTATCATTGACACAAGAGAAAGACAGAGCCCGTTTCATGAGCCGATGTCTTGACGACGCGTTTTCGAGCGTTCGATGGGATTTGAAGTAGTCTATGAAGACTTCCCTCCAATCCTTGCTCTTTTCTTCGTTCTATCTGGAGGACTGCTTGTTTGGTCATTTCCTTTTTTTCGGATGATTCTGTTAAATCCTACGAAGGTATCCCTGCTGGCGTGAGAACTCGGCGTCTTTGCACGATGATCTTTACGTCATTGAGGTCTTCGTCGGCCAATTCTTTAGCCAATCTAGCCAATGCATCCGCTTTGTTGTTTTCCGCACGCGGTATACTCTCCAAGATATAGGAGGGGATTTGTGTCAGCAGTTACTGCACTCTTTCACCATACCTGATCAGTTCTGGCTTGCATGTCTGATAGTCGCCATTTACTTGGCTGACAATGAGCTGGGAGTCTCCATATATGAGGAGGTCTTTGATTCCGATGTCAACAGCGATCTCGAGACCTGTTACCAAAGATTCATATTCAGCTTCATTGTTAGTCCTTAGCTCTGTCAGGGAGAAGGCGTAACGCAGTATCCCTCATTGCGGAGTCACGAAGATGAGGCCCACCCCGGTTTTGATTATAGGAGTGTTGTGATTCCGCTTCTTCATGGAAGATGCTCTATCGAAGTAGAGTTCTCATTGGACATTATTTTCTTCCTTCTCCCCTTCGAGTGTGTTGAATGTGTGTTCGTCTCGAAATTCGCAATTTAAGGGAGATTCAGCTGGTATCGGATGCTCAGTGAGAAAGTCGGCGATGGCTTGGCCTTTCACTGCTTTGAGGGGTCGATACGTTATCGAGAATTCCATCAAGAGGAGGACCCATTTGGCAAGTCTTCCTGTTAGTATGGCTCTTGACATCAAATATTTGAGAGGATCCACATTTGATATGAGATGGATCTCATGTGCCAAGGCGTAGTGCCTGAGCTTCGTTATCGCGAAGATCAGTGCCGGACAATGCTTTTCGATGGGGGAGTAGTTGTTTTCTGCCCCCAGGAGAACTCGACTCAAATAGTAGTCTCTCTCCTTTCCCTGATTGTTCTTCTATGCCCATAGCGCGCCTAGAGAACCTTCAAGGTCCGTTGTATACAGGATGAGGGGCTTTCCTTTGACCGGAGCGGTCAGTACCGGTGGGTTCTGTAGGTATTGCTTGATGTCGTCCAATGTACTTTGGCATTTATGATCCCAAACAAACGGGGTCCCCTTCTTCATTAGATTGCTGTAGGGGCGGCATTTGCCGGAGAGGTTGGATATGAACCTCCGAATATACGCGAGCTTTTCTTGGAGAGACCGCAGTTGTTTAAGAGTTATTGGCATGGGCATTTCCATAATCGTCTTGATCTTTGATAGGTCTATTTTGATGCCTCGGTGTCGTATGATGAATCTTAGAAATTTACCTGAGGAGACTCCAAATGCGCATTTCAGAGGATTCATCTTTACATTGTATTTCCGAAGATGCTGGAACATTATGTTTAGATGTTCCCAGTGCTCCTCGTACGATTTGCTTTTCACCACAAGGTCGTCAATATTGCATTCAACAATCTCATATATGAGGTGATTGAAGATCTTCGTCATGGCCCTCTGGTAGGTAGCGCCTGTGTTCTTCAAACCGAAGGGCATCACCTTATAGCAGAATATGCCTAGCAGAGTTCGGAAGGCGGTGTGTTTTTGGTCTTCAGGATGCATTTTTATTTGATTGTAGCCTGAAGATCCATCCATGAAGGAGAAGACCACATGAGTGGACGTGTTATCGATCATCAGCTCAGTAACAGGTACCGCGAAGTCATCCTTCGGACAAGCTTTGTTAAGGTCCCGAAAATCCACGCAGATGCGCAATGTCCTATTTTTCTTCATCACTGGAAAAATGTTGGAAATCCAGTCGGGATACTGAACTTCTTGGATGAAGCCGAAGTCAATTAGTTTCTTGACTTCGGCATTAATACTCATCTCGAGTTCGAGCCGCATTCTTGGCGCCTGTTTGACTGGCTTGACGTCTAGCGATATAACCAGTTTATGCACCACTATTTTTGGATCCAGTCTCGGCATCTCGGAATAGTTCCATACGAAGCAGTCTTTATATTGCATAAGCACATCCTTTAGTATGGCCATTTGTTTTTTAGACAACAGCTCACTGACGAACGTGGGTCTCGGTTCGTTTTCCGTCCCCAAGTCGATTTTTCTCAGGTTGTCCGCTGTAGTGTGTATCCTATCTTTCAGCTCTTTTGGTGCTGGTGGAAACTCTGAGATCACCTCATCCTCGTCTTCATTTGCGAAGCACCTGAAGAAGTCATTTATAGTCTCGTAACCTCCCTCCTTTGAGAGTGTTACCACATAGCAGGTATGGGGTTGCTTCCATTCTTGACGTTGAGCTGGTCTTGTCCTTACGGTATAGATCCTCTTTAGCTCATGATTTTGCAGCGGGGTTACTCTCCAGTTGTCGGACAAAGCGAACTTGCCTTGTTGATACTGGTCTTTGACCCAGTCTTTCAAGGTGAAGCAGTCTTCAAGGGGATGACCTATTGCTCGGTGATAGGAGCAATAATCCAGATGATGAACCTCGTTTATTTGTTCGGGATGCCGAGACTCCGGAAGCGTCATCATTTGATACTTCATGACAATGTTGAATATTTTTCTTGTCTTGTCTTGAGGGAAAGAGTATTCCCGACCTATCTTCTTGATAAAGGATGGGTTCCAACTACGTTTTTCTTGATAGCGCGGCTTATTATATATAACATGTTGTTTGCGAACGTTATTTGCGCTCTTTGTTCTGTTTTTGCCTCTATTTCGGGATTTTCCTTCTTGCAAGGACATACAGCGAGCTGGGGATGGAGGTCTTCTTTCTCTGCAGACTGCTGGTTGAGGCGTTGCTTCCTGGTCTTTTCATAAATAGCCATTTCGCGACTGTGGTTATCCCGAATCTTTTGACAGGCTTTTTTACTAGCATGTTGACTTGTTCTTCGAACGATGGACTTAATGTTCTTAGAGCGGGATCTCGTTCTGTTTTAACGTCACGACTATTTGAAAGAGCATTCACGTCTTCACTAGAGCTATTTATGATGTGGCAGCCATGAAATCGCTCCCGTTTCTTGGACTGAACGTATCCGAGCCCTGTTGTCTTCATCTTCCCATTGGGCATCTTTCGCTGAGTCCCAGGAATGTTCTAAATCTTATTGTAGAACTGGGCTTGTCGAGCGGTTTGTTTGAAGAGTATGCCTTGGCATCTTAATAGCCTTTTCAATCCTTCTGCGTAATATATGGGCAGACGGATTGGTTGAACCCTGTCAAGCGCAAGATCGACACCATGCCAGACTTCTTTCTCTATTTGAGCCTCCGTAGATTGGTAGAAGATGATTGCCTTTTCATCTTTTCGCCAGGAGGGACGTAGAAAGCCCGCAGCTCTTGCACGTTGTATGTATCAAGCGCATCAAGTTCTTTGCAATGCCATGGCGGAACTATAGTGATTTGTAAACTCTGATCAGCTCCAGTAACAGCTTGTACTGACGGTCGAGTGGAGAACACGGCGTTGGCCTCGTCCTCAGATTCACTGCCGAAGACCAAAATAGGAGCAGATGTGCCGGGCATGTTGCCTTGGGGTTGCCCCCAGTAGACTATCTCTTCATCCTCCTTGGTATCGCTCCCAAAGATCGGGATAGTGGTGACGACTTTTTGTTTATTCTTCGGCTTATGACATCTTTCTGTGTCTTTGAAGTCTGATAGGAAGTACTTGGCGTCTTCATATTTTCGGACTTCATTTACGGAGAATGGATTTAGCTCCCCCGTAATGGTGTACTCGAGGCCATCTTTGAAATACTTCATACATTGATGTTGTGTAGAAAACATGACGTTGTACTCGTGCAACCAAGGCCTGCCGAGCAAAGTGTTGTAGCAAGTCTCGGTGTCGATGACATGAAATTTGATGTCAGTGACGAGTAGCCCAAAGGGTAACGTTAATATTACCGACCCAAGCGTCCGTGATGACTGTGAGTCGAACCCAGAGATGGTAATTTTGTCCCGAGCCAGATGCTGAACGTTCATACAGATCTCCTTCGGCACCTTCACGTTGAGAAGGTTGACGGAGGACCCGTTATTGACCAGGATCTTCCCTATCTTGATGTCGTGGCAGTACCCGGTGATATATAGAGGACGGTTGTGCTCGCACGTTCCGAGGAGGAGATCTTCATCGCCGAATGTTGTTGGATATGTATGCCCTAGATGCTATTATTGTATAGTACTAGTTTGTATATTACATTTTGGAAGCTTGGGATATATACACGGATTGATGACAGTCTTGCTTGATATAGTAGTATGCTACTTGGTTTGTATCTATCTTAATATGTGTATATGTTTCTTTTAACATATCGCTAATATATATTGATAGAGCCCTTAGGATCTTTACTTGACTACCAACGTTGTGATGGCAGTCACACTAGTGGGGGCTGGGTAGTCTACAAGCACTTCCTTATACAGGTCCCTAGTCATAGGAATATCGTGACAGGGCATCGATACTCCAGAGTAGACTAGTGTATACGCTTCTCATCCCAGTAGGGGAGATGGTCTGTCCCACAGCCATCAGTATGCCGTACTAGAGATAGTATGCAGGTGCTCATTGGGTTATGAGTTACACCGGACGGACTCATAGGATACTGCTGATTGGTACTATACCTATTGTCAGGTAGCAGTTCCCAGGTGACATGAGTACAGCTTAGTCTGTTGACTTGACACTGCTACTTCGCCTCAAGTGTGTTCCCACTGTTCTTAGATTTCTACCCTACCACGGCTCTATTGAGTCGTGCAAACAAATAGTAGTTGAGTGCAGTTCCGAAGCACTTGGAGGCAGTGACGGTTAGATAGGATCCGTCTCTCCCGGTATTGGGGGTTGATATCGCGCTGTGTTTGGAGAGCCATTACACAAAATCCTTGGCCATGGCAAGTGAGATTTACTGGTAGGTATTCTAGTAGTTTCTCAGGGTGTTCTGGGCTACACTCCGACACGACTTATACCGCTATTAGGGGTCTGACATTTACCATCCCCCTAGTCCCGATATACGATACTTTTAGACGAACAGACCGGACTGTACAGAGATTGCCACAGACAGGCTCAGTAGGGGTACAGATGAGTTTCCTCAACGACCTTCTTATCTACAGATACCTGGATAGCTGTTATGTACAGCTAGTGCCGCTGACGTGCTTGTGGTTAAACCCACTTCCAGAGTACTGTTGAGTCTTTAGAGTCCGACACAGAGGGTTTCCCAGCTTCGAGCGAAACAATGTAGATGTCGTATGGTTTTACGACAGGGTTCGATCACATACGTGTACTTGTGCGCGTGTGATGTTCGAGCGGACAATACTAGTGGGCTTTGGTTTAAACCGGATCCTAGTATTTGATTATTGGATTAGCTTCGTCTTATAGTATTCGTGTTTCTCGGAACACGGATGCGGGTATGTATATACGGTTGAGAGAGGGTATAGAAGGAGACACCTCATTAGGGTTTTGACCATTGACTTGGTCAAAATAAATATGAGGTGGAGAAAAGACTTTGTTATTTTTGATAAATGATAATTTTGTAGCATGGCTACTTGAGTTGACCATTTAACTTGGATTGACTTTTTGACCTTAGATATTTTGATAGGATATTTTTGACCTAGATATTTTGATAAGATATTTTCCATGCCATACTTGTGGTCATATAAAAGTTAGCCATTCTATTTTTTAATTATTATTATCATAAATACTTTCTTTTTCCTCAAGCTTGCTCTCTCCTTCTTCCTCTCAAACCCTAGTGTATCATGTGTTGATAATCAAGGGTTAATGAGACTTAGCTACTCTAAATCACACTCTACTCATTCTAGGTTACTTAGTTTAGCACACCAAGTGATCTAGTTACCTCAACTTGGAGGTTTAGCTCAAGGTTGGAACTCTCGGGTGGATCTTCTACTACTTCGAGAAGCCGACGAGGAGGTGATATCCATTTCCACTCAAAGGACCTCGTGAGGCGAAGGAGGACAGTGGGAAGACAAGAAGGACTTAGAACTTTAGGTATAACTTTCTATCATAGTAGATAGAACCCTTACATGCTAGTTAGGTTTATGGTTAAGATCCGGATTTTGTGTTATTCTAGCGCCAAGTTTCTAATCGTAGTAAAAAATTTGTTCCGCATTTGGCCACGGAAACTGGCCGGGGCGCTAGTGTAATCCTTCATGGTATCAGAGCCAGCCCATAAACCCTAACAAGTTTAAACAATGTTAAAACAACGAAACCGAAACGACTCTGTAACATTGAAACCAAACTGCAATTTCTGTCGAATTTTTAAAGGCTTCAATTTTTTTTTATAAAACAAGTGCAGAGTGATCTTCTGACGGAGAGATGAACACTGAACAAAAATGAGTCAATTCCACCATGTATAGGCCGGCCACATCCCTTAAAAAACTGGCCTCCTCGGTTTTCCTATGGTGAATTGCGTCGTGTTTTGGTCTGTGTTCTTATCCAGCGGAGTTTGGGTTTCAGGTGTTGCTAGTTTTTGCCCAAGTTTGATTTTCTGTTGTTTTTCTGTTCGGGGCAACTTGGATTGTTTCAAAGTTGTTGTATTTGACACTGTTTAATAGTTTACAGTATATTCACTTTTATTTGTGACCGTAAATGTCATTTGATTGGTAAACCCGTCTATCTGCTATATGTCCTTTTAGACGAGTTTGCGAACATGACATCCGCGTTGATGTTTTGTGCTTGTGCTGTGATTATGGTTGGATAGTCGTGATGGATAGCATATGGTGCAATGTTAGCAGTACAGTTTATATTCATTTGTACATTTGTTATTGCGGGGTGAGCGTCTGACATGTGGACTGCCGTCTTTGCCGGGTTGTATATTATTTGATTGGGGCACGACCGGGTTGAAGTCGATGTCACCATTTGTACATATTATTTTCTTTTTCTGTACTAGGATTGCCCCGCGGTGGAGTGCAAGAATTGTCGGGTTTTAGAAGGCAACAAGCTCGCATCTCATGGCGTTGAGAAGGAAAGGGCTTCATTCTAGAATTGGCGGGTTGTTCGCCGCACTCGTAGGGGGTATAGGATGACCAGCTTCCGTGGCCAAATGCGGAACAAAATTTTTACTACAATTAGAAACTTGGCGCTAGAATAACACAAAATCCGGATCTTAACCATAAACCTAACTAGCATGTAAGTGTTCCATCTACTATGATAGAAAGTTATACCTAAAGTTCCAAGTCCTTGTCTTCCTGCTGTCCTCCTTCGTCTCGCGAGCTCCTTGGAGTGGAAACGGATATCACCTCCTCGTCGGCTTCTTAAAGTAGTAGAAGATCCACCTGAGAGTTCTATCCTTGAGCTAAACCTCCAAGTTGAGGTAACTAGATCACTTGGTGTGCTAAACTAAGTAACCTAGAATGAGTAGAGTGTGATTTAGAGTAGCCAAGTCTCATTAACCCTTAATTATCAACACATGATACACTGGGGTTTGAGAGGAAGAAGGAGAGAGAAAGCTTGAGGAAAGAGAAAGTATTTATGATAATGATAATTAAATATAATGTCAGCTGTATGAACCTCTGTCGGCTCGTCCTTCATCTTTTCTTCTACAAGGAAAGCTTGGAACTGATCGGGCTCCTGTAATGTCCTGATCAGAGAATCTCTTGCTTCTTTGGACAGAAGAAGAGCATCCAATATGCTCGGTTGTGAGAGTATCTTCCTCAAATGTGCCAGGACATTGTAATCCATTTTGTTTTTTTAAGCGGGTCCTTAGCTGCAAGCTCTTCGACAACTCTATCATCGAGGGCAATTTCCTCAGGGACTTTCTTTTTCCCTTTGTCTCTTTTGCTCGAACCTTTGTTTGTAGGCCCAAGGTTTTTCTCAGGCAGCGTGCGATTACGCAGCTGAATGTTCTCACAGTTCTTCTCCTCCTCCTTTCCGGAGGTGGATTCTTTGAAGAGAGGGCCGGGGGTTATTTCTTTCTCAGAATCGCTCCTGAATGTAAGAACTTGGAATTTTCCTTTTGTCGAACTAATACCAACCATATGACAGTTGCCAGCCGTTCCTTCACGCTCATCTGTCGCGCTTCTTTGCTGTCGATGAGCTTTGCGCTTCATCCGCTTGAAGTGTTGTCGGTGAGCAACATATTCTTGCCACCACTTCTTGAAGGCACTGCACTCTTCGGTGGGGTAGGTAACCCTTCGATGATATAGACAATTGTTCGGATGTGAAATCTCTCCGTTGAGGCATGTGGCTCCGGGCCTATTTCCCTTGAGAGATGGCAGCTTCATTCTTATTGACAGGACTTTGGCGAACCGTTTCTCCATCTTAAAACTGCTTTTGTTTGCCGCGGGTGTGCTTCGGTCTGGTTGGAGTGCTTTGTGACTCTTCCTCGCCGCGTCTTCTTCATCCTGACGCCCATACCTGGCCTTTTCGTATATGGTCGTTTCACGTTGTCGGTCAGCTCTGCTCTTTTGAAAAGCTTCGTTTAGCAGCCTGTCAATTAGGCCTTCTAGCAGCTCCGGGGATTTTGGCACCGACCCTGACCCCGGTTCCTCTGCGTTCCTTTCCGACGCCGAGGGAGTTTCTGTGTTATTTAACGATGAATGAGAAACCATGTGGAAACTTGCTACATAATCTTCGGTTTCTCCTGACGAGCAATTTCCCTCATCATCGTCACTATATCCATTCTCAAGTATATGGTTGAGAAACTCTTCGAGGGTGACCGGGGTCTGCGCCTTCTGGTTGTACTCCTCTAGCGTGTCGATGTACTTTTGTAGGTCCGTGCACATGTCGTCAGGCTGCACGGGCTTCTTGGTCTTCTTCTTTCCCTTCGAAGACTTTGAAGGCTTGACCTGGGTGTTTTGCCCCTCGTTAGCAGTTTTCGATGTGGGACGTGGTTTCAGCATCCCCTCAATAATCTCGAGCTCCAACGGTCTTTTCCACCTGATCACCGGACATACTTGAAGATCTTTCAGCATTTTGTTGGTTTTAGCTGAAAGGAAAACTACCCATGGAGCTTCTTCCACAAGCGAACATGATGCCCCGGCGTATCTACCTTTTTAGGAGCGTGCGTATGTGGTGGGTTCACCCTCCAGTTCTCTGACAGCGTGAATTTTCCTTGACGGTACTAGTCCTCGACCCAGTTCTTGAAGATGTAGCAATCCTCAATATGGTGGCTCACCATTCGGTGATAGGAGCAGTAGTTGGGATTGTTGACGTCACCGAGCTGCGGTGGACGTTTTGGGTCCGGCAGAGTGATGAGTTTGTTGCGCACTGCCAATTCGAACAGTCTCCTCATTTTATCAGGGGAAAACGAGTAAGCACGTCCTAGCTTCTCTTCTAGGGATTGGCACGGGCGCGCGTTGTTTTACCGAGCAACCAATTTTGGGTCACTCGGTTGTTGTTGAGTGTTGGCAACGAAGACCGCTTTCCTTTTACCTTTTGCATTCCGAGGGTCCATTTTTGAAGAGGAAGGTCCGTGACCCATGTGGTCCATTTGGGCCAACTTGTCGATCAGAGCCTGGAAGGTGGTCGGCTTAAAGAACGTCATGAACTGGGATACAGTCGCCTGAGGATCCAGAGTCTCTATGAACATGTCCACGGCAGGAGCTTCTTCGATGCGTAGGTTCCGCCACCGGATTGCATATTGAACCCAGTTCTCTCCTGGCTTCACCCTGGCATTGATTAATGCCGTGATCGGGGTGTGCTCGTGTTGGAGATAGTGCCCTCAGAGTCAATTATTGGATCACAGGTACGTGATTGTAATGATTGAGGGAGGACCTATACCGGTAGGACAGTCTTACTCAAGATGATAGTATGCTGTCTGGTTTATCTTTATCATCGTGTACTGTTTTAGGTAACCTTACAGGTCACTGTTGCACGTTGATAGAGCCCCTAGGATTCTTGCTTGACTGCCAGCAGTATGAGGGCGATCATATACGTGGGAGCTGGGGTCTATAAGCACATCCTTAAAAGGTCCCTAATCGTGGGAGTTTCGAGACAGAGCATCGATACTCCAGAATAGACTGGTGTATACAGTCGAGACCCCGACGAGGGGCGGTGGCCAGTCTCATAAGCCACTAGCGTCAGTTGGTTCACCTAAGATGTATACAAGTGCTCATTGGGTTATGAGTATACCGGACAGGACTCGCCGGGAACATGCTAGTTGGTCTTATACCTGACGTCAGATAGCAGTTCCCTGATGACATGTGTACAGGTTAGTTCATCGACCTGAGATCGTCATTTGTCTCGTGTGAGTTCCCACTGTACTTTGATTACTACCCTACCACGCTCAAAGGAGTTGTGCAAACAGGTTTTAGTTGGGTACAGTCCCGAGCCACATGGAGGCAGTGAGCGGATCTGCAGGGGTTCGTTTCTCCTGGTATTGGGGATGAGGTCGCGCTGTGTCTAGGAGAGCCATTACACGAAGTCCTTGGCCAAGGCAGGAGATTTACTGGTAGGTATTCCAGTAATATCTCAGGGTGTTATGGGCTACACTCCGACACGACTTGTACCGCTTTTGGGGGTCTGACTTTTACCAACCCCCTAGGCCCGCCATGTGATGCTCATAGACGAACGGACCGGACTGTACGGATATTGTCACTGACAGGCTCAGTAGGGTGTCAGGATGAGTTCGCTCATCGACGTCCCTTTTGGTCAATACCTGGTAGCCCGTTACGTATAGGCTAATACTTCTGACGTGCTAGTGGTTAAATCCACAGCCAAAGTATTGACGAGTCTTTAGAGTCCCCCACAGACTGTTTTCTCAAGTTTCGGGAGAAACACTGTAGAGGCCGTATGGAGATATGGCGGGGTTCGATCAGATACGTGCGGTATTGCACAGATCATGATCGGACGAATAGTACTAGCGGGCTTTAGTTTAAGCCGAATCCTAGTATTGTACAGTGTAGATTTTGTCTCATTGCATTTGTATTCGGTCGGAATACAAATGCGGGTATGTATATACAGTCGCGGGGTTTTCCTGTAATTTATTACGGGATCGGTTTTTTGAAGTTGCCAGTTTGCATTTCGTTTCGACCAGTTTTCCTTTGTTCCTTCACGACCGGACTTTTATGATGGGAGGGGCTAATTTGCAGTTGTGCAAATTAGTATTGTGGAAGGGGTTTCTTGTGAAAGGAGTGATTATGATAGATATAGTATCTTATGATGCTTTCTTGTGATCATTGTTTTTGCATTAAATATGATGGGAATGAGATAGGATTTGGTGTGACATATTCTTATGGTTATGATACCATTTCTCCTCTTGATTTATTCTTTGGTTTTCCCCTCCTCATTATAGAGAGGCCGGCCACATTTGGGAGAGGGAGAGGGTTCTTTTTGGTGGAGGAAAAACATACATCATTCATCTCATTTTTCCTTGCCACCAAAAATTCCATAGCACATTTCCTTAGTTGATTTCTCCACCTCCATATATCAAAAGGCAACTTCACAACCCCATTGAGACAAACCACTCTACACTAGCCTACAGCATCTTTGGGCACGTCGACTCGCCAACTTCGTGCTCGAGTTGCCTCGGTCCAGAGGTGGGAGCCCGTAAAAGAACCCGGCGATGTGGTGCCCGTTCCGACGAGGAGATGAAGACCGGAGGTTCCGCGAGGAGATCGGAGTGGAGGCCGATGACCGGAGGACACGGATCGCTCGGTATAGCTCTCTTTCCTTTCTCGTATTTGCTAGGAGTAGGTTAATGGCCCGATCCGGGATTTTAGTGCGCGGTGGTGCCGATTTTAAAGTTTAAAGAAAAGTTTCGTTTCCGCATTCCGGCGTCGAATTGACGGCCGGGACGCCGCCGTGCACTTACACTAGTATCAAAGCCACGCCATTAATCTTGTCTAGCTTGCTCTAACGTGTTTACAAGTTCAATCGAACGGATTTTCCAAAAACCGCGTTTCCATGTCGTACTTTCTGTCGATTTTTTCTGTGCTCTAAAAATTATTTGGTACATTGGAAAATTACATGCAGGGTTTTTTATGAATTCTGTGAAAATTTGGTACGCTGATGTTACTGTAGCGCGACGGATCAGCGGCCAAAACATGGTTTTGGCCGCGGATCCGCCGTTCTGTGGCCAAACGGCACCAAATTTTCACAGTAGGCTTCGGACATGGAAATAGGGTTTCTGGTATATTCTTTTTTGCCCAGATGTTTTTGAGTGCTACAGTTGTGCTTGGGGCCTACTTCGGTAAATTTAGTCGATCGAAAATTTTAAACATGTTAGTTCACAGTATTTACATTATATCTGCGACCGTGAATGTCACTCGATCGGTAAATCTTGTCTAACTACTATAGCCCTTTTAGACGGATTTGCGAACGTGACATTCACGTTGATGTTCTGTGTTGTGCTGTGAAGTTGCGGATTTGTCGTGGTGGATAGCCTGGATGCAATGTTAGTACAGTTTGGTTTTATATGTACATTTGATATTGCGGGGCGAGCGTCCGACATGTGGATTGCCGTTACTGCCTGTTTGTATAATATTCTTTTGGGGCACGACCGGGCTGAGGTCGATGTACCCGTTGTATATTTTACTTTCTGTACTAAGATTACCCCAAGGTGGGGTGCACGGATTGCCGGGTTCTAGAGGGCAACGAGCCCGCATATCATGGCTTTGAGACGGAGGTGGCTTTACTCTAGAATTGGCGGGCTATTCGCCGCACTCGTAGGGGGTACAGGTTGACCCAAGGAGGGGTGCCCAAGTTACCGGATTCCGTGAAGTGCCGGGTGGTCCATTCACGTTGCTGAAGGGGGCTGCCTCGCTTCAGGTTTTGGCGGGTAACTTGCCGCACCCGTTGGGGTCTAGGATTTCATTGCACAGGCTATCCACACGACCAGGGGAATGTCGGGTTTCAGTAGCGGCTCTATGAAACCCGGGGATCCCAGATATCTGTATTGTTCTGTGATGCTTATTACATTTCTATGATGTTGCATTTTATCACGCCTTGAGCGAATATTATATATTGATATATATACTAGTAGATGTTGTATATGTTTTGCACCCGCGCTAGTCCAGTCCCCACTCTGTCGTTAGTTAAGTAACCTAGCGGGTGATGACGGGACCCAGTGGCGAATGCGGGTGGCATATACGTACATCATTATTTTCGTTCTTTATTGGTGTGATCAATTGATGGGACGGCGTTGATTCGGATCAATGCAAGCTAAACAAACCTATTCTGATGTTGTTGGAATATTTTTTCAAAAAGCTGTTATTGCAAGAACGTTCTCTTTTGTTTTGCACAGTGGTATTCGGTTATGAATATCCAGCTCCTCAGTCGACGAGGCAAGGGCCGAGATCCCTTCACCGGGAGTGACCCCTTGGACAAAAGTCTGCGTCAGGGCAATAACTTTACTATAGCCGATTACTTTTGCTTTGCATCATGGTATTCAGTTGGAATATCATGCACCTCATTCTACGGGGAAAGAGCCGAGATCCCTTTACCGGGAGTGACCTCTTTAGCAAAGGTTTTCGTCACTATATTTTTATAAAAAGCTATCCAGTTCCTTCAACGATATCAAGTTCATTACGTTAAAGGTTTTTCGCCAAAAACCATTCGTAGCCCTCCGTCATTTCAGAAAGGTAGCACTTAGTATTCATGCTATGTATGTTGGCCTTCGTCAAGGCATAGTGTATGGTAGCTATTTGTTACTTTTCTGCGGCATAGATAGATGCGTTGTTTCGGGACAGTCGTACTACTATTTTGGCTTTTGTAAAGGGTATGTACGGGTGGGTTCAAATTAACCTGGACAATGACGGGTAGAACTTGACATGTGACTTATGATATGTTGGTCTTCGTCAAGGTCATAAGAGTATGGGGTAAAAATCACATCGGGAGTTTCTAAAGAAACTTAAACTTGCCAGATATGCGCATACCTTCTGGAGTGTCATAACGTGAGTGGATTACGTCACGTTATCATGCGATGATAGTTGGATCCCGATTCCCACTGATGAGTTGGTTTACTCCTCGGGTGATCCCGACTAATTCTTCTTTCAGGTTTGGAGGAGAATTTGACGTTACAATGGGAGGTTTCCTGATTAGATAAAGTGATAACCATTCTGATCTAGATTAAAGTGCACGCTGAGTGTTTCTTTTCTCTCTCTCTTTGGCAGCGACCATGACCCGACCCTAGACTATGACTCAGTGACCAAGCTAACCGAACCTTCTTAAACACTGGCTTTTGGATTGTCAGAGTTGCAAACCTCATTGCCACTCCTACTTTTACCCTTTTCTCCAGGACACCCCGTATTACTACGAACGTCCACTTCCATTGGATAAAACCATCGTATGGTTATATACGAACTCGAAGGAATTTATTCGAGGATGGTTTCCGGTTCTGAAGAAAACGAATAGGACTATTCAGTTGTCTTTTCCTTTTACCTTCTCTCAGATTGCGAGTACTCCTTGGTTTAGGAGATAGTACACCTATTACGCAAATTGGACAGTCTTCTTCCAAACCTTAGGCTGGTGCCGAACGGTGGGGAATGAAGAAAACTAATTAGCATAACGATGGTGTGCAGAAGGTATTAAGTAAAGACATATCAAGGGATTAGTAAGAGGGCAAAGTAAACTGCGACTGCTATTCACGATCAAACTAAGTATTTCATTACCACTCTCACTTCACCTTTGTATTTCTCAAGGACACTCCGTATCACTACGAAGATCCACAGTTATTTGGATACTCCATCGTATGGTTATATACGAACTCGAAAGGAACTTGTTCCAGTTCGGGGATGGATTCTGGTTCAGAAGAAATAGGAATAAGGTTTATTCGGTTGTCTTTTATTTTCACCTTCTCTCGCATTGCGAGTGCTCCTAGGATTAGGATAGTACACCCATTATGCTTATTGGATAGTCTTCTTCCAAACCATAGGCTGGTGCCAAACGGTAGGGAAGGAAGAAAACCATTTAGCCTAAAGGGGTGTACAGAAGGTAATGACTAAAGACATATAAAGGGATTTGGAGAGATGGCAAAGAATTATACGGTTACAGTTGTGAATCTGGATAATGGAAGAGGCATTACTAGGAATACCGGAATACCCCATCGAAACATTTCAATATTTCAGTTTCACTGTGTATTGTTAAAAGAAAACTGATTTCCTAATTAGACACTTGCTCCAGGGTATGTATTTACCAGGTTTGATTCTCACATCTGTATGGTTTTACAGATGATGAGTAGGAGTAAGTTATTGGGAATTAGGTGATCATCCTCATTATATCGGGATTCGTTGTAATTGGTGATATTTGAGGAAATCACCTGGGTTGTTTGCCGGACGGCAAATATTTGGTTTTGAATATCCGTTGTTATGCACCAATTTCAAATTGATATATCTGTGCGTCTATTTTTATAGAGTGAGATATACCTTTTTGAAATTATATCTATGACACTTACCTATATCAGTGGATGGTTAGGTAAGGAGTATTGAACAGCGGTGTAATTATTCTTAACCATAAGTACAGTTTTCAACCTACGACATACAGGAATTGAGTTATTGGACTCAGGGGACTTATACAGAGTATTGTATGTTGTCCAGTGTCCATTAGGACAGAGGGGTTGGTAGTCGTACTATATTCTGTTTACTTGTGACTTCTCTAGGTTTTAGACATGTGTTTCGTAGAAATGCAAGGTCTAAGTTTTGAGAAGTTATAGGTATATGAATAAAGTAGAGAACCAGGTATTGCAAGTATCGGGATTCTTCAAAGTGATCGAAAATGTAGATACTTGTGTAAGGTATTCAGTTGATAGTAATGATTAAGAGAACTTGCTTCTCTTTCAGGTTGCTCATAAATAGAAGTACTCTTAAGTTGAGTAATACTGATCGACCTTTCTCCATTTAGTTGACATGCACTGGAGACAGCTGCATGATTTGAATCTGGTTCAATTAAATCAGTGCCTCTGTTTTTATATTGGATATAGAGCAGTTCATATCTTGACGTTGTTAAGGTACGGGGAGTTGTCCGGCTTATGCTTAAAACCAGACTCTGGATAACTCAAGGCACATTTCCGTAATGGCTGTTTGTGGGTTGACCCTGGCTATGACGAGTGTTGACATTCTACCATCTGGAAGATCAATAGTAATATTGTTCTTGACTCGCCACCGTTTTAGTAAAATGGATTCTTTTTCAGAAAATAGAAGTGGGAGTATGGTAGAACTGGAAGTGATTCCAGAACCGCAAACAATTACTGAAGATTTGATAAGAACCTAAAGATTCAATTTAGTTTAACATTCCATTGGTCACTCCGCAGACATGATGTGTAACCTCAGCCACTCGAGAGGTACTCTGGTAGCCTCAAGGACGGTGACAGGGAAGTTCTTGTTTACCCAGACTTTCCACTACCGTTGTTCCAGACTTTGAAACCCGGCAGGAGGATGAGTATAGCGTCGTTCTAAACTAGCTTTAGAAGGGTACATCTATATGACTCTGCCAGAGGGCTGTCATAGTCAGTGGGAGTAGCGGAAGCATTGGTGGACAAGTACCTTATGTCTATTTATGGACTAAAGCGGATATAGCGGAGATAGATCATCTATTTCTGATGTGACAGTCATAGATTTGACTTCATCAGAATAGGGGATGGATCTGTTAAGAAGGTAGTAGGGTGTGATATCCTGGTATTTGGATGACATACACAGAGTAGGAAGTGATATTCCTATACTACGATCGGTTATACTTTGGTTGTCACACAGTGGTTTCTCCACATGAGACTTGGATATAATATCAAGACATTCTGGTTACTGGATCTATGGTTTTAGATCTAGATTTGGGAAGTGTCCCAATCTGGGTACTTAGACAACATTCTAAAGGTGTTTTAGAATGGACGACTCCTGGCATGGTAGTGTACCTGCAGGTGATGGAGTCACCCTCTTTAAAGGTGTCTTACAGACTAAAGAGGAGAGGGATGTGCATGATTGGCAGATCACTTGCTTAGGCAATTGAGTCAATCATGAGATGTCAAGTACCACACCAGATGTTGTTTTTGCAGTAGATGCAATAACTTGATATTGATCCAATCATGGAGAAACATTCGGAAGCAGTTTTAGAACATAAGTGCATGTTCTAGGGATATGATAACAGCAGCCTCTTTCGAGAGACGGTTATCATTCCAGGCTTCCAAGGTGACCTGGATGACAGAGTGGCTGTCAGAGTTATAGTTTTCCTCTGACGAGGGGCAGTATTTTGGACAGGTGGTCCAGGCGGATACTGAGGAAGGCATGGCGCAGGACACTGATTAAGTTCAGTCGACGATACAGTCTAAGAAGTTTGGATTTGGAGTTCACTTGTGAACTAGGTCCCATCAGACATCCAATCATATTCTAAGACAGGTATTGCTCATTTCGGGAGATGGCTTTCTCCGCGAACTTGAGATAAAGAGAGACATAGAAAGAAACATCAGAGCGGATCCACTCACTGAGGCTATTCCTCGAACGCAATAGTTTCGCAAACGAGCTTTGTGAGACTGACTAGTAGAGGAGTTGGGTGTTCGGTATCACACGGGCTGTGAGTATGCGACATCGCAATAATTAGCCTTGAGTGCAAGTGGGAGATTGTTGGAGATAGTGCCCTAAGAGTCAATTATTGGATCACAGGCACGTGATTGCAATGATTGAGGGAGGACCTATACCGGTAGGACAATCTTATTAAGATGATAGTATGCTATCTGGTTTATCTTTATCATCGTGTATTGTTTTAGATGACCTTACAGGTCACTATTGCACGTTGATAGAGCCCCTAGGATTCTTGCTTGACTGCCAGCTGTATGAGGGCGATCATATACGTGGGAGCTGGGGTCTATAAGCACATCCTTAAAAGGTCCCTAGTCGTGGGAGTTTCGAGACAGGGCATCGATACTCCAGAGTAGACTAGTGTATACAGTCGAGACCCCGACGAGGGGTGGTGGCCGGTCTCACAAGCCACTGGTGTCAGTTGGTTCACCTAAAATGTATACAAGTGCTCATTGGGTTATGAGTACACCGGACAGGACTCGCCGGGAACATGCTAGTTGGTCTTATACCTGACGTCAGATAGCAGTTCCCTGGTGACATATGTACAGGTTAGTTCATCGACCTGAGATCGTCATTTGTCTCGTGTGAGTTCCCACTGTACTTTGATTACTACCCTACCATGCTCAAAGGAGTTGTGCAAACAGGTTTTAGTTGGGTACAGTCCCGAGCCACATGGAGGCAGTGAGCGGATCTGTAAGGGTTCGTCTCTCCCGGTATTGGGAGTGAGGTCGCGTTGTGTCTAGGAGAGCCATTACACGAAGTCCTTAGCCAAGGCAGGAGATTTACTGGTAGGTATTCCAGTAATATCTCAGGGTGTTATGGGCTACACTCCGACATGACTTGCACCGCTTTTGGGGGTCTGACTTTTACCAACCCCCTAGGCCCGCCATGCGATGCTCATAGATGAACGGACCAGACTGTACGGATATTGTCACTGACAGGCTCAGTAGGGTGTCAGGATGAGTTCGCTCATCGACGTCCCTTTTGGTCAATACCTGGTAGCCCGTTACGTATAGGCTAATACCTATGACGTGCTAGTAGTTAAATCCACAGCCAAAGTATTAACGAGTCTTTAGAGTCCCCCACAGACCGTTTTCTCAAGTTTCGGGCGAAACGCTGTAGAGGCCGTATGGAGATATGGCAGGGTTCGATCAGATACGTGCGGTATTGCACAGATCATGATCGGACGAATAGTACTAGCGGGCTTTGGTTTAAGCCGGATCCTAGTATTGTACAGTGTAGATTTTGTCTCATTGCATTTATATTCGGTCGGAATACAATGCGGGTATGTATATACAGTTGCGGGGTTTTCCTGTAATTTATTACGGGATCGGTTTTCTGAAATTGCCAGTTTGCATTCCGTTTCGGCCAGTTTTCCTTTGTTCCTTCACGGCCGGACTTTTATGATGGGAGGGGCTAATTTGCAATTGTGCAAATTAGTATTGTGGAAGGGGTTTCTTGTGAAAGGAGTGATTATGATAGATATAGCATCTTATGATGCTTTCTTGTGATCATTGTTTTTGCATTAAATATGATGGGAATGAGATAGGATTTGGTTTAACATATTCTTATGGTTATGATACCATTTCTCCTCTTGATTTATTCTTTGGTTTTTCCCCTCCTCATTCGAGAGAGGTCGGCCACATTTGGGAGAGGGAGAGGGTTCTTTTGGGTGGAGGAAAAACATACATCATTCATCTCATTTTTCCTTGCCACAAAAAATTCCGTAGCACATTTCCTTAGTTGATTTCTCCACCTCCATACATCAAAAGGAAACTTCACAACCCCATTAAGACAAACCACTCTACACTAGCCTACAGCATCCTTGGGCACGTCGACTCGCCAACTTTGTACTCGAGTTGCCTCGGTCCAGAGGTGCGAGCCCGTAAAAGAACCCGGCGATGTGGTGTCCGTTCCGACCAGGAGATGAAGACCGGAGGTTCCGCGAGGAGATCGGAGTGGAGGCCGAAGACCGGAGGACACGGATCGCTCGGTATAGCTCTTTTTCCTTTCTCGTATTTTCTAGGAGTAGGTTAATGGCCCGATTCGGGATTTTAGTGCGCGGTGGTGCCGGTTTTAAAGTTTAAAGAAAAGTTTCGTTTCCGCATTCCGGTATCGGATTGACGGCCGGGGTGCCGCCGTGCACTTACAGCTCGCTTGCACCGGCGAACCGCTGCGTGAACAGCAATTCCATTTCCGTGAATGTTTTGACGGAGTCATTTGGGAGCTCCGAGTATCATTCAAACGCTGTTTATGACAGGCTACCAACGAACTGGCGAAGCAGCAATTTGTCGTCGCCTACAGTATTGCCACATAGAGCTTTGAACTGAGCGACGTGCTGATGAGGATTGCATGTCCCCTTATACACATGGAACTTGAGGATCGTATATTCTGGCGGATATTTGATTTGGTCGTACCAGCCCGGATACGGTCGTCCAGTTCTGACGACTTGGCCAGCCGCTTCACTTGCCTGATGAGCTCGTATTTGTTGAGCTATGTAATCATCAAGGGCATCTTTGGAGATCGTTTCCTCCCTGGCTGTTGATAAAGATGGAAGAGGGTTTGATGTTTCCCCTCTGTCATCCTCGATGATTATCGACGGGTCCTCAGTTGGAGGTTATAGCTGGATCATCATTGGGTCCTCAGTTGGAGGTTATAGCTGGATCATCATTCCAACCATGTCTTAGAACAGGAGCGCCATCTGCTTTGTATTAGCAGCCTGTTCCACGGCCTCCTTACCCTTTTTTCCAGCACCCTTCACAGGAACTCTGTATCGGTCTTCTGCTCCCGGCGCTGTTCAGATGCCGATTCCGAGCTTTCTTTCTGTCCGGTGAGTGCTGGCATTTTCGTCAGCATCTCCTAAAGCTTTTGTTGTTGCTCCTGAGCTTTTGTCAACAACCGAGTTTACGGTCGATGTCCCACGGAAGTACGGCTTTCCTCTTTCCCGGAAGCCATGTAGACCGTGTGTACAACCATGCCCCCAGACTTGGGGCGTTTGGGTCCAGCGCCTTTGGAATTTGCCGCAGGCAATAAGATTTTTTCCGGCCTCCTCCTTTTGTGGGAGGTCGAGGTTGAAGGAGCCGTTGTAACAGGCGCCTGTGTGAAAGAAGTCCCTCGCTGTATGGTGGAAGGATGATTTTCCTCTTGTCGAACCTTCATTTTCTTCGGTTGACGAGAGTGGTCTTTGTTGATCACATAGTCTTGGACTTTCTTCCAAACCCTGTGAATTTGGGAAGAGAGCCATTGAGGGGACTGCTCCGGTTGCATGCGTCATGTTTTCAGCAGGAAGTGAAGATTTCTTTAACACCGTGGTTGGGAAGTTCTTTCACACCCTCCTAAGTGGTTCAAAACTGTTCCCGGTTGGAACAGAAGCGTCAACTTCCACCATTGAAGCTGGTGGAGTAAGTCCAAAAGGGAAGTTGCCCCCAACACTTCTCACCCGGCGCCAGTGGCGACGTCGAGCGTGTCTTGCAGACGGGACCACCTTAATTATGGAAGCGGCTCCGTCATGCTCTCGGCTTTGATGAGGGGCTACTGTTGGTGCCAGCCTGTCGAAGACTGAAATCCGTTGAAAAGGAACGACC
This sequence comes from Agapanthus africanus, assembly GCA_030015575.1. Classification (NCBI taxonomy): domain Eukaryota; kingdom Viridiplantae; phylum Streptophyta; class Magnoliopsida; order Asparagales; family Amaryllidaceae; genus Agapanthus; species Agapanthus africanus. Next base: position 488,580,526 of record CM057349.1, read on the forward strand.
AATCTTTCGAAGGCCGACTTTCTGGTAGGGGAAGCACTTTTGATGACTTCACCCGTAGCAGGAGTTGGCACGGCCACTCTTGCGAAGACCGATCCTTTGGTAGAAGAAGCACCTTTGACGACTTCACCTACCGGAGGAGTTGGGAGGACTATTCGTTTTGGGATAGCCCTTTTCAGGTATCGCGAGCCTTTTTGCGGGCCCACTTGAACCTTGGCTCAGCCTGTTGAAATTTAAGTGGCAGACTTAGATGACCCGTTGAGAGGGGCCATGATGGTTGTTAGTCGATCGAAGACCGACTTCTTTGGAGCTTCCTGTAGTGGCACTGGGGCACTGAAACTCGTTGGCGGGAGCATGGTCCCGAAGAACAATCCAGTGGTGGGTTGAGTTACCTGCCCCACCGGCATTGAAAAGATGGAGGCCGCATTGGGCCCGTAAGTCACTTCTCCAGTCAGGGCGGAGCAGGAATTGCTGTTGCAGTTGCAGTTGGAAGCCATTGATTTCTTGCACGGGAGAAAGACACCGAATCTTAGTATCTCAAACCCAAGGACCACCATAACAAACCGCGATGTTGTTCGCGAACACGACACATGAAGTGTGGAGTGGAAAGAGGAAAGGGTCCCACCGGGCGTGCCAGAATCTGTTCACCGCCGAAAGACACGATTGGGACGTTAGGACGTCTAGCCTGAATTTTGGGGGCGGATGCTATTTAGATTTATCCGTCCACCTCTCCGAATATGCCAAGTTGATTTATGGCATCGTATATCGGAGGTTTGGACGGATGCGTCCGTTTTAGCAGACTTCATCAGATTCCCCCTTGTTTGCGAGGGGTTTTTGATTGTGGGGACGCTCTTCCCTGCAGGCCCAATTCCCTGCAGTTAATTACGTTACCGCATCGAGATAACCACTTTCTCCTGCTCAAGAAGTTCACTTCGTGTCGTGTGTGTTTTTATTTTTGGTTTAGGTTGCCCGTGGATTGTATACAGAGACTAATTTATGTTGTTGCTCGTAGGACGTGAATTAGTCCAAATCCGTATATCTTAGATTTGGGTTTGTATTTAAGGACCGTTAATCTATTTTGGGATTAAGATCGACTTAAATGTATGTGAGCATTTGGGGGCTCGATTTGTTTTCGTTAAGGATACATTAGTCCAGTTTGAGACTAAGATCCACTTAACGAGGTTTCAGGATCATTTTTATTTCAGATCCAACAAAAAAGCATTTGGGCTCCATTGTTTTAGTTTAAAGACGTTTCGGTCCGTTGTTGCCATTTTGAAGGCAACGGTTAGTTTAACGACGTTTCGGTCCGTTGATCACCACTTTGGAGGTGAGATTTTAGTTTAAGAACATCTCGGTCCGTTGTTGCCATTTTGGAGGCAACGGTTAGTTTAAGGACGTTTCGGTCCGTTGATCACCATTTTGGAGGTGAGATTTTAGTTTAAAGACGTCTCGGTCCATTGTTGCCATTTTGGAGGCAACGGTTAGTTTAAGGTCGTTTCGGTCCGTTGATCACTATTTTGGAGGTGAAATTTTATTTTAAGGACGTCTCGGTCCATTGTTACCATTTTGGAGGCAACGGTTAGTTTAAGTATGTTTCGGTCCGTTGATCATCTTGCGCGCATGTGTATTTGTTACATGACGGGATGAACAACAATGTTGATATGGAATGTGCCCAATTTGAGGTGTGCACGTCAATCTGGAAGTGCACCAAAGAATTGTTGGTTGTCGGGACCCGCCACCTCTCTGAAGACGTTGAGGAATTACAACGACATATATTAGAGGTGTGACGAGATGCACCCTTTAACTGAATCCCGTATTTGAGGGGAAAAGGAGTTAGTGGTAAACCCGGAAATCATTAGTCATATTTTGATACTAATATTTCCTCGGGTGGATGTGGGATGAATACTGTTTCGGATATCATCAGTTGGAAGATCAATAGTCGTATTTGGGACTAAGATCAGCTTGGAAACTCATGAGCACATGGGCTCGGATGGTCTAAATCAGGGAAGTTCTATCCTCAGGAGACCTAGCCAATTTGGGCTGGGTCCATTCAGTTTTTTTTTATTGAAAAGGGCCAAGCACTTGTTTGGGCTCTGTATAATCAGTCCCCCTTTTTGTACAAAGAGTGCTGAGCACATATGTAAGTTCTGACGTTCACATATAATCATGTGGGCTTTTTGTCATGAGGATTGCCCAATAAGTGTTAAATACTTTACCCTTTTTTTGTCTTTATATGGAGTACTAGGCACTCTTTATGGTGCCCACGTGAGGCGCTAGGCGCTGCCAAGTGAGTACTAAGCACTCCTCCATTCTGTGGTGCCCACGTGACGCGCTGGACGCCGCTCAATGAGTGCTAAGCACTCTTTTCTTCTGGGGCGCCAACATGAGGGGCACGTGGGGGCGCTGGGTTCTTTTCCTTATATGCTTTATTTTGAGGAATTCAATTCTTAGTTCTTTTCTGAATCATTGATTCTCAAGAACAAGTTCTTCCCGATGAGAATTAAATTCTCAACTTGTGGGAGACTTGTCTTGTGGATCTCAGATCCAGAGAAAGAACTAGCTTCTTTTAAAAAGATTAAACCCTTCAATAGGTAAATGAGATGTTTTGATCTCTTTTTTTTATTTACCGGGAGTTTCTTGAGGAGGGAGATCTTCTTCTCTGTTCCTTTCTGAAGTTTTCTGCTTTAGTTTTTTTATTTAGAATCTTATGGGGGGTTCCTCCTTTATATTTGGAAAGAGAGATCATTGGTCGTTGGGACCCACCACCTCTCCGACGACGCTGAGAGATTACAGCGCCATATATCGAAGGTGTGGAGGGATGTACGCTTTGAACCATGTCTCACTCATTAGGGGAAGAACATGTTAGTGCTTAAACTCCTAGCTGCTACAAAGGCTTCTTTGCGTTCGCGCACGTGCGTCGCACATGTTGGATGCACGTGCGTCGCACTTGGCGGGCGCACGTGCGTCGCACGTGTTGCGCTCTTGACGGGCACACGTGCGTTCCACGTGGTGCTTGCGCATATGTGCATCGTAGGGAGCGGCTACGGCGCTAGCTTGGAGAACTAAGCTCCTATGGAGAACTAAGCACCTTTGAGAATTGAATCCTCACACGGTGGCAGCACGTGCGTTGCACGTGGCGGGCGCACGTGCGTTGCATGTGGTGCATATGCGCATTATGGGGGCAGCTAAGTCCCTCCTATGGAGAACTAAGCTCCTTTGAGGATTGAATCCTCGCATAGCGGGAGCACGTGCATTGCACGTGGTGGACGCACGTGCGTTGCACATGGCGCATATGGTTCTTGCGTATATGCGCATTATGGGGGGGCAGTTAGGCCCTAACTTGAAGAACTAAGCTCCTATAGAGAACTAAGCTCCTTTGAGGATTGAATCCTCGCATGGCGAGGCATGTGTGATGCACGTGGCGCACATGGCGTTTGCGCATTATAAGGGGGCAGCTAAGGCCCTAACTTGGAGAACTAAGCTCCTATAGAGAATTAAGCTCTTTCGAGAATTGAATCCTCGCACGGCGGACGCACGTGCGTTGCACGTGGCGCACATGACGCTTGCGCATATGCGTATTATATGGGGGTAGCTAAGGCTTTAACCTGGAGAACTAAGCTCTTTTGAGGATTGAATCCTATTTTTTGTAAGAAGTATCCCCTCTTATTTATATGGGAGTGGTAGAGAAAGGATTTCTCTTTTTCCCGATATAGGACTAAAAAAGTATCCCTCATGTGGTAGAGCATTACTTAGACTATACATGCTTAGCACATTTTCTCATAAATTTTGATTCCGGAAGAGTTTTGAGGCCCGTAATATATCAAATCGAAGGATTTTTCGAGACGCTTATGATACTATCATAATTTACTTGATTCTCATTCGGGAGTTTGGCAAAATGCAACCCAGAAAATACTGATTTGCATTTTCTTAAGCGTATTGTTGTTATTTGATACCTTGGGCTCTTTTGCGTAGAAATTTCTTTGGCGGGAACAGGGTTATGTCCCGGGCACAGTTTTGACCGTAGTCTTGGGCATACACGAGACGCTTGTTAAACACGAGAATTCTTTCCATCGTTCGATTTCAAAAGACATAAAGACTGTTGGATTTAGCGACATGCATATTATCTTAGATGATTGTCATGATTCATATGCTATACTACTCCCATGTTCATATTATTTCTTATTCTTGTGTTATTGCTTTATTCTTATTCTTGTGTTACTGCTTTATAATTTTTTGTACATGATTAACGTTTCTACAACATATTATGTATTGTTATATTACTATATTGTGTCGCTCCGACGACCTGAGTATGCATGCTCAGAGGAAGAAAGGGACCCGGCCACAGAAAGGATCAAACCCATTTCGAGAAGCTCGTGGAGATTTAGATCGGCGTCAACTGCTTTCTTTTATATTCAGTTTTGCTTTCGCATCAAAACACCGTGTAGTTCTTTAAATTGTATTATTCCCTTTCAGTTGTTTAAGACTTCGTATCCTTTATGAACTCATATTTATTTGAATATAATAATTAGTGACTGTTATTTCTCTTTATCTGAGCTTGAATTACTACTTACCATGTAACGCCAGAGGCCGAAGTGTGACTAGGACGAGATTTTTCTTGACCGTAGGAGCATGGCTGGTCTAATTACCCATCGTATTCCGTATTTTGGGAAGCAAGACGTGAAATAGAGCTTCATAGTTAATATATATATATATATATATATATATATATATATATATATATATATATATATAACTCTGAGTAAGCAAAGATCAAAATAAATTATTTAAGTCTAATCTGAACAAGAAAATGAGTCAATGACCCTCCCAAGTTTCCTAAGAATACAGAAATTCATACCGACTGTCTGAGAGGATGAAGAGGGGAGACTACGGTGTGTGTGTGCACGCGCGCGTGTGAATGCGATACAGAGCTTTGACTTACCTATCCTTATAATAGGAAATTATTAGGGATAATTTGTTGGATAGCAACAAGTTGTCAATTTCTCAAAGATATCATTGAAGTTTATGATATTGAACCGCAGAGACTGAACCTAAGCCATGATGAAAGCACAGAATGTGATTAGAATATGGAGACAAGGATATCTTTCATTTGTTCTCCTGATGAAAAGATGAGAAGCTGCAACCAAGCTATAACAATTGTAAGGATAAAGTATTGGAAATGGTAGAGAAATGGATGCCAACAGCATGATTTCTATATAAACTAAAAGATGTCATGTCTTCTCCAGAATATGATATGTTCCAATGGAAACTTGTATGTGCAAGTCAAGACTAGATATAAATAAAGTTATCCAAGAGGAAAGGTTTAAATTTATTCTCTAACCTGGCCAATAATTTAAAGAGAAAAAATAGAGAAAAATAATAAGTCCAAGAGAGACAATCATCAATGTAAAGGATTAAGAATCTCGACATACATTTTGATGTTGTATCAGACTACACATCACACCATACAATAATATAAGTGCAAAACTGCTTTGTGTAAACTGTAATGCTGTACTTATCCTATATTCTGACGGATTTTGTAAGCCAGCAACCTGTATTCTCTAAAGAGCGATATACTCCTAACAGAAAAAGGATAAGAAAATCTCTCCATGATTTCTAATTTTGTTATTGTACATTTTTAAATTCTATTAGACTTGGCATTATAGTCCTTGCTTGAGAATTTTGAAAGCTGCATCTTTCCCTTTTCCTATACAAACAAATTATGAACCTTTTTTTCTCTGTTTTTTTTATGAACCTTTAACCCTCCTAAAATCTTATAAAGATTGGAGAAAGAAAACGAAACTCTTAGATTATTTATTAGGGAAACAAACCAGAGAAAACGATACTTGCTTCTTTCATCTTTATGCCAGGGCATTACCTTAATTTCTACCTACCATACACAATATATTGAGATCGTTACTACTCGATAAATATTTTTCTATGAAACATTTCTTTATTCTACTATCTTATTATTTAAATTTTGAGTTTTTCTTCTTTAAGTTTCTAAGCAGGAGGAACAACTAAGAAGGTCATTGCATTAATTTTGGGGAAGGAGTTGAAGCCTTTGTTTTTTATCCTATGTATAGTTGACTTCATGTATTTATATTCTTTAACAAGATTTGGTTGTCATCATGTATTCATGTTCATGATATCCAATGAGTATTTATTTGGTGGATAAAGAGTGGAATATTATAAAAAAAAATTGAGCAACACTTGTCGCAGGATGGAAATCATAGGGTCATGCTAACATATCTGTGGGTGCTAATTGACAAAGGCAATCAAGTGGAATCATGCAATTCTAACAAAAAAATCCTAAATGATGCAATGCCAACAAATATGAGATGTCCAAAGTAACAGCAACTAATAATATGAATCTACAAGAAAAATATGGCAATGACACCACTGTAATAGGTAGTAAACTCATGATGACATCTGACAACACAAGAGTGTAAATCACTAAACAATCTTCGTAAAGTATCACAAATATTATGATTTATGAGAATCAGACCAAATACTCTAGATCTGACCATTCAAGTGATGTCAATATAATTTCCATTGCCAATATAAGTAAACCAAGTAACAGCTAAGCACATAATTTCAGGAGTAATTCAAATTTACCTCCATATTTATTTTCAATCTCCATTTTCCTCAACAGATGCTCAATCACGCTAACATCTTTAGTTCTACAGAGGTCACTGAGCATAACATTATAAGTACAAATATTGGGAGAATACCAAGAGGTTCCGTATGCTCGAACAACTGAGCTTCTTCAGACCTGTGAGCCTGGAAAAGTCCACCAATAACATAGATATATGACTCTGCGTTGAGGCGCAAATGTTGACATATACCTTCTCTTACAGATTGAAGGCCGTATGATATTTTCGTTCTTTAACTAACCCGTAAAGAATTGTCGAGTGTACATAAGGATCAATATCGTGAGTAACCACAACTATGGAACAATAAAAACTAATAGCAGAGCAATGAACCCTAAATTGCGTAGACCACTCAATACTGCGACATAACTATATTTGTCTGGGCTAAATCCAAAAGCAATCATATCATTATAAGGTTCTACTGCTTCATTTGGAAACCCACTCTTGCACAAAACATTTAGTAAGGAATTATATTGCGCTACGTCAGTTGAAGAATCTAACCTTGAAATTAATCCAGGAAGCAAACTAACTGGGCCAGAGGAGACTAAGGCTGGAAGTAAAGAAGTCACGGTATATGAATCTGGTGTTGTTCCCAAACTTTGACACCATCATCATCTTGCCCAGGTTTCAACAAATAAGTGATCAGCGCATAACACAAAACTAAATCATGATTACAATCCGTGGAATTCAAAACACGCAAAAGACCTAACGCTGCAATGTGCATTTGAGCCTCGAAAATCCCATGAATAAGTGAAGTATAGAACTTAACCCCAAAAATTGAAACACCTCCCTAATCCCTTCTCCATTCATACAACAATCCAAACCCATCGTAAATGTACCAATATTAAGATTGAATCCTCTCCTTGCCGCAAAATCTCATGAACCCCCCGACCAGTCATTTCTCTTGCATGGATTACAATTGTACACCTAAGGATATTCGGGAACCGCGTCTCTCTAAAAATCCTCATAGCTTCATGAAACTTCCCATCCTTAAACAACATATCAATTATCACATTACGCGCTGATGATGCTAATAAGTGGGAATTCCTCACATCCCGACATGTAGCGGATGATGTATCATCTACGTAAGCCCGCTAAGCTCCTGGGGGCTGCAGAGATAGAATCAGTATGTTACATTGGGGACGTTCTTCGGCACCTCGTTTCCGAGATTGCATCCGATCTTTTGGAGACCTCCCCTGAGTACCTTCCATAATCACCTAGCAAACAACCAACGGCTCGCCTCCGAGCAATCCAGAGAGCTTCCTTAGCCTCCTTGCTCGTCTCCGAGCTATTACAGGGCTGAGCTTTCTCAGTCCCCCCAGCTTGTCTCCAAGTCATCCAGCGAGCTGAGCTTTCTCGGCTTTCCCGATCAATCGAGAGCACAGAGCCCAAGCGGCCCCGCCACAGCTCCGTATATCTCGCCAAGGCGAGATATCAGCCGCCCCCCCGTTCCGCGTCCCACGCTGACACGTCCCTCCATTAACGAGCGTATCCAACCATTGATGGACGGATCCTCCCATCAATGCAAGCGTAACGCAAGAGCATAACGAACGGCGAGAATCTTGCATCGGCTCGCTCTATGCGACCACTATATAAATCCCTTTTTCAGATGACTCAGGTAAAAAAACTCATTCTAATACGCCGCTACTCTACTCCTATTTCATGGTATTAACTTGATCGTTGGAGGGTCCTACGGTGGTCATCCATCCCGGGACTTTCCTTGCAGATAGCTCGGCCTCGACAACAACCCATTGAGATCCACACAACAACACTCATACTCAATCTAAACCGCTCAAAACCGTTCGCAATCAGATCGACGGAGGACAACATCCGAAGGAGATCAAGGCCTCCATCAGTTGGCGCCGTCTGTGTGAAGACTTCAGAAGCTTCTCCACCCATAAAGTTGATCTTCCACTCTCGACCCGATGGCGAGCGACAACCGCGATGATCCCAATACGAGCCGTCCCACCCTCCATAACGGAGGCCGGAGCGATTTTACTCCCCCTCCTAACGTCATCAGTGCCTTATCCGCTCGGATCGATAGACTCACAGCAATACTATATACGCTCGTCCGCGTTCAAGCGGCGGGCCCTACCTATCAGGCCGCAATTCCCTGTCCCCGGGATAACGACGTCCGCAGAAGGACGGATAGGCACGCTCAGGCTCTCGATCTCGCTCACGCTCATCTCAGCATCACTGAACGCTGGCGTGCCGACTCCGGCAACCATGACCCGCATGCGATGAATGATTCCATGACCCGCTAGACGCGGGACAACTCCACACCCCGATCTTAGAGAAGACTAGGCCGTCGCTCCGATGCCGGCCGCGCACTCACACCCTCTGAGGAGATGTCGGTCAGTTTGCCTGCTTCCAGGCCTGACCGACTGTAACACCTTAGAATGCGATTAGAGTTAATTAAGTGTTTTAATGCAGGTTTTTAATAAAATTTAATCAATAATTATTTTCACATATTTTATTATAATTAATTAATATTTTATTTAATTATTTTCGTACTTGCACACACACCTGTATGTTAATCTAGGGTTAATTATGTATTAACCATGCTTTGTTAGCCATGGTACCTTAGCATATTATGTTGTGTCATCTTATATATATGTATACATATTTATTTTAAGTATAAGTTTTATTTTAAAAATGAAAGAGAAAAGAAAAGGGATGATGAGGAATGGGAGCATGGGGACAAACCATAAGAGGCATTTAATGAAGAGAGAGAAAGAGAGCATGGCTCTTAAAAAGCCGTGTCTCATCTCCCTCTCACCCTCTCATTTCTTCACAAACCCTCACTCTCTCTCTTTTCATTCTTCTTCTTCTTCACAAAAGAAAATTCTTCACTTGAAAACCTTTTCCCCACAATCCTTAAGCCTAAACCAATATCAAACCCCACTAAACCCTTCACTAAGCTTGCTTAAGCCCTCTTATGATGTCTTAGAGATCGATGGCTAGGTTTCCATTCAAGTCTTTGTGAGGTGTTGATGCTAAACCCTTGTTTAGGCTCTAAGGAAGGTTTTGTGTTAATTAGTTTCAGATTTATATCATGTTGTTTTAATATTAGTGTCGATATCGTGTTTTTGATCAAGTTGGGTTCTCTGTTGTATCTGCTATCTGTATGTGGATCTATAATTAAATCTAACAATACAGTTGCATCATGTTAGAGCCTTAAGTATACCCTAAAAACCCGGACCCAACCCTCCACCTTTGGCCCGGCGAGATTCCCCATTTTGCCGGCGCCGCCGGTTCGTCTGTAGAATTGGGTGTTAGGTTTTTGTGGATAGCTCTCCGTAGGTCGTGTAGGATATTTGGTATACTTTATTTTTCTTATATTATATGTATGAAAAATCTGGGACCGTTTAGCTAATTCTTGCGTTTCGATATCGTGCGATACGGTTTTATCCGACACTGTTTAGGTGTTCGTACGTTTAACAGCTGTAGGTTGGGTTAGGATGTCGCTGCACGCGTTAGCCCGTTAAGTTAACACTTGGTAGCTTGTGGGAGTCGATTCGTTAATTTGGCATTGTGTCTGTGTTTGATTTGAAAGTTTACTAATTTCATGAGTATTGGTTTTATGTGATAGTAGGATCACAGGCAGGAACTTCGGAAGCTGTTGGAAAGGGGAAAAAGGCGATTGGATTCACCTAACTCGAGATCGTCCAGTGAGTAGATTTAACATCTACGGGGGAATCGCCTGTATGGCGTTAAGCGCCGCTGATATAACCATATGCTTATATGTATATATATTGATTGTGCATGAGTACCATTTTACACATCCTATTACCTGTTGTACATTGGCATAGTATTAATTGGACACTGCACCATTACTAATGGTTCATGTTGCACGAGTACTGAATTATATGCCACACACACACCGTTGGTAATTGCCATGACATGCTCACTATAGAATTGCCATGACACGCACACTATTGAATCTGCCATGAATGAATATATTGTACCGCATTCATTATTGACGGTTAAACATTTATTCTTGTACTAGTTCGCATTATGAATTTCATCATGCATACATACATACATTGCTATAGTAATACATATATTCTCATATGATGTTTTATTTCGTTTTCGTGGATTTAGAAAACCACAAGATACCTTTTGAAACTTGAAATATTTAAAAAGGCGGTTTTCCTCTTGATATGATATTTCGTGTCCACCGTGAGTTTTCTCGGTTTTGAGCGTGTTTTCGAGACAAGATTCGAGGAGGTGGACGAACCGTTTGCGAGTACATGGTAGGCCCGGTAAGGTACCCCGGGACAAGAAAGGATTTTGTGGGGATAACGATGAGCCTGGCATGGGAAGCACTACCTATCAGTGATTGTATAGAAACTCGACGGATATCCGGAGGATACCGTTCGGAGTTATGAGATGAGATGGATATGAGGGCCGATTAGAATGATGGTGCCTGAGATATTGGGATTTGGGGTGTCATTGATGGACACTGGATTTCTATGATGAGGATTCATTGATGAGGATTTTGTTTTATCCCACACTCAAGATTTATTATGAGATGCACAGTTTCATGTAGTTGTTGTACCCTAGTGGTGTATCTTGATCATGATTTTGTTGCATATTCATACAGCTATACTTATGCCATCAGATTGCATATTTCGAATTATCACTTTTCGTGCATGATTGCGATTATCTGTACGATATTATTTACTATTCACTAGCTGGCAACTCACCCCCGTTGTGCCGCAGTGTTTTGCAGGTTTGACCTTCGGTGTAGTCGCGGCAAGGCTCCTTATTGCATCATTGTTAGTGGACACCGCCACTGTTGGGTGTGAGACCTTTTATAGGTGGGTTTTGGTGCGGGTATCCATATATGACTCCATTGTATATCTTATTGTATCTAGTACTCTCTATCTACCACTTATATGTATTTAACTTAGAAACGAGACTGAGAGATTCGGTGTTAGTATATTATTTGTGCTTCTAGTTGTCGTGTTCGTGTGAGCCGGCTTTTATTTCATGCCGCGATGTTGTTTTACTTCTCATTATGTTGTTTTCACTTCTTATTTGCTTATTTCTTCGCTACGGCGTCGTATATATACCTGTTGTGTTCTGTCTTTAGGCGTAAGTTGCTCCCGTTTGGGGATACTTTTTATATATTCTATGTTTTGTACTCGTTTGGGGCTAGTTTTTACAAAGGAGATACTGCCAAAAATTTTAAGAAAATAAATTTAAGTTTTAAGATTTTTAACTTGAGATTTTAAATGTTTTAACTAAAGTTTTATCACTCTATCTTTTCATGGTTTAGATTTCTGGGTTTTCGGCTTACTTGAATTACGTTACGCCTAGTGACGTTGCATGATTTAAGTGTCGGTCGCGTTCCTAAATTGGGTCGTGACACCGACGCCCCCACTCCCGTCGAGGCCGTGCAAACGGCAAACGTCGGGACTGCTCAAGAAAGACCTCGACCGAAAATTTAAGAAATTTGATAGAGCGGAATAGAATCCGTACCATCGCGTAGACCCGGAGCGGAGGTAGCCACCATTCCGACTGTGCTGAATGCTCAAGGTACTACCACCGGATCGAAGCCCTCGAAAAGAAAATTGAAGGCATACGACGAAATGGCCATATATCCGGTGAAGGGGCCATGTATTCCACCGATTCGCTCACCAAGCTCTTTACAAACTGGCCGAGAACGTATCGTCCAGGAACAATTCGCCTAAAGTGGCCTCTTCGACGGGAAGTCCGACCCGAAGGACCACTTAGACGCATTTACGGCGGGCATGAGCTTTCAGGACAACTCGGACGCGGCTCAATGCTGAGCTTTTCCCACCATCCTAATCCGAGCTGGCTGGGATTGGTTCCGAGGGCTTGCGCCGCGCTCCATCTCGACTTTTGACGAGCTGGCTACTCAATTCCTTGGTCATTTCGTCAGGAACCGACGTCAGAAGAGGATGGTCGACTACCTGTTCACCGTCAAGAGCGGAGACAAAGAATCCTTCAAGGGGTATGTCACACGCTTCTACAATGCCCTCCTGGAGGTTCCCAAGCACCGTGATGAAACAGTTATCACCGCGCTGAGATCGGGTCTTAGACACAAAGAGTGGCTCCGCTCTTTTGCATTAGTGCAACCTAAGACCATGGCCGAAGTGAAAGCTTGGACCGAACGTGAAATCCAACTCGAGTCAGAGGTGAACTCCAACCTGCCCAGAGGCGACCAAGCAGACCGAAAGAAAAGGGACAGGGAAGAGAAAAAGAAAGTCGATCGTCCGAAACTTTATTCACCGAGGTTCCAGGAGTACACCCCTCTGAACATTTCCCAGACAGAGCTTTTGAAGGAAGGTAAGGGCGAGAAGTTCTTTAAGCTCCCGCCAGCTACCAAAAGAGCATGCTGTTGTGGTCAAAATTTGCACCCCAGTTGACCAGGTCAAAGTCAAGATCAACCCCAAGTAAGTAGACCCATGCCCAAGTCGAATCCCGCTGCCGGCCTCCCCCATGCCGAAATAAAAAATCATGTAATAAATAATATGGATGTAATTTTTATGCATGAATGTAAGAAAAATGGGCATAAAGCCAAATTTCTGTAAAGCCCATGGGTTATGTGCAAAAGAAATGAGCACATGAGGCATGGGATGGGCAAAATGCCATTTTATAAAGCCCAAGGGGCTATATGTAAATGTGTAAGCCTATATAAGGCAATATGATGATGAAATAAATAAAAAACCTTTTCATTCTCTCAAACTCTAGGTTTTTGTGCATCTTTCTCCTTCCTCAAGGTTCTAACCTTCTTCCCATTTTCTGAATTAAATCAAGAGTTTTACTCTTTCTTTCCCAAAAATAAATAGTTTTTCACCACAAAACCCACAAAGGGGAGCTCAGATCTTCCATCAGATCTTAAAAAGAGGAGATTTTTTAAATCTCACACTCTTTCATCCAAGATCCGGCCAACAGAAGGGAAGAATAAGGAGACCCATCTCCAAAAATCCCATCTTGAAAAGATCCAGGGCTCAAAGGAGAAACCCCTTTCATCAGCTCTAAAAATATCTTAGAAGTTTAACTTCTTAAATACACACACACACACAAAATAATAAATCTTTCTTTTTGGGAGTACAACTCCCAGTGTAGGGGCCAAGCCCACTTGTTCTCTCTGTCAGGTGTTTAACTCTATAAGTCAAATCAGGAGCACAGCTCCCAGTGCAAAGACAAAGTCCCTTTTCCTGCTGACGCCCAGCGCCCGCATGCCAGGCACGTAGGGCGCCGGTGCCCGCATGCCAGGCACGTGGGGAGCTGGCGCCCGGCGCCCACCTCCTAACGCCCAGCACCTAAGCGCCCACGTGCCAAGCATGTGAGGCGCCAGCGCCCAGCGCCCGCGCCCAGCGCCCGCGCCCAGCGCCCGCGTGCTAGGAACGTGAGGCGCTGGCACCCATGCGTCCTTTGGACGCCTTTTTCTTCCTCATTTTATATACACTCCACACTAAAAATACCTTTCCCGTTAGAAAAAATTTCTAACGGGGTGCTGCTCCACACCCCGCAAGGGGGCTGCTAGCCCTCTTGACCCCCAGTCCACTATCCAGGTAGCGGGATTCCCGTGAAAACTCTGCGGGGCCTCCGATATATCCAAAACCCTTCAAAACACAACACTGCACATTGAGTTCGTATGACCTGTTTGACTCGTCAATCGGAGGTTCTCTCGCTCCAAAGGCGAGAGCTAATTAACGGTATTTAGTCTGCGGCTGCCGGAGATTCGGATCCCCACAATCAATAAATCCCAGCCTACCCTAGATAGGAGCAATCTGTAATGCGCCTGAAAAGAGCGCGCGTATTCCCATCTCAATGGGGTGACGAAAAACACCCTACAGACCCTGGCACGCCTGGTAGGACAAATCTCTTCTCCCATATTTCGGGTTAAATATCCATGCGAACTCAATCAACATATACATTGATTGCCTGTACTGAAATCATGCTTCTATTTGCAGGTTAACGACTTTCGACTGCAATCTTCGGACGCAAAAAAATGTCTCCAAGGGCAAGCTCAGCTCTCAACACAACTCCCATCTCCTACATGATGAAGATGGACGCCAGGACGGTCCTCCCAGCCAGTCTTGAGCGACAATGGGAGGAGCCGCCGCTACCATTTGGCTCTATTCTGTTCGTGTCGGCTAGCGTCATCCCAGCTTCTCAAGCTCCAGCAACAGACAGACCGGTCTCGAAAGGCAGGAGGCCAAATGTGGTGATCTCGAGGGCACCACTACTCAAATGCAAGTCGGTGTTTGAAAGACTTTCCTTAGCCCCCGGTGGGGGCAAGGCCATCAACACCAACAAAGCAACAGGACATCTCGGGCAAGCTCCAGCGGCGTCCCTGACAACTGCTCAATCGGGTATCTTCTCTAAGCTCCCCGTCAATCGACTCACGATGGATTCCTGGATGACGGATGCCTGTCAAGCCCTCAAAATCGAGAAGCTAAGACAGAAAAGGCTCAGATATAGAGCCAACAAAAAGGTTAGGACTCATGATAGGCTGAACTTCTTGAAGCTCCAAGAACAGGGTTATCCCGCCAAAGATAAAGAGACTGCTGGATATGTGGTCCACACTGTCTACATGGTGGGCATGCGCATTAAAAGCAAGGATGTGGCCACTATATCTCAAATCCGATCTGGTATGAATGTGATTGTCACTTTCCAAGACCAGCATCCTCCGGAAGGTAATGAAAATCCTCCCAGTGGGGCTGATAAGTAGAGAGATCTCTCGGTTCATGAGGAGTCGGGCTCGGAAAGCGAAGATGAGCCAATCTTCAGTCCTAAGAACGCAGAGCAACAACTTCTACAAGAGCTCCGAAAACAACTCAGAAGTAAAAGACAAGGAGATGGCCAAGCTTTACTCCAAAATTGACGACTTGATGAATGGCGTGATGCAGCTTACGGCCCAAGTTGCCTCTCGGCTGTCCAATAAAGTGCATGGTTCTACTCATGAACCGGGAAACAGTGTCTTGAGACAGTTGACGCCTATTCCCTCAAATCCAAAGGTGGGGGGACCGTATGAAAGTCAATCGCATCCTATCTCGGGAAATGTCTTGGCTACCGATGACAGCAGCCCGCTAACCTAAAATCAAATCATGGATTTGGTTGCCAACAAAGTCAAAAAAATGGTAGTCGAAGCCGAAGCGCAAAAAGATATCAGCAGCAGTGGGAGACCATATTCTGCTCGGTATGATCTGGTAGAATTTCCTAGCGGCTATGTCATCCCCAAATTCGGAAGATTTGATGGGACGGGAAATGCAAATCAGCACGTCGCCCACTTTAAAGCATCGTGCGGAAATACAGGGGCAATGATGCGCTCCTTCTTCGTCAGTTTGTCAACAGCCTGACCGGTGTCGCTTTCGACTGGTACGCGAGTATATCAGATGGGTCCGTCATTACCTTTGCCCAAATGGAGTCTCTGTTTCAGCAAAGGTTCATGAGTGTCAGTGATAAAATCTCCATGCTGACCTTGTGAGGACCAAGCCGGGAAAGAATGAAAGAAACACCGACTTTATCGCCCGATGGTGCAATCTTTCCATCAAATGTGAACCGCCGATAGAGCATGACCAATCTGTCAGTCTCCTCGTCGGAAATCTCAACAATTGGATGGCCCAGTTTCTATGCACCGCGGGTCTCAAAACATTCCAAGAGCTGACCAGGAAAGTTCAGATGTTGGAGCGCTCAAAACAGGAATCCTCTTCTGATTCCCAAAATAACACCAGGTCCTGGAGAAACCGTAAGGACGATAATCACAAAGGCGGAAATTCCGACGATTCTGAATCTTTCAACACCTCGGCTAACCGAAATAAGCAAGGGATGAGCGGGTGTAACACCCTAGTTCATTCATACCAGTTCTATTTTGGGTATTTCTTTATTTATGACTACTTTTTGATTTATGTTTGTTATGGGTGTGAATAGTATAATGGGTATCTGTATTTGCATCCGACCCGACCCGCATGCTGGAAACCCGTCTTGATTCCTATTTATGATCTATCCCGGCTTGTTATATGGATCCGTGCACATTCACATTTTTATATACAGCATACTGGTATTATATCTGGCATCTGCATTTTTTTTAATATAATATATAAAGTCGAATAAAATATTTTAAAAATACCTAGTATGGCCTGCATGATACCCCTAACCCCGTAGTAGCATCCACGCATCTTGTTCTTGTCCCGTTCAGTGAAACGGACGTGTTTGGATGGCTACGTGCACGTACGTGCATCCGTTCTTAGGGGTATGCATTTTTGTTACCTAAGTATTCGTTTTGAAATTTCGACGTCACATATATTTTTCATATTTTAAATCTGAATTTTTAGACCCGACCCGAGCGTGTTTTGGAGTAAGTTTGTATTTGCCAAAATCTCAAGCGGACTAATATTATATTCTTTAATTCCTATTACTACATATATTCCTTTCAAACCCCCATGCTCCTTTTTCCCTCTTTTCTCACGTTCTCTCCCTTTTACTCTCCTATTTACAACTCACCCTCTCTCCCTCTATAAAATCCACATTTTTATTCCTAACAAACCACACACTCTCTCAATCCCTCTCACTTCCTCTCTCAAATTTCCCAACGTCCCTACCTCCTTCTCTCCTTCTTCTTCATCCCGTGACCACGAGAAAACACGAACCCGCGCTCGTCGCCTACCCTCGCCAACCGTCGTCGTCAGGCAAGTTCAAATACTTGCTACATGCTATTATATATTCATTTCAGTTGCGATTCTAACGTTATTATATGTGTTCGATGCAAATCCTAATCTGAAAAACCCTTTTTAAATGGCGGAATTTAAGCATAACAGATGGCTCTAGTGATAACGAATATCGTGTTAAGAGTTGGCTCTGTCACGTGCCGATCTTAGCGCACTCTGGGAAGCGGGGCGTGACAGGGTTTGTTTGGTGAGTGCTGCATGCTCCCACAACTCTTGTGGCGCGGCGGAAGCGATGAACGAAAATTTTCTTTGCATACAACACGCACTTAACCGAAGATCTTGTCTAAACCACAACTAGTAAACCCTAACTAGAGATCTTATCTACTATGTTAGGGATTATACCTTGATGATACGGTCCTTCGGGTCTTCTCTTGGATGCAACTCCTTTGCTCCTTTCTCTTCTTTTGGTGAACTCCTTGGCTCCTTTAGATGTTGCCGACGTTTTCGATCTCCGGCCACCGAAGACCTAGATGATCCACCCGAGAGTTTTCGTGCAAGCTAGAAACTCTTCTCAAGAGTTTAACCTAGAGACCAAATTTGCTAGAAGAGGTCACTAGGATGATGTAAAGATAAGTATATTGGATTAACTTGAAATCCTAAGCTTTGGATTCACATCTTATGTGAGGGTTTAAGCTAAGAAAAATGATAACCATCATTTTCTTTCTTTCTTCTTATACACTTGTTATGATACACTTATCATAATTTTGTGTAGGATTGGAATGCCTTGATTTCACATCTCATGTGAAGGTATTTATAAGAAGAAGGAGGAGGAGAGAATAAGTGAATTTCACGATTAAAAAGTTTAAGCATGATGAAAAAGAAAATAGCACTAATTAAAGCATGTATTATGAAAGAAGTATCATGCTTTAATAGTACCTCCACTACAACAACCTCATTATCATGCTTATACCTTTTAATTTACACCTCACTAATTTATTTTCACAAAATAAATGATGTCATAATTATGTCATTATGAGGTGGCACCTTCTAGAAGGTATTCTTGTAACAATTACAAAAATTGTAAGTCTACGGTAGCGCCCCGGCCGTCTACAGACGCCAAAAGCGGAACAAAAACTTTTTAACTGGCGCTAACGTATACTTTAACCCGGATCTGCCATTATTGCTAAACTAACAAACTGTAAAGAATGTAGAAAAGTTATACCGAACGATCCGAGTCCTTCGTTCTTTAACCATCATCCCACGCTCCGTTGCGGCTGCTCCGATCCCGTCGATCTCCGATCTGCTCGTCCAGGTGGCACCACGTCAACGATTCTTTAAACGGGCTCTTGCCTCTGAATCGAGGCAACTCGGTCGTCAAGTTTGCTAAAAGAGACGACCAAGATTGATGTAGAGAATGAGTAGAAGACTTTGTCTCGTTCCGTCCAAAGCTATGGACGAACGGTTAATGAAGTTGCCAATTGATTCGGGTGATGGAATGAAATGAACAACGAAATTTCCATACACCCCAAAACTATCATAATCTTTTCACCAAATGAAACATCAAGTGAGAGTGAAAGAGGGGGAAGGGGCCGGCCATCTTATAGAAGGTGGGGGGTGAGTGTAGGAGGAGGGAGGTGACCACAAGAACAAATATCATGTGTGAACACAAAGTGTGAACACAATAAATGCAACCAATGAAACATCAACACCATTCTAACCTAGTCACCTCTTCTAGAACCTTCTAGAAGCATGACCCACCCTCATCCAAGAAAAGATAAATCCGTCTTTAACCGAATGTTAAAAGACGGCTGATAGAAAACTGAAAACTGGAACTTCCAAAAGTGATCCCGAAACGAATTTCAGGATAACCCCGTAACTGTATAAATATACCCGCATTTGTATTACGACCGAATACAAATGCAACTGAGACAAAGATATTATATCTACTTAATATAATACTCGGATCCGGCTTAAACCAAAGCCGACCAGTATCATCTGCCCGAAATCTGACACGTGCGTAAACGCACGTGCATTTTCCGAACCCCGACATAAAACATACGGCCTCTACAACGTTTCGCCCGAACTTGGGAAACTGTCTGTGGGGGACTCTAATGACTCGTCAGTACCATGGCAGTGGGTTTAACCACAAACCGTCAGCGGCACTAGCTATGCGTAATGGCTGCCCATGGACTAACCTCAAGGGAGGCCGATGAGCAAACTCATCCGGAAACCCTACTGAGCCTAACAGTGACAATGTATATATAGTCCGGTCCGTTCGTCTATGAGTATCGCATATCTGCCTAGGGGGCTAGTAACGTCAGACCCCCAATAGCAGTATAAGTCGTGTCGGAGTGTAGCCCAATAACACCCTGAGATACTACTGGAGTACCTACCAGTAAATCTCCTGCCATGGCCGTGGGCTTTGTGTAATGGCTCTCCTAGACACAGCACGATCTCGCCTCCAATACCAGGAGAGACGAATCCCCTGCCAATCCGCTCACGTGCCTCCATGTGGCCCGGGACTGTACCCAAAAACTACCTGTTTGCACGACTCCTTTGAGCCGTGGTAGGGTAGAAATCAAAGAACAGTGGGAACTCACACAAGACAAATGACGACCTCAGGTCGATGAACTAACCTGTAAACATGTCACCAGGGAACTGCTATCTGACGATATGTATAATACCAACTAGCAGATTCCCGGCGAGTCCTGTCCGGTGTACTCATAACCCAATGAGCACCTGTATACATCTTAGGTGATCCAACTGACACCAGTGGCTTGTGAGACCGGCTACCGCCCCTCGTCGGGGTCTCGACTGTATATACTAGTCTACTCCGGAGTATCGATGCCCTGTCTCAAAACTCCCACGACTAGGGACCACAATTACGGATATGCATATAAACTACCCAACTCTCACGTATATGATCGCCATCATACTGTTGGTAGTAAAGCAAGATCCTAAGGGCTCTATCAAAGTGTAACATGTAATCAGTCACCTGAACATGTACACGACTGATAAAGGCAAAGCAGATAGCATACTATCATCTTGAGTAAGACTGTCCTACCGGTATAGGTCCTCCGCAATCATTGCAATCACGTACCTGCGATCCAATAATTGACTCTGAGGGCACTATCTCCAACAATCTCCCACTTGCACTCAAGGCTAATTATTGCGATGTCGACTACTCACAGCCCGTGTGAAACCGAACATCCAACTCCTCTACTAATCAGTTTCACAAAGCCCGTTTGTAAAACTATTGTGTTCGAGAAATATCTTCAGTGAGTGGATCCGCCTAGATGTTTCTTTCTATATCTCTCTTAATCTCAAGTTCGCGGAGAAAGCCATCTCCCGAATCGAGTAATACCTGTCTTAGAATATGTCTGGATATCTGATGGGACCTAGTTCATAAATGAACTCCAAATCCAAACTTCTTAGACTGTATCGATCACTGAACCTAATCAGTATCCTGCACCAAGCCTCCCACAGTATCCTCTTGGACCACCTGTCCATAATACTGTCCCTCGTCAGAGGGAAAAACTATAACTCTGACAATCACTCTGTCATCTATGTCACCTTTGAAGTCTGGAATGATAATCGTCTCCCGAAGGAGGCTGCTGTCATCAAATCCGTAGAACATGTACTTATGTTCTAAAACTGCTTCCTTATGTTTCTCCAGGATTGGATTAATACAAACTTATTGCATCTAGTGCAAAAACAACATCTGGTGTGGTACTTGACATCTCATAATTGACTCAGTTGCCTAAGCAAGTGATCTGTCAATCATGTACATCCCTCTTCCCTTTAGTCTGTAAGACACCTTTAGAGAGGGTGACTCCATCACCTGCAGGTACACCACTATGCCAGGAGTCATCTATTCTAAAAACCATTAGAATATTGTCAAAGTACCCACATTGGGAAACTACCCAAATCCAGATCTAAAACCATAGATCTAGAAACCAGAATGTCAAATATTATATCCATATCCTGTCTGGAGAAACAACTGTGTGACGACCACAGTACAACCGATCGTAGTATAGGAATTTTTACTTCCTACTCTGTGTATGTCATCCAGATACCATGACATCACACCCTACTACCTTCTTAACAGATCCATCCCCTATTTTGATTGAAGTCAAACCCATGACTGTCACATCAAAATTAGATGATCTATCTCCGCTATAACTGCTCTAGTCTATAAATAGATATAAGCTACTTGCCCACTATGCTTCCGCTACTCCCACTGACCACAACAACCCTCCTACCGAGTCTCATAGCCTGGAACAATAGTAGTGTCAAGTCTGGGTAGATAAATACCTCCCTGTCACCGTCCTTGAGGCTACCGGAGTACCTCTCGGGTGTCTGAGATTACCCACCATATCTGCGGAGTGGCTATTGGAATGTCAAACCTGATTGAATATATAGGTCCTATTAAATTTTCTGTAATCGTTCGCGGTTCTGGAATCACTTCCAGTTCTACCATACTCCCACTACTGTTTTCTGAAAAAATCCATTTTACTAAAACTGTGGTGAGTCAAGAACAATATCACTATTGATCTTCCAAATGGTAGAATATCAACCCTCGTCATAGCCAGGGTCAACCCACAAACCGCCATTACAGAAACGTGCCCTGAGTTATCCAGAGTCTGGTTTTAAGCATAAGCTGGACAACTCCCCGTACCTTAACATCTTTTAAGGTATGAACCATTCTATATCCAATATAGAAACGTTGGCACTTATTTAATTGGAACCAGATTCAAATCATGAAACTGTCTCCAGTGCATATCACCTTAATGGAAAGAGGCTAATCAGCATTACTCAACTTAGGAATCCATCCAATTATGAGTAACCTGAAAGAGAAACAAGTTTCTCAAAGCTATTACTATCATCTGAATACCAATCACAAGAATCTTTCGATCTCTTTGAAGAATCCCGATACTTATGATACCTGGTTCTCTACTTTATTCTTATACCCACAACTTTTCAAAACTTAGACCTTGTATTTCTATGAAACACTTGTCTAAATACTAGAGAAGTTATAAGTAAACAGAACATAGTACGAGGACCTACCCCTTTGTCCTGATGGACACTTGGACAACATACAATACTCTGTATAAGTCCGCTGAGTTGAACAACTCAAAACCTGTGCGTCGTAGGTTGAAAACTGTACCCTGGCGATTTCCTCAAATATCACCAATTACAATGAATTCCGACATAATGAGGATAATCACCTTATTCCCAATAACTTACTCCCACTCATCATCTGTAAAACTATACAGATATGAGAATGAAACCTGGTAAATACATACCCTTGGAGTAAGTACCTAATCGGGAAAACAGTTTTCTTTTAACAATGCACTGAAACATGAAAATGTTTCGTAGGGGTATCCTGGTATTCATAGCAATGCCTCTTCCAAAATCCAATTCATGACTATAACCGTATATTCCTTTGCCATCTCTCCAAATCCCTTTATTTTGTTTTTAGTCATTACCTTCTGTACATCATCGTTAGGCTAAATGGTTTTCTTCCTTCCCTACCGTTCGGCACCAGCCTATGGTTTGGAAGAAGACTATCCAGTAAGCATAATAGGTGTACCCTCCTAAACCAAGGAGTACTCGCATCTTGAGAGAAGGTGATGATAAAAGACAACTGAATAATACCTTATTCTTTTAAAGGTGAAGTAAGAGTGGCGACGATGTACGCGGTTTGGTCGTGAATGATAACAGTCACAATTTACTTTGCCCTCTTTCTAATCCCTTTATTTTGTCTATACATATTACCTTCTGCACACCCTACTTAGGCTAATTGGTTTTCTTCATTCCCTACCTTTCGGCACCTGCCTATGATTTGGAATAAGACTATCCAATAAGCGTAATAGGTGTACTCTCCTAAACCAAGGAGCCCTCACAACCTGAGAGAAGGTGATAATAAAAGACAACTGAATAAACCAATTCTATTTCTCCTGAACCTTGATCCATCCTCGAAGAAGTCCCTTCGAGTTCGTATATAACCATACGATGGATCTATCCAATGGAAGTGGATGTCCGTAGTAATACGGGGTGTTCTGAGAAATTGAAAGGGTAAAAGGAGTGGCAATGACTTATGCAACTCGGACAATCCAAAAGCCAGTATTTTAAGAATGTTCGATCAACTTGGTCACTGAGTCATAGTCTAGGGTCGGTCAAAGGTCGCTGCCAAAGAGAGAGAAAAAAGAAACACTATGCGTGCACTCTAACCTAGATCAGAATGGTTTATCACTTTATCTAATCCGGAAACCTCCCACTGTACTGTCAAATTCTCCTCCAAACCTAAAGAAGAATCAATCGGGATCACCCGAAGAGTAAACCAACTCATCAGTGGGAATAGGGATCCAACTCTCATCGCATGATAACGTGATGGAATGCATCCACGTTACTCATACTCCAGAAGGTATGCACATACTTGGCAAGTTTCAGTTTCTTTAAAAACTCCCGATATGATTTTTGCCCCATGCTCTTATAACCTTGGCGTTAGGTCAAAATGTCATAAGTCACATGCCAAGTTCTACCCGTCACTATCTTGTTAATTTGAACCCACCCGCACATGCCCTTGGCGTTAGGTCAAAATGATAGAACGGCTGTCCCAAACCAACTCATCTATCTATGCAACAAATGAATACCCAGCAGCTACCAAACACTATGCCTTGGCGTTAGGTCAAAATACATAGCTTGAATACTACTGAATACCCAAAAGAACTGACGGAGGGCTACGGCTGGTTTTTGGCGAAAAACCTTTAACGTAACGAACTTGATATCGCTGAAGGAACCTGATAGCTTTTTTAAAATATAGTGGCGAAAACCTTTTGTTAAAGAGGTCACTCCCGATGAAGGGATCTCGGCTCTTTCCTCGTGGAATGAGGTGCAGGATATTCCACTGAATACCGCGATGCAAAACAACTTGTAATCGACTATAGTGAAGTTATTACCCTGACGCAAACTTCTGCCCAAGGGGTCAGTCCCGGTGAAGGGATATCGGCCCTTGCCCCGTCGAATGAGGTGCAGGATATTCCACTGAATACCGCTATGCAAAACAAAAGGAAACGTCTTTGTAATAACACTTTTTAAATTGTTCCAACAACATCCAAACAGGTTTGTTTTCCTTTGCATTGATCAGAATCAACGCAGTCCCATCAATCAAACACACCAGAAAAGAACGAAAATAAAATGTACGTATATGCCATTCGCATTCGTCACTGGGTCCCGTCATCACCCGTTAGGTTACTTAACTAACGACAGAGCGGGGACTGGACTAGCGCGGGTGTAAAACCTATACAACATCTAATAGTATATATACCAATATACAATAATCGCTCCAGGCGTGATAATATGCAACATTACAGAAAAGTAATAAGTATCACAGAACAATACAGATAATCTGGGATCCCCGAGTTTCACAGAGTCACTGCTGAAACCCGACGTTCCCCTGGTCGTGTGGATAGCCTGTGCAATGAAACCTAGACCCCTACGGGTACGGCAAGTTACCCGCCAAAATCTGAAGCGAGGCAGCCCCTTACAGCAAAGTGAATGGACTACCCTGCACTTCACGGAATCCGGTAATCTTAGGCACCCCTCCTTGGGTCAACTTGTACCCACTACGAGTGCGGCCAATAGTCTGCCAATTCTAGAGTGGGGCCCCTCTGCCTCTCAAAGCCATGAGATGCGGACCCGTTGCCCCTCAGAACCCGGCTATCCGTGCACTCCGTCGCGGGGTAAAACCTAGTACAGAAATGGAAAAATAGTACAACAAGTACATCCACCGCAACCTGGTCGTGCCCAAAAAGAATATTATACAACAGGCAGAGACGGCAGTCCACATGTTGGACGCTCGCCCCGAAATATCAAATGTACAAATAAATCCAAACAGTACTACCATTGCACATTGCTATCCACCACGACAAATCCGCAACATCACAGCACAACACAGAACATCAATGCGAATGTCACGTTCGCAAACCCGTCTAAAAGAACTATAGCAATCAGACGCGGTTTACCGATCAAATGACATTCCCGGTCGGAGATATAATATAAGTACTGTAAACTAACATGTTTAAATTTTGATCGACTAAATATCACGAAGTGGGCCCCACGAACATCTGTTGAACAGTAACAAAATCTGGGCCCAAAAGAAATATACCGAAAACCCCAATTTCCAGAGAACAACCCACCGTGCAAATTTGGGGCCATGATTTCACAGAATGACCGCGGATGCGCGGTCAAACCATAGGTTTGACCGCGATTCCACGGCGTTCTTGTCGAATCACGTGCTCAAATTTGTACGTTGTGCTTCTAAAACCCTGCACAACTTTCTGTGATATGTAGAATAATTTTTGGAACCCTTTAAAAATCAACAGAAACTGTGAACTTGAAATTTTACAGTTTTTGATATTCGGTCCGATCGATATTTTAAACGCGCTAGCGCAAGTTAGTAAAGCAAAATGGTGAGGCTCTGATACCACTGTGAGTCTATGGTAGCGCCCCGCCGTCTACAGACGCCAAAAGCGGAACAAAAACTTTTTAACTGGCGCTATCATATACTTTAATCCGGATCTGCCATTATTGCTAAACTAACAAACTGTAAAGAGTGTAGAAAAGTTATACCGAACGATCCGAGTCCTTCGTTCTTTAACCATCATCCCACGCTCCGTTGAGGTTGCTCCGATCCCGTCGATCTCCGATCTGCTCGTCCAGGTGGCACCACGTCAACGATTCTTTAAACGGGCTCCCGCCTCTGACTCGAGGCAACTCGGTCGTCAAGTTTGCTAAAAGAGACGACCAAGATTGATGTAGAGAATGAGTAGAAGACTTTGTCTCGTTCCGTCCAAAACTATGGACGAACGGTTAATGAAGTTGCCAATTGATTCGGGTGATGGAATGAAATGAGCAATGAAATTTCCATACACCCTAAAACTATCATAATCTTTTCACCAAATGAAACATCAAGTGAGAGTGAGAGAGGGGGAAGGGGCCGGCCATCTTATAGGAGGTGGGGGGTGAGTGTAGGAGGAGGGAGGTGACCACAAGAACAAATATCATGTGTGAACACAAAGTGTGAACACAATAAATGCAACCAATGAAACATCAACACCATTCTAACCTAGTCACCTCTTCTAGAACCTTCTAGAAGCATGACCCACCCTCATCCAAGAAAAGATAAATCCGTCTTTAACCGAATGTTAAAAGACGGCTGATAGAAAACTGGAAACTGGAAACTTCCAAAAGTGATCCCGAAACGAATTTCAGGATAACCCCGTAACTGTATAAATATACCCGCATTTGTATTACGACCGAATACAAATGCAACTGAGACAAAGATATTATATCTACTTAATATAATACTCGGATCCGGCTTAAACCAAAGCCGACCAGTATCATCTGCCCGAAATCTGACACGTGCGTAAACGCACGTGCATTTTCCGAACCCTGCCATAAAACCATACGGCCTCTACAACGTTTCGCCCGAACTTGGGAAACTATCTGTGGGGGACTCTAATGACTTGTCAGTACCCTGACAGTGGGTTTAACCACAAACCGTCAGCGGCACTAGCTATGCGTAACGGCTGCCCATGGACTGACCTCAAGGGAGGCCGATGAGCGAACTCATCCGGAAACCCTACTGAGCCTAACAGTGACAATGTATATATAGTCCGGTCCATTCGTCTATGAGTATCGCATATCTGCCTAGGGGGTTAGTAACGTCAGACCCCCAATAGCAGTATAAGTCGTGTCGGAGTGTAGCCCAATAACATCCTGAAACACTACTGGAGTACCTACCAGTAAATCTCCTGCCACGGCCGTGGGCTTTGTGTAATGGCTCTCCTAGACATAGCACGATCTCGCCCCCAATACCGGGAGAGACGAATCCCCTGCCGATCTGCTCACGTGCCTCCATATGGCTCGGGACTGTACCCAAAAACCACCTGTTTGCACGACTCCTTTGAGCCATGGTAGGGTAGAAATCAAAGCACAGTGGGAACTCATACGAGACAAATGACGACCTCAGGTCGATGAACTAACTTGTACACATGTCACCAGGGAACTGCTATCTGACGATATGTATAATACCAACTAGCAGATTCCCGGCGAGTCCTGTCCAGTGTACTCATAACCCAATGAGCACCTGTATATATCTTAGGTGATCCAACTGACACCAGTGGCTTGTGAGACCGGCCACCGCCCCTCGTCGGGGTCTCGACTGTATATACTAGTCTACTCCGGAGTATCGATGCCCTGTCTCGAAACTCCCACGACTAGGGACCACAATTAAGGATATGCATATAAACTACCCAACTCTCACGTATATGATCGCCATCATACTGTTGGTAGTAAAGCAAGATCCTAAGGGCTCTATCAAAGTGTAACATGTAATCAGTCACCTGAACATGTACACGACTGATAAAGGCAAACCAGATAGCATACTATCATCTTGAGTAAGACTGTCCTACCGGTATAGGTCCTCCGCAATCATTGCAATCACGTACCTGCGATCCAATAATTGACTCTGAGGACACTATCTCCAACAAAAATACCCCTCCCCCGTATACCGTATACCGTATATTGTATACACGCATCCGAATTCCGAAAAATACGAATACAATTAATCCAATAATATAATACCGGTATCCGGCCAGTATTATTCTTCCGATTATTATTTCTGTAACAATTACACGAACATAATCGAAAACCTGCTGCAACACCTTACTGCTGCCGTAACAACTTACGGTCTCTACATCTTTCGCCTGAACGAGGGAACCCTCTGTGTGGGACTGTAAAGACTCGTCAGTACGCTGGCAATGGGTTTAACCACAAGTACGTCAGTGGCACTAGCTGTGCATAACGGCTACCCAGGTACATAACGAAAAGGTGGCCGACGAGCGAACTCATCACAACCCTTACGAGCCTGTAAGCAACACTTACCGTACAGTCCGGTCTCTTCGTCTGATACGTCGCATATGAAGTTTAGGGGTGGTAAATGTCAGACCCCAGTAACTTTATAAGTCATGTTGATTTACGGCTCATAACAGGTCGAGGAACTACCGATAACACTTATCAGTAAACCTCGAGAACCCTGGCCAGGGATTTAGGTGTTATAGCCGATCAAACATAGCACGACATCAACTCCCTATACCGGGAGAGACGAAACCCCTCCTATCGCTCACTGTCTCCATATGATTCGGGACTGTACCCAAAATTCACCTGTTTGTACGACTCAATAGAGCCGTGGTAGGGAGGAAATCAAAGTACAGTGGGAATCACACAAGACTCTATGACGATCTCCGGTCTACAGACTAACCTGTACAAGTGTAACCAGAGAACTGCTATCTGACAATAGGTATATATACCATCTAGGAGTTCTCGGCGAGTCCGTCCAGTGTACCCAGTCTTCACTGAGCACCCGTACACCATCCTTGATGTCAAACAGCGATGGATATGGGATCATCCATCGCCCATCATATGGGTCAAGATGCGTATACGCTAGTCTACTCTGGTGTATCGATGCCCTGTCTCGACACACCCTCGACTAGGAACAGTTATAGGATGTACTCATAGACTACCATGGCCCCACTAGTATGATCTCATCACAGTCGCAGTAGTCGAGTACAAATCCTAAGGGCTTTATCAACATGTAACAAAAGAGACAATCAGAGTACATGTTAAGATAAAGTACAACCAGATAGCGTACTATCATGTCGAGCAAGAAAGTCCTCCCTATATATGTCCAAGCATCCTCTACAATATACATCGTATGTACAGTAATGGCCTCTAGGGCACACATATAACTAACAATCTCCTACTTGGGGCCATCTGTTGTGGTATCACATACCAAACAATTAGCTGTGGTTGAAGTATCTCATACTCAACCATCCCATAAAAGTATCTACTGGGAAAAAACCTTAGTGAGTGGATCCGCTCTGTTGTCCTCTGTATCTACTCTCCTAACCTCGATCTCTCTGGAGATCAACCATCTTTATGATCAGGTGATGCTGCCTAAGAATTATATCTGGATTTCTGATGGGACGGTAGTTCCTTGGCTAAAGCCACAACCCCATTGTCACACAATGGTAGGAACGAAGTTCATCTTATGAACTTTTATATATATCCAGACTTTATCTTTGGTAGCATCCTTAGTAATGACGTATCTTGCCTTTCTAATATGTCACGGTATCTAGCTTGGAACTCTTCCAACATACCGTCCCTCTACTAAGGGTAAAGACAATGACTGCGACTGACATTCAGTCGTCCTTATCACCCTGGAACTTTTCCAGTGATTCTCCCCTGGATCGATTGATACCATCTCACTACAACTAGTGAAAATCCTAACATCCAATTAGATCTATCTCATAGATCCAAAACCCAGGATTTAGGAGGTATCACCTTGATCTTGTATGGAGAATCTTATGTGATAACGGAAATTGACCGAGTGTATCATAGGAAACCTCTTTCCTATCAAGAGTATGTCATCCACGTACTCTACGAGGATCACCACCATACTCCATACCACGAGGTTCTACCATTTTGATGAAGTCAAACTCTTTGACTACCATATCAAAACAAATGTTCCAACTCCGCTGTGATTCTCCCCAGGATCGATTGATATTATCTCACTACAACTAGTGAGTATCCTAATATCTATTTAGATCTATCTCATAGATCCAAAATCCAGGATTTAGGAGGTATCACCTTTGATCCTATATGGAGAATCTTTGTGATAAGAGGAGATTGACTGAGCGTAGCATAGGAAACTCCTTCCCTATCAAGAGTATGTCATCCACGTACTCTACGAGGATCACCACCATACTCCCTACCACCTTTTATGTATATACAAGGTTCATCTAATATTTTGATGAAGTCAAATTCTTTGACTACCACATCAAAACAGATGTTCCAACTCCGCGATGCATGTTTCATCGCATAAAACATCTTACACACTTTTCCGCTGCTCCCACTGTTTACGAAGCCCTCTGGCTGTGTACTTATAGACGCTCTCTTCTAAAACTTCATTTAGAAAAGCTATCATGACACCCAACCACCAGATATCGTAGTCAAGGTATGTAGCAGTGGCAAGTAGGATCTGGATGGACTTAAGCATAGCTTTGAAAGTCTCAACATTTCCATGTACACCAAGTAATCTTTTCAAGATACACTTGCTCCTGATGGGGATTTAACCCTTCAGACAAAGCAACCAAAGTCCATACTTTGTTGGTATATAAGTATTCCATCTCAGATCGCTAAGCATCCAGCCATTCTCACAGAGTCCCACTCCAGATGGCCTACTCGAAAATAGTTAGGTCATACCACTTTGGTCAGGCAACAACCCCATCTCATAGGGTCGCCGTGGCACCAAAAGGTCCCTCAGCAGCTACTTTCTATGCATGCCCCCTTGCGAGGACTACAACCCGCCGGAACACCTTCCGGTCTCAGGACACGCTGGGGTAAGATGCAATCCTTGCTCCCACTGTCATAGAGAAACCGAAGTATCTCTCAGGTGGGTGAGGAACCCTACTAGATTGACGGAGAGGCTGAGGTTCGTTAGAGTCTATTAAATCCTTTGGTTCTACCAAATCATCTGCTGTAGCTGGAACTCCTTCCAGTTCTACCTCATGACCACTAATTTCTTCACAAGAAATTCCCTTTCACAAAGGTGGCATGCTGAGAAACAAAACAACTTTTGTTCCTCGGTTAGGTCATCTGTTGTAGTTTGTATAGCTGGAACGCCTTCCAGTTCTACCTTATGACCACTAATTTCTTCACAAGAAATTCCCTTTCACAAAGGTGGCATGCTGAGAAACAAAACAACTTTTGTTCCTCGGTTAGGTCATCTGTTGTAGTTTGTATAGCTGGAACGCCTTCCAGTTCTACCTTATGACCACTAATTTCTTCACAAGAAATTCCCTTTCACAAAGGTGGCATGCTGAGAAACAAAACAACTTTTGTTCCTCGGTTAGGTAGAAGATATTCCCTTGCTAATGCTTGGGATATCCAACAAACTTCCACAGTTTTGACTTTGCCTCGAGCTTGTCCGGATTTTGGTTTTTAGACATAGGCCTGACAACCCCAAATCTTAACATCTTTAAGAGATGGGCTCTTTCCATATCATATCACATATGGAGTAGTAGGCACCTGATTTGATTGGAACCCTATTCAATAGGTATGCATCTTCGCAAGTGCATAACTCCCAAAAGGAAAATAGGAAACTCAGTAGTACTCATCATGGAGCACACCATATCACATAGGGTGCAATTGCTCCGTCCCGATATACCATCGTGCTATGGTATATACGGAGGAGTAATGCTGAGAGAGAATCTCATTCTCCTTTAGAATAGTCCAGGATTTCCATGCTCAAGTATTCTCCTCCTTGATCTCATCAAAGGACATAATACTTATACCCGTTTTTGGTTCTCTACTTCTAACTTATATTCTGTGAATATCTCAAAAGCTTCGGAATTGTGTTTCAACAGGAACATTTGTCTGAATCTTGAGAGATCATCAAAGAAAGTAATGAAGTATAAAGAACCGGTCATGGCATATGTAGACAGGAGACCATTCATACATCATCATGTATCAATCCCAAGAGTTCACTAACTCTTTCTCTGTTTCCAATAAACAGAGCTATGGTCATCTTATCTATGTGACATGATCGGCAAGTTTCACAAGATGTAAATTTAAACTAATTTAAATATGCATCTAGATGTAACTTCAGCTAGTCGGGTCATATTGATATGACCTAGTCTACAATGCCTCAAGAAGGATTCGTTCATTTCTGAACTTATCATCTTGTGTGTGTTCTATACACTGAGAACTGTAGTTTGATTTAGAACGTCTAAGCTTTTAGATAACGTGCCTGAACCGATCAACACTTGATATAGGAAATGTTCAAAACATTATCCATCAATACAAAATTATATCCTTCTTTACTAATAAAGAGACTGATAGTACGCTGGCAATGGGTTTAACCACAAGCACGTCAGCGGCACTAGCTGTGCATAACGGCTACCCAGGTACATAACGAAAAGGTGGCCGACGAGCGAACTCATCACAACCCTTACGAGCCTGTAAGCAACACTTACCGTACAGTCCGGTCTCTTCGTCTGATACGTCGCATATGAAGTTTAGGGGTGGTAAATGTCAGACCCCAGTAACTTTATAAGTCATGTTGATTTACGGCTCATAACAGGTCGAGGAACTACCGATAACACTTATCAGTAAACCTCGAGAACCCTGGCCAGGGATTTAGGTGTTATAGCCGATCAAACATAGCGCGACATCAACTCCCTATACCGGGAGAGACGAAACCCCTCCTATCGCTCACTGTCTCCATATGATTCGGGACTGTACCCAAAATTCACCTGTTTGCACGACTCAATAGAGCCGCGGTAGGGAGGAAATCAAAGTACAGTGGGAATCACACAAGACTCTATGATGATCTCGGGTCTACAGACTAACATGTACAAGTGTCACCAGAGAACTGCTATCTGACAATAGGTATATATACCATCTAGGAGTTCTCGACGAGTCCGTCCAGTATACCCAGTCTCCACAGAGCACCCGTACACCATCCTTGATGTCAAACACCGATGGATATGGGATCATCCATCGCCCATCATATGGGTCAAGATACGTATACGCTAGTCTACTCTGGTGTATCGATGCCCTGTCTCGACACACCCTCGACTAGGAACAGTTATAGGATGTACTCATAGACTACCATGGCCCCACTAGTATAATCTCATCATAGTCGCAGTAGTCGAGTACAAATCCTAAGGGCTTTATCAACATGTAACAAAAGAGACAATCTGAGTACATGTTAAGATAAAGTACAACCAGATAGCGTACTATCATGTCGAGCAAGAAAGTCCTCCCTATATATGTCCAAGCATCCACTACAATATGTTAGTTATATGTATGCCCTAGAGGCCATTACTGTACATAGGATGTATATTGTAGTGGATGCTGGGACGTATATAGGGAGGACTTTCTTGCTCGACATGATAGTATGCTATCTGGTTGAACTTTACCTTAACGTGTATGCTGATTGTCTCTCTGTTACATGTTGGTAAAGCCCTTAGGATCTGTACTTGACTACCTGGACTATGATGCGGATCATACTAGTGGGGACATGGTAGTCCATAAGTACATCCTTCAAAGTCCCTAGTCGTGGGTGTATCGAGACGGGGCATCGATATACCAGAGTAGACTAGCGTGTACCTTCTCGACCCATACAGATGGACGATGGATGATCCCATATCCATTGGTGTTTGACATCAGAGATGATATACGGGTGCTCAGTAGAGACTGGGTACACTGGACGGACTCGCCGAGAACTCCCAGATGGTATTATACCTCACGTCAGATGGCAGTTCTCTGGTGACACTGGTACAGAGTAGTCTGTTGACCCGAGATCGTCATAGAGTCTTGTGTGGTTCCCACTGTGCTTTGATTTCCATCTTACCACGTCCAAGAGGGCGTGCAAAACGGTGGTTTTTGGGTACAGTCCCGAGTCACATGGAGGCAATGAGCGATAGGAGGGGATTCGTCTCTCCCGGTATAGGGAGTTGATGTTGCGCTGTGTTCGATTGGCTATAACAGGAAATCCCTGGCCAGGGTTGCTGAGATTTACTGGTAAGTGTTACCAATAGTTTCTCGAAGTGTTATAGACCTCATATCGACACGACTTATCGAGCTATTGGGGTCTGACGTTTACCACCCCTAGGCGAGATATGCGACAGATCAGACGATCAGACCGGACTGTACGGTAGTGTTACTGGTTGGATTCACTGGAGTGTGAGCGGGCTTGCTCGTCGATCTTCAGATCGCTCAATACCCGGGTGGCCGTTACGTTTAGCAGACCGCTTGCGGCTTGTGGATGTTTGATATGATCATCATCTGCTGCCGGCGTATTGACGAGTCTTTAGAGTCCTACACAGAGGTTTCCTGGCTCAAGCGAAACGAAATAGGAGCGCATATGAGATATGTGCGGGACCGAGAATAATACGGTATGTGATACTGTATTCGATTCTCGCGATGTGACATTGATCGGTTATATGCGATATAGCCGGGTTATCGGATCAAGTGTTGATTCGATAAGTTGTTACTGATGATACCAGTCGGTTATGTGCGACATGACCGGATCGTTAAATCAAGTGTTGATTTAATGATTTAATGCATAATTGTATATTTGATATATTACTTTGCATTAACTAGTATCGGTTCACTTTAAAATGGATTTTCTCACTCGGCTGTGCGCATTGCATATGCGATATGATTTTGTGCACTTACTTGTATCATGTTTGATGATGCATGCCTAACTTGGTTAAGTGTAAAGAATGAACCATGGTAATGAATGGGTTAGGGTTTTGTTTTTTATTTATTCATTTATCTTTCTTATTTATTCTTTTTGGAAATTAAGAAAGGTAAATGAATGGTTTGTTTTATGTTGAAGTTTCTTGAAACTTTGACTAAGTCTTCACTCTTGTCCTATACTTAACCCTAACCATTTTAACTAACCTAAGTTAATTCTCTACACTTAACTAGAGTTAAAAGTATGATAAGTATTGTTTTATTTTCTATTTTTTAATTGAAGACTTATCATATCATCTTCTTCTTCTTCCTTTCTTCAAGTGAAGAAACCTTCACTCCATCAATGGTGATTGTTGGAAATGAGTGAGAAATCCAATTCTAAAGTCTACCCACTTCCTATTTCTTCATCCTCTACCTCTTGCCAAGTAGTAGAGTGTGTTTCCTTCACAAGTTTTCAAGACTTGGTGAAGGTGGAGCTTGATTTAGCGATGCCTCGACGTAGATCATCTTCGGCATGGACATCGACGACCTAGCTCGCTTATTCTCCGATGAAGTCGACGCTAGAGCCCGGATTCTTTTTGGACAGCGGAGAGGACCTCATCTCGGAGCCGTGGAGGTGGAGGACCGGATCTACAAAGGTTGTATTTCCGTTTTCCCATTAGTTAAGTGTTAACTAGTTTTGTTTTCGCCTAGTTTTCTAGCAAACGATCCGTAGTCGGGTCTCTCGGCACCCGTAAATTTTTATATTGGCATGTTCGATGCCTTGCGAGACCTCCATAGGGTGCCTAGGAACCCTACAGTGGTATCAGAGCCTAGCTAGAGCCTTAGGCGAAGTCTAGACGGAGTTTGAAATCCGAACGAACCCGAAACCCAAACCGGAATATGCTCTCTGGACTTTTTCCGAAAATGCGGATTTTTGTGTATTAAAAATGCCTAAAAAATTCAATAAATAATTATAAGAATTACTGTGCAAACTCAGGCGAAAGATTCATCTAACAGAGCGCGGAACCGCGGCAGAAGCACTGCTTGTGCGGCGTTTCCGCGGCTAGGTGATGACATCACCTTCCACTTGTTGCACAGTAATTCCTATTTAATTATTCTGGATTTTCTGGGAATATTTAAAATTTATTCCAGAGTTGTATGTTCTGGATTGTTTTGGGGATTCGGTGTTTCGATCGGAGTATCAAATTTTGTCTATGTGGCTTTCCGGATAAATTTTTAGAATATGTTAAAAAGTTCGACCGGATATAAATACCCAATTTTTCCCCTGTCGGGAAATTTCCAAGTGTTGGATTTTTCCGTAGTTTAACGACGTTCTAAGTAGTGCAAGTAACGCGATGGTCCCTCTAGAAGACAACAAACCTTAACTCGATTATGTGACCGTCTTGAACTGCCCTTTGAACCTTCGGGTTTGGGGCAGTACGGCGTGCCACATGTGAGGCGTTGGCCTGACCCTTCTACGGCTGGACCGTTGGTACTGAGGCACGAACGGAATGTTGTTAGACTTATTTCATGTGTTGAGCTGTATCGGGAAAACTTGGGTGTTAGATTGTTCGATCGAAAAGTTTAACATTTTCTGTTTATCTGGAATGGGATACAATAATTGGAATTCACAAAAGTTATGTGATAACTGAATGAATGTTATAAACGTAGCAGTTTAGTCTCACTTGATCGGTTGCCACGGAATTTTGATGTGATCAAAAGTCCGTCGCAATCACGTAGCGTACGCGGATACTCGCCGGGTAAACTTAATAGACAGCCTCACTCCATAGCCCCGACCAAGTGACTGTAGGAGAACCCCGTCGTCGAAAGCATCCGTTCGGGTGCTCGCGGCAACGGTGTTCCGCCTTGGTGCACTTCGTCGACGGTATCGGGGGTGCGGCCGTCTACTAAAGTTTGCGACGAGCATTCGATCAGGATGTCGGGAATCTTGTTGAATTACCCGACTTGATATTGAAAAGCGTTTTCGATTTTGAGACTAAAATGCGGTGTTTATAATTGTTAGGCATGTGATGTCTAAGTAATTCATTTGGTCAGGCATGCGATGTCTGAGGTGGTTGCGGATTCCAACTGTTGTAGTTTTACACTTTCTTTTCTGTGACCGTAAGTGTAATATGTGATATCGCCGGTTTCGTTGCTATATGTCAACGACAATTGGGATGCGCATATTTACTTACGTTGATGACATGTGATGTTATGTGTTGCTGGATATGTTATATTGGATCGTCGTGTTTGAATAGCCGGGGGTTTTTATGTGAGATGAGTGTTTTTCATTTTCATTCATGTAAAAACTTGTATGTAATATTCTTTTAATGGGGCACTTCCAGGTTGCGGGAGTTGTCACCTGTTGTATATTATTTACTTTTCCGCACTAGGATAGACCCAAGGAGGGGAGCACAAGTAACCGGGTTCTGGAGTCCAGTGGGAGACCAACTCGAGGAGTCGAGTCCGGGTCTCCTAACTCTAGAATTGGTAGAGTTGCTTGCCGCTCTCGTAGGGGTCTAGGGGTGTGGGTTTGGCTATTCATCACGACCGTGGAATCCGTGTTTTATACTGGCTCGTATTGAAAACACGGACGTCCTAGTATATCCAATATTTCATATGATTCTTCTGCTGCGATATCTGTGATGTGATCATGTGATGTTCTATGATAGATACAGTATATAGTATATATGATATATTATATAGACGTTACTTATGTTTTACACCCGCGCTAGCCCTGCCCCGCTCTGCCGTTAGTTACCTAACCTAACGGTGCACGAGGGGACATCGAGGCGAATGCGGATGGCATAAGTGTACGTCGTATTTATCTGTGATGTTTAGGTACTTAAATGATGGGACTTCATTAATGTGATTAATGAAATAAAAGAAACCTAAAGATGTTGTAGAATCGAATTTCAAAATAAAACAGGTAGCTACAGTTCTTGCTTTGCACAGCGGTATATATGATATATCCTGCACCTTATTCGATAAGGAAAGGACCGAGATCCCTTCACCGGGAGTGACTCCTTTAGCAATAACTGGTCGATGCTACGCCCTCGGTTTGTCTTTTGATTGCTTTTAAGAGTTCTGCTTTGCACAGTGATATATATGATATATCCCGCACCTCATTCGACGAGGAAAGGACCGACGATCCCTTCACCGGGAGTGACTCCATTAGCAAAACTAGAAAAGCCTCAAAAGCACTCCATTTCAAAATTCATTCGATCCTACAACGATATCAAGTTCATTACGCAATAGGTTTTCAGAAAAACCTGTCGTAGCCCTCCGTCATTTCAGATAAGTTGTATATAGTATTCGTGCTGCATTTGTTGGCTTTCGTCAAGGTGCAGTGTGCGGTAGCTATATGCTGCTTATCTGCTAGCATACGATGCGATTGGATTAGGGTAGTCGTGCGGCTTTGTTGGCTTTCGTCAAGGGTCGTGCGAGTGGGTTTAATTCGATCAAGAAATGTACGGGTTGAACTTGACTAGCGGGCTATGGTTTGTTGGCTTTCGTCAAGGTCATAGCACGTTAGGGGCAAAATATTATCGGGAATTTCAAGTGTTGAAATTTGCAATGAGATTGCATACCTTCTATGAGATAGTTGGATCCCGATACCCGCTGCGAGTAAGAGTTACTCCTGGGAGAGTTTTACACAATACAATTAGCCGATCAAGTAGGTGTCTAGAAAGGTGTTAACGGGGTTACGGCTCTGGGAAAACGAGGTTTACATTAATTAGGTTCGTGCGAAAGCACGGGGGACCTCCCTCAAAGTACCGACACTGGCCTGGCTGAAAGATTGGCGAACTTGTAGTGTGTAATTAATCCCGGCTAGTCTTTCCTTTTAGGGTTTGAAGGAAGATTTGATAAAAAGCAGTGGGAGCCATCCTGATTAGATAAAATAATAACCAATCTATTCTTGCAAGAGCGCACGCTGAGTGTTTTCTTCTCTCTCTCTCCAGGTAGCGACCATATCACGCCTTAATCAAGATAATAATACGGAATATTGACCGAACCCGCTTGTTATATTGAGCTGGGGAACGTTGGTCCCGCTCCAACTTATAATTGTTATAAGACAGAGCAGGAAATTGGGGATTACCAGAATTCCCGTGCCGCCCAAACGAAGAGAATGCATGCTGATGCATCATCTTCGGGTGTGTTCATTACAGAGAACTGTTTCTCAGTATCTTTTACGTCCTGGGTATGTGATACCAGATCAGGATCCCAGATATGTAATCTGTTACACAGGGCTACAGAAAGGTAGAGAACTGAGAACGGGTGATAAGTTTCATGAGGCAGAAAACGGGGCAAGAGTTGCAGCCAAGTCTGTCGGTCACTGTCACCATGTATTATCAATACATTGATTCTGAACGAATGTTATTAGATACCGAACCTGATATACAAAATCATATCAGTCTCTTTATTAGTAAAGAAATGATAAAATTTTGTATTGTTTGATAATGTTTTGAACATTTCCTATATCAAAAGTTGATCGGTTCAGGCACGTTATCTAAAAGCGTTGATGTTCTAAATCAAACTACAGTTCTTAGTATACAGAACACACACAAGAGGAAAAGTTCAGAAATGAACGAATCCTTCTTAAGGCATTGTAGACTAGGTCATATCTATGCGACCCGACTGGCTGTAGTTACATAAAGATGCATATTTAAATCAGTTTGAATTTACATCTTATGAAACTCGCTAGTCATGTCACAAAGATAAGATGACCATAGCTCCGTTTACTGGAAACAGAGAAAGAGTTAATGAACTCTTGGGATGATACATGTTGATGTATGTAGGTCCCCTGTCTACACATGCCAAGACCGGTTCTTTATACTTCATTATATTCTCTGATAATCTCTCAAGATTCAGACATATGTTCCTATTGAAACACAAGTCCGAACCTTTTGAGATATTCACAGAATATAAGTTAGAAGTAGAGAACCGATACGGGTATAAGTATTATGTCCTATGATGAGATCAGGGAGGAGAATACTTGTGCATGGAATTCCTGGAACATTCTAAAGGAGAATGAGATTCTCTCTCAGAATTACTCCTCCGTATACACCATAGCACGATGGTATATCGGGGCGGAGCAATAACACCCTATATAAGGTGTGCTCTATGATGAGTACTACTGAGTTACCTGTTTCCTTTTGGGAGTTATGCACTTGAGAAGCTGCATACCTATTGAATAGGGTTCCAATCAAATCAATTGCCTACCGCTTCATATGTGATATGGAAAGGGAAGAGCCCATGTCTTAAGCTAGTTAAGATTTGGGGTTGTCCGGCCTATGTCTAAAAAGCAAAATCCGGACAAGCTCGAGGCAAGGTCTGTAATGTAAAACTGGAAAGGTTTCAGCTATACAAACTACAGCAGATGATTTGATAGAGCCAAGGGATTCAGTAGATTCCAATGAACCTCAGCCTCTCCGCCGATCTAGTAGGGTTCCTCACCCACCTGAGAGATACTTCGGTTTCTCTATGACAGTGGGAGCGAGGATTGCATCATGAGATGATGACCCAACTAGTTTCGAGCTGGCCATCAGGAGTAAGACTCTATAAGAATGGCTGGATGCTTAGTGATCTGAGATGGAATCCTTATACACCAGCAAAGTATGGACTTTAGCTGCTATATCTGAAGGGTTAAATCCCCATCAGGAGCAAGTATATCTTGAGAAGATTACTTGGTGTACTTGGAAAAGTTGAGACTTTCAAAGCTAGACTTGTTAAAGGTCTACATCGTTGACCAGGTATGGATGATGATGAAACCTTTTCTAAGAAGCTATGCTTAAGTCCATCCAGATCCTACTTACCACGGCTGCATACCATGACTACGATCTCTGGTGGTTGGGTGTCATGACTGCTTTTCTAAATGATGTTTTAGAAAAGAGAGTCTATAAGTACACAGCCAGAGGACTTCGTAGACAGTGGGAGCAGCGGAAACGTGCACAAGATGCTTTATAGGATAAAGCAGGTATCGCGGAGTTGGAACATCTGTTTTGATGCAGTAGTCAAATAGTTTGACATCATCAAAATGGTAGATGAACCTTGTATAAACAAAAAGGTAGTAGGGAGTATGGTAGTGATCCTCGTAGAGTACGTGGATGACATACTCTTGATAAGAAAAGAGTTTCTTATGCTACGCTCGATCAATCTCCGTTTATCACAAAGATTCTCCGTGTAGGATCAAAATGATACCTCCTAAATCCTGGGTTTTTGGATCTATGAGATAGATCTAATTGGATGTTAGGATTCTCACTAGTTGTAGTGAGATGGTATCAGTTGATCCTGGGGAGAATCACTGGAAGTGTTCCAGGGTGATGAAGACGACTGAATGTCAGTCACAGGCATTGTCTTAATCCTCAGTAAAGGGACGGTATGTTGGAAGAGTTCCAAGCTAGATACCGTGACATACTAGACGATAAAGGTAGGATACATTGCTACTTAAGATGCTACCAAAGAGGCTGTTTGGGTGTATATTGGTTCATGAGATGAACTACGTTCCTACCATTGTGTGACAATGGAGTTGTGGCTTATGCTAAGGAACGCCCGTCCCATCAGTGATCCAGACATATTCTAAGGCAGTATCACTTGATCATGGAGATGGTTGATCTCCAGGGTGATCGAGGTTTGGAGAGTAGACTCAGAGGACAACACAGCGGATCCACTCACAAAGGCCTGTTCCCAGAGAGAGACTTTTATGGGATGGTTGAGTATGAGATACTACAACCACTGCTATCAGATGGCCCTAGTGCAAGTGGGAGATTGTTAGTTATATGTATGCCCTAGAGGCCATTACTGTACATAGGATGTATATTATAGTGGATGCTGGGATGTATATAGGGAGGACTTTCTTGCTCGACATGATAGTATGCTATCTGGTTGAACTTTACCTTAACGTGTATGCTGATTGTCTCTCTGTTACATGTTGGTAAAGCCCTTAGGATCTGTACTTGACTACCTGGACTATGATGCGGATCATACTAGTGGGGACATGGTAGTCCATAAGTACATCCTTCAAAGTCCCTAGTCGTGGGTGTATCGAGACGGGGCATCGATATACCAGAGTAGACTAGCGTGTACCTTCTCGACCCATACAGATGGGCGATGGATGATCCCATATCCATTGGTGTTTGACATCAGAGATGATATACGGGTGCTCAGTAGAGACTGGGTATACTGGACGGACTCGCCGAGAACTCTCAGATGGTATTATACCTCATGTCAGATGGCAGTTCTCTGGTGACACTGGTACAGAGTAGTCTGTTGACCCGAGATCGTCATAGAGTCTTGTGTGGTTCCCACTGTGCTTTGATTTCCATCTTACCACGTCCAAGAGGGCGTGCAAAACGGTGGTTTTTGGGTACAGTCCCGAGTCACATGGAGGCAATGAGCGATAGGAGGGGATTCGTCTCTCCCGGTATAGAGAGTTGATGTTGCGCTGTGTTCGATTGGCTATAACAGGAAATCCCTGGCCAGGGTTGCTGAGATTTACTGGTAAGTGTTACCAGTAGTTTCTCGAAGTGTTATAGACCTCATATCGACACGACTTATCGAGCTATTGGGGTCTGACGTTTACCACCCCTAGGTGAGATATGCGACAGATCAGACGATCAGACCGGACTGTACGGTAGTGTTACTGGTTGGATTCACTGGAGTGTGAGCGGGCTTGCTCGTCGATCTTCAGATCGCTCAATACCCGGGTGGCCGTTACGTTTAGCAGACCGCTTGCGGCTTGTGGATGTTTGATATGATCATCATCTGCTGCCGGCGTATTGACGAGTCTTTAGAGTCCTACACAGAGGTTTCCTGGCTCAAGCGAAACAAAATAGGAGCGCATATGAGATATGTGCGGGACCGAGAATAATACGGTATGTGATACTGTATTCGATTCTCGCGATGTGACATTGATCGGTTATATGCGATATAGCCGGGTTATCGGATCAAGTGTTGATTCGATAAGTTGTTACTGATGATACCAGTCGGTTATGTGCGACATGACCGGATCGTTAAATCAAGTGTTGATTTAATGATTTAATGCATAATTGTATATTTGATATATTACTTTGCATTAACTAGTATCGGTTCACTTTAAAATGGATTTTCTCACTCGGCTGTGCGCATTGCATATGCGATATGATTTTGTGCACTTGCTTGTATCATGTTTGATGATGCATGCCTAACTTGGTTAAGTGTAAAGAATGAACCATGGTAATGAATGGGTTAGGGTTTTGTTTTTTATTTATTCATTTATCTTTCTTATTTATTCTTTTTGGAAATTAAGAAAGGTAAATGAATGGTTTGTTTTATGTTGAAGTTTCTTGAAACTTTGACTAAGTCTTCATTCTTGTCCTATACTTAACCCTAACCATTTTAAGTAACCTAAGTTAATTCTCTACACTTAACTAGAGTTAAAAGTATGATAAGTATTGTTTTATTTTCTATTTTTTAATTGAAGACTTATCATATCATCTTCTTCTTCTTCCTTTCTTCAAGTGAAGAAACCTTCACTCCATCAATGGTGATTGTTGGAAATGAGTGAGAAATCCAATTCTAAAGTCTACCCACTTCCTATTTCTTCATCCTCTACCTCTTGCCAAGTAGTAGAGTGTGTTTCCTTCACAAGTTTTCAAGACTTGGTGAAGGTGGAGCTTGATTTAGCGATGCCTCGACGTAGATCATCTTCGGCATGGACATCGACGACCTAGCTCGCTTATTCTCCGATGAAGTCGACGCTAGAGCCCGGATTCTTTTTGGACAGCGGAGAGGACCTCATCTCGGAGCCGTGGAGGTGGAGGACCGGATCTACAAAGGTTGTATTTCCGTTTTCCTATTAGTTAAGTGTTAACTAGTATTGTTTTCGCCTAGTTTTCTAGCAAACGATCCGTAGTCGGGTCTCTCGGCACCCGTAAATTTTTATATTGGCATGTTCGATGCCTTGCAAGACCTCCATAGGGTGCCTAGGAACCCTACACAATATACATCGTATGTACAGTAATGGCCTCTAGGGCACACATATAACTAACAATCTCCTACTTGCACTAGGGCCATCTGTTGTGGTATCACATACCAAACAATTAGCTGTGGTTGAAGTATCTCATACTCAACCATCCCATAAAAGTATCTACTGGGAAAAAACCTTAGTGAGTGGATCCGTTCTGTTGTCCTCTGTATCTACTCTCCTAATCTCGATCTCCCTGGAGATCAACCATCTCTATGATCAGGTGATGCTGCCTAAGAA
Source organism: Agapanthus africanus (assembly GCA_030015575.1). Lineage (NCBI taxonomy): Eukaryota > Viridiplantae > Streptophyta > Magnoliopsida > Asparagales > Amaryllidaceae > Agapanthus > Agapanthus africanus. Next base: position 488,624,379 of record CM057349.1, read on the forward strand.
TTATATCTGGATTTCTGATGGGACGGTAGTTCCTTGGCTAAAGCCACAACCCTATTGTCACACAATGGTAGGAACGAAGTTCATCTTATGAACTTTTATGTATATCCAGACTTTATCTTTGGTAGCATCCTTAGTAATGACGTATCTTGCCTTTCTAGTATGTCACGGTATCTAGCTTGGAACTCTTTCAACATACCGTCCCTCTACTAAGGGTAAAGACAATGACTGCGACTGACATTCAGTCGTCCTTATCACCCTGGAACCTTTCCAGTGATTCTCCCCTGGATCGATTGATACCATCTCACTACAACTAGTGAAAATCCTAACATCCAATTAGATCTATCTCATAGATCCAAAACCCAGGAGGAGGTATCACCTTGATCTTATATGGAGAATCTTATGTGATAAGCGGAGATTGACCGAGTGTATCATAGGAAACCTCTTTCCTATCAAGAGTATGTCATCCACGTACTCTACGAGGATCACCACCATACTCCATACCACGAGGTTCTACCATTTTGATGAAGTCAAACTCTTTGACTACCATATCAAAACAAATGTTCCAACTCCGCTGTGATTCTCCCCAGGATCGATTGATATTATCTCACTACAACTAGTGAGTATCCTAATATCCATTTAGATCTATCTCATAGATCCAAAATCCAGGATTTAGGAGGTATCACCTTTGATCCTATATGGAGAATCTTTGTGATAAGAGGAGATTGACTGAGCGTAGCATAGGAAACTCCTTCCCTATCAAGAGTATGTCATACACGTACTCTACGAGGATCACCACCATACTCCCTACCACCTTTTATGTATATACAAGGTTCATCTAATATTTTGATGAAGTCAAACTCTTTGACTACCACATCAAAACAGATGTTCCAACTCCGCGATGCCTGTTTTATCGCATAAAACATCTTACACACTTTTCCGCTGCTCCCACTGTTTACGAAGCCCTCTGGCTGTGTACTTATAGACGCTCTCTTCTAAAACTTCATTTAGAAAAGCTGTCATGACACCCAACCACCAGATATCGTAGTCAAGGTATGTAGCAGTGGCAAGTAGGATCTGGATGGACTTAAGCATAGCTTTGAAAGTCTCAACTTTTCCATGTACACCAAGTAATCTTCTCAAGATACACTTGCTCCTGATGGGGATTTAACCCTTCAGACAAAGCAACCAAAGTCCATACTTTGTTGGTATATAAGGATTCCATCTCAGATCGCTAAGCATCCAGCCATTCTCACAGAGTCCCACTCTTGATGGCCTACTCGAAAATAGTTAGGTCATACCACTTTGGTCAGGCTACAACCCCATCTCATAGGATCGCCGTGGCACCAAAAGGTCCCTCGGCAGCTACTTTCTATGCATGCCCCCTTGCGAGGACTACAACCCGCCGGAATACCTCCCGGTCTCAGGACACGCTGGGGTAAGATGCAATCTTTGCTCCCACTGTTATAGAGAAACCGAAGTATCTCTCAGGTGGGTGAGGAACCCTACTAGATCGACGGAGAGGCTGAGGTTCGTTAGAGTCTATTAAATCCTTTGGTTCTACCAAATCATCTGCTGTAGCTGGAACTCCTTCCAGTTCTACCTCATGACCACTAATTTCTTCACAAGAAATTCCCTTTCACAAAGGTGGCATGCTGAGAAACAAAACAACTTTTGTTCCTCGGTTAGGTCATCTGTTGTAGTTTGTATAGCTGGAACGCCTTCCAGTTCTACCTTATGACCACTAATTTCTTCACAAGAAATTCCCTTTCACAAAGTTGGCATGCTGAGAAACAAAACAACTTTTGTTCCTCGGTTAGGTCATCTGTTGTAGTTTGTATAGCTGGAACGCCTTCCAGTTCTACATTATGACCACTAATTTCTTCACAAGAAATTCCCTTTCACAAAGGTGGCATGCTGAGAAACAAAATAACTTTTGTTCCTCGGTTAGGTAGAAGATATTCCCTTGCTAATGCTTGGGATATCCAACAAACTTCCACAGTTTTGACTTTGCCTCGAGCTTGTCCGGATTTTGGTTTTTAGACATAAGCCTGACAACCCCAAATCTTAACATCTTTAAAAGATGGGCTCTTTCCATATCATATCACATATGGAGTAGTAGGCACCTGATTTGATTGGAACCCTATTCAATAAGTATGCATCTTCGCAAGTGCATAACTCCCAAAAGGAAAATAGGAAACTCAGTAGTACTCATCATGGAGCATACCATATCACATAGGGTGCAATTGCTCCGTCCCGATATACCATCGTGCTATGGTATATACGGAGGAGTAATGCTGAGAGAGAATCTCATTCTCCTTTAGAATAGTCCAGGATTTCCATGCTCAAGTATTCTCCTCCTTGATCTCATCAAAGGACATAATACTTATACCCGTTTTTGGTTCTCTACTTCTAACTTATATTCTGTGAATATCTCAAAAGCTTCGGACTTGTGTTTCAACAGGAACATTTGTCTGAATCTTGAGAGATCATCAAAGAAAGTAATGAAGTACAAAGAACCGGTCATGGCATATGTAGACAGGGGACCATTCATACATCATCATGTATCAATCCCAAGAGTTCACTAACTCTTTCTCTGTTTCCAATAAACAGAGCTATGGTCATCTTATCTATGTGACATGATCGGCAAGTTTCACAAGATGTAAATTTAAACTAATTTAAATATGCATCTAGATGTAACTTCAGCTAGTCGGGTCATATTGATATGACCTAGTCTACAATGCCTCAAAAAGGATTCGTTCATTTCTGAACTTATCATCTTGTGTGTGTTCTATATATGAGAACTGTAGTTTGATTTAGAACGTCTATGCTTTTAGATAACGTGCCTGAACCGATCAACACTTGATATAGGAAATGTTCAAAACATTATCCATCAATACAAAATTATATCCTTCTTTACTAATAAAGAGATTGATAGTACGCTGGCAATGGGTTTAACCACAAGCACGTCAGTGGCACTAGCTGTGCATAACGGCTACCCAGGTACATAACGAAAAGGTGGCCGACGAGCGAACTCATCACAACCCTTACGAGCCTGTAAGCAACACTTACCGTACAGTCCGGTCTCTTCGTCTGATACGTCGCATAAGAAGTTTAGGGGTGGTAAATGTCAGACCCTAGTAACTTTATAAGTCATGTTGATTTACGGCTCATAACAGGTCGAGGAACTACCGATAACACTTATCAGTAAACCTCGAGAACCCTGGCCAGGGATTTAGGTGTTATAGCCGATCAAACATAGCGCGACATCAACTCCCTATACCGGGAGAGACGAAACCCCTCCTATCGCTCACTGTCTCCATATGATTCGGGACTGTACCCAAAATTCACCTGTTTGCACGCCTCAATAGAGCCGTGGTAGGAAGGAAATCAAAGTACAGTGGGAATCACACAAGACTCTATGACGATCTCGGGTCTACAGACTAACCTGTACAAGTGTCACCAGAGAACTGCTATCTGACAATAGGTATATATACCATCTAGGAGTTCTCGGCGAGTCCGTCCAGTATACCCAGTCTCCACTGAGCACCCGTACACCATCCTTGATGTCAAACACCGATGGATATGGGATCATCCATCGCCCATCATATGGGTCAAGATGCGTATACGCTAGTCTACTCTGATGTATCGATGCCCTGTCTCGACACACCCTCGACTAGGAACAGTTATAGAATGTACTCATAGACTACCATGGCCCCACTAGTATGATCTCATCATAGTCGTAGTAGTCGAGTACAAATCCTAAGGGCTTTATCAACATGTAACAAAAGAGACAATCAGAGTACATGTTAAGATAAAGTACAACCAGATAGCGTACTATCATGCGAGCAAGAAATTCCTCCCTATATATGTCCAAGCATCCACTATAATATACATCGTATGTACAGTAATGCCTCTAGGGCACACATATAACTAACAATCTCCTATTTGCACTAGGGCCATCTGTTGTGGTATCGCATACCAAACAATTAGCTGTGGTTGAAGTATCTCATACTCAACCATCCCATAAAAGTATCTACTGGGAAAAAACCTTAGTGAGTGGATCCGCTCTGTTGTCCTTTGTATCTACTCTCCTAACCTCGATCTCCCTGGAGATCAACCATCTCTATGATCAGGTGATGCTGCCTAAGAATTATATCTGGATTTCTGATGGGACGGTAGTTCCTTGGCTAAAGCCACAACCCCATTGTCACACAATGGTAGGAACGAAGTTCATCTTATGAACTTTTATATATATCCAGACTTTATCTTTGGTAACATCCTTAGTAATGACGTATCTTGCTTTTCTAGTATGTCACGGTATCTAGTTTGGAACTCTTCCAACATAACGTCCCTCTACTAAGGGTAAAGACAATGACTGCGACTGACATTCAGTCGTCCTTATCACCCTGGAACCTTTCCAGTGATTCTCCCCTGGATCGATTGATAACATCTCACTACAACTAGTGAAAATCCTAACATCCAATTAGATCTATCTCATAGATCCAAAACCCAGGATTTAGGAGGTATCACCTTGATCTTATATGGAGAATCTTATGTGATAAGCGGAGATTGACCGAGTGTATCATAGGAAACCTCTTTCCTATCAAGAGTATGTCATCCACGTACTCTACGAGGATACCACCATACTCCATACCACGAGGCTCTACCATTTTGATGAAGTCAAACTCTTTGACTACCATATCAAAACAAATGTTCCAACTCCGCTGTGATTCTCCCCAGGATCGATTGATATTATCTCACTACAACTAGTGAGTATCCTAATATCCATTTAGATCTATCTCATAGATCCAAAATCCAGGATTTAGGAGGTATCACCTTTGATCCTATATGGAGAATCTTTGTGATAAGAGGAGATTGACTGAGCGTAGCATAGGAAACTCCTTCCCTATCAAGAGTATGTCATCCACGTACTCTACGAGGATCACCACCATACTCCCTACCACCTTTTATGTATATACAAGATTCATCTAATATTTTGATGAAGTCAAACTCTTTGACTACCACATCAAAACAGATGTTCCAACTCCGCGATGCCTGTTTTATCGCATAAAACATCTTACACACTTTTCCGCTGCTCCCACTGTTTACGAAGCCCTCTGGCTGTGTACTTATAGACGCTCTCTTCTAAAACTTCATTTAGAAAAGCTGTCATGACACCCAACCACCAGATATCGTAGTCAACGTATGTAGCAGTGGCAAGTAGGATCTGGATGGACTTAAGCATAGCTTTGAAAGTCTCAACTTTTCCATGTACACCAAGTAATCTTCTCAAGATACACTTGCTCCTGATGGGGATTTAACCCTTCAGACAAAGCAACCAAAGTCCATACTTTGTTGGTATATAAGTATTCCATCTCAGATCGCTAAGCATCCAGCCATTCTCATAGAGTCCCACTCCTGATGGCCTACTCGAAAATAGTTAGGTCATACCACTTTGGTCAGGCAACAACCCCATCTCATAGGGTCGCCGTGGCACCAAAAGGTCCCTCAGCAGCTACTTTCTATGCATGCCCCCTTACGAGGACTACAACCCGCCGGAACACCTCCCGGTCTCAGGACACGCTGGGGTAAGATGCAATCCTTGCTCCCACTGTCATAGAGAAACCGAAGTATCTCTCAGGTGGGTGAGGAACCCTACTAGATCGACGGAAAGGCTGAGGTTCGTTAGAGTCTATTAAATCCTTTGGTTCTACCAAATCATCTGCTGTAGCTGGAACTCCTTCCAGTTCTACCTCATGACCACTAATTTCTTCACAAGAAATTCCCTTTCACAAAGGTGGCATGCTGAGAAACAAAACAACTTTTGTTCCTCGGTTAGGTCATCTGTTGTAGTTTGTATAGCTGGAACGCCTTCCAGTTCTACCTTATGACCACTAATTTCTTCACAAGAAATTCCCTTACACAAAGGTGGCATGCTGAGAAACAAAACAACTTTTGTTCCTCGGTTAGGTCATCTGTTGTAGTTTGTATAGCTGGAACGCCTTCCAGTTCTACCTTATGACCACTAATTTCTTCACAAGAAATTCCCTTTCACAAAGGTGGCATGCTGAGAAACAAAACAACTTTTGTTCCTCGGTTAGGTAGAAGATATTCCTTTGCTAATGCTTGGGATATCCAACAAACTTCCACAGTTTTGACTTTGCCTCGAGCTTGTCCGGATTTTGGTTTTTAGACATAGGCCTGACAACCCCAAATCTTAACATCTTTAAGAGATGGGCTCTTTCCATATCATATCACATATGGAGTAGTAGGCACCTGATTTGATTGGAATCCTATTCAATAGGTATGCATCTTCGCAAGTGCATAACTCCCAAAAGGAAAATAGGAAACTCAGTGGTACTCATCATGGAGCACACCATATCACATAGGGTGCAATTGCTCCGTCCCGATATACCATCGTGCTATGGTATATACGTAGGAGTAATGCTGAGAGAGAATCTCATTCTCCTTTAGAATAGTCCAGGATTTCCATGCTCAAGTATTCTTCTCCTTGATCTTATCAAAGGACATAATACTTATACCCGTTTTTGGTTCTCTACTTCTAACTTATATTCTGTGAATATCTCAAAAGTTTCGGACTTGTGTTTCAACAGGAACATTTGTCTGAATGTTGAGAGATCATCAAAGAAAGTAATGAAGTACAAAGAACCGGTCATGGCATATGTAGACAGGGGACCATTCATACATCATCATGTATCAATCCCAAGAGTTCACTAACTCTTTCTCTGTTTCTAATAAACAGAGCTATGGTCATCTTATCTATGTGACATGATCGGAAAGTTTCATAAGATGTAAATTTAAACTAATTTAAATATGCATCTAGATGTAACTTCAGCTAGTCGGGTCACATTGATATGACCTAGTCTACAATGCCTCAAGAAGGATTCGTTTATTTCTGAACTTATCATCTTGTGTGTGTTCTATATACTGAGAACTGTAGTTTGATTTAGAACGTCTATGCTTTTAGATAACGTGCCTGAACCAATCAACACTTGATATAGGAAATGTTCAAAACATTATCCATCAATACAAAATTATATCCTTCTTTACTAATAAAGAGACTGATATGATGTTGTATATCAGGTTCGGTATCTAATAACATTCGTTCAGAATCAATATGTTTGTTAATACAGGGTGATAACTGCCAACTTCTTGGCTTGCAACAATTGCACCATTTCCAACTCTTGAAACTTATCACCCGTTCTCAGTCATTTATCTTTCTGTAGCCCATGTAACAGATTACATTTGTGGGATCCTGATCCGGTATCATTATACCCAGGACGTACAAGATACTGAGAAACAGTTCTTTGTAATAGACACGCCCGAAGATCATGCATCAACATGTACTATCTTCGTTTGCGTAGCATGGGATTCTGGTAATCCCCAATTTCCTGCTCTGTCTTATAACAATTATAGGTTGGAGCGGGATCAACGTTCCCCAGCTCAATATAACAAGCAGGTTCAGTCAATATATCCGTATTTATTATCTTGATTAAGGCGTGATATGGTCACTATCTGGAGAGAGAGAGAAGAAAACACTTTAGCGTATGCTCTTGCAATATTAGATTGGTTATTATCTAATCCGGATGTCTCCCACTGTTTTTATCAAATCTTCCTTCAAACCCTAAAAGGTAAGATTAGCCGGGAATAATTACACTCTATAATTTCGTCAAATTGTCTTGTGTAAAACTTTCCCAGGAGTAACTCTTACTCGCAGCGGGTATCGGGATCCAACTATCTCATAGGAGGTATGCAATCTCATTGCAAATTTCAGCTCTTGAAATTCCCGATATGGTTTTTACCTCTAGTCACTTATGACCTTGGCTATGGTCAACATATCATAAGTACTAGTCAAGTTCTACCCGTCATTTCGTGATTAACCAGACCCATCCATATGACCCTTGACTATGATCAATATAATCACATGAATGTCCTAACTAATCGCATCATATGCTTTGTAGGAAGACATCACTTAGCTACCGTACACTACGCCTCGGCTATGGTCGACATACGTAGCACGAATACTAAGTACTCTGCTTCCTAAAATGACGGAGGGCAACGGATGGTTTTTATGAAAACCTTTAACGTTTTGAACTTAATATCGTTGTAGGATCAAGTGGGAAGGAGTGGTTTAAGCTCCAGTTTTTAAAAATCGAATGGTTTTATAGTATCTTTCTAATTTTGCTAAAGAGGTCACTCCCGGTGAAGGGATCTCGGCTCTTTCCTTATCGAATAAGGTGCTGGATATGTAAATACCACGATGCAAAGCAAAGTTAGATCAACTATAAAATCAAATCGAGTTCTTTGTAATATTTTCCAGTTTCGCTAAAGGGGTCACTCCCGGTGAAGGGAACTCGGCCCTTTCCTCATCGAATGAGGTGCAGGATATTCAAGAATACCACTATGCAAAACAAAAGCTAGAGTTACCCTTTTTCAAAAAGTTTGATTCTACAACATCTTTAGGTTTCTTTCTCTTAACATTAATCACATTAATGTTGTCCCATCATTTACGTTTCCTAAACATCACAGAAAAGAAACGCAAATAGAACGTACGCTTATGCCATCCGCATTTGCCACTGGGCCCCGTCATGCACCGTTAGGTTACTTAACTAACAGCAGAGCGGGGGCTGGACTAGTGCGGGTGCAAAACATAAACAACTTTTATTATATATATATCTCATATATAAATATAACCATTTCAGATCACAGATGAATGCATTGGATATGCTAGGAATTCCATATTTCATTCAAGCCCTAAATGAAAAACGGGTTCCACGGTCCTGATGAATAGCCAAAACCCCCCTAGATCCCTACGGGTGCGGCAAACTACCCGCCAAATTCCCGAAGTGTAGCAACCTCCCTCAACAATTGAGTAGGCCACTCGGCACTTGGAGAACCCGGTAGTTTGTGCACCCCACCTTGGGTCTATCCTAGGAGCAAAAACAGTAAAAAGAAATTATACAATATAACATTGCTTTTTACAAATTACATGGAATGATAGAAAAGGAAAAACACTCTTCTCACACACCCCCGGCCATTCATCACAACGATCCAACACATTCATATACACATACCATCTCATGATATCCATATGTGCAACCCCCACTAATCGTTATATAGCAATTAGCGGACGTTTCAAACACATATAACAAAAATGAAAACCCGATTAGCCAAGCACTTTAGAATTTCGATCGATAAATTTTTTTTTTAAAACCATGCCAACACTTGACATGTCCCTGTACAAACACCTTTGTAAAAATCTACATATCCCAGAAACCCTAATTCTTTAGTCTAGGAACAGTGAAGAAAAATGAGTCGACTCGGCCATAACTCGGCGGAAGATCCGCGGCCAAACCATGGGTTTGGCCGCGGTTCCGCCGCGCTTTAGCCGAGTTAGACTTCCAAATTTTTTCTGTGTTCTTAGAAAACCTTGCTTGTATTTTTAAGACATGTCAAATTAATTTTGGAACACATTCAAAAACTGACAGCAGCAAGGGCAGAATACGAGTTTTCGGGAGAAAAAGCTGTCGATCGAGCTTCTAACTTTTGGCTAACATCTAATTGTGGTTTAGTTAGGCTCTGATACCATGTTTACCATTTATAAGATCACTGTAGGAAACCGAGTATGAGCCGTAAATCAACATGACATATAAAGTTACTGGGGTCTGACATTTACCACCCTAGACTTCATATGCGACGTATCAGACGAAGAGACCGGACTGTACGGTAAGTGTTGCTTACAGGCTCGTAAAGGTTGTGATGAGTTCGCTCGTCGGCCACCTTTTCGTTATGTACCTGGGTAGCCGTTACGCACAGTTAGTGCCGCTGACGTGCTTGTGGTTAAATCCATTGCCAGCGTACTGATGAGTCTTTAGAGACCCACGCAGAGGGTTCCCTCGTTCAGGCGAAAGATGTAGAGACCGTTAGTTGTTACGGCAGCCGTAAGGTGTTGTGGCAGGTTTTCGATTATGATCGTGTAATTGTTACAGGAATAATAATCGGAAGAATAATACTGGCCGGATACCGGTATTATATTATTCGATTAATTGTATTCGTATTTTTCGGAATTCGGATGCGTGTATACAGTATACGGTATACGGTATACGGAGGAGGGGTATTTTTGTAATTGTTACAAGAATACCTTCTAGAAGGTGCCACCTCATAATGACATAATTATGACATCATTTATTTTGTGAAAATAAATTAGTGAGGTGTAAATTAAAAGGTATAAGCATGATAATGAGGTTGTTGTAGTAGAGGTACTATTAAAGCATGATACTTCTTTCATAATACATGCTTTAGTTAGTGCTATTTTCTTTTTCATCATGCTTAAACTTTTTAATCATGAAATGCACTTATTCTCTCCTCCTTCTTCTTATAAATACCTTCACATGAGATGTGAAATCAAGGCATTCCAATCCTACACAAAATTATGATAAGTGTATCATAACAAGTGTATAAGAAGAAAGAAAGAAAATGATGGTTATCATTCTTCCTAGCTTAAACCCTCACATAAGATGTGAATCCAAAGCTTAGGATTTCAAGTTAATCCAATATACTTATTTCTACATCATCCTAGTGACCTCTTCTAGCAAATTTGGTCTCTAGGTTAAACTCTTAAGAAGAGTTTCTAGCTTGCACGAAAACTCTCGGGTGGATCATCTAGGTCTTCGGTGGCCGGAGATCGAAAACGTCGGCAACATCTAAAGGAGCCAAGGAGTTCACCAAAAGAGGAGAAAGGAGCAAAGGAGTTGCATCCAAGAGAAGACCCAAAGGACCGTATCATCAAGGTATAATCCCTAACATAGTAGATAAGATCTCTAGTTAGGGTTTACTAGTTGTGGTTTAGACAAGATCTTCGTTCATCGCTTCCGCCGCGCCACAAGAGTTGTGGGAGCATGCAGCACTCACCAACATGGTTATTCCATTCCCATCACTATAAAAGGCTTCATATGTGATGTGAAACAAGAAGAACAACAAGGTGTACAATTAGTGCAAGGGTGTGAAGAAAACAAGTTACAAGTGTTCCATGAGAACTGCTATCCGACGATAGATATAATACCACATAGGAGTTCTCGGCGAGTCCGTTCAGTGTACCCAGTCTCCACTGAGCACCCGCATACAATCTTTGGTGTCTCCTCACCAGATGGATATGGGATCATCCATCGCCCATCATATGGGACAAGAATGGTATACGCTAGTCTACTCTGGAATATCGATGCCCTGTCTCGATACACTCTCGACTAGGAACAGTTCAAGGATATGCTTATAGACTACATATGCCCCACTAGTATGATCCGCATCATAATCACAGTAGTCAAGCAAATATCCTTTGGTCTTTATCAACATGTGTAAATGATTAAATCTACATGTCCAGATAAAGTAAACCAGATAGCGTACTATCATGTTGAGCAAGAAAGTCATCTATCTCCATATATATATGTCTAGGTTTCCACTATCCATATAATGGCCTTTAGGGCATACATATTACTAACAATCTCCCACTTGCACTAAGGCCAGTTATTGGCGTATCTTATACCCAACATTTCAAACAGTCGCTCATGCTGCGGCTGTGGAAGTGCCTTGGTGAATGGATCCACTGTGTTATCCTTTGTATCTACTCTCTGAATCTCGATCTCCTAGCGATCTACTATCTCCCGGATCAGATGATATCGCCTTAGGATGTGTCTGGACTTCTGATGGGACCTTGGTTCTTTGGCTAATGCTATAGCTCCATTTGGTTGGAACTACTCCTAGTTCCGCAATGAACTTCTTCATCCAGACGGCTTCCTTGGCAGCATCACTTGCAGCATTATACTCAGCTTCCATCGTGGAGTCTGCAACGGTGTACTGTTTGGAACTCTTCTAACTAACCGCTCCTCTATTTAGGGTAAATACAAACCCTGAGATTGATTTGCTATCATCCTTGTCACTTTGGAAGCTGGAATCGGTAAAGGCCTCCATCTGGAGATCCCCATTACCATACACCAAGAACAATTCTTTAGTCCTTCGCAAGTACTTAAGAATGTTCTTCACTGCTATCCAATGTTTCTCCCCTGGGTTGGATTGATACCTGCTTACTACAGCTAGTGCATAAGCCACATCAAGGCGAGTACACAACATCGCATACATTATAGATCCTACAGCTGAAGCGTAGGGTATAACGCTCATGCGAGCTCTCTCTTCATCAGTCTTCGGACAGAAGTCCTTGGAGAGAGTGATTCCATGACTAGCAGGCAAGGCACCACGCTTGGAATCTTCCATACTAAACCTCTTTAGAATGGTGTCTATGTACTTTGATTGGGACAGTCCCAATAACCTCTTGGATCTATCTCTATAGATCCTAATGCCCAAAATGCGCGAGGCATCACCCAGGTCCTTCATGGAGAACCTTTGTGATAAGAATAGTTTGACCGATTGTAGCATAGGAACATCATTTCCTATCAGGAGAATGTCATCAACGTACAATACGAGGAATGTGACAGTACTCCCTACAATCTTCTTATAAATACATGGTTCATCTTCATTTCTGACAAAATCAAACTCTGTGATTGTATCATCAAAGCAGATGTTCTAGCTCCATGAGGCCTGCTTTAATCCATAAATGGATTTAAGCAATCTACATGCTTTCCCGCTGCTCCCACTATCAATGAAGCCCTCTGGCTGATCCATAAAAACGCATTATTCTAAATCACCTATTTAGAAATGCAGTTTTCACGTCCATCTGCCATATGTCATAATCATAGTGAGCAGCAATAGCAAGTAGGATCCTAATGGATTTAAGCATTGCTACTGGAGAGAAAGTTTCATCATAGTCCAAGCCTGGTCTTTGACGAAAACCTTTCGCTACAAGCCTTGCTTTATAGGTCTCCACCTGTCCATCTACACCAATCTTTCTCTTAAAAATCCATTTGCACCCAACGGGTTTTATCCCAGGAGGCGCAACGTCTAAAGTCCGTACTTTGTTGGTGTACATTGACTCCATTTCGGATCTCATTGCTTCCAGCCATTTCACTGAGTCACCACTCGTGATAGCTTGCTGAAAACTAGTAGGGTCATCATCATCCATGATGCAATCTTCTCTATCACCATCTATGAGAAACCCATAGTATCTCTCTGGTAGGCGAGAAATTCTACTAGACCTCCTGAGCGGCTGAGGTTCTTGAAGTTCTACTGCAACATCAGTTTCAACCAATTCCTCCTGAGTAATTTGTCTCTAGAACCTCTTCTAGTTCTACCACATTGCCATTAGTACTTTCCGTAAAGATCTCATTTTCCAAAAATGTGGCATGCTGAGCAACAAACACCTTTTGTTCCTCTTTGTGGTAGAATAGATATCCATACGAATGTTTTGGATTCCCCACAAACTTACACATGACCGATCGTGTCTCGAGTTTGTCTGGAATCTGCTTTTTAACAAAAGCCGGACAACCCCAAATCCTAATTCTTTTAAGAGATGGTCTCTTTCCATTCCACATCTCATATGGAGTGGTAGACACGGTCTTAGTTGGAACCCTGTTCAATAGATACATTGTTGTCTCCAATGAATGTCCCCAAAAGGAAAGCGGTAACTCAGCATCACACATCATGGATCGTACCATATCCAATAGGGTGCGATTCCTCTGTTCTGACACACCATTGTGCTGTGGTGTGTAAGGAGGAGTGAGCTGAGAGAGAATCCCATTCTCTTTTAAGAAGTCTAGAAACTCTGTACTTAAATATTCTCCACCTCGATCCGATCGAAGTTTCTTGATGCTCAAGCCTGTTTGCTTCTCTACTTCAAATTTATACTCCTTGAATTTCTCAAAGGCTTCGGATTTGTGCTTTATCAAAAACACGTGTTCGAATCTTGAGAAATCATCAGTAAAAGTGATGAAGTATGAAAAACCACCTCTTGCATGTGTAGACATTGGTCTGCATACATCACTATGTATGAGGCTTAAGAGTTCACCAGCTCTCTCTCCGTGTCCACTAAATGGAGTTTTGGTCATTTTACCTTTGATACAAGACTGGCAAGTCGTATAAGATTTATATTCAAACGGATTTAAATATCCATCTTTATGTAGCTTGTTTAGTCTACAATGCCAAAGAAAAGCTTCATTTATATCTGAAAACATTCTTTTACTAGTATGTTGTATGTTGAAAACTGTGTGCTGGTTCAGGATGTAAATACCGTTATTTAGTGTACCATACCCAATCAACTCTTGATTCAGGTTAATGTTCAGAACATTAGTTTGCAATATAAAATGATATCCTTCATTGTCCAACAAAGAAACGGATATTATATTACATAGCATACTTGGTACTAAATAACACGGGTTCAAAACCAAAATACTTCCTGAAGGCAACCCTAGATGATACTCTCCCACGGATACAGCATGTACATTGGAACCATTTCCAACCCGCAGAGTATGATCTCCTATCTTTAAAACTCTACTATTTCTCAATTCCTGCATACAATTGCAGATGTGAGAACCAGAACCGGTATCCAATACCCAGGATGCAGAGTTTAAAGAAAAACAGTTTTCAGTTACAAACACACCTGAAGTGGAAGCATCAGCATGCTTCTTCTTCTTGAGATCAGCAAGATATGCAGCACAGTTGCGTTTCCAATGTCCTGACTTGTGACAGTAAAAACATTCTCCTTTTCCGCTTCCTACAGCCCCGGCTTTGTCTTTCCCCTTTGCCTTTCTAACTCCACCTTTCTGTTTGATGGACTTCTTCTTTTTCTTTCCCTTGGCCTTAGCTTTTGGGAATGAAGAGGAAGATGGCCCGGCAAGCAGAGCGGGAGTCCTCGCCATTTTCAACGTGTTCTCTGCACTTCTCAACATATTGAGAAGTTCAGGCAATGATTTCTCCAAATCATTCATATTGAAATTTACTATGAACGGAGCAAAGGCAGGGGGGAGAGACTGTAGAACAATATTCGTATATTGCTCATTATCCATAGTCCATCCCAGTTCCTCAAGTTCTTCAATAAGACCAATCATTTTCAAAACATGGTCTCCAACTGATGCACCAGGGGCCATTCGCATCTGAAACAGCTTTCTAGATGCCTCGTATCTCAAAGTACGAGATTGCTCTTCATACAACTCCTTTGTGTGAAGAAAGATGGATTGCACATCCATATTCTCGTGTTGCTTCTGATGGACATTGTCCATAGAAGCGAGCGCGAGGCACTTGGCCGTGTTGCAGTCATTTTCCCAAGTTTTTCGGATCTCACTATCCGAGACAAATGATTCAGGTCCTGGGACGGGTGGGGCTTCAGTATTGAGGACATATGATACCTTATCATATGAAAGTGCAATGTTTAAGTTCCTCAACCATTCTTTATAATTTGGTCCTGTCAGTTTATTTTTCTCAAGTAGTAGCTAAAGTCCTGACATCTGTAACTGCCATTCGGAGAGAGAAAAGGATACACTTAGCGAAATGCTCTAGCAAACAATTAGATTGGTTATTATTTTATCTAATCAATATCTCCCACTGCTTTTATCAAATTTTCTTTCAAAACCTGAAAAGAAAACTAACCAGGAATAATTACATTCTACAGTTTCGCCAACCGGTCAGCCATTCTAGACACCCACTGGATTAGCTAATTGTAAAGTGCAAAACTCTCCTGGAAGTAACACTTACTCACAGTGAGATCGAGATCCAACTATCATATAGATGGTATGCAATCTCATTGCAAATTTCAACTCTTGAAATTCCCGATATGGTTTTTACCCCTAGTCACTTATGACCTTGGTTATGGTCAACATATCATAAGTACTAGTCAAGTTCTACCCGTCATTTCGTGATTAACTAGACCCACCCATATGACCCTTGACTATGATCAACACATGAATGTCCTGACTAATCGCATCATATGCTTTGTAGGAAGACATCACTTAGCTACCGTACACTACGCCTTGACTATAATCAACATACGCAGCACGAATACTAAGTACTCTGCTTCCTAAAATGACGGAGGGTTGCGGATGGTTTTTAAGAAAACCTTTAACGCTTTGAACTTGATCTCGTTGTAGAATCAAAACGGTTAAGAAAAGGAGTGGCTTAAGCTCCGCATCTTTTTGAAACTTGCATTTTTCATAAAAAGCCGAGTTTGTTTCAAATCTGATTCTACAACATCATTAGGTTTCTTTTCTTTACATTAATCTCATTAATGTGATCCCATCATTTAAGTTCCTAAGCCATCACAGAATAGAACGTATACTTATACCATCCGCATTCGCCACAGTGTCCCGTTATACACCGTTAGGTTACTTAACTAACGGCATAGCGGGGCGGGACTAGCGCGGGTGTAAAATATAAGCAACGTTTATTATATATCATATATATAATAATAATCCATTCGTCTCAGATACTAAGTAATCACATTACAGAATATCAACAGCAGAAGCATATAAAAGGATATCTAGGATGTCCGAATTTTGTATCGAGCCAACAATAGAAAATACAGATTCCACGGTCGTGATGAATAGCCAAGCCCACACCCCTAGACCCCTACGAGAGCGGCAAGTGATCCCGCCAATTCTAGAGTTTAGGAGACCCGGTCTCGACTCCTCGAGATGGCCTCCCACTAAACCCTAGAACCCGGTCACTTGTGCTCCCCTCCTTGGGTCTATCCTAATGCGGAAAAGTAAATAATATACAATTGATTTATACATGAATGAAAATAAAACTCTCATCTCAAATAAAAACCCCTGGCTATTCATTCGCGACAATCCTACTCATCATATCTCAGCAACACATAATATCTCATATCATCAACGTAAGTATGCGTATCCCGATTGTCGTTGACGTATAGCAACGAAAACGGCGATACACCACATTCTACACTTACGGTCGCAGAAAATAAAATGAAAAACTACAACATTTGGAATCCACAATCACTTTAGACATCATAAATTCGAAATATCACATACTTCGTATTCATGCCTAACTATATGAATTCCACATATTGTATCACATTCCAGATAAAATAGACAATGTTAAACTTTTCGATCGAATAAACAAACACCCAAGATTTCTCAAACTGCACAACACTTGAGCCGAGTTCAAAAATTTCACAACACTTGAGCCGAGTTCAAAAATTTCTAGAACATGTAACAGCCCCCTTATGGACCAACCGTAGAAGGGTCAAACCAACGCCTCACATGTGGCAACGCTAAACTACCACAAACCCTAAGGTTCAGTGACAGTTTTGACGGTCACATAATCGAGTTAAGGTTATGTTCTTCTAGAGTGTCCACAGATACGCTTGCATGTTTTTCGAAAGTTTCGAACTCGGGAAAAATCCAACACTTGGAATTTTTCCAATACGGGAAAAAATGTGTTTCTAATATTCGTTCAAACATTTTAACACGTTCTAAATAATCTGAAAATCTGAACGAAGTTAAACTTTCCGATCGAATCACCAAAAACAATATATCTCCAGAAAACTCAACACTTGAGTAAGTTTAAAATATCTCAGAGGCATGTACTATTACATACGGGTCTACTGTAGAAAACATTATTCCTAATTCCCTATTATAGCCACGGAACCGCCGCAAATACCATGCTTTGGCCGCGGTTCCGCGGCACTTTAGAGAGATCACAAAAAAAAATTTATACAGTAATTCATAGAAAAGCCTGCTGAATTTTTTAAGAACTTTTAATTTGGAAAAATCCAATTTTCAAAAAATTTCCAGAGAGCGGTCCAAATTGGTGTTTCGTGTTTCGATCGGACTTTTAACATCGCCTACGCATCGCCTAAAGCTCTAGCTTGGCTCTGATACCACTGAAGGGTTAGCCTAGCACCTCATCTAGGGTTTGGTAGCATCACATATGCCATAATCAAAATTTTAGAGGTGCTAAGTTAACTCGACAAGAATCGAAACTAGAAGTTTTAGGGATTCATACAAATAAGCATCACATGCAAATGTAAAACTATCACTAAGAGTAGAGATTACAACCTTTGTAGATCTCCCTCGGTGACTCCTTGGCACTATGAGAGTTTGGAACGGATCGATGGAAGCCTTCCTTGTCCACGATGATCCACCCGAAGTCCCTTTACCCAAAGCTCCTTGCCTTACTTATTTCGCAAACGAAGTAGAGCAAACACCCTACACAAATCGGCTAGATGTGTGTAATATGATGATGTGGCTTATATTCAACAATTAAAACCCTTTCTTTTATCAACTTCACTCAAGAGGGAAATCAAGAGAGGAAGAAGAAGATAATGGTGGCTAAACTTGAGCTTTCTATCATATCACATATGATAACTTGTTTTCTTCACACCCTTGCACTAATTGTACACCTTGTTGTTCTTCTTGTTTCATATCACATATGAAGCCTTTTATAATGATGAGAAGGAATAATCATCATCATTCCATTCCCACTATAATTATGGGTGGAAATTCTTTTCATAAAGAATTAAGCATGGGTGGAAATTCTTTTCATTAAGTTAAATAAAGCTTACCCACTAAAGAATAAAGGAGCATGAGTGGGTTTTCTTTACATTAACTTAAAATGATAAATATAAATAAAAGCTTCAATATAAGTCTTGCATTGCCACCATTCTTGTATCATCAACCATGATACTATGTATGTATGTATGTATGTATGTATGTATGTGTCCATGTACATCATCATGTGCATGCATGCATGCATACAAAAGGATTTAATTAAAGATTTAATCTAATTGTTATTTTGTTAAATCAACACTTGATTTAGAAAACCGGTCATATCACATACGATCCGACAAATAGAAAATGCCTGATTAATATATGTTATCACATAACCGTATTTAATCGGGTCCCATGCATATCTCATATGCACACCACACCTTTTTGCCTGAGCCAGGAAACTTCATTGTGGGAATCTAAGACTCGTCAATACGCCGGCAGTAGATGATGATCATATCAAACATCTACAAGCCGCAAGAGGTCAGCTAAACGTAACGGCCACCCGGGTATTGAAACGATCAGAAGAAAACCAGCGAAGGTGTAAAAACTCCCGTCGAGCCAACTGGCAACACTTACCGTACAGTCCGGTCTCTTCGTCAGATATGCTGCATATTGAGTCCAGGGATGGAATCGTCAACCCCAGTAACTCAATAAGTCATGCTGGTGTATGGCTCATAACAGATCGAGAAACAACTGATAACTCTTATCAGTAAATCTCAGCAGCCCTGGCCAGGGACCTCATGTTATAGCCAATCGAGTATAGCACAACATCAACCCCCAATACCGGGAGAGAAGAAACCCCTCCTATCGCTCATTGCCTCCATGTGCCTCGAGACTGTACCCAAAGACCACCTGTTTGCACGAATCAGTAGAGCCGTGGTAGGGTGGAGATCAAAGTATAGTGGGAGGACACACAAGACTTTATGACGATCTCGGGTCTACAGACTAACCTGTACCAGTGTTCCCTGAGAACTGCTATCCGATAATAGATATAATACCACATAGGAGTTCTCGGCGAGTCCGTTCAGTGTACCCAGTCTCCACTGAGCACCCGCATACAATCTTTGGTGTCTCCTCACCAGATGGATATGGGATCATCCATCGCCCATCATATGGGACAAGAATGGTATACGCTAGTCTACACTGGAATATCGATGCCCTGTCTCGATACACCCTCGACTAGGAACAGTTCAAGGATATGCTTATAGACTACACGTGCCCCACTAGTATGATCCGCATCATAATCACAGTAGTCAAGCAAATATCCTTTGGGCTTTATCAACATGTGTAAATGATTAAATCTACATGTCTAGATAAAGTAAACCAGATAGCATACTATCATGTTGAGCAAGAAAGTTATCTATCTCCATAGATTATATGTCCAAGTTTCCACTATCCATATAATGGCCTTTAGGAAGATTTGATAAAAACAGTGGGAGACATCCGGATTAGATAATAACCAATCTAATCTTGCAAGAGCATACGCTAAAGTGTTTTCTTCTCTCTCTCTCTCCAGATAGCGACCATATCATGCCTTAATCAAGATAATAAATACGGATATATTGACTGAACCCGCTTTTTATATTGAGCTGGGGAACGTTGGTCCCGCTCCAACTTATAATTGTTATAAGACAGAGCAGGAAATAGGGAAATACCAGAATTCCTATACCGCCCAAACGAAGAAAGTGCATATGATGCATCTCTTTCGGGTGTGTTCATTACAAAGAACTGTTTCTCAGTATCCTCTGCATCCTGGGTATTTGATACTAGATTAGGATCCCAGATATGTAATCTGTTACATAGGGCTACAAAAAAATAGAAAAACTGAGAACGGGTGATAAGTTTCATGAGACAGAAAACGGGGCAAGTGTTGCAGCCAAGTCTGTTGGTCACTGTCACCCTGTATTACCAATACATTGATTCTGAACAAATGCTATTAGATACCGAACCTGATATACAAAATCATATCAATCTCTTTATTAGTAAAGAAATGATAAAATTTTGTATTGATGGATAATGTTTTGAATATTTCCTATATCAAAAGTTGATCGGTTCAGGCGCGTTATCTAAAAGCATCCACTGTCATAGAGAAACCGAAGTATCTCTTAGGTGGGTGAGGAACCTTACTAGATCGGCGGAGAGGCTGAGGTTTGTTAGAGTCTATTGAATCCTTTGGTTCTACCAAATCATCTGCTGTAGCTGGAACTCCTTTCAGTTCTACCTCATGACCACTAATTTCTTCACAAGAAATTCCCTTTCACAAAGGTGGCATGCTGAGAAACAAAACAACTTTTGTTCCTCGGTTAGGTCATCTGTTGTAGTTTGTATAGCTGGAACTCCTTCCAGTTCTACCTCATGACCACTAATTTCTTCATAAGAAAATCCCTTTCACAAAGGGGGCATGCGGAGGAAGTAGCTGCTGAGGGACCTTTTGGTGCCACGGCGACCCTATGGGATGGGGTTGTTGCCTGACCAAAGTGGTATGACCTAACTAGTTTCGAGCAGGCCATCAAGAGTGGGACTCTGTGAGAATGGCTGGATGCTTAGCGATCTGAGATGGAATCCTTATACACCGACAAAGTATGGACTTTGGTTGCTTTGTCTGAAGGGTTAAATCCCCATCAGGAGCAAGTATATCTTGAGAAGATTACTTGGTGTACATAGAAAAGTTGAGACTTTCACAGCTATGCTTAAGTCCATCCAGATCCTACTTGCCACTGCTACATACCTTGACTACGATATCTGGTGGTTGGGTGTCATGACAGCTTTTCTAAATGAAGTTTTAGAAGAGAGCGTCTATAAGTACACAGCCAGAGGGCTTCGTAGACAGTGGGAGCAGCGGAAAAGTGTGCAAGATGTTTTATGCGATAAAACAGGCATCGCGGAGTTGGAACATCTGTTTTGATGTGGTAGTCAAAGAGTTTGACTTCATCAAAATAATAGATGAACCTTGTATATACAAAAAGGATGGTAGGGAGTATGGTGGTGATCCTCATAGAGTACGTGGATGACATACTCTTGATAGGGAAGGAGTTTCCTATGCTACGCTCAGTCAATCTCCTCTTATTATAAAGATTCTCCATATAGGATCAAAGGTGATACCTCCTAAATCCTGGGTTTTGGATCTATGAGATAGATCTAAATGGATATTAGGGTACTTACTAGTTGTAGTGAGATAGTATCAATTGATCCTGGGGAGAATCACAGCGGAGTTGGAACATTTGTTTTGATGTGGTAGTCAAAGAGTTTGACTTCATCAAAATAGTCGAACCTCGTGGTATGGAGTATGGTGGTGATCCTCGTAGAGTACGCGGATGACATACTCTTGATAGGGAAGAAGTTTCCTATGATACACTCGG
The DNA here is from genome assembly GCA_030015575.1 of Agapanthus africanus. NCBI lineage: Eukaryota > Viridiplantae > Streptophyta > Magnoliopsida > Asparagales > Amaryllidaceae > Agapanthus > Agapanthus africanus. Next base: position 488,646,205 of record CM057349.1, read on the forward strand.
TCAATCTCCGCTTATCACATAAGATTCTCCATATAAGATCAAGGTGATATTTCCTAAATCCTGGGTTTTGGATCTATTAAATAGATCTAAATGGATGTTAGGATACTCACTAGTTGTAGTGAGATAGTATCAATCGATCCTAGGGAGAATCAATGGAAAGGTTCCAGGGTGATAAGGACGACTGAATGTCAGTTGCAGTCATTGTCTTTACCCTTAGTAAAGGGACGGTATGTTGGAGGAGTTCCAAGCTAGATACCGTGACATACTAGAAAGGCAAGATACGTCATTACTAAGGATGCTACCAAAGATAAAGTCTGGATATATATAAGTTCATGAGATGAACTTCGTTCTTACCATTGTGTGACAATGAGGTTGTGGCTTTAGCCAAGGAACTACCGTCCCATCAGAAATCCAGATATAATTCTTAGACAGCATCACCTGATCATAGAGATGGTTGATCTCCAGGGAGATCGAGGTTAGGAGAGTAGATACAGAGGACAACAGAGCGGATCCACTCACTAAGGCTTTTTCCCAGTAGATACTTTTATGGGATGGTTGAGTATGAGATACTTCAACCACAGCTAATTGTTTTGTATGTGATACCACAACAGATGGCCCTAGTGCAAGTGGGAGATTGTTAGTTATATGTGTGCCGTAGAGGCCATTACTGTACATACGATATATATTGTAGTGGATGCTTGGACATATATAGGGAGGACTTTCTTGCTCGACATGATAGTACGCTATCTGGTTGTACTTTATCTTAACATGTACTCTGATTGTCTCTTTTGTTACATGTTGATAAAGCCCTTAGGATTTGTACTCGACTACTGGGACTATGATGAGATCATACTAGTGGGGCCACGGTAGTCTATGAGTACATCCTATAACTGTTCCTAGTCGAGGGTGTGTCGAGACAGGGCATCGATACACCAGAGTAGACTAGCGTATATGCATCTTGACCCATATGATGGGCGATGGATGATCCCATATCCATCGGTGTTTGATATCAAGGATGGTGTACGGGTGCTCAGTGAAGACTGGGTACATTGGACGGACTCGCCGAGAACTCCTAGGTGGTATATATACCTATTGTCAGATAAGCAGTTCTCTGGTGACACTTGTACATGTTAGTCTGTAGACCCGAGATCGTCATAGAGTCTTGTGTGATTCCCACTGTATTTTTAAGGCATGTCAAATTAATTTTTGAACACTTTCAAAAACTGACAGCAGCAAGGGCAGAATACAAGTTTTCGGGAGAAAAAAACTGCTGATCGAGCTTCTAACTTTTGGCTAACATCTAATTGTGGTTTAGTTAGGCTCTGATACCATGTTGGTGAGTGTTGCATGCTCCCACAACTCTTGTGGCGCGGCGGAAGCGATGAACGAAAATTTTCTTTGCATACAACACGCACTTAACCGAAGATCTTGTCTAAACCACAACTAGTAAACCCTAACTAGAGATCTTATCTACTATGTTAGGGATTATACCTTGATGATACCGTGGTATAGGGAGTTGATGTCGCGCTATGTTTGATCGGCTATAACACCTAAATCCCTGGCTAGGGTTCTCGAGGTTTACTGATAAGTGTTATCAGTAGTTCCTCGACCTGTTATGAGCCGTAAATCAACATGACTTATAAAGTTACTGGGGTCTGACATTTACCACCCCTAGACTTCATATGCGACGTATCAGACGAAGAGACCGGACTGTACGGTAAGTGTTGCTTACAGGCTCGTAAGGGTTGTGATGAGTTCGCTCGTCGGCCACCTTTTCGTCATGTACCTAGGTAGCCGTTACGCACAGCTAGTGCCGCTGACGTGCTTGTGGTTAAACCCATTGCCAGCGTACTGATGAGTCTTTAGAGTCCCACACAGAGGGTTCCCTCGTTCAGGCGAAAGATGTAGAGACCGTAAGTTGTTACGGCAGCCGTAAGGTGTTGCGGCAGGTTTTCGATTATGTTCGTGTAATTGTTACAGGAATAATAATCGGAAGAATAATACTGGCCGGATACCGGTATTATATTATTGGATTAATTGTATTCGTATTTTCGGAATTCGGATGCGTGTATATAGTATACGGTATACGGTATACGGAGGAGGGGTATTTTTATAATTGTTACAAGAATACCTTCTAGAAGGTGCCACCTCATAATGACATAATTATGACATCATTTATTTTGTGAAAATAAATTAGTGAGGTGTAAATTAAAAGGTATAAGCATGATAATGAGGTTGTTGTAGTGGAGGTACTATTAAAGCATGATACTTCTTTCATAATACATGCTTTAGTTAGTGCTATTTTCTTTTTCATCATGCTTAAACTTTTTAATCATGAAATGCACTTATTCTCTCCTCCTCCTTCTTCTTATAAATACCTTCACATGAGATGTGAAATCAAGGCATTCCAATCCTACACAAAATTATGATAAGTGTATCATAACAAGTGTATAAGAAGAAAGAAAGAAAATAATGGTTATCATTCTTCCTAGCTTAAACCCTCATATGAGATATGAATCCAAAGCTTAAGATTTCAAGTTAATCCAATATACTTATCTCTACATCATCCTAGTGACCTCTTCTAGCAAATTTGGTCTCTAGGTTAAACTCTTAAGAAGAGTTTCTAGCTTGCACGAAAACTCTCGGGTGAATCATCTAGGTCTTCGGTGGCCGGAGATCGAAAACGTCGGCAACATCTAAAGGAGCCAAGGAGTTCACCAAAAGAGGAGAAAGGAGCAAAGGAGTTGCATCCAAGAGAAGACCCGAAGGACCGTATCATCAAGGTATAATCCCTAATATAGTAGATAAGATCTCTAGTTAGGGTTTACTAGTTGTGGTTTAGACAAGATCTTCGGTTAAGTTCGTGTTGTATGCAAAGAAAATTTTCGTTCATCGCTTCCGCCGCGCCACAAGAGTTGTGGGAGCATGCAGCACTCACCAACATGGTATCAGATAATGAATATTGTGTTAAGAGTTGGCTCGAAAATACAGATCCTAACACCGTGAAATGTCATCCCCATTTAGATCCATCGAATCTGTAAATTTCTGTACCTGAATTTTATAAAAATCATAGTAAATTGATTATACATCGGAATGTTGCGTTCGAGGGCTCATATCGAAGCCGACTCGACAACCTAGAACCCCATATAATTTTTAGTATGTTTCTGTTTTAAAAAGATGACGGAAACTGGTTCGGAGTGCGGCTCTGGACTGCAGTCCAGAGCAGAATTGGCTGTCGATTCTCGTTTTGTAATACCTTCTCCCTGCTGTATGAAAATGCCATGATGCAGAACCCTATACCATAGCGAAGATAAGTCTATTATCCAACCATTGAAAGTGATTTCATTCATTTTCACTGTCATTTATTATTTACAGTTATGTATCCAACGCATCAAACGGATCATCGATATCAGTTCTGTATTAAAAGTTATGTTGTGTTCAAAGTGTTGGTGTAAGAGGGATCACTGCAGAAACTGCAGAACACCATGGTATTCTAAAATACAAATTAAATATCAAATGACGGTGAAACGACACGGGACCAGATTCAGGGGTTAGCTAACTAAATTCTCTACGCGACCATAAAGGGTTCCGCGCATTTTCAATTTAAGGAAGGGGTGTACAGGTGTTCCCAAGGACAGGTATTCGAACGAATGTTACCCCGGACTGCAGTTCAGGGCCGCGAATCGCCTCAGTATTCATTGTTATAACTTATCAAAATGTAAAGATGAACTATGGCTTACTGTAGGTTTATCAGTTGGCTTCGATACTAGCCAGACGGATTGATGATACCCATGGTGTGCTAGAAGTTATGCCTTGTACAATAAAGGGGTATACATTCTGTCCCTGTTTGGGACAGCCATAGGTTCTGTTGATTTAAAATATAATTTAAATAGTAAACGACAGTGAAAACGAATGAAATCACTTCCAATGGTTGCATAACAGACTTATCTTTGCTATAGTATAGGGTTACGCATAATGGCATTTTCATACGGCAGGGAGAAGGTGTTGCAAAATGAGAATTGACAGCCAATGCTGCTCTGGACTGCAGTCCAGAGCCGCACTCCGAACCAGTTTCCGTCATATTTTTAAACATAAACAGACTAAAAATTATATGGGGTTATAGGTTGTCGAGTCAGCTTCGATATGAGCCCTCGAACGCAACATTCCGATGTATAATCAATTTACTACGATTTTTACGAAATTAAGGTACAGAAATTTACAGATTCGATGGATCTAAATGGGGATGACATTTCACGGTGTTAGGATCCGTGTTTTCGAGCCAACTCTTAATACAGTATTCATTATCACTCGGGCCAAATGTTATGTTTAAATTCCGTCATTTTAGGGGAGTTTTCAGATTATGGTTCGAATCGAACACTTATAATAATATAGTATCGCAATCGAAATGAACGTATAATAGCATGAAGCAAGTATTAAACTTGCCTGACGACGACGGTCGGTGAGGGCAGGTGACGGGCGCGGCACGGGCGTGGGTTCGAGTTTTCTCGTGGTCGCGGGATGAAGAAGAAGGAGAGAAGGAGGTAGGGACTTTGGGAAAATTGAGAGAGGAAGTGAGAGAGATTGAGAGAGTGTGGTTTGTTAGGAATGAAATGTAGATTTTATAGAGGGAGAGAGGGAGGGAACGTGAGATTTGGAATGAGTGGGGGTGAGTTGTAAAGAAGAGAGGGAGTGAGGTGTGAGGGTGTAAAGAGAGAAAGAGAGTGAGGTGTGAGGGCGTAAAGAGAAAAAGAGAATAATGTGGGGGGGGGGGGTGTGTTGTAAAGAGAGGGAGTGAAACGTGAGGAATGAGATTGACTTTACCACCATCTTTGGCGAGTGTTCATGACGTGCTTCATGTATCTCAACTCCGTAAGTATGTTCGAGATGAGACGCACGTACTAGATCATTCGGAGCTGACAGTAAGGGAAGACTTGACCTATGAAGAATGATCGATGTCGATTGTTGATCGAAGAAAAAAAAGGGTTCTCAAAAACAAGGTTTTCCCTCTCGTACTTGTTTCATGGGGGAATCGCCCGCACGAAGAATCGACTTGGGAATGAGAAAACGAGATTCGACAGAAGTTTCCATATCTCTTCTCTTAGATTCATGTTTACTTGTCTTTTCTAGTTGCGGAAATTTCGAGGACGAAATTTTTGTAAGGGTGGTTTGATGTAATACCCAGTTCCTTTTGTACGCCAATATCTGTATTTATATAAAATGTTGCTTACAAAATTTATTTATTTATATTTATATTTATTTTATTTTATTTCAAAATCCTAACCCATACCTGACCCTGTGGTGACTTCCGTACTTCTCTTCTCGTTCCGTTTATTGAAACAGACTTGTTTGAATCGCTCCGTGCATTTTACGTGCATCCAATCTTGGGGGTATGCAATTTCGTTACCTGAGCATTCATTTTGAAATTTGGACGTCACATGTATTTTTCATATTTTAAATCTGAATTTTTAGAGCCAACCCGGGCGTGTTTTGGAGTAAGTTTGTATTTGCCAAAATATCAAAACGGACGAATATTATATTCTTTAATTATACCTAACTATTAATCCCAACTCATATCTCTCTTTCTTTCACCCCCTCATTCCTCACGTTCACTCCCTCTCTTTACAACACACACACACACCCCACATTATTCTCTTTTTCTCTTTACACCCTCACACCTCACTCTCTTTCTCTCTTTACACCCTCACACCTCACTCCCTCTCTTCTTTACAACTCACCCCCACTCATTCCAAATCTCACGTTCCCTCCCTCTCTCCCTCTATAAAATCAACATTTCATTCCTAACAAACCACACTCTCTCAATCTCTCTCACTTCCTCTCTCAATTTTCCCAAAGTCCCTACCTCCTTCTCTCCTTCTTCTTCATCCCGCGACCACGAGAAAACTCGAACCCACGCCCGTGCTGCGCCCGTCGCCTGCCCTCGCCGACCGTCGTCGTCAGGCAAGTTTAATACTTGCTTCATGCTATTATACGTTCATTTCAATTGCGATACTATATTATTATAAGTGTTCGATGCGAACCATAATCTGAAAACTCCCCTAAAATGACGGAATTTAAACATAACATTTGGCCCGAGTGATAATGAATACTGTGTTAAGAGTTGGCTCGAAAATACGGATCCTAACACTGTGAAATGTCATCCCCATTTAGATCCATCGAATCTGTAAATTTCTGTACCTTAATTTCGTAAAAATCATACTAAATTGATTATACATCGGAATGTTGCGTTCGAGGGCTCATATCGAAGCCAACTCGACAACCTATAACCCAAAATAATTTTTAGTCTGTTTATGTTTTAAAAAGATGACGGAAACTGGTTCGGAGTACGGCTCTGGACTGCAGTCCAGAGCAGCATTGGCTGTCAATTCTCGTTTTGTAACACCTTCTCCCTGCTGTATGAAAATGCCATGATGCGGAACCCTATACTATAGCGAAGATAGGTCTGTTATGCAACCATTGGAAGTGATTTCATTCGTTTTTACTATCTTTTACTATTTAAATTATATTTTAAATCAACAGAACCTATGACTGTCCCAAACAGGGACAGAATGTATACCCCTTTATTGTACAAAGCATAACTTCCCGCACACCATGGGTATTATCGATCCGTCTGGCTCGTATCGAAGCCAATAGATAAAACTTCAGCACCCCATAGTTCATCTTGGCACTTTGATAAGTTATAACAATGAATACTGAGGCGATTCGCGGCCCTGAACTGCAGTCTGGGGAAACGTTCGTTCGAATACCTGGCCTTGGGAACACCTGTACACCCCATCCTTAAACTGAAAATGCACGTAACCCCATATGGTGACGTATAGAATTTAGTTAGCTAACCCCTGAATCTGGTCCCGTGTCGTTTCACCGTCATTTGATATTTAATTTGTATTTTAGAATACCGTGGTGTTCTGCAGTTTCTGCAGTGATCCCTCTTACACCAGCACCTTGTACATAACATAACTTTAAATACAGAACTGCTATCGATGATCCGTTTGATGCGTTGGATACATAACAGTAAAATCTACAGTTAGTTGAACTGTAACATTGCCTAATTATGCTTCCAACTGGGAGTAAAATGTGTTACGAAACGGACTTCCAGTTCAGAAATTGGATTTCCAGCAGTGAACACTTAAAATGAAACGACCATAACTTGCGAACCTGAAACCCGTTTGACGTGAAAACAATTTTGATAGATAGATAATTAAACATACTGCTTATTCCTTTTATATTGTTTTGCTTAATTCTGCACATATGATTTATAGTAAATTTTGTAAGTTGTACGACACTGGCTGCTGTGCTTTATTTATATCATGAATAATTGCATTTTCATCATATCATGTAGCGGTATGCCCTCATTGAATAGTGGTCATGAAACATTGATAATCTAGTGATCGTATACATTACCCAGTGATAAGTATTAGTGATTGGATTGTGACAAGTACGTTAGTGTTAAAGCGTGAATGAATAAGTGAAAGTGAATGAATAAGTGAAAGTGAATGAATAAGTGGAAGTGACACGTACTTGTACACAATCAGTGAACCTTATTATTTTATTGCATTGTCAACGTCTGTGGGACGCGTGTACGTGTGACTATAAGTGGTATGGGACACTTATGGAAGCTCTTGCATGGGTATCACAGATAAGGCACCAGACACTGCCATTTATCTTGAATATTAGTCGGGACGTGCTTGATGGAGATCCTGTCTCCAGTTTTCGTGCAGACTTGTCACAGACCGATTGGTATTTGAGGTTATGGTTAGCGTTTGATATAGACCACGGGGTGTGGGGTAGTTTGAGTGTGAGTTCAACAGAATCTCGGGAGTCCCATTGCCGGCACATACAGCGAATCTGGAGATATATGGGTGATGTTACTGATTATTACTGATTATTAGCGAGCGACTCGAGCCCGTGGTCCTTTGCCCTTGGGTCCTACCCTTGGGTGGGGGACACTCGCGAGTGGTTGACTCTCACACTTGGACTGACGATAGGTTTAGCGACCCGGACATTGAGACTTAGAGACTGATAGGTTTAGTGACGTGCATTGATTACTGATTCGATATACCTGCCTTACTGTTTACCTGCCTTACTGTTTGCCTGCTTTACTGTTTACATGCTCTACTGTTTACTGGTACTGATTATTTCATGCTCATGTCATCACTCCATGCTTACTGTTTCATTTTAATCATCATTGCACGTGTTTACATATGTATATAAATATATTGCTATCGTGTCGCTCTAACGACCTGAGTATGCATGCTCAGAGTGAGAAGTGGATTTAGCTCGGATCAGGATCTGTCGTACCTTGAGGATATTGCGGACATCTAGATCAGCGACGTCAGCGCTATTTTTCCTTTGACTCTATCTGGTTAGTTTTATATCTGTTTTGATTTAGTGACTGCATTTCTCATTACCTGTGCATTGATTACTGATTACCACGTAAAGCTAGAAGCCGAAGTGTGACTACGGCAGGATGTTTCCTCGACCGTAGGAGCATGGATGGCCTTGTCAACCCCTCGTATTCCGTATTTTGGGAAGCGGGGCGTGATTCACACTCGAACTATCCCACACCCCGTGGTCTACATCAAACGCTAACCATAATCTCAAATACCAATCGGTCTTTGACAAGTCTGCACGAGAACTGGAGACAGGATCTCCATCAAGCACGTCCCGACTAATATTCAAGATAAATGGCAGTGTCTGGTGCCTTATCTGTGACACCCATGCAAGAGCTTCCATAAGTATCCCATACCACTTATAGTCACACGTACACGCGTCCCACAGACGTCGACAATGCAATAAAATAATAAGGTTCACTGATTGTGTACAAGTACGTGTCACTTCCATTTATTCATTCACTTTCACTTATTCATTCACTCTTTAACACTAACGTACTTGTCACAATCCAATCACTAATACTTATCACTGGGTAATGTATACGATCACTAGGTTATCAATGTTTCATGACCACTATTCAATGAGGGCATACCGCTACATGATATGATGAAAATGCAATTATTCATGATACAAATAAAGCACAGCAGCCAGTGTCGTACAACTTACAAAATTTACTATAAATCGTATGTGCAGAATTAAGCAAAATAATATAAAAGGAACAAGCAGTATGTTTAATTATCTATCTATCAAAATTGGTTTCACGTCAAACGGGTTTCAGGTTCGCAAGTTATGGCCATTTCATTTTAAGTGTTCACTGCTGGAAATCCAATTTCTGAACTGGAAGTCCGTTTCGTAACACATTTTCTCCCAGTTGGGAGCATAATTAGGCGACACTACAGTTCAACTAATTGTATATTTTACTGTTATCTTTCCAACGCATCAAACGTATCATCAATATCAGTTCTTTTTTAAAAGTTATGTTTTGTACAAGGTGCTGGTGTAAGAGTGATCACTGCAGAAACTGCAGAACACCACGGTATTCTAAAGTACAAATTAAATATCAAATGACGGTGAAACAACACGGGACCAGATTCAAGGGTTAGCTAACTAAATTCTCTACGCGACCATATAGGGTTCCGCACATTTTCAGTTTAAGGAAGGGGTGTACAGGTGTTCCCAAGGGCAGGTATTCGAACGAACATTTCCCCGGACTGCAGTTCAGGGCCGCGAATCGCCTCAGTATTTATTGTTATAACTTATCAAAATGTAAAGATGAACTATGGTGTACTGTAGGTTTATCAGTTGGCTTCGATACGAGGCCTAACACTCTGAGATCCGATAAATAGGTAATTTATTATGATTTTAACCGTTCAGCTTGTCCGAGAAAATCAGATTTCACAAGGTTATTAGGTTGTCGAATTACGGGTAAAACGATATTAATAAGATAGCTATAGCATGTTAAGCAAGTGAGGGGAGTTCACTTGCCTCGATGACGATATCACGGAGTTGAAGGATCGGTCGGACGCTGCAATGCACGTCACGGATGCGGAAGTGGTCGTTGCGACAAAACTGGAGCTCGCGAGCCTTGGAACCGTAGTGGCGTGGCCTCGAATTCTCGCTTTTGGATTGGCTAAAACTCGCATGGATCGACGTCGGCGGTGGTACTTGAAGGCTTCGAGTTCGCAGAGATGAGGACGTCGATGGTGGAGTGGTCGTCGCGCATTGCGGGGTCATGGCCGGAGCAGGTGGAGGGAGCCAGAGGAGCTCGGGTACGGGGCTTGGAAGTTGGTGACTAGATGCGGCTGTTGGCAACGTGGGGGTGGTCGTGCAGGTGCTCAGGAGATGCTGGGTGAGCCGATGACGATGGTACTGGTCGGTGCTCGTAGCGGCGAGTGGGTCATGAGGTCGAGGAAGAGACGGCGAAGTTCGTGAGGGAGTCGTTGGTGGTTGCCGAGGTGATGGAACTCGGCTCGTTGGCAAGGTGGAGTCGTAGGGTTGAGTTGGGGCTGCCGGCGGCTCGTGTTCATCGGCGGTGGTGGCGACGGTGATGAGGCAGGCGAGGTCGGGGCTGTGGGTTGAAGTCATCGTGGGTTTGAGCGACGAGGGAGGCGGCGGGAAAAATATAGAAGGAGAAGAGGGAGAGAAAATTTTTGACGGAGAAAGAGGGGAGGTGGGGATTAAATAGGTTTTGAAAAATTAGTATATAATAATGTGTGTGTGTATATATATGAGAGTGGAGGTGACAGTGAGATTAGATCTAGGAAAATATTTAGAAAGAGAGAGAGAACGTGGATGCGAGGGTGTAAAGAAAAAGAGAGAAAAGAGAGGATAGAGAGAGAACGTGCATGAAGAGGAAGAGAGAGAGAGAGGTAGAGATGGGTGTATGTAAATTAATATATAATATGTAGAAAGAGAGGAGACAGTGAGATGAGGTGAGGGAAATGAGTGGGGGTGAGTTGTAAATTTTATTATGTATAATAGTTTAAGGAATATAATATTCGTTCGTTTTGAGATTTTGGCAAATACAAACTTACTTCAAAACACGCCCGGGTTGGGTCTAAAAATTCAGATTTAAAATATGAAAAATATATGTGACGTCCAAATTTCAAAATGAATGCTCAGGTAACGAAAATGCATACCCCCAAGATTGGATGCACGTAAAATGCACGTAGCGATTCAAACCAGTCCGTTTCAATAAACGGAACGAGAAAAGAAGTACGGATGTCACCACAGGGTCAGGTATGGGTTAGGATTTTAAAATAAATAAAATAAATATAAATATAAATAAATAAATTTTGTAAGCAACATTTTATATAAATACGGATATTGGCGTACAAAAGGAATTGGGTATTACATCATACCACCCTTACAAAAAATTTCGTCCTCGAAATTTCCAGAACTAGAAAAGACAAGTAAACATGAATTTAAGAGAAGAGATATGGAAACTTTTGTCGAATCTCATCTTCTCATTCCCAAGTCGATTCTTCATGCGAGCGATTCCCCCATGAAACAAGTACGAGAGGGAAAACCTTGTTCTTGAGAACCTTCTCTTCGATCAACAATCGACATCGGTCATTCTTCATAGGTCAAGTCTTCCCTTACTGTGAGCTCCAAATGATCTAGTACGTGCGTCTCATCTCGAACATACTTACGGAGTTGAGATACATGAAACATGTCATGAACACTCGCCAAAGATGATAGTAAAGCCAATCAATAAGCCACTTCTCCAACACGCTCAATAATCTCGAAAGGCCCTACGAATCGGGGCGGAGCTTGCCTCGACTCCCAAATCAAATACCAACGGCGAACTCCAAGTCATGTGTTGGGTAGTTCCTCTCGTAGCTGTCGTGAAGCGTAAGCAATCACCCGAATGGGAGGAAAGTGAGGAAGAATTGGGTTGTCCAGAATGACATAAAGATAAAGGATGAAATCAGATTCAAAATTAGGGAGAGATATAATTTAGAAAGAGTGTGAGTTTGATAACTTCAGAAGGGGTAGCGGCAAGATACAATTTAATCGAAAAAATCAAGGGGTGCGGTGGTGAACCATGATAGATTTGAAATTAGTTGAGTGCTTAGAAAAGATGAGGAAAACAAACGTATATATATATATATTTTTTGGCATATAAATCAAGGAGTTCAACAGATACAGGAGTTAAACGAAAAGGAACAACTGAAAGGGATATCTTTGTTGGAAGCAGGGAAAGTGATAACTTAGCGTCGATGTCTAAATCTCTGCGATCTCGTCAAGCGAGTTTGGATCCTGTGCAGGGTCCGTACCATCCTCAATCTCGAACTACGAAACAACCAAGTTACTCAAGCCGACGTGGATAGCGTTGACGAATCTCCTCCTTGTAGCTCTTTCCTTCTAGGGAAACCATTGACCAGATGTTCGTCAGATCCACAAATCAAGCACTGCCCTTTATCCTTACGACAGTCTCTCTGAAGGTGTCCTGGTCGCTTGCAACAACCGCAACGTTGAGTTCTCCGCTGCTTCCGCTGCGGAGGAACAAATGGGAGCTTCATCTTCACATCTCTACTTTGTTTAACAGGGATTCCCTTACGATTGGAGGCTTCCGCTAGTGCTTGAGTCATTTGCCTTCTTAGTCCTTCGGCTAAGAGATTGTTCGTTCGCTCATGGGCTTCCATCAAACCTTGCAATATACCCAAAATCTCGATGGCTTGAGTCTGGGGAGTGGAGATAGAAGAAGAGTCGTTGGAAGCCAGGTTTTAGCTTCCGTTGCACCACTCTGATAGGAACTTAAAATATGCAACGCGATACGTAACTTGAAGAAACGAAGACATGAGAATGCAACGAGTCCAATAAGAAACGTAAGCAGGTGTAGGATCAATAGAAAGGTACAAGGATGAAAACGTAAAATAGATTTGAAAACTCGGGAATGATATAAGATATAAATGGAGAGTGGTTGGAGGTCATGATCCTAAAACAACAAATTTTAGAACGATATAAGGTACAAGGAATAAGAATCAGAATAAAATATAGAATGGACAACGAAATAAGAATATCGGGTGGGGTGAAACTCAAACGAATAGAAATCAAATGTAGAACTCCAAGTCACTCAAAAGAGTACAGTATTGTAACTATGCTGTAGTTCATAAATACAACCACATAACTCTACCAAGTTACCCAAAGTTCTAGCGAATGGATCAAAATATGTAGAAGGACTCATTGTATGAATCAAGTTCAAGGATAACAAGTTTACAATCTAGACCGAGAGATGTCTTAGATTGTCAAGCACTACACGGAAACTGTAATCCCATTCCAAACCTGGCGTTCTGATACCAACAAAACCATGTCACGCCCCGCTTCCTAAAATACGGAATACGAGGGGTTGACAAGGCCAGCCATGCTCCTACGGTCGAGGAAACATCCTGCCGGAGTCACACTATGGCTTCTAGCTTTACGTGGTAATCAGTAATCAATGCACAGGTAATGAGAAATGCAGTCACTAAATCGAAACAAGTGTAAAACTAACCAGATAGAGTCAAAGGAAAGATAGCGCTGACGTCGCTGATCTAGATGTCCGCAAAATCCTCAAGGCACGACAGATCCTGATCCGAGCTAAATCCACTTCTCACTCTGAGCATGCATACTCAGGTCGTCAGAGCGACACGATAGCAATATATATATATGTAAAAACGTGCAATGATGATTAAAATGAAACAGTAAGCATGGAGTGATGACATGAGCATGAAATAATCAGTACCAGTAAACAGTAGAGCATGTAAACAGTAAAGCAGGTAAACAGTAAGGCAGGTATATCGAATCAGTAATCAATGCATGTCACTAAACCTATCAGTCTCTAAGTCTCAATGTCCGGGTCGCTAAACCTATCGTCAGTCCAAGTGTGAGAGTCAACCACTCGTGAGTATCCCCCACCAAAGGGTAGGACCCAAAGGCGAAGGAACACGGGCCCGAGTCGCTCGCTAATAATCAGTAATAATCAGTAACATCACCCATATATCTCCAGATTCGCTGTATGTGCCGGCAATGGGACTCCCGAAATTCTGTTGAATTCACACTCGAACTACCCCACACCCCGTGGTCTACATCAAACGCTAACCATAACCTCAAATAACAATCGGTCTGTGACAAGTCTGCACGACAACTGGAAACAGGATCTCCATCAAGCACGTCCCGACTAATATTCAAGATAAATGGCAGTGTCTGGTGCCTTATCTGTGACACCTATGCAAGAGCTTCCATAAGTGTCCCATACCACTTATAGTCACATGTACACGCGTCCCACAGACGTCGACAATGCAATAAAATAATAAGGTTCACTGATTGTGTACAAGTACGTGTCACTTCCATTTATTCATTCACTTTCACTTATTCATTCACTCTTTAACACTAACGTACTTGTCACAATCCAATTACTAATGCTTATCACTGGGTAATGTATACGATCACTGGGTTATCAATGTTTCATGACCACTATTCAATGAGGGCATACCGCTACATGATATGATGAAAATGCAATTATTCATGATACAAATAAAGCACAGCAGCCAGTGTCGTACAAATTGCAAAATTTAGTATAAATCATATGTGCAGAATTAAGCAAAACAATATAAAAGGAATAAGCAGCATGTTTAATTATCTATCTATCAAAATTGGTTTCACGTCAAACGGGTTTCAGGTTCGCAAGTTATGGCCATTTCATTTTAAGTGTTCACTGCTGGAAATCCAATTTCTAAACTGGAAGTACGTTTCGTAACACATTTTACTCCCATTTGGAAGCATAATTAGGCGACGCTACAGTTCAACTAATTGTAGATTTTACTGTTATGTATCCAACTGATCAAACGGATCATCGATAGCAGTTCTGTTTTAAAAGTTATGTTGTGTTCAATGTGTTGGTGTAAGAGGGATCACTGCAGAAACTGCAGAATACCACAGTATTCTAAAATACTAACTAAATATCAAATGACGGTGAAACGACACGGGACCAGATTCAGGGGTTATCTAACTAAATTCTCTACGCGACCATATAGGGTTCCGCACATTTTCAGTTTAAGAAAGGGGTGTTCAGGTGTTCCCAAGGACAGGTATTCAAACGAACGTTACCCCGGACTGCAGTTCAGGGCCGCGAATCGCCTCAGTATTCATTGTTATAACTTATCAAAATGCCAAGATGAACTATGGGGTGCTGAAGGTTTATCTGTTGGCTTCGATACGAGCCAGACGGATCGATAATATCCATGGTGTGCTGGAAGTTATGCCTTGTACAATAAAGGGGTATACATTCTGTCCCTGTTTGGGACAGCCATAGGTTCTGTTGATTTAAAATATAATTTAAATAGTAAACGACAGTGAAAACGAATGAAATCACTTTCAATGGTTGTATAATAGACTTATCTTCGCTATGGTATAGGGTTACGCATCATGGCATTTTCATACAGCGGGGAGAAGGTGTTACAAAACGAGAATTGATAGCCATTGCTGCTCTGGACTGCAGTCCAGAGCCGCACTCCGAACCAGTTTCCGTCATCTTTTTAAAACATTAACAAACTAAAAATTATATGGGGTTATAGGTTGTCGAGTCGTCTTCGATATGAGCCCTCGAACGCAACATTCCGATGTATAATCAATTTACTATGATTTTTACGAAATTAAGGTACAGAAATTTACAGATTCGATGGATCTAAATGGGGATGACATTTCACAGTGTTAGGATCTGTATTTTCGAGCCAACTTTTAACACAATATTCATTATCACTCGGGCCAAATGTTATGTTTAAATTCCGTCATTTTAGGGGAGTTTTCAGATTATGGTTCGCATCGAACACTTATAATAATATAGTATCGCAATCGAAATGAACGTTTAATAGCATGAACCAAGTATTAAACTTGCCTGACAACGACGGTCGGCGAGGACAGGCGACGGGCACGGCGAGGGCGTGGGTTCGAGTTTTCTCGTGGTCGCGGGATGAAGAAGAAGGAGAGAAGAAGGTAGGGATTTTGGGAAAATTGAGAGAGTAAGTGAGAGAGATTGAGAGAGTGTGGTTTGTTAGGAATGAAATGTAGATTTTATAGAGGGAGAGAGGGTGGGAACGTGAGATTGGGAATGAGTGGGGGTGAGTTGTAAAGAAGAGAGGGAGTGAGGTGTGAGGGTGTAAAGAGAGAAAGAGAGTGAGGTGTGAGGGTGTAAAGAGAAAAGAGGGGTGTAAAGAGAAAAGAGAGAGAGGAGAGAACGTGCATGAGTGGGGGGAAGAAAGAGTAGAGAGAGGTGAGCATGTTAGGATTAGATTAGGTTTTAAATGAATATAATAATATGAAAACTTGGGTTTTTAGGCTAATTCAAAAATACTCCAAAATGTGCCCGGATTGTGTCTAAAATACGGTTTTAAAATATAAAGAATATACGTATAAATTAAAATCACAATATGATGTCCGGTTAATAAAAATATACCCCCAAGAACGAATGCACGTAAAATGCACGTAGCGATTCAAACAAGTCCGTTTCAATAAACGGAACGAGAAAAGAAGTACGGATGTCACCACAGGGTCAGGTATGGGTTAGGATTTTGAAATAAATAAAATAAATATAAATATAAATAAACAAATTTTGTAAGCAACATTTTATATAAATACGGATATTGGTGTACAAAAGGAACTGGGTATTACATCATACCACCCTTACAAAAAATTTCGTCCTCGAAATTTCCGGAACTAGAAAAGACAAGTAAACAAGAATTTAAGAGAAGAGACATGGAAACTTCTGTCGAATCTCTTCTTCTCATTCCTCAAGTTTTCCTGTAAACTCCTCCAAAAGTGCGATAAGAATCGGGTATCACGATCGGAAACGATGCTCACAGGTACTCCATGCAATCTCGCAATCTTCTGCATGTACTGTTCTGCTATCGCTTCCGTCGACTGACCAACTCGAAACGGAATGAAATGAGCTGTCTTGGTCAATTACCCAAACTTCATTG
Organism: Agapanthus africanus; assembly: GCA_030015575.1. Classification (NCBI taxonomy): domain Eukaryota; kingdom Viridiplantae; phylum Streptophyta; class Magnoliopsida; order Asparagales; family Amaryllidaceae; genus Agapanthus; species Agapanthus africanus. The sequence continues at coordinate 488,663,073 of CM057349.1, forward strand.
TTGCTCTTTGGACTCCGCGGTAAAGCTGTCACGAAATCCATGGTTATATGTTCCCATTTCCACTGAGGAAATGGAAGTGGTTGCAATAAACCAGCTACCCTTTGATGTTCAGCCTTAACTTGCTGACATACCAAGCACTTTGCTATAAAGCGGGCAATCTCCCTTTTTATGCCTTCCCACCAGAAAAGTTGTCGTAGATCACGGTACATCTTCGTGCCTCCTGGATGTATGTAATAAGCCGAACTATGAGCCTCAACTAGTACCTCTTCTCGAACATCTCCCTTGGGGACGCAGAGTCTGCTACTGAATCTCAGAAAACCGTCTCGATGTATGAGTAAGTCCGTCCTCAGCCCGGCTTCAACCGACTCTCTGAACTTCTGCAATCGAGGATCGTCAGCTTGCGCAGCCTTAATGCGATCTACAAGAGGAGACTGCACCTGTAGCTGCCGGAACTGTCTAATTGCACTTAGTGTAACAACTTCTAGTTCGATCTTCTGAAAATTCTCGATGATGCTCCTCTGACTGGTCGTCATCATGACTGCTGGCTTACGACTGAGAGCGTCGGGTACAACGTTTACTTTTTCCAGATGATACTGTAAGTCCAAGTCGTAGTCTGCCATTAATTTTAACCATCGGCGTTGCCTCATATTCAGTTCTCTTTGAGTGAACACGTATTTCAGACTCTTGTGATCCGTGTACACTTCCACCTTTTCCCCTAACAGGTAATGCCTCCAGATCTTCAATGCGAAAACCACGGCAGCTAACTCCAAGTCATGTGTTGGGTAGTTCCTCTCGTAATTCTTCAGCTGTCGTGAAGCGTAAGCAATCACCGGAATGGGAGGAAAGTGAGGAAGAATTGGGTTGTCCAGAATGACATAAAGATAAAGGATGAAATCAGATTCAAAATTAGGGAGAGATATAATTTATAAAGAGTGAGTTTGACAACTATACCATCTTGTTATACACTATCAATACCCCAGTCACCAAACTTCCCTTGAATCTGTTACACTTTCCTTTTAATCCCAACTCATATCTCTCTTTCTTTCACCCCCTCATTCCTCACGTTCACTCCCTCTCTTTACAACACACACACACACCCCACATTATTCTCTTTTTCTCTTTACACCCTCATACCTCACTCTCTTTCTCTCTTTACACCCTCACACCTCACTCCCTCTCTTCTTTACAACTCACCCCCACTCATTCCAAATCTCACGTTCCCTCCCTCTCTCCCTCTATAAAATCTACATTTCATTCCTAACCAGCCACACTCTCTCAATCTCTCTCACTTCCTCTCTCAATTTTCCCAAAGTCCCTACCTCCTTCTCTCCTTCTTCTTCATCCCGCGACCACAAGAAAACTCGAACCCACGCCCGTCCGGTTTTAAAATATAAAGAATATACGTATAAATTAAAATCACAATATGTGTCCGGTTAATAAAAATATACCCCCAAGAACGGATGCACGTAAAATGCACGTAGCGATTCAAACAAGTCCGTTTCAATAAACGGAACGAGAAGAGAAGTACGGAAGTCACCACAGGGTCAGGTATGGGTTAGGATTTTAAAATAAAATAAAATAAATATAAATATAAATAAATAAATTTTGTAAGCAACATTTTATATAAATACGGATATTGGTGTACAAAAAGAACTGGGTATTACATCATACCACCCTTACAAAAAATTTCGTCCTCGAAATTTCCGGAACTAGAAAAGACAAGTAATCATGAATTTAAGATAAGAGATATGGAAACTTTTGTCGAATCTCGTCTTCTCGTTCCTAAGTCGATTCTTCGTGCAAGCGATTCCCCCATGAAACAAGTACGAGAGAGAAAACCTTGTTCTTGAGAACTTTCTCTTCGATCAACAATCGACATCGGTCATTCTTCATAGGTCAAGTCTTTCCTTACTGTCAGCTCCAAATGATCTAGTACGTGCGTCTCATCTCGAACATACTTACGGAGTTGAGATACATGAAACATGTCATGAACACTCGCCAAAGATGATGGTAAAGCCAATCGGTAAGCCACTTCTCCAATACGCTCAATGATCTCGAAAGGCCCTACGAATCGGGGCTGAGCTTGCCTCGACTCCCAAATCAAATACCAGCGGCGAACTCCAAGTCATGTGTTGAGTAGTTCCTCTCGTAATTCTTCAGCTGTCGTGAAGCGTAAGCAATCACCCGAATTGGAAGAAAGTGAGGAAGAATTGGGCTGTCCAGAATGACATAAAGATAAAGGATGAAATCAGATTCAAAATTAGGGAGAGATATAATTTAGAAAGAGTGAGTTTGACAACTTCAGACGGGGGTAGCGGCAAGATACAATTTAATCGAAAAAGAGTCAAGGGGTGCGGTGGTGAACCATGATAGATTTGAAAATAGTTGAGTGCTTAGAAAAGATGAGGAAAACAAACGTATATATTTTTTTGGCATATAAATCAAGGAGTTCAACAGATACAGGAGTTAAACGAAAAGGAACAACTGAAAGGGATATCTTTGTTGGAAGCAGGGAAAGTGATAACTTAGCGTCGATGTCTAAATCTCTGCGATATCGTCAAGCGAGTTTGGATCCTGTGCAGGGTCCGTACCATCCTCAAACTCGAACTACGAAACAACCAAGTTACTCAAGCCAACAAAATCATGTCACGCCCCGCTTCCCAAAATACGGAATACGAGGGGTTGACAAGGCCAGCCATGTTCCTACGGTCGAGGAAACATCCTGCCGTAGTCACACTTCGGCTTCTAGCTTTACGTGGTAATCAGTAATCAATGCACAGGTAATGAGAAATGCAGTCACTAAATCAAAACGGGTACAAAAACTAACCAGATAGAGATCAAGAAAAGATAGCGCTGAGTCGCTGATCTAGATGTCCGCAATATCCTCAAGGTACGACAGATCCTGATCCGAGCTAAATCCACTTCTCACTCTGAGCATGCATACTCAGGTCGTCAGAGCGACACGATAGCAATATATTCATATACATATGTAAACACGTGCAATGATGATTAAAATGAAACAGTAAGCATGGAGTGATGACATGAGCATGAAATAATCAATACCAGTAAACAGTAGAGCATGTAAACAGTAAAGCAGGTAAACAGTAAGGCAGGTAAACAGTAAGGCAGGTATATCGAATCAGTAATCAATGCATGTCACTAAACCTATCAGTCTCTAAGTCTCAATGTCCGGGTCGCTAAACCTATCGTCAGTCCAAGTGTGAGAGTCAACCAATCGTGAGTATCCCCCACCCAAGGGTAGGACCCAAGGGCAAGGGAACACGGGCCCGAGTCGCTCGCTAATAATCAGTAATAATCAGTAACATCACCCATATATCTCCAGATTCGCTGTATGTGCCGGCAATGGGACTCCCGAGATTCTGTTGAACTCACACTCAAACTACCCCACACCCATGGTCTACATCAAATACCAACCATGAATCCAAATACTAGTCGCTCCATGACAAGTCTACGCAAGAACTGGAAACAGGGTCTCCATCAAGCATGTCTCGACTGGTATCCAAGATAAATGGACAATACTCGATGTCTTACCTATGATACTAATGCAAGTTCTCCATAACCGTCCCATTCCGGTTATAGTTACACTTACATATGCCCCATAGGCGTCGACAATGCAATAAAGTAACTGGTTCCGTTGATTGTGTACAAGTACGTGTCACGTTCACTTTCACTTATTCATTCACTTTCACTTATTCACGCTTTAACACTAATGTACTTGTCACAGTCCAATCACTAATACTTAGCACTGGGTAATGTATATGATCACTAGGTTATCAATGTTTCACGACCACTATTCAATGAGGGCATACCGCTACATGATATGATGAAAATGCAATTATTCATGATATAAATAAAGCACAGCAGCCAGTGTCGTACAACTTGCAAAATTTACTATAAATCCTATGTGCAGAATTAAGCAAAACAATATAAAAGGAAAAAGTAGTATGTTTAATTATCTATCCATCAAAATTGGTTTCACATCAATCGGGTTTCAGGTTCGCTAGTTATGACCATTTCATTTTAAGTGTTCACTGCTGGAAATCCAATTTCTGAACTGGAAGTCCGTTTCGTAACACATTTTACTCCCAGTTGGAAGCATAATTAGATGATGCTACAGTTCAACTAATTGTATATTTTACTGTTATCTTTCCAACGCATCAAACGTATCATCAATATCAGTTCTGTATTAAAAGTTATGTTATGTACAAGGTGCTGGTGTAAGAGGGATCACTGCAGAAACTGCAGAACACCACGGTATTCTAAAATACAAATAAATATCAAATGACGGTGAAACGACACGGGACCAGATTCAGGGGTTAGAAAAATAAATTCTCTACGCGACCATATGGGGTTCCATGCATTTTCAGTTTAATGAAGGGGTGTACAGGTGTTCCAAACGCCAGGTATTCAAACGAACGCTGCCCCGGACTGCAGTTCAGGACCGCGAATCGTCTCAGTGTTCATTGTTATAACTTATCAAAATGGAAAGATGAACTATGGGGTTCTGTAGGTTTATCTTCTGGCTTCGATACGAGCCAGACGGATCGATAATACCCATGGTGTATGGAAAGTTATGCCTTGTACAATAAAGGGGTATACAATCTGTCCCTGTTTGGGACAGCCATAGGTTCTGTTGATTTAAAATATAATTTAAATAGTAAACGACGGTGAAAACGAATGAAATCACTTTCAATGGTTGCATAACAGACTTATCTTCGCTATAGTATAGGGTTCCGCATCATGGCATTTTCATACGGCAGGGAGAAGGTGTTGCAAAATGAGAATTGACAAGGGAAGCTCCGCTTGGTCTCGGCTAAGGTGTCGGTGGTTGGAGGTGGCAACGAGGGTTCCGGCGACGGTTTCCGGCAGTGGGCGTACTAGGTAGTTGTAGGGTTGTGGGTGTTCATTAAGGAGAGTCGGGAAGAGGTGTCCAACGAGGTGTAAATGCAAGGGGAGGAAGGTGAGGGTGGTGTCGGGAGTCGGAGAAGAGAGAGGCGATGACGAGGTGATGCCAATGAGGAGGTGGGCGGCGACGGCGACGAGGTGACGGCGACGGCGAGGAGCGAGATGGGCGCGGGTTCTCGTGGGGTTTGGATTCTTCGGCGTGATGAAGGAAAGAGGTGAGGAGGTGGTGGGGATTAATTTGGAGTGGGGAAGAATATATAGTATTAGAGAGAGAGAGAGAGGAGAGAGAAGGTGGGGCTGTGGGTTAATTAATAGGGTGTGTGTGCATATATATATATACAGTGTAAGTAGAGAGAGAATCAGGGAGTGAGGAGATTGAACTGTAAAGAGGGAAAAAGAGAAGGAGATTGAACTGTAAAGAGGGAAAAAGAGAAGAGAAGGAACGTGTGTTGGATCTGAGATCTGAGATCTGAACAATATTTAAAACCAAAATTTAATAAACATATATTATATATTTAACAGTTAATATTATAATAATATAATATTAAGAAAATTTGAATTTTCTGGCTAATACAAAACTACTCCAAAATACGCCCGGATTGTGTCTAAAAATATAGTTTTAAAATATAAAGAATATACGTATAAATTAAAATCACAATATGATGTCGGGTTAATAAAATTATACCCCCAAGAACGGATGCACGAAATATGCACGTAGCGATTCAAACAAGTCCGTTTCAATAAACGGAACGAGAAAAGAAACTGACAGGACCAAATTATAAAGAATGGTTGAGGAACTTAAACATTGCACTTTCATATGATAAGGTATCATATGTCCTCAATACTGAAGCCCCACCCGTCCCAGGACCTGAATCATCTGTCTCGGATAGGGAGATCCGAAAAACTTGGGAAAATGACTGCAACACGGCCAAGTGCCTCGCGCTCGCTTCTATGGACAATGTCCATCAGAAGCAACACGAGAATATGGATGTGCAATCCATCTTTCTTCACACAAAGGAGTTGTATGAAGAGCAATCTCGTACTTTGAGATACGAGGCATCTAGAACGCTGTTTCAGATGCGAATGGCCCCTGGTGCATCAGTTGGAGACCATGTTTTGAAAATGATTGGTCTTATTGAAGAACTTGAGGAACTGGGATGGACTATGGATAATGAGCAATATACGGATATTGTTCTACAGTCTCTCCCTCTGCCTTTGCTCCGTTCATAGTAAATTTCAATATGAATGATTTGGAGAAATTATTGCCTGAACTTCTCAATATGTTGAGAAGTGCACAGAACACGTTGAAAACGGCGAGGACTCCCGCTCTGCTTGCCGGGCCATCTTCCTCTTCATTCCCAAAAGCTAAGGCCAAGGGAAAGAAAAAGAAGAAGTCCATCAAACAGAAAGGTGGAGTCAGAAAGGCAAAGGGGAAAGACAAAGCCGGGGCTGTAGGAAGCGGAAAAGGAGAATGTTTTTACTATCACAAGTCAGGACATTGGAAACGCAACTGTGCTGCATATCTTGCTGATCTCAAGAAGAAGAAGCATGCTGATGCTTCCACTTCAGGTGTGTTTGTAACTGAAAACTGTTTTTCTTTAAACTCTGCATCCTGGGTATTGGATACCGGTTTTGGTTCTCACATCTGCAATTGTATGCAGGGATTGAGAAATAGTAGAGTTTTAAAGATAGGAGATCATACTCTGCGGGTTGGAAATGGTTCCAATGTACATGCTGTATCCGTGGGAGAGTATCATCTAGGGTTGCCTTCAGGAAGTATTTTGGTTTTGAACCTGTGTTATTTAGTACCAAGTATGCTATGTAATATAATATCCGTTTCTTTGTTGGACAATGAAGGATATCATTTTATATTGCAAAATAATGTTATAAACATTAACCTGAATCAAGAGTTGATTGGGTATGGTACACTAAATAACGGTATTTACATCCTGAACCAACACACAGTTTTCAATATACAACATACTAGTAAAAGAAAGTTTTCAGATATAAATGAAGCTTTTCTTTGGCATTGTAGACTTGGTCATATTAATGAAACAAGACTAAACAAGCTACATAAAGATGGATATTTAAATCCGTTTGAATATAAATCTTATGCGACTTGCCAGTCTTGTATCAAAGGTAAAATGACCAAAACTCCGTTTAGTGGACACGGAGAGAGAGCTGGTGAACTCTTAAGCCTCATACATAGTGATGTATGCGGACCAATGTCTACACAGGCAAGAGGTGGTTTTTCATACTTCATCACTTTTACTGATGATTTCTCAAGATTCCGACACATGTTTTTGATAAAGCACAAATCCGAAGCCTTTGAAAAATTCAAGGAGTATAAACTTGAAGTAGAGAAGCAAACAGGCTTGAGCATCAAGAAATTTCGATCGGATCGAGGTGGAGAATATTTAAGTACAGAGTTTCTAGACTTTTTAAAAGAGAATGAGATTCTCTCTCAGCTCACTCCTCCTTACACACCACAGCACAATGGTGTGTCAGAATGGAGGAATCGTACCCTATTGGATATGGTACGATCCATGATGTGTGATGCTGAGTTACCGCTTTCCTTTTGGGGACATGCATTGGAGACAGCAATGTATCTATTGAACAGGGTTCCAACCAAGACCGTGTCTACCACTCCATATGAGATGTGGAATGGAAAGAGACCATCTCTTAAAAGGTTTAGGATTTGGGGTTGTCCAGCCTTTGTTAAAAAGCAGAATCCAGACAAACTCGAGACACGATCGGTCATGTGTAAGTTTGTGGGGTATCCAAAACATTCGTATGGATATCTATTCTACCACAAAGAGGAACAAAAAGTGTTTGTTGCTCAGCATGCCACATTTTTGAAAAATGAGATCTTTACGGAAAGTACTAATGGCGATGTGGTAGAACTAGAAGAGGTTCTAGAGACACAAATTACTCAGGAGGAATTGGTTGAAACTGATGTTACAGTAGAACTTCAAGAACCTCAGCCGCTCAGGAGGTCTAGTAGAACTTCTCGCCTACCAGAGAGATACTATGGGTTTCTCATAGATGGTGATGGAGAAGATTGCATCATGGATGATGATGACCCTACTAGTTTTCAGCAAGCTATCACGAGTGGTGACTCAGTGAAATGGCTGGAAGCAATGAGATCCGAAATGGAGTCAATGTACACCAACAAAGTATGGACTTTGGACGTTGCGCCTCCTGGGATAAAACCCGTTGGGTGCAAATGGATCTTTAAGAGAAAGATTGGTGTAGATGGACAGGTGGAGACCTATAAAGCAAGGCTTGTAGCGAAAGGTTTTCGTCAAAGACCAGGCTTGGACTATGATGAAACTTTCTCTCCGGTAGCAATGCTTAAATCCATTAGGATCCTACTTGCCTTTGCTGCTCACTATGATTATGAAATATGGCAGATGGACGTGAAAACTGCATTTCTAAATGGTGATTTAGAAGAATGCGTTTTTATGGATCAGCCAGAGGGCTTCATTGATAGTGGGAGCAGCGGGAAAGCATGTAGATTGCTTAAATCCATTTATGGATTAAAGAAGGCCTCAAGGAGCTGGAACATCTGCTTTGATGATACAATCAAAGAGTTTGATTTTATCAGAAATATAGATGAACCATATATTTATAAGAAGATTGTAGGGAGTACTATCACATTCCTCGTATTGTACGTTGATGACATTCTCCTGATAGGAAATGATGTTCCTATGCTACAATCGGTCAAACTATTCTTATCACAAAAGTTCTCCATGAAGGACCTGGGTGATGCCTCGCGCATTTTGGGCATTAGGATCTATAGAGATAGATCCAAAAGGTTATTGGGACTGTCCCAATCAAAGTACATAGACACCATTCTAAAGAGATTTAGTATAGAAGATTCCAAGCGTGGTGCCTTGCCTGCTAGTCATGGAATCACTCTCTCCAAGGACTTCTGTCCAAAGACTGATGAAAAGAGAGCTCGCATGAGCGTTATACCCTACGCATCAGCCGTAGGATCTATAATGTATGCGATGTTGTGTACTCGCCCAGATGTGGCTTATGCACTGGCTGTAGTAAGCAGGTATCAATCTAACCCAGGGGAGAAACATTGGATAGCAGTGAAGAACATTCTTAAGTACTTGCGAAGGACTAAAGAATTGTTCTTGGTGTATGGTAATGGGGATCTCCAGATGGAGGCCTTTACCGATTCCAGCTTCCAAAGTGACAAGGATGACAGCAAATCAATCTCAGGGTTTGTATTTACCCTAAATGGAGGAACGGTTAGTTGGAAGAGTTCCAAACAGGACACCGTTGTAGACTCCACGATGGAAGCTGAGTATATTGCTGCAAGTGATGCTGCCAAGGAAGCCGTCTGGATGAAGAAGTTCATTGCGGAACTAGGAGTAGTTCCAACCATTATTGATCCAATACCATTGTATTGTGATAATAATGGAGCTATAGCATTAGCCAAAGAACCAAGGTCCCATCAGAAGTCCAGACACATCCTAAGGCGATATCATCTGATCCGGGAGATAGTAGATCGCTAGGAGATCGAGATTCGGAGAGTAGATACAAAGGATAACACAGCGGATCCATTCACCAAGGCACTTCCACAGCCGCAGCATGAGCGACTGTTTGAAATGTTGGGTATGAGATACGCTAATAACTGGCCTTAGTGCAAGTGGGAGATTGTTAGTAATATGTATGCCCTAAAGGCCATTATATGGATAGTGGAAACCTGGACATATATCTATGGAGATAGATGAATTTCTTGCTCAACATGATAGTACGCTATCTGGTTTACTTTATCTTGATATGTAGATTTAATCATTAACATATGTTGATAAAGCCCAAAGGATATTTACTTGACTACTGTGATTATGATGCGGATCATACTAGTGGGGCACATATAGTCTATAAGCATATCCTTGAACTGTTCCTAGTCGAAGATGTATCGAGACAGGGCATCGATATTCCAAAGTAGACTAGCGTATACCATTCTTGTCCCATATGATGGGCGATGGATGATCCCATATCCATCTGGTGAGGAGACACCAAAGATTGTATGCGGGTGCTCAGTGGAGACTGGGTACACTGAACGGACTCGCCGAGAACTCCTATGTGGTATTATATCTATCGTCGGATAGCAGTTCTCAAGGAACACAGGTACAGGTTAGTCTGTAGACCCGAGATCGTCATAGAGTCTTGTGTGTGCTCCCACTATACTTTGATCTCCACCCTACCACGGCTCTACTGAGTCATGCAAACAGGTAGTCTTTGGGTACAGTCTCGAGGCACATGGAGGCAATGAACGATAGGAGGGGTTTCGTCTCTCCCGGTATTGGGGGTTGATGTTGTGCTATGCTCGATTGGCTATAACATGAAGTCCCTGGCCAGGGCTGCTGAGATTTACTGATAAGAGTTATCAGTAGTTTCTCGATCTGTTATGAGCCATACACCAGCATGACTTATTGAGTTACTGGGGTCGACGATTCCATCCCTGGACTCGATATGCAGCATATCTGACGAAGAGACCGAACTGTACGGTAAGTGTTGCCAGTTGGCTCGACGGGAGTTTTTACAGCTTCGCTGGTTTTCTTCTGATCGTTTCAATACCCGGGTGGCCGTTACGTTTAGCTGACCTCTTGCGGCTTGTAGATGTTTGATATGATCATCATCTACTGCCGGCGTATTGACGAGTCTTAGAGTCCCACAATGAAGTTTCCTGGTTCAGGCAAAAAGATGTGGTGTGCATATGAGATATGCGCGGGACCCGATTAAATACGGTTATGTGATAACGTAGATTAATCAGGCATTTTCTATTTGTCGGATCGTATGTGATATGACCGGTTTGCTAAATCAAGTGTTGATTTAACAAAATAACAATTAGATTAAATATTTAATTAAATCCTTTTGTATGCATGCAAGCATGCACATGATGATGTGCATGGACACATACATACATACATACATAGTATCATGGTTGATGATACAAGAATGGTGGCAATGCGAGACTTATATTGTAGCTTTTATTTACATTTATCATTTTAAGTTAATGTAAAGAAAACCCACTCATGCTCCTTTATTCTTTAGTGGGTAAACTTTATTTAACTTTAATGAAAAGAATTTCCACCCATGCTTAATTCTTTATGAAAAGAATTTCCACCTATAATTAAAGTGGGAATGGAATAATGATGATTATTCCTTCTCATCACTATAAAAGGATTCATATGTGATATCAAGCAAGCATGAAAAAATTGGTGTGAAGAAAACAAGTTATCATATGTGATATGATAGAAAGCTCAAGCTTAGCCACCATTATCTTCCTCTTCCTCTCTTGATTTTTCTCTTGAGTGAAGTTGATAAAAAGAAAGGGTTTTAATTGTTGAATATAAACCACATCATCATACTACACACATCTAGCCGATTTGTGTAGGGTGTTTGCTCTACTTCGTTCGCGAAACAAGTAAGGCAAGGAGCTTTGGGCAAAGAGACTTCGGGTGGATCATCGTGGACAAGGAAGGCTTCCATCGATCCGTTCCAAACTCTCATAGTGCCAAGGAGTTACCGAGGGAGATCTACAAAGGTTGTAATCTCTACTCTTAGTGATAGTTTTACATTTGCATGTGATGCTTATTTGTATGAATCCCTAAAACTTCTAGTTTCGATTCTTGTCGAGTTAACTTAGCACCTCTAAAATTTTGATTATGGCATATGTGATGCTACCAAACCCTGGATGAGGTGCTAGGCTAACCCTTCAGTGGTATCAGAGCCAAGCTAGAGCTTTAGGCGATGCGTAGGCGATGTTAAAAGTCCGGTCGAACCACGAAACACCAATTTGGACCGCTCTCTGAAAAATTTTTGAAAATTGGAATTTTCCAAATTAAAAATTCTTTAAAAATTCAGCATGCTTTTCTATGAATTGCTGTATAATTTTTTTTTTGTGATCTCTCTAAAGTGCCGCGGAACCGTGGCCAAAGCATGGTATTTGCGGCGGTTCCGCGGCTATAATAGGGAATTAGGAATAGTGTTTTCTACAGTAGGCCCGTATGTAATAGTGCTTGCCTCTGAGATATTTTAAACTTACTCAAGTGTTGAGTTTTCTGGAGATATATTGTTTTTGGTGATTCGATCGGAAAGTTTAACTTCGTTCAGATTTTCAGATTATTTAGAACGTGTTAAAATGTTTGAACGAATATTAGAAACACATTTTTTCCCGTATTGGAAAAATTCCAAGTGTTGGATTTTTCCCGAGTTCGAAACTTTCGAAAAACATGCAAGCGTATCTGTGGACACTCTAGAAGAACATAACCTTAACTCGATTATGTGACCGTCAAAACTGTCATTGAACCTTAGGCTTTGTGGTAGTTTAGCGTTGCCACATGTGAGGCGTTGGTTTGACCCTTCTACAGTTGGTCCATAAGGGGGCTGTTACATGTTCTAGAAATTTTTGAACTCGGCTCAAGTGTTGTGCAGTTTGAGAAATCTTGGGTGTTTGTTTATTCGATCGAAAAGTTTAACATTGTCTATTTTATCTGGAATGTGATACAATATGTGGAATTCATATAGTTAGGCATGAAATACGAAGTATGTGATATTTCGAATTTATGATGTCTAAAGTGATTGTGGATTCCAAATGTTGTAGTTTTTCATTTTATTTTCTGCGACCGTAAGTGTAGTATGTGGTGTATCGCCGTTTTCGTTGCTATACGTCAACGACAATCGGGATACGCATACTTACTTACGTTGATGATATGAGATATTATGTGTTGCTGAGATATGATGAGTAGGATTGTCGCGAATGAATAGCCGGGGGGTTTTATTTGAGATGAGAGTTTTATTTTCATTCATGTATAAATCAATTGTATATTATTTACTTTTCCACATTAGGATAGACCCAAGGAGGGGAGCACAAGTGACCGGGTTCTAGGGTTCAGTGGGAGGCCATCTCGAGGAGTCGAGACCGGGTCTCCTAAACTCTAGAATTGGCAGGATCACTTGCCGCTCTCGTAGGGGTCTAGGGGTGTGGGCTTGGCTATTCATTACGACCGTGGAATCCGTATTTTCTATTGTTGGCTCGATACAAAATACGGACATCCTAGATATCCTTTTATGTGCTTCTGCTGTTGATATTTTGTAATGTGATTACTTAGTATCTGAGACGAATAGATTATTATTATATATATGATATGTAATAAACATTGCTTATATTTTACACCCACGCTAGTCCCGCCCCGCTATGCCGTTAGTTAAGTAACCTAACGGTGCATAACGGGACACTGTGGCGAATGCGGATGGTATAAGTATACGTTCTATTCTGTGATGGCTTAGGAACTTAAATGATGGGATCACATTAATGAGATTAATGTAAAGAAAAGAAACCTAATGATGTTGTAGAATCTGATTTGAAACAAACTCGGCTTTTTATGAAAAATGCAAGTTTCAAAAAGATGCGGAGCTTAAGCCACTCCTTTTCTTAACCGTTTTGATCCTACAACGAGATCAAGTTCAAAGCGTTAAAGGTTTTCTTAAAAACCATCCGCAACCCTCCGTCATTTTAGGAAGCAGAGTACTTAGTATTCGTGCTGCGTATGTTGATTATAGTCAAGGCGTAGTGTACGGTAGCTAAGTGATGTCTTCCTACAAAGCATATGATGCGATTAGTTAGGGCATTCATGTGATTATGTTGATGATAGTCAAGGGTCATATGGGTGGGTCTAGTTAATCACGAAATGACGGGTAGAATTTGACTAGTACTTATGATATGTTGACCATAGCCAAGGTCATAAGTGACTAGGGGTGAAAACCATATCGGGAATTTCAAGAGTTGAAATTTGCAATGAGATTGCATACCATCTATATGATAGTTGGATCTCGATCTCACTGTAAGTAAGTGTTACTTCCAGGAGAGTTTTGCACTTTACAATTAGCTAATCCTGTGGGTGTCTAGAATGGCTGACCGGTTGGCGAAACTGTAGAATGTAATTATTCCTGGCTAGTTTTCTTTTCAGGTTTTGAAAGAAAATTTGATAAAAGCAGTGGGAGACATCGATTAGATAAAATAATAACCAATCTAATTCTTTGCTAGAGCATTTCGCTAAGTGTATCCTTTTCTCTCTCCGAATGGCAGTTACAGATGTCAGGACTTAAGCTACTACTTGAGAAAAATAAACTGACAGGACCAAATTATAAAGAATGGTTGAGGAACTTAAACATTGCACTTTCATATGATAAGGTATCATATGTCCTCAATACTGAAGCCCCACCCGTCCCAGGACCTGAATCATCTGTCTCGGATAGGGAGATCCGAAAAACTTGGGAAAATGACTGCAACACGGCCAAGTGCCTCGCGCTCGCTTCTATAGACAATGTCCATCAGAAGCAACACGAGAATATGGATGTGCAATCCATCTTTCTTCACACAAAGGAGTTATATGAAGAGCAATCTCGTACTTTGAGATACGAGGCATCTAGAAAGCTGTTTCAGATGCGAATGGCCCCTGGTGCATCAGTAGGAGACCATGTTTTGAAAATGATTGGTCTTATTGAAGAACTTGAGGAAATGGGATGGACTATGGATAATGATCAATATACGGATATTGTTCTACAGTCTCTCCCCCCTGCCTTTGCTCCGTTCATAGTAAATTTCAATATGAATGATTTGGAGAAATCATTGCCTGAACTTCTCAATATGTTGAGAAGTGCAGAGAACACGTTGAAAACGGAAAGGACCCCCGCTCTGCTTGCTGGGCCATCTTCCTCTTCATTCCCAAAAGCTAAGGCCAAGGGAAAGAAAAAGAAGAAGTCCATCAAACAGAAAGGTGGAGTTAGAAAGGCAAAGGGGAAAGACAAAGTCGGGGCTGTGGGAAGCAGGAAAGGAGAATGTTTTTACTGTAAAAAGTCAGGACATTGGAAACGCAACTGTGCAGAATATCTTGCTGATCTCAAGAAGAAGAAGCATGCTGATGCTTCCACTTCAGGTGTGTTTGTAACTGAAAACTGTTTTTCTTTAAACTCTGCATCCTGGGTATTAGATACCGGTTCTGGTTCTCACATCTGCAATTGTATGCAGGGATTGAGAAATAGTAGAGTTTTAAAGATAGGAGATCATACTTTGCGGGTTGGAAATGGTTCCAATATACATGCTGTATCCGTGGGAGAGTATCATCTAGGGTTGCCTTCAGGAAGTATTTTGGTTTTGAACCCATGTTATTTAGTACCAAGTATGCTGTGTAACATAATATCCGTTTCTTTGTTGGACAATGAAGGATATCATTTTATATTGCAAAATAATGTTATGAACATTAACCTGAATCAAGAGTTGATTGGGTATGGTACACTAAATAACGGTATTTACATCCTGAACCAACACACAGTTTTCAACATACAACATACTAGTAAAAGAATGTTTTCAGATATAAATGAAGCTTTTCTTTGGTATTGTAGACTTGGTCATATTAATGAAACAAGACTAAACAAGCTACATAAAGATGGATATTTAAATCCGTTTGAATATAAATCTTATGCGACTTGCCAGTCTTGTATCAAAGGTAAAATGACCAAAACTCCATTTAGTGGACACGGAGAGAGAGCTGGTGAACTCTTAAGCCTCATACATAGTGATGTATGCGGACTAATGTCTACACATGCAAGAGGTGGTTTTTCATACTTCATCACTTTTACTGATGATTTCTCAAGATTCGGACACGTGTTTTTGATAAAGCACAAATCCGAAGCCTTTGAGAAATTCAAGAAGTATAAATTTGAAGTAGAGAAGCAAACAGGCTTGAGCATCAAGAAACTTCGATCGGATCGAGGTGGAGAATATTTGAGTACAGAGTTTCTAGACTTCTTAAAATAGAATGGGATTCTCTCTCAGCTCACTCCTCCTTACACACCGCAGCACAATGGTGTGTCAAAACGGAGGAATCGTACCCTATTGGATATGGTACGATCCATGATGTGTGATGCTGAGTTACCGCTTTCCTTTTGGGGACATGCATTGGAGACAGCAATGTATCTATTGAACAGGGTTCCAACCAAGACCGTGTCTACCACTCCATATGAGATGTGGAATGGAAAGAGACCATCTCTTAAAAGGTTTAGGATTTGGGGTTGTCCGGCTTTTGTTAAAAAGCAGAATCCAGACAAACTCGAGACACGATCGGTCATGTGTAAATTTGTGGGGTATCCAAAACATTCGTATGGATATCTATTCTACCACAAAGAGGAACAAAAGGTGTTTGTTGCTCAGCATACCACATTTTTGGAAAATGAGATCTTTACGGAAAGTACTAATGGCAATGTGGTAGAACTAGAAGAGGTTCTAGAGACACAAATTACTCAGGAGGAATTGGTTGAAACTGATGTTGCAGTAGAACTTCAAGAACCTCAGCCTCTCAGGAGGTCTAGTAGAACTTCTCGCCCACCAGAGAGATACTATGGGTTTCTCATAGATGGTGATGGAGAAGATTGCATCATGGATGATGATGACCCTACTAGTTTTCAGCAAGCTATCATGAGTGGTGACTCAGTGAAATGGCTGGAAGCAATGAGATCCGAAATGGAGTCAATGTACACCAACAAAGTATGGACTTTGGACGTTGCGCCTCCTGGGATAAAACCCGTTGGGTGCAAATGGATCTTTAAGAGAAAGATTGGTGTAGATGGACAGGTGGAGACCTATAAAGCAAGGCTTGTAGCGAAAGGTTTTCGTCAAAGACCAGGCTTGGACTATGATGAAACTTTCTCTCCGGTAGCAATGCTTAAATCCATTAGGATCGTACTTGCTATTGTTGCTCACTATGATTATGAAATCTGGAAGATGGACGTGAAAACTGCATTTCTAAATGGTGATTTAGAAGAATGCGTTTTTATGGATCAGCCAGAGGGCTTCATTGATAGTGGGAGCAGCGGGAAAGCATGTAGATTGCTTAAATCCATTTATGGATTAAAGCAGGCCTCAAGGAGCTGAAACATCTACTTTGATGATACAATCAAAGAGTTTGATTTTGTCAGAAATGAAGATGAACCATGTATTTTTAAGTAGATTGTTGGGAGTACTGTCACATTCCTCGTATTATACGTAGACGACATTCTCCTGATAGGAAATGATGTTCCTATGCTACAATCGGTCAAACTATTCTTATCATAAAGGTTCTCCATGAAGGACCTGGGTGATGCCTCGCGCATTTTGGGCATTAGGATCTATAGAGATAGATCCAAGAGGTTGTTGGGACTGTCCCAATCAAAGTATATAGACACCATTCTAAAGAGTTTTAGTATGGAAGATTCCAAGCGTGGTGCCTTGCCTGCTAGTCATGGAATCACTCTCTCCAAGGACTTCTATCCGAAGACTGATGAAGAGAGAGCTCGCATGAGCGTTATACCCTACGCTTCAGCTGTAGGATCTATAATGTATGTGATGTTGTGTACTCGCCCTGATGTGGCTTATGCACTGGCTGTAGTAAGCAGGTATCAATCCAACCCAGGGGAGAAACATAGGATTGCAGTGAAGAACATTCTTAAGTACTTGCGAAGGACTAAAGAATTGTTCTTGGTGTATGGTAATGGGAATCTCCAAATGGAGACTTTTACCGATTCAAGCTTCCAAAGTGATAAGGATGACAGCGAATCTATCTCAGGGTTTGTATTTACCCTAAATGGAGGAGCAGTTAGTTGGAAGAGTTCCAAACGGGACACCGTTGTAGACTCCACGATGGAAGCTGAGTATATTGCTGCAAGTGATGCTGCTAAGGAAACCGTCTGGATGAAGAAGTTGCGGAACTAGGAGTAGTTCCAACAATTGTTGATCCAATACCATTGTATTGTGATAATAATGGATCTATAGCATTAGCCAAAGAACCAAGGTCCCATCAGAAGTCCAGACACATCCTAAGGCGATATCATCTGATCCGGGAGATAGTTGATCGCCAGGAGATCGAGATTCGGAGAGTAGATACAAAGGATAACATAGCGGATCCATTCACCAAGGCACTTCCACAGCCTCAGCATGAGCAACTGTTTGAAATGTTGGGTATGAGATACGCCAATAAATGGCCTTAGTGCAAGTGGGAGATTATTAGTAATATGTATGCCCTAAAGGCCATTATATGGATAGTGGAAACTTGGACATATATATATGGAGATAGATGACTTTCTTGCTCAACATGATAGTACACTATCTGGTTTACTTTATCTGGACATGTAGATTTAATCATTTACACATGTTGATAAAGCCCAAAGGATATTTGCTTGACTACTGTGATTATGATGCGGATCATACTAGTGGGGCACATGTAGTCTATAAGCATATCCTTGAACTGTTCCTAGTCGAGGGTGTATCGAGACAGGGCATCGATATTCCAGAGTAGAATAGCGTGTAACATTCTTGTCCCATATGATGGGCGATGGATGATCCCATATCCATCTGGTGAGGAGACACCAAAGATTGTATGCGGGTGCTCAGTGGAGACTGGGTACACTGAACGGACTCGCCGAGAACTCCTATGTAGTATTATATCTATCGTCGGATAGAAGTTCTCAGGGAACACTGGTACAGGTTAGTCTGTAGACCCGAGATCGTCATAGAGTCTTGTGTGTCCTTCCACTATACTTTGATCTCCACCCTACCACGGCTCTACTGATTCGTTCAAACAGGTGGTCTTTGGGTACAGTCTCGAGGCACATGGAGGCAATGAGCGATAGGAGGGGTTTCGTCTCTCCCGGTATTAGGGGTTGATGTTGTGCTATGCTCGATTGGCTATAACATGAAGTCCCTGGCCAGGGCTGCTGAGATTTACTGATAAGAGTTATCAGTTGTTTCTCGATCTGTTATGAGCCATACACCAGCATGACTTATTGAGTTACTGGGGTCGACGATTCCATCCCTGGACTCGATATGCAGCATATCTGACGAAGAGACCGAACTGTACGGTAAGTGTTGCCAGTTGGCTCGACGGGAGTTTTTACAGCTTCGCTGGTTTTCTTCTGATCGTTTCAATACCCGGGTGGCCGTTACGTTTAGCTGACCTCTTGCGGCTTGTAGATGTTTGATATGATCATCATATACTGCCGGCGTATTGACGAGTCTTAGAGTCCCACAATGAAGTTTCCTGGCTCAGGCAAAAAGATGTGGTGTGCATATGAGATATGCGCGGGATCCGATTAAATATAGTTATATGATAAAGTATATTAATCGGGCATTTTCTATTTGTCGGATCGTATGTGATATGACCGGTTTGCTAAATCAAGTGTTGATTTATCAAATTACATTTAGATTAATTCTTTAATTAAATCCTTTTGTATGCATGCATGTATGCATATGATGATGTGCATGGACACATACATGCATACATAGTATCATGGTTGATGATACAAGAATGGTGGCAATGCAAGACCTATATTGGAGCTTTTATTTATATTTATCATTTTAAGTTAATGTAAAGAAAACCCACTCATGCTCCTTTATTCTTTAGTGGGTAAACTTTATTTAACTTTAATGAAAAGAATTTCCACCCATGCTTAATTCTTTATGAAAATAATTTCCCCCTATAATTAAAGTGGGAATGGAATAATGATGATTATTCCTTCTCATCACTATAAAAGGATTCATATGTGATATGAAGCAAGCATGAAAAAATTGGTGTGAAGAAAACAAGTT
This sequence comes from Agapanthus africanus, assembly GCA_030015575.1. Lineage (NCBI taxonomy): Eukaryota > Viridiplantae > Streptophyta > Magnoliopsida > Asparagales > Amaryllidaceae > Agapanthus > Agapanthus africanus. Next base: position 488,682,643 of record CM057349.1, read on the forward strand.
ATCATATGTGATATGATAGAAAGCTCAAGCTTAGCCACCGTTATCTTCTTCTTCCTCTCTTGATTTTTCTCTTGAGTGAAGTTGATAAAAAGAAAGGGTTTTAATTGTTGAATATAAACCACATCATCATACTACACACATCTAGCCGATTTGTGTAGGGTGTTTGCTCTACTTCGTTCGCGAAACAAGTAAAGCAAGGAGCTTTGAGCATAGGGACTTCGGGTGGATCATCGTGGACAAGGAAGGCTTCCATCGATCCGTTCCAAACTCTCATAGTGCCAAGGAGTCACCGAGGGAGATCTACAAAGGTTGTAATCTCTACTCTTAGTGATAGTTTTACATTTGCATGTGATGCTTATTTGTATGAATCCCTAAAACTTCTAGTTTCGATTCTTGTTGAGTTAACTTAGCACCTCTAAAATTTTGATTATGGCATATGTGATGCTACCAAACCTTAGACGAGGTACTAGGCTAAGGGTTAGCCTAGCACCTCATCTAGGGTTTGGTAGCATCACATATGCCATAAGCAAAATTTTAGAGGTGCTAAGTTAACTCGACAAGAATCGAAACTAGAAGTTTAGGGATTCATACAAATAAGCATCACATGCAAATGTAAAACTATCACTAAGAGTAGAGATTACAACATTTGTAGATCTTCCTCGGTGACTCCTTGGCACTATGAGAGTTTGGAACGGATCGATGGAAGCCTTTCTTGTCCACGATGATCCACCCGAAGTCCCTTTGCCCAAAGCTCCTTGCCTTACTTGTTTCGCGAACGAAGTAGTGCAAACACCCTACACAAATCGGCTAGATGTGTGTAGTATGATGATGTGGTTTATATTCAACAATTAAAAACCTTTCTTTTTATCAACTTCACTCAAGAGAAAAATCAAGAGAGGAAGAAGAAGATAATGGTGGTTAAGCTTGAGCTTTCTATCATATCACATATGATAACTTGTTTTCTTCACACCAATTTTTTCATGCTTGCTTCATATCACATATGAATCCTTTTATAGTGATGAGAAGGAATAATCATCATTATTCCATTCCCACTTTAATTATGGGTGGAAATTCTTTTCATAAAGAATTAAGCATAGGTGGAAATTCTTTTCATTAAAGTTAAATAAAGTTTACCCACTAAAGAATAAAGGAGCATGAGTGGGTTTTCTTTACATTAACTTAAAATGATAAATATAAATAAAAGCTCCAATATAAGTCTTGCATTGCCACCATTCTTGTATCATCAACTATGATACTATGTATGCATGTATGTGTCCATGCACATCATCATGTGCATACATGCATGCATACAAAAGGATTTAATTAAAGAATTAATCTAAATGTAATTTGTTAAATCAACACTTGATTTAGCAAACCGGTCATATCACATACGATCCGACAAATAGAAAATGCCCGATTAATATACTTTATCATATAACTGTATTTAATCGGGTCCCGCGCATATCTCATATGCACACCACACCTTTTTGCCTGAGCCAGGAAACTTCATTGTGGGACTCTAAGACTCGTCAATACGCCGGCAGTAGATGATGATCGTATCAAACATCTATAAGCCGCAAGAGGTCAGCTAAACGTAACGGCCATTCGGGTATTGAAACGATCAGAAGAAAACCAACGAAGCTGTAAAAACTCACGTCGAGCCAACTGGAAACACTTACCGTACAGTCCGGTCTCTTAGTCAGATATGCTGCATATCGAGTCCAGGGATGGAATCGTCGACCCAGTAACTCAATAAGTCATGCTGGTGTATGGCTCATAACAGATCGAGAAACTACTGATAACTCTTATCAGTAAATCTCAGCAGCCCTGGCCAGGGACTTCATGTTATAGCCAATCGAGCATAGCACAACATCAACCCCCAATACCGGGAGAGACGAAATCCCTCCTATTGCTCATTGCCACCATGTGCCTCGAGACTGTACCCAAAGACCACCTGTTTGCACGACTCAGTAGAGCCGTGGTATGGTGGAGATCAAAGTATAGTGGGAGGAGTTATATGTGTGCCCTAGAGGCCATTACTGTACATACGATGTATATTGTAGTGGTGCTTGGACATATATAGGGAGGACTTTCTTGCTCGACATGATAGTACGCTATCTCGTTGTACTTTATTTTAACATGTACTCTGATTGTCTCTTTTGTTACATGTTGATAAAGCCCTTAGGATTTGTACTCGACTACTGGGACTATGATGAGATCATACTAGTGGGGCCACGGTAGTCTATGAGTACATCCTATAACTGTTCCTAGTCGAGGGTGTGTCGAGACAGGGCATCGATACACCAGAGTAGACTAGCGTATACGCATCTTGACCCATATGATGGGCGATGGATGATCCCATATCCATCGGTGTTTTACATCAAGGATGGTGTACGGGTGCTCAATGGAGACTGGGTACACTGGACGGACTTGCCGAGAACTCCTAGATTGTATATATACCTATTGTCAGATAGCAGTTCTCTGGTGACACTTGTACAGGTTAGTCTGTAGACCCGAGATCGTCATAGAGTCTTGTGTGATTCCCACTGTACTTTGATTTCCTCCCTACCACGGCTCTATTGAGTCGTCCAAACAGGTGGATTTTGGGTACAGTCCCGAATCATATGGAGACAGTGAGCGATAGGAGGGGTTTCGTCTCTTCCGGTATAGGGAGTTGATGTCGCGCTATGTTTGATCGGCTATAACACCTAAATCCCTGGCCAGGGTTCTCGAGGTTTACTGATAAGTGTTATCAGTAGTTCCTCGACCTGTTATGAGCCGTAAATCAACATGACTCATAAAGTTACTGGGGTCTGACATTTACCACCCCTAGACTTCATATGCGACGTATCAGACGAAGAGACCGGACTGTACGGTAAGTGTTGCTTACAGGCTCGTAAGGGTTGTGATGAGTTCGCTCGTCGGCCACCTTTTCGTTATGTACCTGGGTAGCCGTTACGCACAGCTAGTGCCGCTGACGTGCTTGTGGTTAAATCCATTGCCAGCATACTGACGAGTCTTTAGAGTCCCACATAGAGGGTTCTCTCGTTCAGGCAAAAGATGTAGAGACCGTAAGTTGTTACGGCAGCCATAAGGTGTTGCGGCAGGATTTCGATTATGTTCGTGTAATTGTTGCAGGAATAATAATCGGAAGAATAATACTGGCCGGATACCGGTATTATATTATTGGATTAATTGTATTCGTATTTTTCGGAATTCGGATGCGTGTATACAGTATACGGTATACGGAGGAGGGGTATTTTTGTAATTGTTACAAGAATACCTTCTAGAAGGTGCCACCTCATTATGACATAATTATGACATCATTTATTTTGTGAAAATAAATTAGTGAGGTGTAAATTAAAAGGTATAAGCATGATAATGAGGTTGTTGTAGTGGAGGTACTATTAAAGCATGATACTTCTTTCATAATACATGCTTTAGTTAGTGCTATTTTCTTTTTCATCATGCTTAAACTTTTTGATCATGAAATGCACTTATTCTCTCCTCCTCCTTCTTCTTATAAATACCTTCACATGAGATGTGAAATCAAGGCATTCCAATCCTACACAAAATTATGATAAGTGTATCATAACAAGTGTATAAGAAGAAAGAAAGAAAATGATGGTTATCATTCTTCCTAGCTTAAACCCTCATATGAGATGTGAATCCAAAGCTTAGGATTTCAAGTTAATCCAATATACTTATCTCTACATCATCCTAGTGAGCTCTTCTAGCAAATTTGGTCTCTAGGTTAAACTCTTAAGAAGAGTTTCTAGCTTGTACGAAAACTCTCGGGTGGATCATCTAGGTCTTCGGTGGCCGGAGATCGAAAACGTCGGCAACATCTAAAGGAGCCAAGGAGTTCACCAAAAGAGGAGAAAGGAGCAAAGGAGTTGCATCCAAGAGAAGACCCGAAGGACCGTATCATCAAGGTATAATCCCTAACATAGTAGATAAGATCTCTAGTTAGGGTTTACTAGTTGTGGTTTAGACAAGATCTTCGGTTAAGTGCGTGTTGTATGCAAAGAAAATTTTCGTTCATCGCTTCTGCCGCGCCACAAGAGTTGTGGGAGCATGCAGCACTCACCAACATGGTATCAGAGCCTAACTAAACCACAATTAGATGTTAGCCAAAAGTTAGAAGCTCGATCGACAGTTTTTTCTCCCGAAAACTCGTATTCTGCCCTTGCTGCTGTCAGTTTTTGAAAGTGTTCAAAAATTAATTTGACATGCCTTAAAAATACAAGCAGGGATTTATAAGATCACTGTAGAAAACCGGTGTCCCAACTCGCCAAGACTGCCGCGGATCCGCGGCCAAACCCTGGGTTTGGCCGCGGATCCGCTGCCGAGTCAACGCGGAGTTGACTCGGTTTGCTACAGTATTCTTATATTTGGTAAATATGGTTTCTGGGATGTGTAGAATTGTACAAAGTTGTTTGTACTGGAACATGTCAAGTGTTGGCATTGTTTAAAATTATCGATCGAAATTCTAATAATGTTTGGCTAATCGGGTTTTCATTTTTGTTATATGTGTTTGAAACGTCCGCTAATTGCTATATGACGATTAGTGGGGGTTGCACATATGGATATCATGAGATGGTATGTGTATATGAATGTGTTGGATCGTCGTGATGAATGGCCAGGGGGTGTGAGAAGAGCGTTTTTCCTTTTCTATCATTCCATGTAATTTGTAAAAAGCAATGTTATATTGTATAATTTCTTTTTACTGTTTTTGCTCCTAGGATAGACCCAAGGAGGGGTGCACAAACTACCGGGTTCTCCAAGTGCCGAGTGGCCTACTCAATTGTTGAGGGAGGTTGCTACACTTCAGGAATTTGGCGGGTAGTTTGCCGCACCCGTAGGGGTCTAGGGGGGTTTTGACTATTCATCACGACCGTGGAACCCGTTTTTCATTAAGGGCTTGAATGAAATACGGAATTCCTAGCATATCCAATGCATTCATCTGTGATCTGAAATGGTTATATTTATATATAAGATATATATAATAAACGTTGCTTATGTTTTGCACCCACGCTAGTCCAGCCCCCGCTCTGCCATTAGTTAAGTAACCTAACGGTGCATGACGGGGCCCAGTGGCAAATACGGATGGCATAAGCGTACGTTCTATTTGCGTTTCTTTTCTGTGATGTTTAGGAAACGTAAATGATGGGACAACATTAATGTGATTAATGTTAAGAGAAAGAAACCTAAATATGTTATAGAATCAAACTTTTTGAAAAAGGGTAACTCTAGCTTTTGTTTTGCATAGTGGTATTCTTGAATATCCTGCACCTCATTCGATGAGGAAAGGGCCAAGATCCCTTCACCGGGAGTGACCCCTTTAGCGAAACTGGAAAATGTTACAAAGAACTCAATTTGATTTTATAGTTGATCTAACTTTGCTTTGCATCGTGGTATTTACATATCCAGCACCTTATTCGATAAGGAAAGAGCCGAGATCCCTTCACCGGGAGTGACCTCTTTAGCAAAATTAGAAAGATACTATAAAATCATTCGATTCTTAAAACTGGAGCTTAAACCACTCCTTCCCACTCGATTCTACAACAATATCAAGTTCAAAACGTTAAAGGTTTTCATAAAAGCCATCCGTTTCCCTCCGCCATTTTAGGAAGCAGAGTACTTAGTATTCGTACCACGTTTGTTGACCATAGTTAAGGCGTGGTGTACGGTAGCTAAGTGGTGAATTCCTACAAAGCATTTGATGCGATCGATTAGGGCATTCTCATAACTTTGTTGACCATAGTTAAGGGTCATGTGGGTGGGCCTAAATCAATCACGAAATGGCGGGTTGAACTTGACTAGTGCTTATGATTTGTTGACCATAGTTAAGGTCATAAGTCACTAGGGGTAAAAATCATATCAGGAATTTCAAGAGCTGAAATTTGCAATGAGATTGCATACCTTCTATATGATAGTTGGATCTCGATCTCGCTGCGAGTAGGGGTTACTCCTGGGAAAGTTTTACACAAGACAATTTGACGAAATTATAGGGTGTAATTATTCCCGGCTAATCTTACCTTTTAGGGTTTGAAGGAAGATTTGATAAAAACAGTGGGAGACATCCGGATTAGATAATAACCAATCTAATCTTGCAAGAGCATACGCTAAAGTGTTTTCTTCTCTCTCTCTCTCTCCAGATAGCGACCATATCATACCTTAATCAAGATAATAAATACGGATATATTGACTGAACCCGCTTGTTGTATTGAGCCGGGGAACGTTGGTCCCGCTCCAACTTATAATTGTTATAAGACAGAGCAGGAAATAGGGAAATACCAGAATTCCTATGCCGCCCAAACGAAGAAAGTGCATATGATGCATCTCCTTCGGGTGTGTTCATTACAAAGAACTGTTTCTCAGTATCCTCTGCATCCTGGGTATTTGATACTGGATCAGGATCCCAGATATGTAATCTGTTACATAGGGCTACAAAAAGGGTAGAAAAACTGAGAACGGGTGATAAGTTTCATGAGACAGAAAACGGGGCAAGTGTTGCAGCCAAGTCTGTTGGTCACTGTCACCCTGTATTACCAATACATTGATTCTGAACAAATGCTATTAAAAACCGAACCTGATATACAAAATCATATCAATCTCTTTATTAGTAAAGAAATGATAAAATTTTGTATTGATGGATAATGTTTTGAACATTTCCTATATCAAAAGTTGATCGGTTCAGGCACGTTATCTAAAAGCATTGACGTTCTAAATCAAACTACAGTTCTTAGTATACAGAACACACACAAGAGGAAGAGTTCAGAAATGAACGGATCCTTCTTGAGGCATTGTAGACTAGGTCACATCAATGCGACTCGGCTGGCTGAAGTTACATTTTAGATGCATATTTAAACCAGTTTGAATTTACATCTTGTGAAACTTGCCAGTCATGTCACAAAGATTGAATGACCATAGCTCTGTTTATTGGAAACAGAGAAAAAGTTAGTGAACTCTTGGGATTGATACATGATGATGTATGAAAGGTCCCCTGTCTACATATGCCATGACCGGTTCTTTGTACTTCATTACTTTCTTTGATGATCTCTCAAAATTCAGACAAATGTTCCTGTTGAAACACAAGTCCGAAGCTTTTGAGATATTCACAGAATATAAGTTAGAAGTAGAGAACCAAAAACGGGTATAAGTATTATGTCCTTTGATGAGATCAAGGAGGAGAATACTTGAGCATGGAAATCCTGGACTATTCTAAAGGAGAATGAGATTCTCTCTCAGCATTACTCCTCCGTATACACCATAACATGATGGTATATCGGGGCGGAGCAATTTCACCCTATGTGATATGGTGTGCTCCATGATGAGTAATACTGAGTTTCCTATTTTCCTTTTTGGGAGTTATGCACTTGTGAAGCTGCATACCTATTGAATAGGGTTCCAATCAAATCAGGTGCCTACTACTCCATATGTGATATGGTATGGGAAGAGCCCATCTCTTAAAGATGTTAAGATTTGGGGTTGTCAGGCCTATGTCTAAAAACCAAAATCCGGACAAGCTCGAGGCAAAGTCAAAACTGTGGAAGTTTGTTGGATATCCCAAGCATTAGCAAGGGAATATCTTCTACCTAACCGAGGAACAAAAGTTGTTCCTCAGCATGCCACCTTTGTGAAAGGGATTTTCTTATGAAGAAATTAGTGGTCATGAGGTAGAACTGGAAGGAGTTCCAGCTATACAAACTACAACAGATGACCTAACCGAGGAACAAAAGTTGTTTTGTTTCTCAGCATGCCACCTTTGTGAAAGGGAATTTCTTATGAAGAAATTAGTGGTCATGAGGTAGAACTGGAAGGAGTTCCAGCTACAGCAGATGATTTGGTATAACCAAAGGATTCAATAGACTCTAACGAACCTCAGCCTCTCCGCCGATCTAGTAAGGTTCCTCACCCACCTAAGAGATACTTCGGTATCTCTATGACAGTGGGAGCGAGGATTTCATATTACCCCAGCGTGTCCCGAGACCGGAAGGTATTCCGGCGGGTTGTAGTCCTTGCAAAGGGGCATGCATAGAAAGTAGCTGCTGAGAGACCTTTTGGTGCCACGGCGACCCTATGGGATGGGGTTGTTGCCTGACCAAAGTGGTATGAACTAACTAGTTTCGAGCAGGCCATCAAGAGTGGGACTCTGTGAGAATGGCTGGATGCTTAGCGATCTGAGATGGAATCCTTATACACCAACAAAGTATGGACTTTGGTTGCTTTGTCTGAAGGGTTAAATCCCCATCAGGAGCAAGTATATCTTGAGAAGATTACTTGGTGTACATGGAAAAGTTGAGACTTTCACAGCTATGCTTAAGTCCATCCAGATCCTACTTGCCACTGCTACATACCTTGACTACGATATCTGGTGGTTGGGTGTCATGACAACTTTTCTAAATGAAGTTTTAGAAGAGAGCGTCTATAAGTACACAGCCAGAGTACTTCGTAGACAGTGGGAGCAGCGGAAAAGTGTGCAAGATGTTTTATGCGATAAAACAGGCATTGCGGAGTTGGAACATCTGTTTTGATGTGGTAGTCAAAGAGTTTGACTTCATCAAAATAATAGATGAACCTTGTATATACAAAAAGGATGGTAGGGAGTATGGTGGTGATCCTCGTAGAGTACGTGGATGACATACTCTTGATAGGGAAGGAGTTTCCTATGCTACGCTCAGTCAATCTCCTCTTATTATAAAGATTCTCCATATAGGATCAAAGGTGATACCTCCTAAATCCTGGGTTTTGGATCTATGAGATAGATCTAAATGGATATTAGGGTACTTACTAGTTGTAGTGAGATAGTATCAATCGATCCTGGGGAGAATCACAGCGGAGTTGGAACATTTGTTTTGATGTGGTAGTCAAAGAGTTTGACTTCATCAAAATGGTCGAACCTCGTGGTATGGAGTATGGTGGTGATCCTCGTAGGGTACGTGGATGACATACTCTTGATAGGGAAGAAGTTTCCTATGATACACTCGGTCAATCTCCGCTTATCACATAAGATTCTCCATATAAGATCAAGGTGATACTTCCTAAATCCTGGGTTTTGGATCTATTAAATAGATCTAAATGGATGTTAGGATACTCACTAGTTGTAGTGAGATAGTATCAATCGATCCTAGGGAGAAAACTGGAAAGGTTCCAGGGTGATAAGGACGACTGAATGTCAGTCGCAGTCAATGTCTTTACCCTTAGTAAAGGGACGGTATGTTGGAGGAGTTCCAAGCTAGATACCGTGACATACTAGAAAGGCAAGATACGTCATTACTAAAGATGCTACCAAAGATAAAGTCTGGATATATATAAGTTCATGAGATGAACTTCGTTCCTACCATTGTGTGACAATGAGGTTGTGGCTTTAGCCAAGGAACTACCGTCCTATCAGAAATCCAGATATAATTCTTAGGCAGCATCACCTGATCATAGAGATGGTTGATCTCCAGGGAGATCGAGGTTAGGAGAGTAGATACAGAGGACAACAGAGCAGATCCACTCACTAAGGCTTTTTCCCAGTAGATACTTTTATGGGATGGTTGAGTATGAGATACTTCAACCACAGCTAATTGTTTGGTATGTGATACCACAACAGATGGCCCTAGTGCAAGTGGGAGATTGTTAGTTATATGTGTGCCCTAGAGGCCATTACTGTACATACGATATATATTGTAGTGGATGCTTGGACATATATAGGGAGGACTTTCTTGCTCGACATGATAGTACGCTATCTGGTTGTACTTTATCTTAACATGTACTCTGATTGTCTCTTTTGTTACATGTTGATAAAACCCTTAGGATTTGTACTCGACTACTGGGACTATGATGAGATCATACTAGTGGGGCCACGGTAGTCTATGAGTACATCCTATAACTGTTCCTAGTCGAGGGTGTGTCGAGACAGGGCATCGATACACCAGAGTAGACTAGCGTATACGCATCTTGACCCATATAATGGGCGATGGATGATCCCATATCCATCGGTGTTTGACATCAAGGATGGTGTACGGGTGCTTAGTGGAGACTGGGTACACTGGACGGACTCGCCGAGAACTCCTAGATGGTATATATACCTATTGTCAGATAAGCAGTTCTCTGGTAACACTTGTACAGGTTAGTCTGTATACCCGAGATCGTCATAGTGTCTTGTGTGATTCCCACTGTATTTTGATTTCCTCCCTACCACGGCTCTATTGAGTCATGCAAACAGGTGGATTTTGGGTACAGTCCCGAATCATATGGAGACAGTGAGCGATAGGAGGGGTTTCGTCTCTCCCGGTATAGGGAGTTGATGTCGCGCTATGTTTGATCGGCTATAACACCTAAATCCCTGGCCAGGGTTCTCGAGGTTTACTGATAAGTGTTATCAGTAGTTCCTCGACCTGTTATGAGCCGTAAATCAACATGACTTATAAAGTTACTGGGGTCTGACATTTACCACCCCTAGACTTCATATGCAACGTATCAGACGAAGAGACCGGACTGTACGGTAAGTGTTGCTTACAGGCTCGTAAGGGTTGTGATGAGTTCGCTCGTCGGCCACCTTTTCGTCATGTACCTGGGTAGCCGTTACGCACAGCAAGTGCCGCTGACGTGCTTGTGGTTAAATCCATTGCCAGCGTGCCGACGAGTCTTTAGAGTCCCACACAGAGGGTTCCCTCGTTCAGGCGAAAGATGTAGAGACCGTAAGTTGTTACGGCAGCCGTAAGGTGTTGCGGCAGGTTTTTGATTATGTTCGTGTAATTGTTACAGGAATAATAATCGGAAGAATAATACTGGCCGGATACCGGTATTATATTATTGGATTAATTGTATTCGTATTTTTCGGAATTCGGATGCGTGTATACAGTATACGGTATACGGTATACGGAGGAGGGGTATTTTTGTAATTGTTACAAGAATACCTTCTAAAAGGTGCCACCTCATTATGACATAATTATGACATCATTTATTTTGTGAAAATAAATTAGTGAGGTGTAAATTAAAAGGTATAAGCATGATAATGAGGTTGTTGTAGTGGAGGTACTATTAAAGCATGATACTTCTTTCATAATACATGCTTTAGTTAGTGCTATTTTCTTTTTCATCATGGTTAAACTTTTTAATCATGAAATGCACTTATTCTCTCCTCCTCCTTCTTCTTATAAATACCTTCATATGAGATGTGAAATCAAGGCATTCCAATCCTACACAAAATTATGATAAGTGTATCATAACAAGTGTATAAGAAGAAAGAAAGAAAATGATGGTTATCATTCTTCCTAGCTTAAACCCTCACATGAGATGTGAATCCAAAGCTTAGGATTTCAAGTTAATCCAATATACTTATCTCTACATCATCCTAGTGACCTCTTCTAGCAAATTTGGTCTCTAGGTTAAACTCTTGAGAAGAGTTTCTAGCTTGCACGAAAACTCTCGGGTGGATCATCTAGGTCTTCGGTGGCCGAAGATCGAAAACGTCGGCAACATCTAAAGGAGCCAAGGAGTTCACCAAAAGAGGAGAAAGGAGAAAAGGAGTTGCATCCAAGAGAAGACCCGAAGGACCGTATCATCAAGGTATAATCCCTAACATAGTAGATAAGATCTCTAGTTAGGGTTTACTAGTTGTGGTTTAGATAAGATCTTCGGTTAAGTGCGTGTTGTATGCAAAGAAAATTTTCGTTCATCGCTTCCGCCGCGCCACAAGAGTTGTGGGAGCATGCAGCACTCACCAACATGGTATCATCTACAAAGGTTGTAATCTCTACTCTTAGTGATAGTTTTACATTTGCATGTGATGCTTATTTGTATGAATCCCTAAACTTCTAGTTTCGATTCTTGTCGAGTTAACTTAGCACCTCTAAAATTTTGATTATGGCATATGTGATGCTACCAAACCCTTGACGAGGTGCTAGGCTAACTCTTCAGTGGTATCAGAGCCAAGCTAGAGCTTTAGGCGATGCGTAGGCGATGTTAAAAGTCCGATCGAACCACGAAACACCAATATGGACCGCTCTCTGGAAATTTTTTGAAAATTGGATTTTTCCAAATTAAAAATTCTTAAAAAATTCAGCAGGCTTTTCTATGAATTACTGTATAAATTTTTTTTTGTGATCTCTCTAAAGTGCCGCGGAACCGCGGCCAAAGCATGGTATTTGCGGTGGTTCCGCGGCCATAATAGGGAATTAGGAATAGTGTTTTCTACAGTAGACCCGTATGTAATAGTACATGCCTCTGAGATATTTTAAACTTACTCAAGTGTTGAGTTTTCTGGAGATATATTGTTTTTGGTGATTCGATCGGAAAGTTTAACTTCGTTCATATTTTCAGATTATTTAGAGCGTTTTAAAAAGTTTGAACGAATATTAGAAAAACATTTTTTCCCGTATTGGAAAAATTCCAAGTGTTGGATTTTTCCCGAGTTCGAAACTTTCGAAAAACATGCAAGCGTATCTGTGGACACTCTAGAAGAACATAATCTTAACTTGATTATGTGACCGTCAAAACTGTCACTGAACCTTAGGGTTTGTGGTAGTTTAGCGTTGCCACATGTGAGGCGTTGTTTTGACCCTTCTACGGTTGGTCCATAAGGGGGCTGTTACATGTTCTAGAAATTTTTGAACTCGGCTCAAGTGTTGTGTAGTTTGAGAAATCTTGGGTGTTTGTTTATTCGATCGAAATGTTTTACATTGTCTATTTTATCTGGAATGTGATACAATATGTGGAATTCATATAGTTAGGCATGAAATACGAAGTATGCGATATTTCGAATTTATGATGTCTAAAGTGATTGTGGATTCCAAATGTTGTAGTTTTTCATTTTATTTTCTGCGACCGTAAGTGTAGTATGTGGTGTATCGCCGTTTTCGTTGCTATACGTCAACGACAATCGGGATACGCATACTTACTTACGTTGATGATATGAGATATTATGTGTTGCTGAGATATGATGAGTAGGATTGTCGCGAATGAATAGCCGGGGGTTTTTATTTGAGATGAGAGTTTTATTTTCATTCATGTATAAATCAATTGTATATTATTTACTTTTCCGCATTAGGATAGACCCAAGGAGGGGAGCACAAGTGACCGGGTTCTAGGGTTCAGTGGGAGGCCATCTCGAGGAGTCGAGACCGGGTCTCCTAAACTCTAGAATTGGCGGGATCACTTGCCGCTCTCATAGGGGTCTAGGGGTGTGGGCTTGGCTATTCATCACGACCGTGGAATCCGTATTTTCTATTGTTGGCTCGATACAAAATACGGACATCCTAGATATCCTTTTATGTTCTTCTGCTGTTGATATTCTGTAATGTGATTACTTAGTATCTGAGACGAATGGATTATTATTATATATATGATATGTAATAAACGTTGCTTATATTTTACACCCGCGCTAGTCCCGCCCCGCTATGCCGTTAGTAAAGTAACCTAACGGTGCATAACGGGACACTGTGGCGAATGCGGATGGTATAAGTATACGTTCTATTCTGTGATGGCTTAGGAACTTAAATGATGGGATCACATTAATGAGATTAATGTAAAGAAAAGAACTGAAGGGTTAGCCTAGCACCTCGTCAAGGGTTTGGTAGCATCACATATGCCATAATCAAAATTTTAGAGGTGCTAAGTTAACTCGACAAGAATCGAAACTAGAAGTTTAGGGATTCATACAAATAAGCATCACATGCAAATGTAAAACTATCACTAAGAGTAGAGATTACAACCTTTGTAGATCTCCCTCGGTGACTCCTTGGCACTATGAGAGTTTGGAACGGATCGATGGAAGCCTTCCTTATCGACGATGATCCACCCGAAGTCCCTTTGCCCAAAGCTCCTTGCCTTACTTGTTTCGCGAACGAAGTAGAGCAAACACCCTACACAAATCGGCTAGATGTGTGTAGTATGATGATGTGGTTTATATTCAACAATTAAAACCCTTTCTTTTTATCAACTTCACTCAAGAGAAAAATCAAGAGAGGAAGAAGAAGATAATGGTGGCTAAGCTTGAGCTTTCTATCTTATCACATATGATAACTTGTTTTCTTCACACTAATTTTTTCATGCTTGCTTCATATCACATATGAATCCTTTTATAGTGATGAGAAGGAATAATCATCATTATTCCATTCCCACTTTAATTATGGGTGGAAATTCTTTTCATAAAGAATTAAGCATGGGTGGAAATTCTTTTCATTAAAGTTAAATAAAGTTTACCCACTAAAGAATAAAGGAGCATGAGTGGGTTTTCTTTATATTAACTTAAAATGATAAATATAAATAAAAGCTCCAATATAAGTCTTGCATTGACACCATTCTTGTATCATCAACCATGATACTATGTATGCATGTATGTGTCCAGCACATCATCATGTGCATACATGCATGCATACAAAAGGATTTATTTAAAGAATTAATCTAAATGTAATTTGTTAAATCAACACTTGATTTAGCAAACCGGTCATATCACATACGATCCGACAATTAGAAAATGCCCGATTAATATACTTTATCATATAACTGTATTTAATCGGGTCCCGCGCATATCTCATATGCACACCACACCTTTTTGCCTGAGCCAGGAAACTTCATTGTGGGACTCTAAGACTCGTCAATACGCCGGCAGTAGATGATGATCATATCAAACATCTACAAGCCGCAAGAGGTCAGCTAAACGTAACGGCCACCCGGGTATTGAAACGATCAGAAGAAAACCAGCGAAGCTGTAAAAACTCCCGTCGAGCCAACTGGCAACACTTACCATACAGTCCGGTCTCTTCGTCAGATATGCTGCATATCGAGTCCAGGGATGGAATCGTCGACCCCAGTAACTCAATAAGTCATGCTGGTGTATGGCTCATAACAGATCGAGAAACTACTGATAACTCTTATCAGTAAATCTCAGCAGCCCTGGCCAGGGACTTCATGTTGTAGCCAATCGAGCATAGCACAACATCAACTCCCAATACCGGGAGAGACGAAACCCCTCCTATCTCTCATTGCCTCCATGTGCCTCGAGAATGTACCCAAAGACTACCTGTTTGCATGACTCAATAGAGCCGTGGTAGGGTGGAGATCAAAATATAGTGGGAGGACACACAAGACTCTATGACGATCTCGGGTCTACAAACTAACCTGTGCCAGTGTTCCCTAAGAACTGCTATCCGACAATTGATATAATACCACATAGGAGTTCTCGGCGAGTCCGTTCAGTGTACCCAGTCTCCACTGAGCACCCGCATACAATCTTTGGTGTCTCCTCACAAGATGAATATGGGATCATCCATCGCCCATCATATGGGACAAGAATGGTATACGCTAGTCTACTCTGGAATATCGATGCCCTGTCTCGATACACCCTCGACTAGGAACAGTTCAAGGATATGCTTATAGACTACATGTGCCCCACTAGTATGATCCGCATCATAATCACAGTAGTCAAGCAAATATCCTTTGGGCTTTATCAACATGTGTAAATGATTAAATCTACATGTCTAGATAAAGTAAACCAGATAGCATACTATCATGTTGAGCAAGAAAGTCATCTATCTCCATAGATTATATGTCCAAGTTTCCACTATCCATATAATGGCCTTTAGGGCATACATATTACTAACAATCTCCCACTTGCACTAAGGCCAGTTATTGGCGTATCTCATACCCAACATTTCAAACAGTCGTTCATGCTGCGGCTGTGGAAGTGCCTTGGTGAATGGATCCGCTGTGTTATCCTTTGTATCTACTCTTCGAATCTCGATCTCCTGGCGATCTAATATCTCCCGGATCAGATGATATCTCCTTAGGATGTGTCTGGACTTCTGATGGGACCTTGGTTCTTTGGCTAATGCTATAGCTCCATTATTATCACAATACAATGGTATTGGATCAATAATGGTTGGAACTACTCCTAGTTCCGCAATGAACTTCTTCATCCAGACGGCTTCCTTGGCAGCATCACTTGCAGCATTATACTCAGCTTCCATCGTGGAGTCTGCAACGGTGTCCTGTTTAGAACTCTTCCAACTAACCGCTCCTCCATTTAGGGTAAATACAAACCCTGAGATAGATTTGCTGTCATCCTTATCACTTTGGAAGCTGGAATCGGTAAAGGCCTCCATCTGGAGATCCCCATTACCATACACCAAGAACAAATCTTTAGTCCTTCATGGAGAACTTTTGTGATAAGAATAGTTTGACCGATTGTAGCATAGGAACATCATTTCCTATCAGGAGAATGTCGTCTACGTACAATACGAGGAATGTGACAGTACTCCCTACAATCTTCTTATAAATACATGGTTCATCTTCATTTCTGATAAAATCAAACTCTTTGATTGTATCATCAAAGCAGATGTTCCAGCTCCTTGAGGCCTGCTTTAATCCATAAATGGATTTAAGCAATCTACATGCTTTCCCGCTGTTCCCACTATCAATGAAGCCCTCTGGCTGATCCATAGAAACGCATTCTTCTAAATCACCATTTAGAAATGCAGTTTTCACGTCCATCTTCCAGATTTCATAATCATAGTGAGCAGCAATAGCAAGTAGGATCCTAATGGATTTAAGCATTGCTACCGGAGAGAAAGTTTCATCATAGTCCAAGCCTGGTCTTTGACGAAAACCTTTCGCTACAAGCCATGCTTTATAGGTCTCCACCTATCCATCTACACCAATCTTTCTCTTAAAGATCCATTTGCACCCAACGGGTTTTTATCCCAGGAGGCGCAACGTCCAAAGTCCATACTTTGTTGGTGTACATTGACTCCATTTCGGATCTCATTGCTTCCAGCCATTTCACTGAGTCACCACTCGTGATAGCTTGCTGAAAACTAGTAGGGTCATCATCATCCATGATGCAATCTTCTCTATCACCATCTATGAGAAACCCATAGTATCTCTCTGGTGGGCGAGAAGTTCTACTAGACCTCCTGAGCGGCTGAGGTTCTTGAAGTTCTACTGCAACATCAGTTTCAACCAATTCCTCCTGAGTAATTTGTGTCTTTAGAACCTCTTCTAGTTCTACCACATTGCCATTAGTACTTTCCGTAAAGATCTCATTTTCCAAAAATATGGCATGCTGAGCAACAAACACCTTTTGTTCCTCTTTGTGGTAGAATAGATATCCATACGAATGTTTTGGATACCCCACAAATTTACACATGACCGATCGTGTCACGACCCGAAAGTACGGAACATGACCGGCACTTAAACTACGAACGTCTCGAGGCGTACGTAATCTAAGTAAACCGAAAACCCAGAAATCCAAACCAAGAAAAGTAGTAGAGTGCAGGAAAAACCAACTTAAAGCAAGTAATTTCAATAGCATAAGCCGAATTATGCGGTTTTTAAAACATCAAAAATTTACTGAAAATTTCGGCAGAGTCTCCTTTGTAAATACTGGCCCCCAACGGGATACAACATGAATAGTTTACGAAATCAAGAAAAAAGGCATCCCCAAGCGGGAGCTAGCTCTTCGTCAAACGACGGTCACAACCACACAAGCAATAAATATACAACGCCAACGGCGAGGATCAAAAACTCAAAAGGGAACTCAAAACCACCAGAAATATAACGAGCGACTCTAAGGTCGAAAGAATAAACAACACTGGTCTCTATCTCAATAGATACATGTTTGGTTGATGGAACTTTTAGATACAACAGAATAATGATATACAAGATATATAATGGGGGTATGATACAAGTAAACCCACCTACTAGCAAATCACCCGAATGAAACTGAGCCCGCAAGCCGTAAGGAAACTTATACGGCAAATCTGCAAGAAACTGGGGCACAACGGGGGTGAGTTGCCAACTCGTGAATAGAAAAACATCTACGCACAGAAATCGCATAAATAACGCAACCTAGGTCAATGATCATAAAATATCCTCAAATATATGTATAACAGGCAGCCTATGACAATGTCTAGGGTAATATCTATCCCGAGTATAATTTCATGTACCCGTGTCAGTGCCTCAGGTAGCAATATATCATATGAATGAGGTATGAATGCATGAAACAGAATACATGTAAATGAAGAAACTGTTTTCATAAATTAGTGAGATTTCCTTCGTATTTTTAAACTGAGGTATCATAATGAAATCAGTATCAACAGTGTCCAGCATCGACACAAAACATAAATCTCACTGTCTCGAAATATCAATGTCTCAAGCTCAATATCTAGGGCGCCGTCAGTCCGGACCGGCCCCTACCATCCATCTCAAGACCACGACGGTATCCTCCGGATATCCGACGCGTCGGGTAATATCACCGGTAGGTAGTGCTCCCCAGCCAGGCTCAACGTCAACACCACATTCCTCTTGCCCCGGGGTACCATACCGGGCCCACCATGTACCCATGACGGTTCCTCCACTCCTCGACACGGATCTCCAAAACCACAGCAAACTCATGGTGGACGACACTTTACATCACTAGAAAACCGCAACATTTTATATTTTAAAAGATCATAAGTTGTAAATTTTGCGGCTTTCCCCGAAATCCAGAAATATCATAAATCTCAAGAAATCATCACAAGTGCATATGTCAATGATAATGAACTAGGCATGAACAACTGAATAACAGTATGCATGAAGTGGTAGGTAATAACTACAATGTCTAATATGGCATATAAGGGAAGTACACTAATATCGTGTCAAAACTACCAGCTAACAATCTAAGTCAAGCAATTATATTCTCTAAAGTGTACGTGACATGGCAATTACCGATGAAGATGTGTGTGAGCCGGCAAGTAGGTGTACGTGGTACATACGCATCATCGGTAATAGTGCTGGTGTCCTAACAGCATGATATCAATAATGGAATATGCAGCAAAATAAATATGCGAGGCAGAGCGAACAGCAATAATGTGCGGGAGCTGAATACTAGACACAACGATAACTAATCTGCAATAATCTAATATAAGTCCTACGAATGGTGCCTTTTGAAATAACACGAATCATGGGGTTTTGAAAATAGGGGCTACGGTGTTTTTATGAAAAGATACGTCGTTTTTTTGAAATATCCGTAGATTCCCTTGAGCTGTCTTTAAAAATGCCCACGATTCGTTAGTTTTTGAAATAGGTAAGGAGTCTAATCTAATCTAACAACTACACTAAACTATACGGCTGAACTAACAAGCTGAACTACAGGTAAGGAAACCGCCTATCATCTGAGTCGATACATATACATACCTGTATATGTATAGTCGGTGATCCCGCCTCAATAATATCATATCCGATACCATATCTATAATCAGGCATCCCAAGTCAAGAGTGCGGATCAATCATCAATATAACTCGTACGTAAATCCGTCGTACGGCATCCCAATCTGGGTACGGTTCAATATCACATTCATCATACT
Source organism: Agapanthus africanus (assembly GCA_030015575.1). Lineage (NCBI taxonomy): Eukaryota > Viridiplantae > Streptophyta > Magnoliopsida > Asparagales > Amaryllidaceae > Agapanthus > Agapanthus africanus. The sequence goes on from CM057349.1 coordinate 488,701,983, forward strand.
ATTCACCTGGTATCCTCTTTATCAAATATCATGCTCGGGGTACTGATCTACGTCTAGTACCATACTGATACCGCCTACGTATGCATGGACGTGTGTGAAACACTACGTCAAGGACCCGCTACAACGTCATGTCGTATCTAAGATACGAACCCTGCTATATCACCGATCTCACGGCCTCAAATCAAATCTCATCGACTCAGCTCAATCCCAAGTATCATCCTCAATCCGTACGTGAACACATAGTCCCATACCCATGTGAACACATAACTATAAAGAATCCCATGAGCACATATCAATAGGAATGTATGCAAGTATGTATGTGTGTATGTGTGTGTAACACTACCCTAGGGTTCGCAACACTAAAGTAATCCAACACACCAATATCCATCCTAAGCATCGTTATTAATCCCAAATAACATATAATAATTGTTGGTGTGTATACGCATCCGTATACACCACCACGGACTGCGGGGGTGCTATACGCCATCCACCCGACTTCTCCCCGTAGATATAAATCTACTCACCTGGTCCTCGCTAGCCGGTGCCGACGTCGCCACGCGCTTGCTTGTCGTCTCGAAGTCCACATGGGGGTACCTACATATCATAACGCACCATATCTCATTAAAATCCGACTCATGATCAAAACGACGCACGAATCCCACATAGGTCAAAATCTATGGTTGCTTTCACAAATCAACCCAAAAACCCTCGACATCGGCGTACAAATGCCAAACCATCGAGAAAAACCTAAATACACTCATTTGCACATTCACGAACACTAATTTTAATATAAACTAGGTTGAAACTCACAAAACCGCCAATTTCACTCAAAAAGTCATTTTTCCGAAAATCTAGCAAGCACAATTCGCCGTTTTTGTACAAAACACGATATTTAAATGAATGTAGCGGCCAATATATTTATTAATTATCTTAAATAAGTCATAAAAACCATTTCCATAATTTAAACTCATAAATTTGCATAATTTCCAAAATCCTAGTTTGCAAAATATCAAATTTAACACCCTTTAAAGCAAAATTCACAATTCATCAATTAAGCTTCGTTTTGCATGAACCAAAGTCATTAAACCACTCATTATAATAGTTATAATGACATGAACACTTAATTATATTTTAATCTAAGCATTTGATAATTTTTCAAAAACTCTAGTT